>JAKEEE010000023.1:1200000-2400000 GCA_021498325.1 Bactrocera minax
TCAACGCTTGCCAGTAGCCATCTGTTCAATGACGTTGCGTAAGTGTGCGCCACGTCGTTAACCTAGCAATTGTTGCGTCATACCGCTACTTAAGCATGTATGCAGGTATGGCGAGAGTCATGCATACGTGCACGCAATTGCATGACAGCAATGCAATTTTCTTTAATGTGCAGCTATTCTACAACTATGCGCGCTTATCTTTTGCATATAATTATATGAGCAGCATTCAGTTGCACATTGAAAGGTGCAAATAACAATATATACTGATATATATAGACAGATGATGGCGCATACTAACAAACATATATTATATTGTATTTGACGCATAAGGGAGAACATAGTGGTAATGTACTTGCGACATGCCGTAAAAACTCCGTAACGGTCAATTTTGTATGCTTTTTTCTATACTATCAAATAAATGATAGCTGTAAATGAGTTATTGTATTGTCATACTCCAAATCTGAGCCTTTAAGTAGGGAGATATCACTTTACTGATTAAATTCTGTATTCATTAATAATATAAAGAAAATTCTTAATATTTTAAATTAAGTATTGTTATTGTTTACAATATAGAAGATTTCTTAAATATACTCACTATGTTCTTGGTCTATGGTCTATATTCCACGATTCTCGGTCCGATAAAATCTGAGGTATATTGGCATTATATAGATTTGACTACGTGAAAACCTTGTGGCATCCGCCAGTAATAAAATTTTAACTGAAGAACTGTTTCACTTACAAATTATTTGCCATCTTCATGCCTCTTTTACACATCTCGAAGGTGCTTTATTTACAAGCTCATTTCAATTCCATCAATTTCGCAACCACTTCATTTTCCAGCCCGCCCACTGTGGCGTTTAACCTTGGCATCCAGCTGTCTTACAACAAATTGTTTATTATTATGTGTTTATTATTTCATTATTACTTCGATTATTAAGCGCGAGTTTTAGTACATATTCAATGCTTCTCTTGCGACGCAGAAGATATACGCATAAACTCAATCTTGCTGATATTAATGTGCTAACAACTTTTCCTTTTGTGCGTATTTGCAAATTTAATATTTATTTCATATGGAAAATTTTTTAAATTAAAGAAGACAACAACACAAATTCATGCTCGTAAAATGAAAGTGCATTGCAGATTGCAGCGTCGTAATGCCTTTTCACATATTTTACGAGGGCAGTTCTTAAAGTCCCTATAAATTTTTAGAACCAATAGAAATTGTTTTTTATTGAAAATCATTGTTTTTGAACAGAAATCACTATATTAGGAATAAGTGGCTTAGACCATGGTCTAGACCGATTTCATTCATATTTAGCGCGAAATCACATTGTGTATAAGAAAACATATTCACTTAACTTCACTTCACTTAACGTATATTTTGGCTAGGGGAAGGTCTGAACTGATTTCCTCTTCTTTTCGTATTAAACTTATGTATACTCTTGAACATGTTTCCATGCCATTTTATGAAGATAGCTCACACTTTGATCAATACATTCGAGGTAGAGTCCAATGCAAAGACCGATTTCACTCACTTTGGACACTAAATTATGTTATGTTCAATACTATACATTCCTGATGTGTGATGTGTGCGATATAAAGCTGACCGGAAGCTTGAAATTCTCATCAATGTATTAAATAAGGGATAGGGGTAGTATTAACCCGATTTGATAAGTTTTTGGCATCACGACATATTATTACCAGAAAAATATCTCTCTGACTTTCATTAATATACCTCACAGATTGACATATATATTTGGTATAAAGTCAACCGGAAATTTGAAAATCTTTGCATTAGGTACGTTAGAGCTAGAGGAAGCATTAATCAAATTTTATCCATTTTAGGGACACGGACACAACGTTATAAGAAAGATATGCTCTCTGAACTTCACTGAGGATCCTTACAGATTGACCGATATATATTGTGTAAAGTCAACTGGAAGTTTAAAAATCCTTACGTTAGATATATGGGGGCTAGGGGAAGTATCTACCAAATTGTACCCATTTTCTTCACAAAGGCACATTGTTATCAGGAAAAGACTCACTCTAAATTTCTATAATAAATCTCACTGACTGGGGTCCACATACTCGGTAACTGGGAGCTTGAAAAGGTATGATCCGATTTCGATAATTTTTAGACATTAAAGTTTTTTCCGATATCTTCGTTGGTATTTGAAATTGTGCTATATGAGAAATCGGCGTGGTTGTATTATATAATATGTATAAAATAAGAATACCAGGGTTATATTGAGCACCATTTAGTTGAAATAGGGTGGGCCATGCCACACCAATTTTCCAACCAATTCCTTTGACGTAAGTATCATTTGGCTGTGAAATTTAATCCGTCTAGCGTGTTTCTTCGGTGAGTTAACCCAATTTTAGCAGTTTTCAACATGTTCTTTGTATGGTGCGGTCATTCTTACTTTTCAAAAATTCTCAACCCACAGGTGTCTCTCCCTACTACATTTTCGTATCTTAATTGCACTTAAAGGTCTTTGTTTAAGGCCATTTTGTGAGTGTTGCGGTAGAGCGATTCCAAGGTGTACCAAGTTTCATCAAGATCTTTTATTCCTTAGTCAATTTATCGTTTTCACAGATGGACGGACAGATAGTCAACCGCTATTCGATTTGTCTCGTCATGCTGATCATTTTGATATACATAACCCTATATCTCTCTCGCTTACTTATAGATGTTACAAACAACCGTTAGGTGAACAAAAATGTCATACTTTGTTGTAGCATGTTGAGAGAGTATAAAAATTATATTTGAAGAAATGTGGGAATTGAATCTGACTTTGTTACATCATTCAAATTATCTTAAAATTCCCTAACACCCTCTCCAGGTGTTTAACGACAAACAACGGGAGCATGTAGAATGCTTTGAGTAGTAAGTCGTGTGAATATAGGTAATGAATACTTACGCGTATGCAGATATTACCTTGATGTCTGCTTTCGAGTTTTTATGGATACATTTACTCTTCTCATTTCCACCAATATAGAGACTAAAAAATTAGGCTTGTTTGACATCAAACGTCTGTGACACTTCAGCTACTTCTAAACAATTGAGAGAATGACCTGACCTGTGGATACGTCCTCACCGCGAAGAGAACTGCAAAATTATGAAAGAGAGCTGATGTTGAAAATGGTGAACCGTTTTGAAATGCCATGTTTCCAAATACGATCTGCCGCACAGCCGCACCAGAAGTGGACTACTGCGAATAACAAAATCTACGTATCACTGTTACACAACAAAACTGTTTTGAACACTTTTTATTAGTCAATATTTACCGAAAAACGACATGTAATGGTTGTTTTCGAAAACCCTTTGGTCGATCCTCGTATAAATGTATAATATCTGCACATATACATGATGACCCTGAATAATTTTTTAAATCCATAAGATGATCTATATGCCTCTATTTCTAGGTCTCGATTATTGCTAGCATTTATAATATATATAACTGATAACACCAAGAATTTACCACAACTATGTATTTTATTATATCCAAATATACTACACTTAAAACAATAAATCTTTCTTTCTATTATAAAGAGTTGTCCACACCTTAACTTTTTCCATTTCTGGCCAATTTATGAATTTTAATTCTTCACCAATATTCAAACATTTGTAAGCTGGCTCAGGTGTTCGAACAGGTTCCCAAGTAAGTGAGTCCATACCACGGACTTGCTTATCATTTGGGTTGCCAGTTGCGGCAAATTGAGTCCAAATGCCAACCATGCGTTGTATTGTGCGATATTCAGGACTCTCTTTAGAGAGTACATATGCCATTGCATGTGAGAAGAGATAAGCTAGTTCATCACCATGAGACACGCCCTTCACACCACGACCCAAACGCCAAATACGGTAGGGGTATGGTAATTTTTCCGAGTCATAATCGAAGCGATACAGATATGTGGGAGCGGATGTGGCGTTAGTCAAACGAGAGAGCAAAGTACGATGGAGAGGAAAGTAGAAGAGCCAATAGGCATTAATCTGAAATAAAATTTTGGTATATAATTTTATCATATAGGGTAATTGTACGAATATAATGTGGAAATGGGTGATTATATATCAAATAAAGAAACAGATATGAAGAGGAATGATCTGATGAAATTAAGCCTCGTAAAAGGGCTTGAGAAGTATAAGAGTAAATTAAAGAATGCTGCTTTCAATTTAATAATACTACCATAGGCACAAACAACTGATAACTAGCGAATTGCCACTAATCTATTTGAAGGGTCTTGAGTCGTATATTTTTGAGAATATAAAAGGCTTTTTCGGTAATAATTGATTTATTCCAAAATTCAATTATTTATGACACGTTTATGTGTGGCCTCCGCTCGGCTGAAGTTTCACTTCCGCGTTTAATGAGCCGATGTTGACAAACTGGGAAACACACTGGAACTGGTAGCTTAGATACAGATTCAAGATAAGGGAGGAAGGGAAGGAAAAAACTTTCATTATCTAAGCAGATGAATGTTTTATGGATATATATATAAGTTAATAATATATAATATGGATATAGGTTTAAAACATGGAAAACATGTGATCTTATAGGCCTTAAATAATAAGTAAATAATGAAAACTTGCAGCTTTATAATATAGTACATACATCGATATATTCGTCAACTGATAACTCAGCACTGTCGGCGTGTAATTTTTTCAGCTTCGCGGCATTTTCCTCTATGTCCACATCATCCACAACTTCATATGGTACAAAACTACGACATGTCTCCAATTCTTTTAGACAATTTGGCCTTACTTTAATAACTGCAAATTTAATGAATGTATTATAACATATAAGACAACTTCACATATTGACATTAAAAAAAAAAAGTATAGCTTTTACAGCACTCACGCGGCAACATTAGTAAACCCTCGGCTGAAGTATGACCCGCCAGTATTGGTATTGAATTACTCCAGGTTGTTCTCATTAGTTCACGTGGACTTTTTGGAATTACACAGTCCGGTGTGTCATAAGGCTCTATACATGGTGCAAAACTGAACAATAGTTTACGTTGCGACTCAACTGTGCTTAACACTTTCTCCTCCAATTGTACAAGATCGGTTGCTTTGCATTTCTTCAGATATTGCAAGACAAGTTTTTCATCATGTTCACCCTTATAACCGGCTAACTTGGCAAGTGGATAAGCGTGAGTCTCCTGACCATTGTGTGCCCAACAAGAAATAGCAGAGCCGGACATTAAAATTGCACGATGAAATATACCTCTAGTTTGTTCGGTAATACAAAGGTAATGCGTCAAGGCGGCACCAGCGCTTTCACCAAATACGGTTATGCAATTGGGATCGCCACCAAAATTAGCTATATTACTTTTGATCCACTTGAGTGCTAATATCTGATCTTTCAAACCAGCATTACCAGGTATATTCAACTCCGGCGTGGTGAGTGTAAGAAACCCTTTAAATTGGTGAGTTAATCATTTTCATAAATGTTTAGAAAAATATACTTTACGAACCGAAAACACCTAAACGATATTGAACAGTGACCAATATAACATCTTTTTCCATGAAATAGTCCGGTCCAAACCAATCGCGGTTTGCTTCGCCAACAACGAAGCCACCGCCGTGTATCCAAACCATAACGGGGCAGGGCTTATCAGACTTTAACTTTTATTTACATTTTTGTAGTAAAAATAAATTTGAAATTATTAGATTGCTTTCTTTTGATCTTGCATAGTCTAACTCACATTTTTCGCATAGACATTCAAGTAGAGACAATCCTCCGAACCCTCTGCATTTTTTGTTATTAAATGCATTTGCACAGCTTTGTCTTTTGGGTTCAGACAGTCTAAAACGCCATACCATGGTTCAGGTCGTACAGGCGCCTTGAAACGTAACTCATCTACCGGCGGCTTAGCATAGGGAATCCCCTCGAAGCTATAGTATGGCACATCGTAGATTGTTCGCCGCTTGATGCCTCTCACCTGGCCATACTCGGTGTCAACTATAGCAGTCTCGTTGGTGGTTAAACGGTATTGCGCATATTTATTTCCAAGCACGCTGAAATATCATACTTGCACTTAGTAAATGCTCAACTAAAAACATGATTAATTAACTGAACACCGAGCGAAAATAAACGATGATATCAAGAGCTAAGGTCGACTTTGACCAGTTTTTAGTTCACTGTTTCACCGAAAAATATTTAAAAATTTTTGAGAAACTCGCGTTCCAAAATAAATTATTTAGATTTCGTGTAGCTATAATTCCACTTTGTCGAGTCTGCTATAAAAATTGAACAATAAAATAATGTTTTTATTAAATAACAACTCACTTTAAACGCCAACGTAGTTTCTCTATAAAACTGACACTGGAATGCATTTCACATAGGAAACTATAAAAAAATTCGTGCTTTCGAAAAAAATAAGAATTTCTAATACTGCAGCAATTTAAATCAATAAAAAGATATGGGCGCTTTGCCGATATCAACAACGCTATAACGTAGCACCCAAACCAAGCGAATTGTTTCATTAAACTGAATTGCATCCACGTAATCACTCAATAGAAAGCTTCAGCAAAGCAGTCAGGGCAGTAGGTGCTAAGCAAAAATATAAAAAAAATTTAACAAAGCTCAAGTAAATAAAAAATTTGAATCGGTTACTTTAAAGTCAACCTATTTGATAGTTATTATTCATATTAGATTTCAAAGTAAGTATGGATCGAAGTACCGCTATATACAGTATGGTGTAAAGTGGTTGGGCGAAGACAGCTTGTTTCGGTTTATGGTGACTTGCGCCAAATAGGAGCCCATTTTTCAAAGAGTACCATATTTTTTTATTTTTTATTTTTTGAGATGGCGTTTCATAACATCTTGCGAAGTGAATTAAGCTGATGCGAATAAAAATGGTGTTATGTGGGAAGCAGTAGGTGCAAATTTTATACGATTTTGTCGAGCGAATATTTTGTACTGAGTATTACAATTTGCCAAGCAATTAGATATAAAATTATAATATGATATAATACAATATGATATATATATAAAATAAGAAAAAAATATATATATGCATATAGGTATACTTAGCACGAAATTCCAACAGTTCCAGTATTTTAATCCATTGTTAAACTGTGGTAAAAATTAGTGAAACACCTTATACTCATTTATTTCGCCTATTAAAGGACGTACTAGCGCCCACTACTCAAACTTTCGAAAAATAACCACACTTAATATATACCCCACTTTTGGCATGGCAAGAGTTCAGTACATCTGTAATACCAACAACAACAGGGATCCAAGAAACATAGTTTCACCAAGATATCCAAGATATCAAATTTTTACTCAATTTATCGCTTCAAAGCTTCAAAGGGAGTACAAGAGACTTTTGCTATTCTGTTCTATCACCACCAACATGCCACTTCTTCAATTCTTTGCAAAAGCCTGAAAGCGTAACAATCTCATTTGATTCAATAAGCTCATTGCAAAATAATACGCAATCGTCTCATATAATGTGATTTTAATAAGCCATTTAAAGTTTGTAAGGCAAGACGAAAAATTTGAGCGGCCGCGCTCATGAAGATGATGCGCATTTTTGTATCTGCTTTACAATTTCCGTTTATTATGCCTTGTATTATACATATATATATGCTACACCAATATATGCAGCATGTATAAGAATACAAGCGACATTTCTGTGTAGTTGCATATATAATTCTACATTAGCGCGTGTGCACCGTAAAATGTTGCTTATAGTCACCCTCTGCAACATTATATGGCTTACTTCTCTGATGGTGTTCTTTAATGGCTATACTTATGCTAAGAAGCTAATGTGTTTATTTGGCTTTATACTTCGATATATTTATATATATTTTGCAAGTGGTTGCTCTATATTATATCAGTTCGTTTACATGAAGACAAATTTCTGGTGCTCTGCCCATAAACCCGAGTTTGTTGACAAATTTTATGTTTAACTTAGGTACCAATAGCAGACACGGATTTACTATATAAGAAATATTATCTTAAACTCTTTTAAAATAAAAATTATTTGCGGTTTATGGATATGCAACGCTGTTTTTGGGTTAAAATTTTGCAGCATGTTTGAAAATTTGGGCTTATTTCCTAAATTTTTAGCCGTACTTTTAACTTCCTTAACAGCTTGCCAATGCAAGACACATTTCATACCAAAAAATGTCGCATTAAATCGCACAGCTTCCAAACTCAAAAACTTAAACTCGAGTTTATCGAGGCGGCCACGTTGGTGCAGTGAGTTAAGTACACTACTATCCACCCGAGCGTTGTTGATTCAAATCTCGACTAAGTCAAAGTCTAACACTGTAGATCGAATATTTCTAACAGCGGTCGACGTTGCGACTGACACTGCCAACAACAAGCCTCAGTGTGTATTGCTCTCATGAGAGTTGTCCGATGTACTTAAATGTGTACTTAAACCTATATACATTGCTGGGGCCTACGTAGATATATATATATATATACGACTCAGCTTTATTTCATTTGACGCACATGAACATACTATATATGATAGGCAATAACCCTTGCAAAGATATATACATATGTGTATATTTCTGTAGCTACGTGAACTGCCTCAACGCTGTATATATACTGATATATATGTATATAATAACTTAAGTGTCGCGTGTGTTGCTGATTGAAAGCGTAAAATGTGTTATAGCTTACACATAATACTTTTTATTTCTTTAATAAAATTGATTGCATCTGAGAAGCAAGACGAAAGAGTAGGCGCAAGTAAGCAATAGGAATGTCATTGAATTAGCAGCATATTGCTTGTAAGCACATATGTATGTATATGCACACAGATGGCACGACGGCTGAACTCGATTTTGAGACATTTCGAAGCGCACACTTAAAGCTCATTTATGGCGGCTTGAAATTAGAATATTATTTTTGTAAGCAAAGGTGCACATGTTGATAAGTTGTAAATAAAATGTGTTGTTGTGGCATATCTAAATACCACAAAAATCGGCGACAACTATCCTTGAAACTTTGATTGATGAAAATTACAGAAAAATGGAAAAAGTAAAGAAATAAGTTATCTCAACTAGATAATGCCGGATTTTGCGTCAAGGTCTTATTCCGCTACTCAAAACGCAAGAAAATGTTAGCTGAAAATAAATTTAGCGACAATGAAGAGTTAATCGCACACACTCAGACCTATTTTGAAGTAAAATAAAAATCGTGCCACTAATTTGGTAGCGAAAATTTCGAAGATTCCTTTAAACGATGGATAGTTCCCAATGTCGCCCATTTATGTTGAATGAAAAATAATTTTTCAATAAATGTCAGACAGCATAATTTCGGGATGTGCTGGGAATGGAAACTTAAAGTTCAACAATGCAAACTGCATCACCCTTTATGAATACACTCGCCAACAAAACAACTAGTGTAAATACACGCAAGTCACATTATCAACGTAAATATATATGTATGCACATGTGACAGGCTTAATTGGAGCAACTTATTGTGCTCAATAATGTCAGACGTACGTACGGCATTCAGCCCATAACTGCACTATTCGTTTGCAGTCCAATGATACCAATGCTAACGCAATGAAATTACTCAGAAATCAGCTTCATAAGTCTGTATTCAGATATGTGTGAAAACAGATACGAGGTGAATTCAAAAACCAACGGAAATGTTCTTCGACTTTAAAGACATAGTGCCTCATGAATTCTTGCCTCAAGGTCAAACGGTTAATAAGCAGCAAATACTGCCTACAAATTCAAAGCTGTTTGCTGAAGCAATCGGAAAAAAATGTCCCGAATTTTTGGAAACAATTCATGGCTTTTGCTCGCTTTTGTTCACTTTTGCTCAATTTTGCTCACACTTCGTTGCTTTTTTGTGAATTCTTGGCCCAAAACAATAGTGTAACGATGCCCCAGCCTCCATATTCGGCAGACGTGGCTCTGGCTGACTGAATAGTCAGCTAAAGACAACCTTAAAGGGCCGCCGTCATTTTACAAGTATAGATGACTTTAAAAACGCATCGCTGAAAGAGCTAAAAGCTATACCAAAAATCGAGTTTAAGATTTGTTTCGACGATTGGAAGAAGCGCTGGTGTGCGCATACGTGCACCATACCGAATGGAGGCTAGTTTGAAGGCAACAACATTAATGTAGACGAATGAGTAAGTATTTTTTTCAAAAATCGAAAGTTTTCGTTTTTTTATTTTGAACACACCACGTATAAATACTAAATAGAGGTGGAGCTTTTTGGTCCGAATTTGGCCAAAAACATATGTTATTTTTAAAAAGTTGAGAAAAGTTTCGTTTTAAGGGCTTTAGTTAGCAGTAAATAGACGCTAATAATTTATATGAAGTATTAGTATTTTTTAAATTCAATTATCTTTGCTATGCCATGTATAAAACTTATCAATTTCATTCGCAGAAAATATTATAAATTCAACTAATACCATTGTGTTTTTCATGCATATTTAATCCAGAGTTATGGCAGAGTGTCGGTAAAACATTTATAGATTTATAACACAGTATATGTGCTATTGGTTGGCGGGGAGATAACTGAAGTGAGATAAAATAAATTCATCAAATTGAAATCATTTCAAGTGCGACAATTTATACTTGACACGAATGCATTTGCATGCGACGTATTGCGCATAATGTTTAGTATTTTAATACCAGCCACAACTACGAGGCGCATTAAATAAGTCAGTGAAACAATAAGTGCGGCTAGGTCAAGTTACATTTGCTTGCCACAATGCAAAAGGCAAAAAAATTCCATAATCTTATGGTTAATTGTTAATAAAGTTCTATTCTATTTTTTATTATTTATTTCGAAGAACACACCAAGACCGAACCGATAAAATGTTATGTTCATCTGATTTTCTTTATTATATATGATATGACTATGAATTTGTTGAAACTGTAGTAACTTTCATAAGCTTGTTGTAAACAGTGATTCCATATTGCCATGATTTCAATCTGCGAGAATATCGGTAGTCACGCTGAGAGTTATTAGTTCGGCCAAGAAATTATACCAAAGCGCTTAAGCACTGCTACCTGAACTGAATGACTTTCTTAATCAAAACACGACGAACACGAAAACACGAAGTTTGAAAATATGATTTCTTATGCTATATCAAACGGTTCTTGGTGGCTCCTCTCAACGACGGAACTGCTGATATTACTAAGAGTGTTGTTATGCTACTATTTACAAGGTGTGCTATCTCTTATATGTATGTGTAAGCAATGAAATTTTTTGATATCTGCTGAACCAACTAGTTCGTTAGATACGGTTTGGAAACCTTAGTTTAGCAGAGTTTTAACCTAGAATCGTCTCGCGACAATATCGGCTGCAGAGCGACGAGGTCCATTATACACTCTCTGGTTCAGTAAATTATCAGGCGTAGAGAAAATCAATTCCAGATCCATTGAACGACATTAAATGATCAG
This sequence comes from Bactrocera minax, assembly GCA_021498325.1. Lineage (NCBI taxonomy): Eukaryota > Metazoa > Arthropoda > Insecta > Diptera > Tephritidae > Bactrocera > Bactrocera minax. The sequence continues at coordinate 1,211,399 of JAKEEE010000023.1, forward strand.
AAACCAAAATTGTTCATAAATCGTAAAGGCACAAATTAAAAGTAACTGATATATATATAAAGCGTTCATTAGTATTTCCAAGAAGTAAATTTTAGACAGCGATGGCACCAATACAAACAATTTAAGGCAGTTTTAACGACAAACAATATCTTAGCAAATGAAGTGGCTTCTTCGAAAAATTTGGTCCAAAGATGACCAAGTTGGTTAAACAGCAAGAAAAAAGGGACTATTTTTTGAATGAAAGTATCGCCACTTGCTCAAATTTGCCTTCAGTCTCAGTTGATTGTACTGAAGTAAGGAATTTCTTAATTCAAGCACATATATATGTATCTTTAGAACCTGCTAAGGACACACCAATTTGGGAGTAACGGTAATGTTGGCATAACACTACATTAAGTAAAGATAAATTACAAAAAAAAAAGTGATCTTTTCGAGCAGCTCCCTGTGGCCAAATTCCGTTCGTTCAAAATTGTCACAAATGTGCATGTGTGTGTTTGGTGCATATTTACTTATGACATTTTGGCTCACATTGAATTTAGTAATGCGAACAAATGCATGCGAACCCCAATGCAGCAGTAAACAAAGCTGACAGAAGCGTGCGTAAATTAACCTAAACATTTAGACGTATTTGCTCCATATATATGTACATATATGCACTTGCACTGCACATATATGTATGCACGTAAGTATATTCGTGGAAACAGACGTAATTTTAAGCCCTGTAAGTAAAGTTTGGTCAAATGGAGGGCAATCAGGAGCAAGTGATCATAACTCTTTATACACACATATGTAGATATTGACAAGTGGATACAAATAAATTTGTGAATATAAAAATATAAAAAAAAAAATTCTTGAAGCATTGCATCGGTTGTATTATCCCCTTTCAGACTATGTAGTTTATAGCAATCAAAATCTCTACACTAATCTCTTTGAATTGAATAATAATTAATTTAGATCAATTCTAAATCCAGTAATTTTAAAAACAAGTGTAATCATTATTTCAAAAGGTCACTTAACGGTGGAGTATTTCTCCAAGTAATGACATAAAACATAGAGTTTTATAGATTGTTTTAAAATAAAATTCTGCTAGGGAACTCTGATCTGCTGTAGACAATCGCTAAGACGAGCATTTGTTACAATATTTATAATTTATTTTCATAAGAAAACTTGTTTGGAGCTTCAGCAATTAAGTTGAAGTTGTGTTGACCACGCTCACAGTTGCGCATACATAGTGTGACGAATTTCCTTTTCCAAAAAATATATTACCAAATTGACCAAAAGCTGAATCTATTCCTTCGGCGAATTCGAGATTAATGCCAAAACGCAAAGGCATATTACTGCAGTAATATTGTTGTTGTAGTCTAATTAAAAGCATGTGTGGGAGAATGCGTGTAATACTAAGCGCTTCATCTCCGTAGTCTCATTGTTGCCGTCGCCTCACATGAATGTACGCAATTCTATGGTAACCATCGAATATCACAATCCATTGAGCATATTCGATCATCAGTGCATACGATTAAATGTGCGCCAAGCGTATTGTAAGCCCAACCTCGCACACTATTGTTGTTGTGTGTAATTCAATAGGAGTGTAAGGTGTATGAAGGCACCCGGTAGGAAAATTCGCCAGGTCGCAACTAGTTCAGCTTTTGTGTTCGATTTATTCTCATGTTCGATTTGTCACAATTCATGCAACGAACACAGAAATTTACGTACTCATGTTCTATTCCACAATTTTTAGAGCGGTTTTAACATCTTGTATATAGTCCTCAACTAGTTAAGTTAGTTCCTGTTTGGTTAAATTTTCCATTTGGATAATTTCAGAGTTAAAGTTTGTGATGCCAAAATTTCTGGAGCAAATTAAGCCCACACAATATATATCGACAAAAACCAAGGAAAAGCCTTGAAACCACAAGCAGTTCAGTAGAAGCTGGAGGTAGGACTAGCGAACTTCTATCCGCTCCTAGTCTAATAGTGATGAGACGAGAACTCAGCTGGCAATGCAAATCTCTTTGGAACTAGAACTTTAAAACAATGACAATATAAGGTAAAAAATGTAAAACATTTATTCTTTATTGCCCCTTTTACTTCTGATAACTACTTTTTCAAAATAGTTCTGCACTTTGCCACGTAGCTTAAAAGTTTCTACAATTATAGTTTCGCCATTTTCTTACCATCGTATTCGTTTTTTTTAAGTAGTTCTGAGCAAATAATTCGACTAGCTTTTTCCTAGCAGGATCGTATTTACCAAGATAATACCTATATAGGTATATGCGATATGTATAAACCCACTGCTTAATGACTCAGCCACATAATGGTATAATGCTAAGTACTCAATCAAAGCAAATACTGATTTACGTTGCTGTGACAAATATTTTCGTGGAACTAGTGAAGAAGATACATGAAGAAGAAGAAGAAGATACATTATAATAGAGTTTATTTCCAAGTATTAAACTTTTTGAAAAATTAATTTCGCAGAAGCGTAAAAGCTGTATACTGAGTGGAAAAGCTTTCAGTTTCCTTTAATGCCCTGAATTTAAACGTTATTTATCTTCTATGCATACATATTACAATATTTAATATTCACAACAGATATTCCATAAACTAAATTTCAAAAGTTGGACTCAAATTTAAATGTTAAAATGTGAAAATTAAATGTTTCTAACAGATGGCAACACTTTTCAAAAATATTTTCGTAGGTTTTCGTTTTTGCAGCAGATTGTGGCTGATGATGGAAAATGTATCCATTACGATAACCCTGAACGCAAAAATCGCTTCACAAAATCATCTGTGAAACCTGGCTAACCTGGCTAAGCTGGCCAACAAGCTAAACCAACAAATTTAGTAACGACCGGAATGTGTGACTAGACGCTAAGCTAGCCAAGTGCATTATACAAATAGATATATGTATCTTTCTTAAAAATATGGTGGCTACAACTCACTACATTAGGAATAGCATCGTTGCATTAAAATATCTCAATTATTGTCTAAAATATTCATTCTTAAGCTGAACGAAAGGTTACATGGGAGCTTAGAACGGTTATGGAGTTATGGACCAACTTCAACCATTTTTGGTATATAGTACTTAAGCACCAATGAGCACTGAGCTATAATGCATTGTTCGTCTTTTAATAGCACATTTTGGATAATTGATACTGGTATAACTGTAACACCCTGTAGTAATCCTATTGTGCTTCCTGAGCATTGAAATTCCAGTGTATGAAATCTGTGATACAATTCGTATAAATTTGTAGTGTCCATTATTATATTGTAGTCCATTACTGGTAAGCTTAATTGATTATTTCTTTGGAAATAATTCCTTGTCTGTGGTTTCGGCTTATGAGCTTGGTATAAATTACAGCATGGTTATTATGCACTCAGCGGGCGGGGTCGATTGTTGTCTCAAGTGGCACAACTTCAATCCTACTTATTAGGATGTGGTATTTAGCAAACTTTACACTTTGATAATTGTTATCGATTTTAATCAGTTTTAGTATTCGACAAAAAGTTTGCCTCAACAAATCTTAAATATTTTTTAGGCTTAAATATATACACATTCACTCACATCTCGTAATGTTGGCCTACACAGGGTTCGCTGTTTGATTATGCTGCCTTCTACAGCGTATCCTTTGCGATAACGGTTAAAGTGCAACAATAGTGCAGCAGCTTGTTTGTTGTGTTGTTGGCATACGCGCAAGCGGAAGTACTCAAGCATAGCACAAACGGAAGTAAACGAAACTAAAGTTGAGCACTGCTTGTTTTACCACTAAACGAGTTCAGCGGGCGGTAGGGTGGGTGTTGTGGTGTGTGTGTGTGTGTGTTTGTGGTTGGACTGTATACCTTCTGCCATGAGCTAAGTTTCGTTCCATCCATGTGCTTTTTTGGTGGCTCCTTTGTTTACTTGGTTAGTCTTTTTGTGCCTTCCAACCGCCTGCTCAGTACTTACAACCCACAATACGCTACAAGCATGCGAAGCGTCCTTCCCGACTTTGATATGCAAAGCAAGTAGCAACATCACCGCCCTCCCCCCATTATTATGCAACGGCTTTTGTGATACTCTTTTGCTTTGCAATTTCTCTCGCAATTTTTACTTCACTTTTCTTTCATTCCCTCTCCAAGCGTCGCTCTGTCGCTGACACATGACTTGAATTTCAAGTTTGCCCGCTTTTACTGGCCAAATGCAAACAAGCCGTGCACAAAGCGGAACTGAGCGCAAGTTTCGTCAGGATGTACTATTCGCAGTTTTATGCACTTTTATTACTGTAGTAATGATGATTTCGTCGTTGTTGTGCTTTGTGCTTTGTGTTTTGTGCTTTGTGCTTTGCGTTTTTTGTTTAATTCTTTTAGTTTTGTTTGTTGTATTTTAGAGACTATTGTGCAACTACAAGCGTTAAGTAGTAGCCAAGTGGCCAAGTCGACAACGAACATGGACCGTGTTAACGCTGGCGACCATCCTGCGCTCAAACAAAGGCGGCTTCGTGTAAATATTAAACGAAAACAAATTATTTTCGGGCTTAAAGTGTTGGGGGTGCTTCTAAAATATAAACAACAACAACTACAACGAGTGCCCTAGACTGGCTGTGGTTCTTCTTGCGTTGCTGCTGCCTTGCGGTTTTGCACTTCTTTTCTTTTTTTGTTTTTTTTGTTTTTGTTTTTGTTTGTTTACATTTACACGAAAGTGCAATTTTCTTGCTGTTTTATTCTCGCAAGTGCTGCATGCACTTGAATTACATTTACATTTCTGGCAGCTTTGCAAAGCGAATCGCATGGCAACAAAGGCTCCACACTTCCAAGAAAATGTTGAAAATAATTACAAAAAGTGAATTCAGAAAGTTGGAAAACCTTTAGTAAAAGCATTCCATTCAAATTGAAGTGCCAAAGCACTTCTTCTAAATCAAAGCCCTAGTTGCAAGTATTCGTTGGAGTGCGTATTAAATCGCTAGATTGCAAACAAGCATGGCAGCATCCGGGTTGTACTTTGAGTTTGGCAAATCACTAGAATGCAACAACAATATCTGTTGTCTTATTATATAACAATGCTTCTAATTAATATCTTTAGGCTAAATATATACGTGTATAATATTTCCGTAAAATAAATCAAAGCTTTGAAATTTCTCTTACTCGCAATAAATTAGATTTAAACGTAAGGGAATTTCAAAGCTTTAACGAAAATGCTATTCTACTATTGTATACATTTTCAAAATATTATTGGAATACACTAAATATTTTCATAAATTTATGCTTCTTGGACTACTACTTAGCCTACATATGCCTTTCCTTTGAAAATTTATAGACGTGTATATAATGAGGAAACCTAAGTCGAGCACTAGTTACTAATAGTAGGAGACAGGTTAGAGTTTACTCCATGTGTGCTAAGACAGCATAATCTAAATCAGCTCATAATTACTTTAGAAAACTGTACTCTTTCAATGACATCTTGTAGAACTAGCTGAATTACTTATAGGCAGCTGAAAGATTCACACTGATCATTTAATTAAGTAGCCGCAAACTAGCTGAAATATAAGTGTAGTGTGTGTGATAACTTGATAGCATTTACAATGGCTAATGTATTATTATGGGTTATCATGTGACGGAATTCTGTGTTATCTAATGATCTCGGTATTTTATAACAACGCTAACTTCATTGGTGTGGAAAGCATTGAAAATAAGCTTACATGTCAATGGCAAAGTCATTGTATTGATTTGGAAGAGCATCAGCAATAGCATCAATGTTGCAACAAGCAAGAAAAGATATGGTTTGCGCAGCCAAACACAAGATACCAGCTTGAGTAAGCGCTATTGCATTGGCGCTCAAGTATATTGAGTATAAGAGTGGGCACTGTGGAGTAGATGCTTAAAATGTCGAAGAAAGTGTTAGGCTATATGAATGCTTATCACTAATCTAGTAAACTACTGCTACATGGAAATAATCAAGTGTTGGCAAAAACTGAGAGTGCTGAACAAATGAGAGCTGAAATATAAGCGCCATAGCTGGTATAAATATATTTGTATGTCAATAAGAAATTTCCCTACTGCACTTCTTCAAAGAAGCAGCGATTCGTAGCTGATATATAAAATAAACATTAGTCATCTTTATCACGCCATACCATGTCTGCTATAAATTCAACATGGTGTGTGCAGAGTATTACTTATACGCCATGTATGCCTGTACTCAATATTATTACCCATACGCCATGTAGTTCATGAGTGTCGCGATATTCCTTGCCATATTTAGGAGTATTAATCTAGTACGCAATCCAGTAATCTATACTTGGCACAATAATATATAAATGCACTAATTGAAAGCTGTTTAAACTTCTTTAAAGATGTGAAACAAAACAACATTTTATTTTGTTAAAGAATTATATATAAAAAATTAATTTACAATATTGTTCTGGCAGACAAAACAACTGAAGCAATAATAACAACAGAAATAAAAACTGCAAACATTTTTTCATAAAATTTTCACAAAATTTTCACATTTTTTAAATTACGGTTTTAAGAAAAGTTCTTTGTTTGTTTTTGTTGCATTTGCAAAAACCAAAAAAAGAAAAAAAACACTTTGTAACACTGAAGTTAACCTTTTTGGTTTTAATAGCCAAATGAGCGCAAGCACATAAGAAATTTTCAGCACAAAACTGCATGGCTTCTAGGCTATTGGAGTTTGGTTTGCAGAAGAAGCGCTTACAGTGTAGTCAAACTTGTGCAGCCAACTCAGCAGGAATAAAACTTTAATAAGCTTTTTAGCATAAAATCATGCAGATTTCCAAAAATTGTTTAGAACAATGCATATGTACACATATATACTTAAGACTTCGTTAATTCCTCTTAGCAACTTTCACACACCTCTCGTAAGGTACGCCAACAACTACTTGAGCGCGGTCAAGCGTGCGCTTGCTTAATAAAATTACATGTATGCAAGAGAAATGGCAAAACTTTTGCTAACACCTATGCTATAATTGTGCAATGTATTACGGTAAGTGTTGTCGGGTCTCATTCTATTCCACAAGAGAGTGAATAATTTTGTTTAATACAAATAGTAAATTTTGTGTTTAGTTTTGTGGTTGCAATTTAGAAGCATATACATGTACATACATATATGTTACTGACGAAGCGGTTGAACTTAAGTGCACTGAACTTACCTGAGCAGTTGCATAAGCATGAATGTATGTTGTTCATGAAAACTCTTTCAGTTTAAATAGTTTAGATTTTGGAAATTTCTAATAAATATTTTAATTTGGGATTTAATGCCTAATCTTTATTTTTTGAAATTTTTTAAAATTTTTTTCTAGTTCGTATATGATGTAGAAAAAGCCGAAATAAATTAAAAAATTACAATATTTAATTGAAATTAATAAATATAATAAAACTTAGCTTACTGCAAAGTTTTGAAGCGACTCCGATCACATTTACTTTTTCACTGAGGTAGTAGTATCTCAAAATATACAAGAGAAATTATTTTAACCCGATTAAAATATTATAATTTTATTAATAGATAAATTCTCGATTAATACAATAGCATAATATCTACATATTGATTAATAAAAACATTGCTACGTATACAGAAAACAGAAATATTTATTTTAATTTTAGGATATAACAAATGTGTATTTTATAGCACTCCTCTGTCATATTGTAATTGTTTCACTTTCATAATACTCTTTGTCAACTCAGTCCAGTGCACTAGCTTATGTTACATTGGGGTAAAACCTTGAAACAGCTTATATGATAAAGCTAGAATTATGGCTTTTATAAGCAATTTACAACGGTATTTTAACGTCATTATAAAGTAGGTACATGGGGCGTATGAGTAACATTATACTCATTGATATGAGTCATTTATTTGACTTGTACTCAAGGAATATCCTGATTGATAAAAAATTTCTTTGTAAGCGATTATGCTTTTTTCGAGGAAAAATATTGGTTTTGCAACGTAACAGTAAATATAATAGAAAACGATATTTTGCAGACACGCTTTCATAGTTTAATGCAAAGGGTTAAAGGTTGCGCTAATGATAAAATCTCTGATATAACCGGCGACTGATTAATTAACATTATTAAGTTGCAAAACTTTTTATAAAAACAATTTCTGCACCACCCGAAGCTTCTTTATACGAGCATCTAATTTGCACGCTATTACTTTGGCACCCCTTCAAGCTTAGTCTATTAAATATGCTGCTTCAAAAGCATAAAGAAATTAAATATTTCGCATTCACTTCAGCGCATAAAATTTTTATGGCATCAAGGGTTAGAAAATGTCAACAACTCAATGAAAATTTCCAAAAATTACGATTTACACAATTGGCGGATAAATTTCTGCTGCTCACTAAAGCGCAACATTCTAAATACACAAGGCCATTATAACCGAAAGCTAGAAAGTGCGGAAGCAACTCTTTATTTGCATATTAGCATAATTTTCGAGCTGTCCGGGCCGAACATAAAAATGCAAACTTTATGGTTCTTACAAGTAGAGGTCAAACAAATAAAAAAAATAATATCTTTAAGTAACAAAGCATTTATTAAAATAATTAAAATATTATTACGTGAAAATGTATGAAATATGAAATTGCTGGAGAAGCAAGCAAGAAAAATGTTAATAAGCAAATGAAAAGGAAGCCGAGCAAACATCAAAGAGTAAGCGACAAACCAACCGAAATTTCACTGAAAGCCTACAAATTAACAACCATTAACCTCTTCGGTGGCAATGCGCGTAGCGAGAAATGAAAAACATACACAAAAGTATGTAGGGAAGTGCTAAGTTCGGTTGCAATCACACATTTTATACTCTCGCAATTTGTGCGCTTGAAGGCGAGGAAATATTTTTTCAGTTAGTAGAAAAACTTTATATTACAATAATATAACTACAGTATATTAGATAACTAAGGCATGTTTGTGAATATATTTTCAGTCAATCTTATCATCTTATCTAATCTTAGACATCTAGTGGATATATTCGGCAAAGGTCCACTAGAATAACGGAAATCATTAGATAAAGTATGTCATAATGATTTTCGTATATATATGATATAGTATATTATTTTATCTAATGATTTTCGTTATTCTAGTGGCAGATGGGATAACTCGTTGACCGATTTAAGCCATTTTCGACATGAAGCTATAGTATTTCCATGATTATAAACCCGCCTAATTTTAGTAAGATATCTTACATATTGAACGATATATAAAGCGTAATGCACTTCGAAAATCTTTATATTAACTATATATGGAGGCTATGGGAAGTGTTTACCCGAGTTCGTCCGTTTTTGGCACCAAGGTGCATTATTATCAGAAAAGAATGCCATACAAAGTGCATCAAGATATCTTACATATTGTCCGATATTTTCGATCAAAGTTCAGCCAAAGCAATTAGGTACTCCTATTCGGCATATGTTGGCCTGAGAACTTACAGTTCGATTCGCCACATTTAAGATCTAAGGTAGTATACCTGGTAGGCACTATTTGCGCAAAGTTTTGGTGCGATAACTTCATCGGTGCTTGCTTTATATATTGTAAAGTGAAAGAATCAAGTGGAATTTGAAATTGCGTCACATGGCAAGTAGGCGTGGTAGTTGACCGATTACGCACATTTTCACACTGTATAGTGTGTTAGTATTAGTTTTAAGCGTTAGAAATCACCGCTAGTTGAACAACTCCATTATACACTGTGGCAAAATGTTGCGTGTGTATAAGAGTACAGCAAAATAGCGCAGAATTTTTAAAGAAATTGTTAACTAAGCGAAACGCCATTGACATGACACCAAAGCGTGTCATGTAAATACGAATTTTATGTATAACAACCGTTTCGGCGAAGAATTTCTGACCATGTGAAGTCGCGGCAGCGCAGTTGGTGGAGAAAAAATGTGTAATTAAATTTTAAAATTTGTTGACCGCAACGTGCTGAGCATGCAAATGGAATTGGAAATTGGACAACGCATAACAGTGCAGAACAACAGCTGTAGTTGTGAGCAGCAATATCATGCAACAAAAGCGTAGACCAGAAACCAAAAAAAAAAAAAAAGAGGGTGCTACAACAACTACAAAGCGCAGTTTAACGCGACTGAGCCGTTACACGCGACATAACAGGGTAAGCAACAGCTAAATATAATAGCGTAAAAATGCTGGCCAAATGTAAGTAACAATGAAAAAAATTAAAAATGAAATTTGTCCCTTAATGGAAATGTACAAGAGGTACACGTATTTGAGTGGTGTGTATGTATATATACACAGAAAAAGTCAAATTTTTGCATGATATCAAAAAGGCGCTGATTTATGCAGAAAATTCACGCATATGTATGCGCTTAACTATATACAAATGAATATATATAAAATATATATATGCATTAGGGTGACCATATTATAAAAACAAATTAATTTTCGACAGATTTCCTAAATGACGGCGTAATTACAGTTGAAGTTGTAACATAGAGAATTAGCTGCAAAATCACTGAAGAGCTGGAAAAGAAAAGAGTCACTTAATATTTTTGGACAACCTTAAATTGCATGCACACGCATATATCGTTATATATATATATATGCCTGCTCCTCAATGAGCAAAAAGAATTTTCAGATATTTTATTTCGCCTCAAATTAATTTTAATCCTCAACGGTGACGGCAAGACTTATTTTAGACGAAGAAAAACCAAGAAAATTATGCCTTGAATTCTTACAGCAGCAACTGAATTATTTAGTGTGCCCTAAGCAACCCCAAATAGCTGCAAAATTTATTACTGAGCTTTTGAAATGAAAAACAAAATATATTTAAAATTTTTAAGAATCGCCCTAATATAAGAACATACACACTTTAGTATTTACATATGCATGCCTACAATTTATCAAGTGAATTTTAATATTTTATGCCACTCAAAACAGCTTTGCCACCCATCGAAGGAAGCTAAAGCGCCTTTTAGAGGAACAAATTAATGATTTGGTTAGATTGATGGCTAGATAGTGATAATTAGCTAGATGGTTAGTAGTGATAATGGTTTTTGTACCACCAAACAGTTGCAAAATTTATTGCTGCAGTATTGCAATGAAAAATATTAAACTTATTTACTTAGCGCCACCCTAATGTGCTTGCATATGATTTATCAAGTAAAATTTGTTGCTTTTATTGCCCGCTGTGTGGCAAGTGTGTTTGATTGCTGCACCAACAGTTACTGGAAAAAAAATATTAATTTATAACCACACAGACTTACATACATATATATATATAAGTAAATATATAAACGCATTCAATGCATTATATTGCACATCGATTGCACTATTAAATGCATCCGTGCTGCCGTTGATGTCCATGCCGTTGACCAATGGCAATTGCCGACGGCCAGTTGCAACGTCAACGCTTTTGTCGGCGCCAGCAGCCAAGCGATTTGCATATTCGTTTGTTACTTGAAACTGTGATATTTTTACCGCTTGCAGTTGCAATATAACGATTCTGCATATCCCCTTTTCGTTTGACTGTCCATTCATCGGCAAGTATAGTCGTTGGCTATGCGTAACGAGAAGCCGCCACAAATGCCTGCGTAAAGCTATTGATTGCACATTGAAAGGTTCGGCGGGGCGGAATACAGTGTGTGGTGGCTGTGATTATAGAGTGAAAGTCTGAAATCACTTGTTCAAAATTATATACCGAAACTATATGTACAAGACGAATTAAATGATCTGCCATAAGGCATGGTGAGCATTTCGATTACCAATCGTCTTGTACCCGTTTTGGTTCGCTGCTTGACTACAACAGGGCGGGTGCGTGGCTAAAAATTGCCACTGAATCGAATTTTGAAATGTCAATCATCTCTTCAACTTGTAGAATTCCTCAGCTATATAGTATATAGAGTGAATTCTTCAGGCTACTAAAGGTGGCTATTTTCATGTCACACTCAATACTACAACGATTTGCTAAATTCTCAGGAGCATTTTGTTCGTTGAACTAAAGGTTATAATTCGCCAACTCTTTCACCTCATATTTTAGTTACAAAAATGTCAATAAATCTAACACAATTCACAATCAACAAAACAAATCGCACACTATATAATATGTATTAATTCCTAAAGAGTATATTTGCTTAATTTAATGGTTCTAAACAGTTCTAGCGTACAAAGAACCGTACAATGTTTCGTTTACCGTACAATACTGTTCAGTTGTCAGAGACATAAGTGTTCAGACAATGCCATATATCAGAAAGAAACAAATGCTCATAGAGGCACTTCACCGTATATACTCCGGCGTTGCCGCAGACCAACAAAAAGGGATACGTTTTCGAGGTCCCAATCGTTCAAAGGAAGTGTGAATATAGTGAGTGAGAATTAGCCATTATGATGTGCCTATTGTGATGTGGAAAAACGGCAACCACTTTTGCATACCTATTAAATAGCATTAGGTGAGATCCTAAATGACACTTGAAATTCGCCTGCCTTACAACGATTTCTGCACTCGACAACTAACTGATCCATTCAAATGAAAATGAACACACCTTTTTAATTTTGAGTAGCAATAACGAAGAGCACGCATAACCAATACCGACCTTGAATGTCGTGAGTTGCAGGAAATATTAAGTTTTCGAACTCAACGGGTTGTTAATTTGCTAGACTAAGTTAGTATATACACGGCAGCATATTTCCATAATTTCGTCTGAAAAAATTATAAAAAATTTAAAAGTGGATTTATTTGAATAACATCAGTTGAGTTTCTAAATAAAATCTGGTTAACGCATAAAAAATTTGACTTTATTCTGAAAGCATCAAGATACATCATATACAAGTGATATATGATTTGATATGCTAAATGAAGCAAATGTTTTCAAGCAAATATTCCCTCGACATAAAATATGGAATGAGTATATAATCTTGAACTTCACTTACTGCACGAAATGAACTGTGATAAAGGAACGCAGATATTTTCTGAACAACTAAATATAAATATGTTTATCCATTTTCCACTAACTTAACTTTGTCAGTATATTTCAGAAGGAGAGACTACCGAACAACAGGCCATATCTGGGCCTATAAATATATATATACCTAATAGTTTGTACTACTTTCTCGGGGTTATTTGCTCCATTATGCTATATAATAAAACTGAAAGTATTTGTAGTCCACTAATTCTCTGGAAATGCTTAATGAATCAGCGCTGGAGTACAGCTATGTTGTTCGAAGATAAAAGTTTTCTTCTAGTTTATACTCATAATAAATAGTTAGTTCATTGTTGTGTCAAAAATAAGACTCGAACTTGTAAAGAATCTTCAAAGGTACAGTTTATAAATAAATGTCGGTAATTTCATTAAGACAGCACCACTGTATCACAACGACAAGTTTATATACCTACATATATGAAGTAGAAGAGGAACTTAAATACGTACGACTTGTAGTTGCTGCATTCGTAAAACTTCACTTTGCCGCGTATGTGGCGGCGCGCTTGAACACTTGAACGCCAGACGCGTCACCAGCACACTGTTGCCATAGAATATATTTTATTACCATTGGCAATGCATTTCAGCGAAGTTTCATTTTATTCAGCAACAGTTTGGATTATCGTTTTGTTACCACAATTGCTATTGTTTGCATGCCACATACCAAACTGTATATGTATAAATACGTATAAATACGTATATTGTGAAATGCTTGCAACAATTGCATTAAAAGCAGCAATCTCAGCAACTTGCAACACAACCACATTTCATTTCTTGCCATCGTTAAACAATTTTTTATTACCATCCCATTGCCGCATTGCATTGTAATTGAGTTGCGATTGCTTTCTTTTTTTTTAACTTTATTTACTTATTTGCTGTTGTTGTTGTTGTGCTTCGTATATCGCAACTGGACCTTTGTATCGCTTATTCACAAGTTTGCAGTTCTCTGCCACGCGCCGTTGCAATAACTCTGACAAAAATGTATAGATTACAGTCGCGCATCCGTTTCGTGTGCGAACCGCATCAACATCCGTTGCAATAAAGAATAAAATAAATGCGAACGGTATCGACGCACCGGCAGACGTTGCAGGCACAACCAGTTTGTTTGGTTATTAAACGAACAAATGTATGCGCATTCTGTGTAGGTGTGTGTTTACTTGCGCACATACATACATACAAACCAGGATGTCATTACACTTCCGTCACATTTGCAATATGCGTTGTTTTTTTGTTCTTTTATTTTTCTTTTTTTTTCGTTTTTACTTCTGATACATCAATGGTATTGTTGTTTTTATTGTTGCTACCGTTTGGCTGCTGTGCGCTGATTATTGCACAACTGCTGATTGGCTCATACAATGGTTGCATTGAAAGTGTCAGCTACAGTAGTTCGATTGCAAATTGGTTTTTTGTTTCGCTTATTCTCCTTAAAATAATATCTTTGCCTTTGTCGAACGAGCTGCGGCAATGATGCAAGCATATGTTAACTCGAATAACTAATTTCGCTAACAATTAAAATTTCGTATATTTTGTCATATCATGTCACTTAATGGATGTCGCTCACACTTGATTACTCGTGCTTTTAGTAACAGTATTTCCAGCACTCTCCCTCTGACTAGCACGAGCATGACTTAATTTAAGTTATAGTAGCCTGGTATGAAGCCTAGAAGTATTATGAAGTTTCCTAAGCTTTCTTTGAAAAGGAGCAATGCCCTACTGCAGTATATTGAAAGCATTATGCCAGCACAACATTAACTACCTGGGATTATATTATATACATGTCTCCACAGTTTTTGAAATACTTCAGGGTATCTTGTCCTCTAACCTCTCAAGTTATAGAGGATACTATTACAGAGATAGAGGATATACTTCTATAAAGAATACACAGAGGATACTATTTGGCTTTTTTTTGGCTTTCTAATCAAGTTAGATCACGCTACGGAGAATATTTTTTGGCATAAATTCTATGAAATAGAATCTTAGAGAATAGAGAATAGAGTTCTCTTTTAACATGCTCTGGGAATTTAGCTTTCGCAAAAGCATCTTCAAAAGAGGATAACACTTCATTATCTATAGCGTGCAACGACATCCACTTCGTCAACCAAATTTTGGGTCTATACGTGGCGTATTCAAAAAATAACGGGAATGCTCGTTTTTTGAAAAAAATTTTTATTCATTTATACACATTAATGTTTTCGTTGCCGTCAAAATAGTTTCCATTCGATATTATGCACTTACGCCAGCGCTACTCCCAATCGTCGAAATACTCTCGTTCAAACTCGATTTTTGGGATGGCCTTTAGCTCATCATTTATACTTGTAAAACGACGGTCCTTTAAGGTTCACACTATATTTGGAAATAGGAAAAAGTCTCACGGAGCCAGGTCTGGTGAATATGGGGGCTGGGGCATCGTTACAGTATTGTTGTTGGCCAAGAATTCACGAACAAGCAACAAAGTGTCAGCCGAATTGAGCCGAATTAACCAAAAGCCATGAATTGTTGTTTGTTTTTACACAAATCCGGACGAAAATAACTGAATTGCATACAACGAGTACTGCTGTAAACTAAGCCACAATCGGCACTTGTATTAAGTGAAGAGGTTGTACAAATCTAAATGGTCGAAAAGTCACCTAACTTCAAAAATAAAAATTTTTTTCCAGAAAAGTAATAAAAAAAACCTAAAATTAACTGGCCTTATTGTTTATATAATTTTTTACTATAATTAATAATAATGATTTATCGATAAGCAAAATTCGAAAATCATTTTGAAATGAAATTACAGTAGCATAAATCGACTGCGGTATTTCCTACATGTCTGCATGCAAATTCAGAATTGTCGTATCGTGCCGTTAATAGTAATGTTAATTGTTATGGCAATTTTCATTGCCATTACACAGTCATAATATGCAATTATGGCTCTCGCAATTTCACTGTTATCAATAAGAGGTCTTTACGCTGTACAACAGCCAATCAGCAGGGAGTCATTGATTTAAGAGCTTATGAGATACAATGACAAGAAAGAGAATAAAAGTGAGCAGAGAATGTTAAGTTGCTCATTTGCACACAAACACACAAAAAGCAGCACCAAGCAACTTCATACTTATAGACAATTAACAAAGATAATAGCTATATATATGCGGATTGTTTAATAAATATCCATGCAGTTATTTAAGTATCCAGTTAATAATTAAAAGTGTTAGCAATCTGGAATGGACTCTACAGGCTACTTTGCGCAAGAGAAAAGTTGCCACATCAGTATGACTCATCAAAGTGCTAAGTGCTGGTAACAGCGCGCTGCTCGCTTAATATTTCATTTGAAATTATTACTTTATTGAATGAAATTTTGGCTATCGAATAATATCAAGTAATGGGCCTGTCTGCTAAAAACCGAGGTCGTGTGATTCGACTACTTTAGACTGCTTTTCATGCGGTCACAGGAATGAGTTTTGCTGATAAACCAGCCACCACTGAAACAGCAAGAAATTGGAGTAGCCCAATTGTTTCGAAATTCTGCACAAATATAATTTTAAACGTGCATGTAGAGCTTAGGTCAAAATTATGCCAATAGAGCGCAGCAACATTTTGCACATGGAAGGACTTCTATAGATCTTGATTGCTGTTCATAAAAATCGGTTGTGAAATTTAACAAAAAGAATTTTTTTATTTTCGTTGAAAATTGTTATTTTTGTTTATTGTTATTTTGACATCACATGTGTTGTTGACCGACATCTAGAAAGCGTCTTTACAAATATTTTAAGGTCATTTAAAAAAGTGCTTATTTAAAGCGAAAATAATGGGTAACTTATTGACAGGAGTTTAAATAAATACTTGACATTTCTGTATGTATTTAAATTTCTGTGCAGGAAAAATTTAACTTTAAGCGCAAACGAGTTTGTGGAATTCGCAGTTCAAGTTCGTGCCAAAGTATTTACTTACTTTCGGCAATTTCTTGCTATTTCAAGTAAAAGTGCTTAAAAGTCAAAAATATATAATTATTACAAAATTTATTACATAAACTTGCTTTTGCTTAATAAAATCGCTTATGCAAATAAATGTGTGCATGCGGTTTAGCACACATGAACACCACTGCGTATGAGTGACCAACCAAATTCACTTTAATAATATTGCGGCTGGGCATTGTTTTCATTAACTCACTACAATTTGTATACATTGAAAAGGAATGCAATTTAAATATGACTGAACATTGCAGCAATTAACTGTAGAACTGAATAATTGAAAGAATGAATGAGCGACATAATAAATGAATGAAGTGAGGCGAGGCGAGGCGAATGGCAGTAATTCGGTGGCAGCGCGTTAATGAAAGCCACTTATGTACATTTTCCAGACCATTTGATTGCAACGTATTGTTGTTATTGTTTTTTTTGGTTTTTCTGTTTAATGCGATTACATTGTGGTCTTGTTGCCAATTCCAAACGCCAGCCAACTGGTTGGGGAAGTGACCAAGCGACAAAGTGACTGACCTTATGATTGACCAAATGCTGCCTGCAGCTGTTGTAATTCGCTAAATGGTTTGTCGTTGCTTGTGTCAAGCAGACAAAATGGGCTTCTGCACTTCCGGTTATTTTTCCAAATGATTAATTATGCAAAGATGGATATAATAAGCATACTAATATTTTTTTGAAGAAGTGAGAAGGTTGCAAATTTTCATTTTATACTTTACTTAAAGTTCTTACAATTTAATTACACTAATTCGCATATATTATACTTTAAAGTATTTGCAAATACTATAAAGTGTAAAGCTTATTGCTGGCAAATATAATTAATTAAAATATTGCAACTAGTAGTAGTGATGACAGGCGTGTTTGCGTTATAAATGTTAAAGGTAAACGAAAAAAAGCTTTTTATATATAACAAAATACAATTTTATCCAAAAAAAAATAACTAATAACAAGTAAGGAAGGGCTAAGTTCGGGTGCAACCGAACATTTTATACTCTCGCAAATGGCAAGGATCAGAGGCGGGGATATGCTTTCAGATGCAGACATAACTTTAGATTAAGCAAATGTTGCGGAAGAATTCAACAGTCATTATCCGACGCATTTGTTAATGGATTGCAATCATATTTGGTATCTTATTAACTTATATTACAGGCTATAGACTCATGTACTTTCACTGCTGTATTTTGCTTCGTGTCAGAAATATTTATATTAAAATCTACCAAATTAACTCAAATGAGATATATGCAATATAAACTCAACCAAGGTGGTTTAATGAATATATTAGATATATGAAGAAAAAGTCAACCAGAGAAAAGGAAATCATTATATTAGGAATAAGTGGCTTAGACCATGGTCTAGACCGATTTCTTTATTTGATATTTAGCGCGAAATCACAATGTATTTAAGAAAACATATTCACTTAATTTCATTAAAATATCACACATATTGACCAACATAAACGGTTTAAAGTCAGGTGGAAAGTCGGAAATTCTTATATCGGGCATTTTTGGGTTAGAGGAAGATCTGCACTAATCACATTAACCTTTTCGTTATTCAAGTATATTAGGGAACATGTTTTCACGCAATTTTGTGAAGGTAACTCACACAGTGACCGACATATTCGGCATAAATTCTGCTAGAAAAGCGAAATTCATAATATGTAGTATATGGGAGCTGGGATAATTCGAAGACCGATTTCACATATTTTCGGTAGTAAACTATGGCATATCCGATATTACACGTTAACGTAATTTTGCTAAAATATCCTACATATTGACCGAAGTATTTGGTATAAAGTCTACCCGGAGGTTGAAAATCCTTGTATTAGGTACATAGGGGCTAGGGGAAGTGCTTACCCGATTTTATCCGTTTTAAGCACACAAACACACTGTTATCAGAAAGAGATGTTCTCTGATTTTCAAAAAGATAACTCATATGTTGACCGTTATATATGATATAAAGTCTATAGGAAGGTTGAAAATCCATATAATAGGTATATGGGGGCTAGGAAAGCACAGTATTATCATGGAAATATAATCCTCGAATTTCATTACGACATTTTACAGATTTACCGATATTTGCAATAGAAAGTCTGATAGATGCATTCAGGTCAATTTATTGGATATCTGGTGGGTTGAAAAGTTATAATCCGATTTCGATTAGTTTTACGCGCGAGATGGCATATCTTGAACTTACTATTCCTGAAGCTTTATACCAATATCTTAATTGTTGCTCGATTTATCTACTTTAAAGTGAAAGTATCAGACGAAACTTAAAATTGTGTTATAGGAGAAGTAGGTGTGGTTTTTATCCGATTTCATCCATTTTCACAATAATGAAAATTTTTTTGAAATCGGTTAAGACGTTCCTGAGATATGGGATTTCAATAAAAGTGGGCGGTGCATTTGAAATAGTTTGACTGATGATGACGCACCCCACTGGGATCCTCTCTACCAAATAACACGTTTATATCTTTATTTACTGCTAAGTTATTGCACTTTATCTGTTTTCGACGAATGGAATTTTGTGGGCGTGGCAGATATGCAATGACATCCACCTGCAATACTAACCGTCTTACGGTGACAAAGAACACCTGTCCAAGTTTCATCAAAATATCTTAATTTTTACTCAACTTCTCGCTTGAACGGCCGAGCGGCCGAACGGACGGACGGACGGACAGACAGTCAGTCGGATTTCAACTCGTCTTTTCATCCTGATTATTTATATATATATATATAGTTATATATGCCTATATCTAACTCGACAACAACACACAGGCGTTAGGTTAGTTAAGTTAAGGGTTAAGTTAGGAACAAAACGAATATACTCTGCAGCAGCATGTTGCGAGAGTATAAAAATACGGCAACGTTGGATTTATGAAAATTAAAAGTAAATTACAATAACAGTTATGCAAGAAATTTAGTTAAATGTACTGCATGTTGCAGCGAATGCGTTATAAATATGCAGTTAATTATATTACACACACACACACACACACATGGGCATACAATGCACACATACATCTACATGCGGTGTGCAAAAATATATTATAAGCCGGCACTTTGCCAAGCGAAATACGAACATAAAATCGCTTTACAATTCGCAGAAGGGCGTGTGTGTGCGCGTGTGTGTTGCCACGCAAAGTCATAAAAATTGATTTCGTGCATTTGAGTTAAATTTAAATTAAAGCAATGTATTATTTATAAATTCATAAAGTATAAATATTACGAGGCGCCCAAGTCCGAAAAAGCTGTTAACACAATTACATTATACATAAATTAATTAAATTTATAAAGACATAATATAATTATGCATATTTGTGTTATATTGTTGAATTGTAAAGCCTTTTATGTAAATTATTGGACTTTTTTATTGTTCGGTATGTGCAATTAGTTTAAATTATTTCAATGTTACAGTGCAGTTATTATTCTTTTCTGAGCTGAAAAGCATTTAAAATTGATAAGCAAAATTAATGAACTCAACGGGTTTGAAAAATTATTGTGTGCAAGTGGCATACGCATTGACTCCATGTGTCATCTGTGCAGCTCACAGTAGCATCGTAAGCGATTTTTGACTTTACTAATGTCCAAACACAAATAAATTTAATTATTTCTATATTTCATTAATTTTAATTATTTTCATTAATTTGAGAGACTTATCAAATTTGATTTTTATTTGTTGCGCTAGCAATTTATTGTTATCACATTTACACAGTACGAATAAGAGATTTTCTTCAAGCTTTCTTCGAAGCTATAGAAAGAACCAACAATTGCAGCTACTACTGGTCTTTTTTTTTGTTAGCTGGAGGCTGGAATACTTCGCCGAACATAACTTGTGGTTAGGCAGTAGTATAATATAGAAATAGCATTACACAAAAGACTCTGTGTCTACTTTTCTCAAACCTTATGCTTAGTATCACCTCAACATAAAGTTTCTCTCTGAGAGCACTGTACAAATACTGTTGCAGCTGATTGAGTTACTATGTTGAGGGAATACAATAATACAAATTCAGTCTAATGACAACTGTTGTCAAAGACATATACCCGATATATATACTACTAGAAACTTTTTAAGATTATGCACATAGTGAGTAACCGGCACAGCTTTTATGCATAAAGCTCGAACTCAATTCGAAAAAGTGAAGTAACATCTATTCCATTTTCCATTCATTGATTCTATATATTCGGTACGTAAATCGACATATTTCTTCCCCCAATTTCGTAGACCTTTGCTCTCGTCGCTTCAATCTCTCTCGCTCTCGCCGCTTCAAAGATTTTAAAACAATTTGACTTTCATCTATTATCTGGCATACTGTGCCAGATCTCAGACTCTCAGTTGTTTCGATCTATTTTCTTCACGTTTCAGCTCTTCATATGATTCTCTCAGTACAAAATTAGTCGGATACTTGGGATATAAAAGCATCCAACACTTCTCACTTGCAAAGCATTCATTTTTGTTGTGCACATTTGTTGTAGTGGGAACTGTGCCTTAAACTAGGCATTGTGCTACGAAACATTGAACTCGCTGTAATGTTCTCGGATGCCATGCCATGCTTTTCATTCTTTTACGGAATTCTGAAGAAAGGTATTTTTCATGCTCTTACCTTGGCTCTTCTTGACCGTGTTTATAATAAACTTTTTGGTACGATTTATATAAAAACTCGAAGAGGACAAAGCTTAGATAATTGGTGGTAATGCCTTTTCAACGAAATCAGCTTTTATTTAATATCAATAACAGTAAACCATGAAGAGGGATCAATGCCTTGAAGAAGCCCGTTATTTCGGGAGCACACACACTAAATATAGTCTTGAAACTGTTTACCATGGCCATTGTGGAAAGCATAGAAGCATCCGAACCTAAGTGTATTCTTGCTTTGAGCCATGTCTTATTATAGATACTTCTTATAATCAGAAAAGCTGAAAGGTTGCGTGGAAATCATTAAAACGCCACAAAATATACAAAAAATGCATAAAATGGTAGATCTGAAGTAAACACTTAGAAAGTCATAAGCAATATATGTAACTAAAAGTTTGCACTTTTCGACCAACTAAATGACGCAGCTTCTTCTATAAATTACTTGTATTAACTGTTATCACTAACTGCCAACCCAACCCTACGCCGTTTCCCGTTCCCCCTTCCAACAACATTGTTACATTTTACCTTCAAAACATTAATTTCATGAATTTTTTAGTTAAACAAAGTGCCGTCGTGTAAACAAAAAGCTCAAAAGGCTGCCATCAAATCCCTTAGGTTTAATATTAAGTACAGTTATAAACACCACCGTAAACTTTACTTGGTCACGGATATAAGGTGTACGTAGAGATGCTTTGTAGCCTACACAGCCCAGTGCAGGCCAAATAGTTGTTGGTTTTGTTGCTTACCCTTTGTTGTTGTGTTACACACAATGCACAACAACAACAAAACTAAGAAACAGCACAAATTTGACATGAAAAAGTTGTTGCGCTTGTGTGTGTGAGAACTATGCTGACATTTACAAGTGTCGGCGCCTGTTTCTTATTTGACCTGATTTTGCATAGAATCGAGTCGAAGGACATCATGTCGTGCAGAGTACGAGATATTCAGTTAAAAGTTTTAGCTGTTAGCTGAGCTTTCATACACAAAATGTGTCAGTTATTTCAAGGTATCACGATGATATGGTGTATAATACGCAACACACACACACACACACACACACACTCATAAATAGACACGTGCTCCGCAGAACTTAAAGGCTAGCTGCGGAGAATCCAAACAATACTATCTTTCGTTGCTTTAAACAATGCTTAAATGATTGGAGTTATGTATTTTTGCCCCCCTATTTGCTGGAACTCTTGGTGTTTGGTTGGTGTTTGGAGTGAATTTCTTTTGCGTTGCCTTGCGGCCATGCGGATGAAAGCTATAAATCCCATAAAATTGATATTTACTTTATTTTATGAAACGTGTAGTAAAAAAATTCCGAAAATTCCAAACTGAATATGCAAGTCCGTAATCATTAGGGCGGCACGTACAAATATCAAACTAGAAATATATTTGGGTATCAATTCCAGCATTAATAATTTCGCATTAAAATTTGACAAAAATATTTAGTTATAGATTCTGAGATGATCAAATCTTACAGTTTTAGTACCGATTAGATTAGAGTCTGCATAAGGTAAGCTGACATTTGACCTTTAGTAAAAACTCCAGAAATCTTCTCCAACGAGATCACACTTTAGATGTAATATCACCGCCTATACAAAATTTAAAAATCGTACCGCTTTAAGGTTTTGATACAAAAAATTTTCTTTCTACATTGAAGAAGCACCCTTACATACACATATAAATCACAAGGTGACTCGCTGTGTAGGCTCATTTGAACCGCTAGTTTGTGCCGCAGCAGAAAATGAACGAACAGAAATGTTTATTGAACAACAACAACAGGGGTCAGCATTGCTGACCCGCTTAACAGCTACTTGCCTCACTGAAGCAAAATTTGGCCATTTTATTCGCTCGAACTAAATGTGGGTCTGCTTTCAACAGCTGCCATTTTCGGTGTCAGTTCTGTCGCTGTGCGTATAAATATTTAAGAAAATTAACAACATTTAATGATTGCTAATTAGGGTCGAGATCCTTCCTCCATTTCCATTGTAGCGGCTTCAATTCCAGATAACCTGCCCTTGGTCACAAGTTATATGAATGAACTCGACTTTCCGATTCAGACAGCAACTTTTTGTCCAACCTTTTCAGCCAAAATTTGCTAATATTTTGTAGCAAAACCCTTTGTCCCTCGCGAGCTCCATTAAGACCTTAACTTTGCCAGATATCACCCAATATATGCAGAAACCTTATCTTAAATCAAACAGTTGTTATTGTCGTTTAATCATTTATATTTGATCAAGCCGTATGGTAATGAGATCCACATTATGTATAGTTTTGCCAAGATGGCGCCATACCACACGGTTCATATCATAATATATTTTTTTGTACTCACCATTTCGATAATATTGTTATCCACTGCGACTTGTTGCGATTGCCGAATAAGTTTATTCGAAAGATAAAGACCTTTTGCACTTTGAATTCTTCGGAAGAACAAAATCTGGTGCGCCGAAGTTAAGTGAGAAATCATATGCTAGGAATAATAGGAATGTCTGCCGCCTGAAAACCAAAAACCGAGAAGATAGTAAGCTTTGTTATCTATGAGAATGGTTTTTAAAAAGATTATGTATAACTACATTATGATGTAAGATTGCAAGATTAGGTAGTATATACATTATAGTCTTGACAGCTATACCATGGTTCCACAATTACTGTGCTAGACTGAATATGGGGCTGAGAAAAGAAAATCTGCTGAATTGAATTAACTATTTATTTTTCAAGCGTAGAAACTTATAGCGAAGCGATAGATGATTTACGTGAAGTCCATGTGACATCTGAATGAAACAACATCTTAATATCAAAAGGTGATTATTTTATTTAAAAAAAAAAAAACGCCAAAAGGTGCTTTAATCTTCAAAGACCAAAACTTTCTTTGAATACCCACAACATTACAGAGGACTTCGCATTTACCTAGCAAGTCACCCAGCTAGTTAACATTCAGTGGACTGTCGGTGCACTTTCAGTGAAGAACAAGGAACAATATCCAACTAATCACGAGCTGAATATTACTTGGGAACCAAGCGCTTAAGTGCCATCTTCCAGCACCAATTTCACTCAAGTGAGTATATACAATAGTACAATTAGAAATACAATAATATACAATTGAGTATACAATAAACTATAACATATATAATACATTTAACATATATAACACAACAGTCGGGTCGACGTTACCACAACGCTACCGAACGGATCGAACATTGTAAACTCGGCAGCATTCCCCAAAAATTATTAGAGAGTTTTTTTTAACTTCACAACAACAGCAATCTTGCAAACAGCAACTTGAGCGACAGATGTGCTAAATATTTGCCAGCATACGAACCATATAGCCATAATCAATGGCCAAGAACAATACTGAATGCAAACGATGCCCCGGCCTCCATATTCGCCAGACATGACACCGGGTGACTTTTTTCTTGTGATTTATCTCCAAAAATAAAGAGAACCTTAAAGCGGCGTCATTTTACATGTATAGATGATTTTAAAAGTGCATCGCTGAAAGAGCTAAAGGCTATCCCAAAAATCGAGTGAAAAATCGAGTTTGACACGAGAGAGTTTCGATGATTGGAAGTAACGCTGGCATAACTGCATAATATAGAATGAAGAATATATTATTTTGAAGGCGACATCATTGATATAGACGAATAAATATATATTTATTTTTTTTCAAAAAACGAAAACGCCCATTATTTGTTGAACACACCGCAAAATTGTTGGCTTAAGTGCAATTGCTTGCGGTCACATTACCTCATGTGCTTTACTTTCGAATTACCGATTTCTAATTTGTATCTAAACATACGCACTGCTTGCTTGCTTAATTTCTCCGCCAACACTTAGCTTAATAATCATTTGGCTTATTTGAATAAATTGTTAAATGTAATAGTTATCTCTGAAATTGGTTTAAACGGCATTTTTTTATGCAGCTGTCAAATCGGTTACTTGTTTCACATTACTTTGTAATAAATTCCACGAAATTGCCAATTACTCACAGCTAGTTTTTACCGTATTTTCGCGCTATTTGCATTCATCTTTTTGTGCTTGTGTGTGTGCGTGGGCGCAGAAAAACTTGTGTTTATTAAAAAAAAAAAAAAAAAAAAAAAAATACAATTTGTTGCACATTTGTTGGCACGTTAAGCCGTTGTCACACCGTAATTTGAATTGATGCGTAAATTCCAACACAGACTTTGATGTAACGATTTTCATTTAATTGTTGCATTTTGTTTGTTTGTTTTGTTATACTTTTGTTTTTACATAGCAAAATTGCATTTGCCATCATTAAGCTCTGAATTTTAATTTATTTATTTATATCGCTTGTTTTTTCTTTTTTGTTTTTCGCTTTTGCGATCGTTTTATATGTTATTGGCGTTAGCTAACAGTGCTGTCAGAATTATATTATAATATTAAAATTTTCCGCACACGCTCACATATTTTTTGCCTCAGCCATTAAGCACTTTGTTATTTTAAACAATGAGTAATCGTTTGCGGTGGTAGTGCTGGCAGCACATAATCGATATTTTCAAAAAGTTGTAACCACAACTCTTACAGTTTTTAGTTGGTGAAAGTTTTAAATTGTTTAACGAGTGGATGAATGGAGCAGTGTGGGCAAGTTAAAATATAATATAAATTTCATGAGTTAAGAAAATTTAATATTTTGTAGCTTTCGAAGCCGTGACATGTTTTCAATAGGTTCAAAAGTTGCTCTCAGCAGAGTTCCTTGTTGGCAAAGCTCATACGATAAGAAAATGAATATGACTTGTCGGTAGATCTAATCTAATCTTTCCATGTCTAAATTTTATACCCGCTGGATAATTGGTTCCGAAGATACATGTGTTACAAATTTTGGTCTTTTGAAATAAAAAAAAAACGCATGAAAAGTAATTTCGTGTCTTGAATAAACACCATTTTTTGACGAAAATTTTTTCCTAAAATCAAAAGGTAACTTAGGAAATATTTTCCGAACTCTGTGACAGTCGAATCAGCCATTCGTTAGTGGTTGATCATTGAACCACCGAATACAGTGAAACCGAACATCAAACAACTACACAAAATAATTTTATATGAACGGAGTCCAAACGAGATTAACCCAAGAGCGAAGAACTGCCACCGCATTCACCAAATCCTTCTCATCTGGGACCACGGAGTATTTTCCAGTCCTCTCACCTCAAAACAGTGGACAAAAATTTAGCGACAATTGAGATATAAAAGCCGAGATCTGGTCCCACTTTGTCGCAAAAGACGCACCGTATTTCAAAAAGGCATCAAATAGTTGAAAGATAGCCATGATCGGTATAATTAGTGAGCCCAAGATCTCAACTGCAATAGGAAATACTTATAACTTAAGGATTACTTAAATTCTTTGTTTAAAATTCTATTCAAAACTGTTAGAATTGCAACCAAGAATAACACATATTGCCTGAAAAGTGTTTTTGCCAAATAAAGCAATGGAACTGGTACAAAACTAAAAAAGTCAAAAATAAATAGAAATAATTTGATTTCAATGACGCCTTTAAACTTTTGTAAGTGGTTTTCTGCTTCACGAGTATTTCCTCCGAATGTTTTCCAAAATATGGAAAACCTGAGAAAACCCCGCCCATTTCGATTTTAGAATTCCGTTACCGCAATCAAATGTTGGACAAACCTTTTCGTGTACAAGACAGGTCCTTTTTTTCGGAGAAGCTGACTTCCAATTTTCTAATTAAGCTCATTTCGATATTTCTGCGTACCCGCTTACAATCAGCTGACTGCGTTTCACCAAAGTTGGAAAGTGGTGAATCGAACAAGCAATTAGTGTAAATCCTACATGCTGGCGTAAAGAGAAAGAATAAAAGCAACACATCCGAATTTAATAAGATATTATATAGCCATCGCTAATATTTAATTCAACTGATTAAGTTTTTATTGCTTTCTATCGCTTTTCGCGAAGTGAGAAGAGCTCAAACATAGCGAGCAGAGCAGTGAAGTCAAAGACGCTATTTATATTGTTTATATTAGAGAGTAAGTGAGATAATTTGTAGGCCTGGGTACATAACCATACTTTCATCTGATATATAAACTTACTCTATGTGATAACAATATTTACATTTATGTTGGTAGAATAAGCAAGTAACTGTAAGTAGAGACTGTAAGTAGAGTCATCGCGATCTCTATAGTACCCGCATGCCATTTCTTGGAACTAATTGCTTACTTCCCAGACTTTTTCAAATAAATTACTACATCTCTTTATAAATAGTTCTGCTAAACTTATTCTTTGTTCAATTTTTTTTTAAACATAAATAGTGGTATTCTGCGGCAAGAAAACTTTGGTTTCTAATATACTACAACAAAAATTTATACGAAATCCAAATATTGAGGAGCGTGTAAAAAACCAAGGATTGGTCTTATCATGGAGAGGGTTACTTTTTACCAGCCATGTCAACGATGCACGAGCTTCCTTTTGCCTAATATCATTCATGGAGGGGTTCAAACTATATTAATGTCAATGTGTAATCTCCTACTAAAACCGTCTTAGATAACCGCCTAACTAAGTTGTATATATGTAACTAACCATTGTGGTGTGTCTCAAACAGAATTTCCGGCAACCGAGATTGACGTACTACTCATACGAATTACTTCAGTAGTGACACAGCAAATCTACTCTAATTGCCAAAATGCACTCAGAACTTTATAATCGATGACTTTCGAGTCAAATTTGGTTCGAGTTTGCTTGGCAACTTTTTCAACAGTGTCAAAATAATTGAAGGCAATATTGAGCGCATTGACAACCTGTAGCATTTAATGCAGGATTAAAGAGTTTGTCATACGAAGTTGAATCGAAACTCCCTGCTTTGGTAGAGAGGGCCTCAAGAGCCTAGTAGGCACAAATAGACGCAACAATATCTTAGACAAATAAGAATACATGTGAAAACGGAGTTTACAGTCGCATACTCTGACCAAGTGTGTCTTTGAATTTGCCTTCATCAGCGGTAGAGAGAACGAAGTGTTAGCAAAATAAATAAATATTGATAAATTAACTTTATCTCTAAGGAAATTTCCTGTCAAAGTTTTATGTAACGAATTATATGACAGGGGTTGTAAATAAATTCAAAAAAGGAAAAAAACAACTCTTGAATGCAAACATTCAGTACCAGTCAATGGTACACTAAAGAACTTCAAAAGCCAGCTAACGAATTTACCTTAGCCAAATTAGGAAATATATTCATATTTAGCACGCCCAATTGCTTCCTAGCTAGTGCTCGTTAGCTTCATGGTAATACTGCGACGAATACTCTGCTTGCTTAATTTTTATTCATGTCCGAAGTAAACAATGACAATTTAAACTTTTTGTTTTTATTTGTTTTCACACCTCATTTCAATTAGCCGTTTCGCTGTATAATTTCATTTGCATAAAGGTACTTTTATGATGTTGTACCTCAGTTGTTAATGTTCTAATACAAAAGTACACAGTTTTTAAAAGGAAAACAATGTCTGTCTGCTAAGCTAAAGAAGTTTGACCTGCTAAGGAGGCCTCGGCTAAGAACTCAAGACAGTGAAGTTGTTGTACCCAAAAGAAAAACATCTGTAATCTGGCTGAGACGGCTGCCACGACTACTGGAGGTCTTCTGAAGCTTGTTCGAATGTAGTAGACAATACTTAAGTGCATTTTTTAAGTTTTATTACTTTCTGAATACCATACATAACAATATACACCATATTTAGCAAAATCAGCTGACTATAGTAAAGTATAGTATAGTTTAGTATAAAGTAAATTATAGTAAGTTCCCAATATCTTTTCCATTTTCTTCCCAAGCTTGTTTTAATATTGATTGATATACCTTAGAAAGTCGGCAATAATAAAGTAAGGTAGTTTTACTTGGAACAACTCCTTTCTCGGTTAGGAGGTGCATGACTAAATTTGGTTAAAACGACGTCCATAGTTATACTAGTTGTTTTTGGACCTAGTTCTGATACTGTTACTACAACGCCGTCCGCGTAAGAAGCTACATTTACCACTCAGCTATTGAGATCTAGTCGAATATATACAAGACCCCTTTTGAGTAGTGTATTTATTTTTGAAGCAATGATGAACCGCTGGCCCCGCTTTTTTTTTGGTTTGTCGACAGCTATTGTGCCCATCTGCAGACCATTGAAAACGAAGGTTTTCTATGTTTCTTCAGCTTTCTTCTGCGTACTTAAAGGCCGAAAGTGAATATTTTTCCTAATGTAGAACCATCTCTATACTTAAATAAGTGCGCTTTTTATGCTTGATCAGCTCTCAATCTAAATGCCGGTGTTATTACAATATATATATGTATATATATGTAACAAAAATTTATTAGTAAATGTTTGCTTTTAAAAGCACTTATATTTCAATCTAAAGTATACTGGCAT
The DNA here is from genome assembly GCA_021498325.1 of Bactrocera minax. Classification (NCBI taxonomy): domain Eukaryota; kingdom Metazoa; phylum Arthropoda; class Insecta; order Diptera; family Tephritidae; genus Bactrocera; species Bactrocera minax. The sequence goes on from JAKEEE010000023.1 coordinate 1,241,259, forward strand.
GTTCGAAGGAACCCCAATAAACGTTGCTTGTTCAATTTGCTCTAATTAATGAAACTCATTCAGTCATTATCAAATATCTCACGGTAATTTGAGACCGTTTTTGTTGTGCTATATAAGCGCGTGTAAAACATGCAACCGTTGATGACTTAACAAATCTAAATGTATTAGCATTAATTTATTATATTGTCACAATAATGATTTTACGCTTCAACGACTATGGGTAATAGATGCAAATAAAATCAATCATTTTAGCTGATTGGGAAGCACGAAACTGCACTCAGCTTCAATTTAACTGTTTGGAGACGTCAAATCGACTGGTATAGCATTACAGACTCGCATATGCATACAAACATATAAGCACGTTAAAAGCAACACTTAGGTTTCAGGTAATACTTGGATATATATGTATGGGATACAATAAAAGTTGACATTCGTGCCTTGCAGGAAATTCTAACTTTCAATTTTAGAAGTGAATCATAATTTTTACGATGTGGACCTATAATTGACCTCACCTACCATTAATAAGTACTAATTTTAGATCATTGGACCTCTAGTTTTGGTTAGTTAGTTCTTAGGATTCTTTGAAGCCGTCGATTTTTAAGTTTTTTGTGCCTGAATCATTGAAATTTAGAGCAATCGGATGCCAATAATTATGAAATCGCCGTGACAGTTCCGTAAATAATGTTATATTCCAACGAAAATAAATACATCCTTCAATATTGTTGAATGGCGACATCGTTGAGATATTGGGTGAAGACTATGAAATTACAGTCTCAGTAGCAATGTCACAGCAAATGGCAACAAACTGCGAGAACTGAGAAGCTTCCGGCAAAGCTTTTCAATTTTGGATTAGATTAGATTTGAGCTGATAATGTGTTGATATTTCGTCCTAAACAAATATGGTTACTCCAAGTGTTCCTGTTGGAGCTTAAATGTATTCGACACATATGCTTCTACAACATGCCATAAAAGCTACAATAACATCGAACATAATATGTGAAAAATCGAAACAATTGCTAGCAAATTGATTGGGATATTGTAGCAAATGTGAAATTCCATATCGGACCAGAAAAGAGCCTTACACTAGGACTTAGAGGCGGCTCGGGAAACACATATCGGCAACGGGATGATGTATTTATCGAGTTATAGCTCCTTTTTGGTATGCGCAGAAAATAAATATGGATAAGTAAAGTCACAAGAGCAGCAGTTCTGTCAAATTAGTGAAGTACTCAGATAGACCTTCTAGTTTTAAACGAGATTTTATATGGGGAGGGTGGTTGCCTTGTGATCACTTTAACCCAGTGTTGGAAACAGGAATGTAATGTTGAGATTTAAGAGCTATATGACGACGTTGATATCTATATATATAATATACGTATATTTATATATATATTAATAAATAGACGTATATCTATACATATATATATATATATATATATATATATATATCCTTTGCTTTGAAAATATTCTCTGCGGTAACATAAGAGATGCAACACAAGAGAGTATAACTTTCTCTTTGTTATAAATACCAGATATAGCAGAACTTGACTACAAATTTTGACTTTTCGAAATTACCGAAACCTTAGTACAAGTCAAATGATTGCCGTCAAAATCAGGAGGACTTTCAAAGTTTGGTAGAGATGCAACATATATTACTTAGTTTTCTTTATTTGAAAAAATTTTCCTAGAGGGCTTGATTCAAATGAAACAAAATATATGAGCTATGCTTAAGACACGTCAATATGTATGTAGGTTGACACTTCAAGGTGTTTATTGAAACTGATTGCTGGTAAGTCACAGCCAAAGGATACGATGTTGGCAGTAGAACAATATTTCCAAATTTTACCTGCCACAAAATCACAAATTCCGCTCATTAATATGCAAAGAGACGAGTTAGAATTTTATATGAGGCAGGGGTGGGCCTAAAATGCTTAACAATAAGTTATATATATGGAAGTGTGAGCATATGTATGTAGTATGAGTTTCAATCATTATCCATGTTAAGTTTTCTATTAGCTTGGTAAGACCTACCACTTAGAAAAGTATTCCAAAGGCAGCTAAGCAACTGATTGAAGTGCTGAAACTATTTGAGTTCGAAGAAGAGCAAAACATGAAGTTCGAAGGATAGTTTAAAGCTCTTGTTACCACATACATAACCACAAACACATTTACATAGCTCTACATTTGCCTCAAGCACTTTGCCAGCGAGCATTAAATGCTTGAAGAACATTTACACATGCATGATGTACAAACACAAACATATATATAGATGTGGCAGAGGAAGGTAAATGTTTAAAGCTCAGCTGCTGTTGCTCGACGATAATTGCTTGCAATTGCAACTGTATTGAAGCGTTAGCAAAATGCGGCAGCAAGTTAAGCAGCTGCGCAAACACAAACACAACAGCGAGCGTAGCGAAAACTTAGAAGCACACATATGGTGGCTCTCATTTGAAGCACATCCGTACAAATATATATATATATATAAGATATTTAGGTACACACATGCAAATTTTGCTTCACTTTCGACAATATTTGTTGCAAGTAGTTAAGTGCCGCGGAGGTTGCTTGTTATGGCATTAGTTTTGCTAAGGTATCTTTAAGCAAGGCTTTTCTACAAGTAGCTTCTCGAATTTGTTATAACTCTGTTGGTATTACTCTTAACTTTGCTAGAGTTAATGCTTCTGTTGTGTTGTTGTGCTTTCATTTTATTTGGTATTTTTCAACAGTCAACAACTTTTATTATCTACTCTTTTACGAATACTGTATATTCTTTGCACTCTCGCAACATGTTGCTGGAGTATTATAGTTGAGTTCAGCTCAAAAATTATCAGTGTGACGAGGCGAATTGAATTCGGTATGTCTGTCAGTCCAGCCATCTGCCCGTTCTTCAATCCGTGTAAGCAATAACTTGTATAAAAATTTAAGTATCTTTGTAAAACTTGGTACACAAGTTCCTTGGCACTCTGAGGCAATCTGACTCGGATCTGAACCAATCTGTACCAAAAACTTATATGATATGCCTAGCCTGTCTAATGCCTAGGTTATTTTAAAATAATCTACATATGACCAAAATCATGCACATTTTTTATAAAGCGCCTTAAAACTATTATGATGAATTTAGTTCTCCTCCTAATCCAAAGGCGTCAAATAAAGTGATTCCATTCTCCGCTAACTTGACAATTTATTACAGGAAATAAGTGAAATAGTATAATGTACGCTTCGCAGTTCAAATAGCGTGAACTCGCTCCAAAAAGTACATTAAATGGTATTTAGTAAAAATGAAAATATATTCTTCGACTTTTGTCGCCTAAATAGTCATTATAATATCAATGCATCCGCCCGAAGTTGGCGCTGCCTTACAGATTTTTTATTCTCCGCATAACTTTTTATACAACGTACTGCGGCTAATGTATGCTCTCACAACAAATTTCCAAATTTCCTCCAAGTAGTGGTACGTTGAAGCACTGTGAGGTATGCAAATTCGCGCTTTTGAAGAATTTCAAATATTTGTTGCTGCCGGCAGACAATGACAACGCGAACATATGTGCTTGCTAAGCAAATGACAGTAAGGAAAACCAGGCAACAGCGATGGCTTTGACAATCAGTTCGTGTCGCAACGCAACCAGCAGTCAAACAACCAAATAACCAAAACAACAGCATAGCAGGGCAATTTGGAAAACTAATGCCAGGTATTTCGTGGAATATTTAGATCTGAGTAAATGGAATAATGCTGTAATGCATATAATATTCCTTGTTTCACGGTGACAGTTAAAAAGAAATACGCGAAAGCTGAAGTGAAATGAGCTTTTGTAGCAGGTGAAATTGAATTCAATTTATGCGGAAATGAACTTCAATGAATTTTGTATTTCTTTTTTCTATATCGAAATTGAAATCAATAACAAATCGAAAGCATTTTCTCAAAATATCTTTGTGCGATTGAAAAATTATAGAAGCATAAAATCGAAGTTGGGTCGATTTCATTTGATATGCTCATTTGTAAGGGTGAAATGCCAAGCAGTAACGCTTGAATGTGCAGGTATTAAAATAAAATAATATTTAGTGATTGTCAAATGATATTTATAGCTGTCTTATCACTTCCATTGTATTGCTAAGGCGAATTCGATTTTTCGAAATCCTTTGATGAAATCAAAGTGACGACTAGTAATGTAGCTGGAAAACGATTCCTGAGGCAAATCACAGAAATATGTGTGCCAGATAGACTGATAGACCAGATAGAATGTAATAATGAATCTTGAGAAACTCATCCATATATATAAATATATATATACGAGGTGTATTCAAAAAATAATCGGAATTTTCATTTTTTTATGAATAATTTTCATTATTCATTTAACATTCATTAATGTTGTCGCCTTCAAAATAGTCTCCATTCGATATTATGCACTTATGCGCACACTAGCGCTTCTTCCAATCGTCGAAACACTCTCGTCTGAGACTCGATATTTAGGATAGCCTTTAGCTCTTTCAGCAATGCCCTTTTAATGTCATCTATACGTGTACTTGTAAAACGACGACCCTTTACAGTTCTCTTTATTTTTGGAAATCAATCACACGGAAAAAGTCACACGGAGCCACGTCTGGCGTATATGGAGGCTTGGGCATCGTTACACTATTGTTTTTGACCAAGAATTCACCAGTATCTATTATTGCTTTCGAAACAGTGACAAATGTCTAGATTATAAAAAGGCAACCGAAATAATTGAATTGCCTATTTGATAGCAAGGAATGTCTCGCTTTGTTCCATTTCACCTCCAGTGCATTTGCCATGTTTCTCTACCCAATCATTTCAGTTCATTAGCTGTCATCAAGAGTAGGTCGGAGTAGATTGGTCAGTTCTAGAGCAACAACAAACAGTTAGTTATTATTAATGAAGTTTCAAGTATTACAGAGAATATTTTATATAATTTTATTGAATTTGGTGAACCAATTGGCTGACAGACCAACCAAATTTGGTATAAAAATTGATACATTGGCTCCATCAGCTTTTAGCTCTCAAGCTTTTTATGCTCGAACTTTTCATTAAACCAGTGCTGAAACAACTAGAATGCCTTCAACATATTGATGCTTGAATTCATAATTTACTTCGATTGTATTACCATAGAGTTTGTACTGATGTAAATCTTCTTTCAATCTTCGTCAGTATAAATTGCCGAAGATATTCTGCGTGCTCTTTCAATCTGCGAGAATCTTACGTACACTAGCTTAAAGCTTTCCTTCCGTCTTACCCCACACTTCAATTTTTTAGAGAATCTAATGTGATAGTAATAGCTATAGTGATTAATCAAGAAACCACCAAAGATTATATTTATGATTTTTGTCAAGATTGGGCACTGACAGAGGTAATGAGTGACAAAATACTTTTATGAACATGCCTAACACCTTGAATAAGTCTCTTCTTCATTCCTTATCAGACCTTTTGCATTTGTCTTATCATATCGAGACCGAATTTTTTGCGAGTGTACACCTTTTTTTTATAGTACAATCGATTTTTCCATCAACTTATACATTTACTAATTTTCAGAGGCAGGTTACAAGAACTACTCGATTTACTGAACCTTAGTTAACAGTGCAGGTTACCGCCTTAGATTCATTCGGAATCTGTCGTCAGTTCATTCTTCTAAAAACGCTTGATTGATTTGAAGATCCTCAACATACAGTTTTCCGCTTTATACTACCCCTACAGGTGGCAAGAACTTTTGCCTTAAAGATGCTATACGAGGCCGTGAGACTGACAAAGAGAAATCGGTGAAATCCTTAGTAACATATATTTTGTTCAACAGCTTTAAATAATTGGATTGTAACCTATAAATAGAGCTTGTTCTGTCAGCTGTGTCAAATGATCAAAAGATATATCATAGTCGACGAATAGTGCTCTCTACTCAATTTAATAAAAAGTATTAACATATTACACCATTCAGTAATTGATGTGATAATTACGGTACATGCTTTTATGAGTACATATATAATATTAATGGTTAAATTATCAAAACCCCTACACATATATGCCCAGTATTGCTCATGTGGTGGTCTAATTGTAGCAACACCATGTTTTGTGCGTCCATTCTGTAATGTTAGACTGCAATAATAACAACAACGAGAATTACGAACACGCACCTTCATTAAGCTTGTTTAAGCATCTGCTTGCATTTATACGATCTCAACGGCATCCAGGGTATCATGAGGTGGATGTGTGATAGCTTAGTGCCGAACTATGTAGGCTTAACAAGAGCTTAAGTCTTAAGTTATTCAATTTCACATATGGTTATCGAGAATATGATAAATTTATAGCATTTTGCTTTCTTCAGCAAAGATTAAATATTTTTAAAGCGTTTGAAGTGATTGATCTAAATTGTAGCCCGATCTACGATGGAAAATATCTATATCTATATTCAAAATCAATACTAATATGCGAAATAACTTTCTGTCTAAAAGAGTTCATAAGTGAGCTTCGCAGATATGAAGTTAATAGATTATTTTTGTTATTTTAAATTCTTAAGTTGGACCCTAACAAAGATTATCAGTCGTAATCAGTTGCAAGAGCAGTCAAAAATCTACTCTGGATAAGAAAGAACGATAATGTTACGCTCCCGAGGAATAACTATATCTCTAAAAGTAAGCTGAAGACCTTTTACAACATACCATCAAAAAAAAAACTCTTTTTTATCATCCAGTTTTAAGAATTTATTTTATTCAGAGTTGCCACCATTTTGGCAATCGATTATGTATATATGTGTGTGCACAAATGTCTCCATCTTATTTTTGATAAAAATTGGCCGAACGAGGCGAAGTTTTCGTCGTCATATACGTGAATGGTGTTGACGGTAGCGAAGGCGATCGCCTGGCCTTAATCTTCTTTTCCATACAATATCGCTCACGGCGCCTCTCATGCACCATTTGTTGCTCCTCGGGCAGACGCGTAAACTTCCGCTCATAAATCGGTTCGATTACTTTGCGAGAATTTCGATTGTGAAACAGCAATTGACAAAATGCCAACTCTTCACTGACTGTGCGCTTGCTGGGAATCTCCAGCGGCACCACCATTTCATTGCAGATTTGATCAAAATCAGCAGCGGCCATTTTTATTGGCGTTCCTTGCAATTGTGCACAATGGATTTGTTGACGGATTACTTACGCGACAATATTAAATAAAAATGCAGGTAATATATCAGTATTTTTTTGAGGGACAGAAAATTTTATTTATTTCAATTTTAGACATGCTTTCGACATGCTTCTCAGACAAAATTCGAAAAAAAAAATTTAATAAGTATTTGCTGGGGAGCCAGTAATATTTTCGTTAAGAGAATGAAGAAGACACATTGATTTTGAATTTTCGCTGTTATTGAGTCATTTTTCTTATTGTTCTTTTATACCGAGGAGCTCATACTTGACCTTTGAAATGGTAGAAATTTGTTAGAATATCTGCAAAGCTCACATATAAGTATAAGCCGATACAGTGACGTATGGAAGCTATTTTTGTGATATAATCTCATAAACGTGTTGCTTATATACCTTGGTTTACATAAATGCAAATACAAACTGTCATTGAGAAATCTCTCACTCTATTCTGAGAACCCATTGGCGGTTTCTATCCTGTCGAAAACCCACCAGGCAAAAGAATTTAGAGCTTTTGCAGAAAGCGCGGCACTCACTTGATTGATATTATGTAAACTCTCCATTGATTCATAGTTAGTAATTAATCTAAACATAAAGTGCAGATCCATGGAAACTTCGCTAGTGAAAGACTCCCTTGAATTATCAGAAAAAGATTGTATTAATTCGTTAAGATCTCTTTAGTTTTTCCTCTTTAAATTCCATGAACATAAAAAACTTCAGGAATGGACATTCCGCAAACTCACTGAAGATTTGGATTTGCCTCGTTTTTGAATAAGTCCTTAGTTTCGAAGTCTTACCTTTACTGATCTCGCTTTTCCTTTATTTCTTCACACCTTAGCCGCTGTAATAAAACTTTGTACTTGCAGCTTGAAAAGTCCTTGCTATTATACCTTGATCCACTCCATATATTTCCAAACATTTTGAATTGTAATAAAAGCATTTCCGCAGAGGAAAATGAAATTCTACTCACACAATCGAATATCAAGTTATTTTTGCGTAATAGTTCTTATAGCCGTTATTTTCTCCCATTACCGCTTATGCTCGATTTTTGAGTTCGCAGCGAAGTGCTATGCATCAGAAATGCCCTAAACCATAAAGGCGCTAAATGGCAGCACAGTTCACAACGCTCCTGTATTATGTCTGTGCATATTTCTATATATTATATATCTGCATAGTGTAGTATGTGCTTGCTAGTGACCTGCTTTTAGAATTTAATACCACTTTCAAGCTGCTTTTGTGCCCACAGCCCTCAAAGCAATTTATCATGTTAGAGCGCTATTCAAGTGCCCTGCCTTCAACTAAAAGCAAATGTATAAAAAAATACGAAAATATGAACGAGAATAAGCGAGAAAAAGTGAGAAAAAGTAATGAAACAGTATTATAACTAATAGTCTACGACGTCATCGATATAGGCGACAAAGAGTAACAAAATCGGCAGGAACAAGAAATGCGGTAAAATGTGAGAATTCGATGGCACATTGCAATTTAATATTATTTATGGACTTTTATTATACAAAGGGGAAAATGCTGCTACACTCTGTGGCAGTCACGTATGAAATTATGCTTCAAGGACTTCCTACAAGGTTTCAAGCGTAAAATTTCCTTATTAACCTGATTATTCGAATGTTGTTGTTCTCAAGGATGACGTAATGTAATGTAAAAATTACGCTACTTGCATGAAATATTGTGTCTTTGCAGATAGTAAATACTAGGAAAATTTATGATTACCATTACATTAATTAATTGATCAGTTTTCCATTAAGCATTACCAATTTTATCAACATAATTACCATAGGTAATTAGACACTTCCGTGCGATTATTGACTTTCACAAAAATATAATAGCATTACCTTTTCTTCTTCATAATTTTGAATACTAATACTAATGTAAATATTTTTACAATTACCATTTCTTTTAGAAACAAATTACCTTTGTAATTACAATTTCGATTATTATTTTACATTACATTAAAGCAGTTTCACTATTTACTTATTTAAGACTATTTAATTTTTACTATTGCCAATATTAATAACATTCCCACTTATATACATATAGACAAAAGCGTTCCTATGACAATACAGTTATGGTTTATCAACTCAGTAGTAACTTGTTTAGATGAGTAGGGTCATACATGTAATTAGATGCGGTGAAATTCAAGTAATAGTACATCTTAAAAATATTTTTAAGTACTTCATAGCCTACGGATTTCGTTGATATGATAATTACATATACATAACCGCTACTATTACCATTACCAGAATCATTACCAATAACAGCACCCATAGCAGTTCAAATAGCAGTATAAGTACCAACGAGTATCATTATCATCATCATTGCTATTTCATTCCAAAATTTATTCGCAGTATAATGGCCGAAAGTAGTTTTAGTAACATAATTGCAATCAGTACCATTAGAAGTACCATTGCCAATACCATTACCAATTACCAGTAACAGTAGCATTACAAAAAGCATTATCGTGTGATATAATTAACATAATTTCATTGAAAATCTTTCTCAATACCAATACCAGTACAAGTACCAGTACAAGTACCAGTATCGTGTAATCATTACCGTGATATAATGAGCAAACCTAATATTGCTAATGTAATTTCACACACTTTTCACCTCCTTTTATTTGACAGTATGTATTCCATATCTCTATTATACACATATATATATATATTATAAACCTCATATGAGTATTGCGGTAAGAGAATTGTTGCTTTGACCATTGATTACTTTGTGCGTGGCATATTGTTGCCGCATGCAATAATAAGGCTATCATTTTCAATATCACTTAATCGATATTAATGATTAAGCGTTTACCGTCAAATGTTTATATTGAATTTACCGTTACTTGTTTGTTTGAGTATTCAATGTATCTTTCGCCAAAAATTCGTGTGTTTGTGTGCTTACACGCCGGTTATAATTACATGGATGCGCACCTGCTGTCCACCGATATACCACATGCAGTCGCCTAGCTTACATTTACGATGCCTCGGAGACAAAAGTTTAATAGCACAACGCCCACATTGTTTCGTTTGCGGTAAATGATGAATTAAAAATGACATCGCTTAATCATATGCGTATTATTTGTGGGCGGTAAAGACGCAACTGAATAGGTGTGAAGTGACTATAATAACGGCCTATAATGGCACATCCTAACTAAGTGCTTGTACATGAATGAATGGCTATCGATAAAATATGTGGTGTTCATGTGGTCAAGCAAACAGTTATAATTAAATATTTTGCATACATGTGGCAGCATGAGCGCAGTAAATGTAAAATAAATCAATAAATTACTAAAGTATACATGAGCGCGTTACATAATAATTATTAAAGATATTGATAGTATGAGGGTGGCTGTAAAAAAGTTCGGAAAAAGTTTTTTACAATTACCCAGCAGAAGTGTTGGCGCCAGAGGCTTCTTCAACTATTGACGTTACTCCAAAGCATTTGTCCACCTTAGTCAAAAATAGCTAGAATTGATGCGGTGAAGGAGAAAGAGGAAGAGAAAGGAGAAAGAGGAGGACTTTTAGAGTTATTTCACTATTTAACTAACAACTTTCAAGGAACACATCATTAACTTGTCTGCAGCTAAATTCGGTCAAAGTATGCTAAGTATGCTTAATTTTGTATCAGTCTTCGTTTTCGAAATGACTCACATATAAGACCTTACAATATTCAGAGGAAATTTGCATAGCTACACGAAATTAGCTATATTAATTAATTAAAATAACACCGTTAAACCAAACCTTGGCCAAATTTAATCCGGCAGCGCTTTTACAAAAACAAATTCTGAACTCAGCATAATGTCTAAAAAATGTTTTCTAATTGAAAAGTTCTAGAAACTTTGAGGATTTCCCTACTATAGAAAAATAATGTTGTGTTAACTTGCATTTTCACCTTTTATTGTACTAAAATAATATTTAGTCTCTCATTATCAGACATTCGTTATACTTGGTGGGTTCGTTGTCCTAATTGGCTGTCAATCTTTAGCGAGTCTCGTCAAACAACTTGACTGTCAAACACAGACGAACTAGTGGAAAAAAAAAAATATCAAATCTGAATCATCATCTGAAAGGACTTAATTATTACTATCCAAGTGTAATCCAACGAATTGGGGAATAAAATTAATAGCTAAGCTTAAATAGCGTAGATATACTAAATATAATAAATGCGAGCAAAGCAAGGAAAAAACAAAATAAACGATAAATTCTTAATTCAGTCAAATTGTGCAACAGAGTTGCCCAATTACAAATATAAAATAATTGAAAACAGAAGAAAATCTTTCCCAAAATATAGGGTTAAATAAGCCGCCCAGCAAACATTCGGAAAGGTAGAGTTAGAGGTAGAGTAGAGAAATTCATATAGAGTTGCCAACATTATATAAAAATTATTTAAAACTGTGCCAAATTTTACAAAATTATTGTTGTACGTGAGAGACTGGTAGTGGTCTTCGGAAACATATTTGGAGATTAATTAATTTAAATAAATTAACGAACAGAGTTGCCAGCCATCAAAATATTTGGTAAATTTGGTAATCTTAAAACATATGTCCAAACATTATGCTTTTTAGAAAACTTACCAAAAATTTGACTGCTAATCAATTATAAAATTAGTTATTGCACTGGATCCGCTTTTTTCCAATTTTTTTATATGACACAACCCGTTAATTTTGCAAAACTTTAAATACGCCTCTTCCATGCACCCGCTCAAAGCAAATAATTGATGGCTTCCGAAGAGAGCAAGCTTATATTCGTAAATTTTAAATTACTTTCTTGCGTTGTTATTATGCAACCGGCTGTGCGGTATACATAGGTACCGTTAGCGTTGTACATACAAAATACACACATTCAAGCAAACCCTCCATGTACCTGTCAGTACAAAAACACACACACACAGACACATTCATAAGCACACCTTGTACAGTGCAAGTTTAAACGGATTTTTCCGCAGATTTTACAAATGCCCCAAGACAAGAGCAACAAAATCTAACCAAAGTAGATGTTAAACAGCAAAAGAGCAACAAAATACAAATACTAAGCAAACACAGTTTGAGTGCAAAACCGAAGAATGCCGAAAAACATCAACTGAACGTACTTCGAGTTAACGTGCTTGCATACATTTAGGCGCCAACGGTAGTGAAAAATGTTGTGCTTACGCATTAGGGCAGTACGCAACAAAATCAAATGGCATTTTTTTCACACACATTCACTCAAACACTAATTCGCGCTAAAAGATGTCACATATGAGATATGATGGACTTGGAAACCATGTTCCTTAAGGCTCATGCTTGTGCTAGCTCTAAAGACTTGAAACATTATAATTACTTGAACCTTATATAAGATACCTTCGACAATTTTAGGGCATTAAACTAAGTAAATTAGCTTGCATTTTTGAATTTTTATAGAGGAAATTCAAACCATTTATCCATAATTGGGAACAATGTGTTACTTTCGACCAACACAGTATCGACATTAAGTTTGAGAATCGCGAAATATGCAACGTAATATAACCTCTTATATTTAAGAACCACCCCAATACAAAGGCGCGAGGGAAAAGTGAAGAGTGCAACGGTGCAGTTGAACACGTACTGTCATATACGAGGAAGGAAGGAAGCAAGCAAACTAAAGCAATTGCAGGCATTAACAGGCAACCGAAGCATGCAATTGGCAAACTATGTATGGCGAGACGGAACCACATATATGTACGCACATGAATACGTTTGCATGCATGCATAGCAACAACAAAGTAGTTGCACCAACTTTGGATAGTGCAAATTGCACTAAAATGCTTATAAGAGGCCAGAAAAGCGCACACATTTCCATAGAAAAGAAATAAGCATTAGAAAGATATTACACAGGCAGGAAATGTATGCTGAAACAACAACAAAAACATACATACCTACGCAAAATCAACTAAACAGTACCGTAGCACCACAGTAATGCCTATTTCCACTCCAGGCTCCCGCCTGCTTAGCCTAAAATTAAATTTCGGCTTTGCACTTTTCTACACCACTGTCCGTAGGCATCAAAGCACTACATTGTAGACGCAAGCAAATCTGTTGCAAATACGCCAAAGGGCGGCAAACTGCTTGCATTCACTTGCCGACTTCCTCTTACAATTTGAATTCAGTAAGCCTTACATGTACTCTAGTGTGTTCTTGTGTATTAGTGTTAGTATGAGTGTGTGAGCGCTGATGTGCACAATTGTAATTAGCGAACAAAAGCAAATTGTTTGTTTCGTTTAAAGTCCGCAATATGGTAACGACACCAAAGAGATGCAATGCCGAACATACTTCGTGGCATTGCCAAAGTAAATACAACGAACACGCTACAATTTTAGTTTGGCCAAAGCTGTTTGCTGTTTGCGACAATAAGGCAAATGCCATATAAGCATTAATAGCATAAGCACAATTCACCCTACTGCTGCCGGTAAGCCATTCAAAGCGCTGCAGTCAGTTTTAAGTGAATTTTCCAATTAGCAACTAGCTTGCAACAAATTTTAATATTATATGTGGATAATTGCAGGCCAAAGCAAATAAATTGCAACAATAAGAGCAACAATGGCATTCGTATTAAGTACCTTTCGCCAAATATAGTGCGAAAAGTATATGAAGCCAAGAAATTAAAGCGAAAATATTATACTTTGTAATTATATATCTATAAAAGACTTAAATACTTCTGTAATTAAAAAAAATAAAAAATGCAAAGGTTCGACCTTGGTGGCACCAAAGATTGATAGATCATTAACAAATTAGTTTGGTGATTTCTTTTTCTAACAGAGTTCCAAAAATTGGCGTTCTAAACATCGATAGTGCATTCAAAGTTATCCAAGAATTCTGAATGAGATCATAGTGCACCTGGCTTGACTTTGTGACTTTGGCATTTATACTCACTTGCCATAGATATATAAAGCTTTAAATGAAATGAAGTCCCATGAGTTCAATTCTGTCTAAAAGCGATTATAAAACCACTATGAATCTTATGATATACTTATAGCTCCTTTCGATTTGCCACTTCTGTATTCGCTATGTTTAAAATTTGCGTTCTTAACTGAAAAATATGCAATACAAGAAATTAGGCGTTCTCTTTCAAGTTGTATAACCGCTTCAACTACACTAAACTAGATTAATTTAATTAAGCCAGTCTATGTGATTTATAACAGTTGTCTGCTTGAAACCTACTCTCCAAGGAACAAAATCAGCTGATATAAGATTTCAAAAACTTATTTCTTTATGTGACTAACGTTAATTGTTTCGGTTAATCTGTAATAATATAACATTATTCCATAGAGAAGGCTGTAATGGCTTGCAATTACCCGTATGTAAATTTCTCTTATTTATATCTTCGGGCGGAGAATGCACTACCTCTACATGCATATACATGCATATGCTTGTATATACATACATATGTAAGAGGAGAATTAAATGCAAGAGCTTTCTGAGTCACGAAGGGAATTCCGCAAGCAACAAGTATATGATAATTTAATTAGTTTTATGTGTACTAAGAACACACCTTGTAGGAAACCTTTTTGCAGAAGCTTGCTTCACAAAGCAAAATTGAAACAATATAACCAAGCAACCAATGTAACCATGTCAGTCAATGGCCGGTGCTGGTAACCCAGCTACGACGGACCAGTTGGAAAGTAAGTTCAAGATCCAACACGAATTTCATATAACCTCAAACATTCGCATTAAACTATACGCACTTAAAGCGGTTATGCAAAGTGGTCGATTCTTCTTTAATTTCTGAATATACTCCTTCTATGCATGCATTCCTCGGTAGTATTACATAATTTTCCAGTAAAAGTCATTCCTCCTATAAAGCTGCCAATATTTTATAATCAATATTTGCACAGCATATGTACATATATGTAAGTATATGCAGTTATGCAATTCGCTGACGTCAGAAGGCTACATATGCGAAGGTTTCGTTCACGCCGCGACATTTATTGTAACATTTCATGTTGTTGTTGTTGCATTTTATTTCCATTTCTTTGAAGTCGTTCGTAATTAAACAATCAATCAAAAATCATTTTTCCTTTGCATTTATTTTTACTCTTCTTTACCAGCTTCTTTCTCGTTGCAAGTTTTCATTTTTTGGAAAACGTTATCGCCATAATTGAAAGTAAGCATTGCATAGCAATGCATATCCTCACATGATACAATATATGTTAGGGTGGTCAAGTGTATGAAAAATACACTATATAATTAGAAAAACTCTTCTAACTGTAAGATATATGAAAATGCTTACAAGTAACGTTATAAGGAAACGACAATAAAACAAATCGTTATTAAATTTTTGAAAAGCTACTAGTGATCATTTTGGAGTACTCGCTCTCTAATTTGCGTATGGGAAAAAAAGTTTGATGTGAATGGGGATTTGACCAGTGGTCCGGAAGTTGGTAGTAATAGATGATGAGGTCAGGTACGCACCAACACTACGCTGGCCAAAAACCGTCGATCTTAATTTTAATTAACTAAAATTGAGAAGGTTTTTCTAAAAAATACACTAGCTGGTGGATAACTGTCTTTATATATTATTTATTAAACTTTTAGCAGAGGAATTCATAAAAAGGATATGAAATTAATTTCGGGGCCTATGTTGTTGCGACTAGGAAACTTTTTCTCTGCCACAGAGTGCATGTTGGTATTAGTAGCGTTTCAAACTCGCTCGCTCACTCGAAGCGAAAGAGAAAAGATCATGCTGTGAAGTGTTTTCTCAATCATGAATTGAATTTCGAAATCCCATCTATGACTTGACCAAGAAGATAGTACATTGCACACCTTCTCAATAGAGTGGGTATGAGGACACCTCAATGTATGCTAGCAGCACAACATGATTAACTAGAGCGACTTTTTGTAGAAACCGCGAACTTGCTTAGCATTTCTACATATATACATACATACTTTTTTTGATTTTAACTTACATATATATATAAGATCCATAACTTGTGTTCCTAAGGTCTCTAAGTGGTAACGACGACAAAGAGGTCAAAATGTATAGGGTGATATCCAAAAGTATACAGAATGTTTTAGGCAGTAACAACAATAAATTTTTACCAATTGATTAAAAGGGTTCCCATGTTGCATTTCTGGAGTCAGTCAACCGGTTTCGGCCTACAATGGACTCGTCAGAGTCTAACAAGTAATCTCGGTACAAAATTTTAACTCCGTCATCACATTGTATGAATATTACCTCTTAATATGAAACTTTTTTTATTTGTTTTGTTTTTTTTTTTTTTCATTATAAAACTATTCAACCTAATAAGTCTTTTATGCGTCAAAATGACAATTCGTTGACAATTTGTTGACAATTTAAGTAAGCTGTTGAGCGACAAAGCCAGCTCTCAGTAGACATGTTTCTGCACGCGCAAATATTATATGCGGTTTCAGCCACCTTTCAAGTTTATAGTAAAATGATATATATATATATTATATAAAAATATGTTTAAGGAATTTCGGAAACCCTGAAAGATTTTCAGTTGTCGAAGTTTCATAAATATGTTTCATATAGAGTTCAAATGCACACCCAGCTTAATAAGTTTAATATATAATAGCGTATATCAAATAAATGTAGCGCAAATTTGGTTGCAATGTTAACAGCAATATTACTTTGCACTTTGCCAGATTTTTCGCTGAACGACGCCAATAATTAAGGTTACGTAACCGAACACTTCAGTTCACAAACTGCGAAAGGCTAATGGCCTTTTAATGCAAGTCCCTACCATATCAATGGGGCCAGCTTATCGTGCAGGAAAAATAAAGACATATGCATGTAATACAAGAAACAACTGAAGTGGCTAGCATGGCAACCATGGCGACGGCATGTGCTGTAATAACGCGCAACTGCTGACAACGGTCAAATACGGAAGGAAGGATATATCAATTTTCTGCGCATTGCTGCTGATTAATTGCATATTAAATTTCATTTGCAGCCAGCAAATTCAATACGTATATATGTATGTATGTCTGTCTGTGGTTCAAAGGTGTGTCGTGCAATTGTTTTACAGCATATAAATTGCATTTTTTGCCAAAGCTCTTTTGCAAATGAATGATAATTTTTCATTTAACGGTAATAATGTTGATTTATCTTTTATGCGTTATATTATTGTACCTCGATATGATTTTCTGATTGCCGCATTGATGGGCGTAATTGTGTTTGCAAATCGGTTATGAGTCCTACAACAAACTGAAATCGTATATATCATATATTTATGTAACTTTATGAGTGTCGGAGCACGAACTCAATGGGTGGTGACCACGTATTAAACGAAGCAAATGGAAGCACAATGTAGAATTCACAATTGAACTTCATGCTAAAGTGAAATTAAAGGCGCTCAAAACAGGTGAAATTCGGTTGCAAAGAATACGGTACCAAAATCAGCAATAGGTCTTGGGCCCGCAACATCGGCATAATGCAAAACTCAAGCTGCCATCAAATATCGTCTGTGTCGGCGACCGTTTTCAGCTCCAAATAACTACGAGTATTTTAAAAATAAACATACTAATAGAGCGGACTAGAGGAAGGTATGAATCGGTTTCATAAATGTTTGCTGACAAAATACATAAATTTAGGAGTCACATTATCATCTAAAATGATTGAGTTATCTTTCCTACGAACCCGTATAAAAGATAGCCACATGGACTTTAATAAATAGGTCGTGTATATTGGACCTAGTGGAAGATCTGGATGAAATCGGTACATTTGTAGTCCTACAAAACATTTCGCTAAGCGAAAGAAACTTACGCAATGTCATTGAGTTAACCGATAAATTGACTATTATATACAACATAGAGTCAACCTAAGGAACCGAGATCCGCATATTAGTTATGCTAAAGCCAACGGAATTGAAGAAGCGATTTCAACCATTTTAGGAACAGAGTTGTTTTATTTTATTTAGTGGTCCTATTTGTGCCAACTTTTACTTTGGTACCTTTAACAATGCCCGGGCTACTCACTGTTTAGACAAATTAGTTGGCGGCATTCAAAACGACTTTCTATGTGAAGTGGGTGAGGCTTTAGTCCGATCTCAACTTTCTTCTCACTTCAATCTCAAGTAGTGAAATTCAATATTTTCTTCAGGCTTGATTGACTTAGCTTACGTAATTTATGAGATATGAACACTAGCTGTTTAGTATTTTAAATTTAAGTCTTTTAATTTAATTGGTGAAAAATTTATGGAACCAAGGATCACATTTTTGGTACATATTTGTTCAACAACATATCTTAATTTTTACTCAATTAATCACTCGCACGGTCAGACATACATATAGACAGACGTGGCTAGGCAATTGACCATAACGAGTTTTACAATGTTTCGGGCTGACTGGATCCCACATATGACGAACTGTTGATTAAACTGGACCTATGTGGAACATTTTTGTTCCATATGTTTTAAGCACTTAAACTGAGTTGAGCTTAAAATGGTAATATAAGGAAGTAAGTATAGTTAAATCGACCCCTAAATGAATGACTACATTATAAGTTTTCGTAGGTCTGCCTCATATACGTTTAGTATTGAACAACAGCGAACGTTAGTTATGCTACAATTTCAAATTTATCTTTTAATTAATTATTTTAGTTAATTAATTAATTAATTAAATAAAAGTTTAGTTAATTAAATAAAAGTTTAATTAATTAATTTGCAGCAAACTACTACTACACAACTTTGAGCTTTACATGTATCTCGATTTCTTCACGAATCTTCATGAATCAAAACTCAATGCGTTTAAAAGTGATTAATATTGTCTTGGAAGACAGATGTATAAAAACAACATTAATCACTTAACGGTTTATATCAGTATGGTAAAAAGTGATAAATTCGTAAAAAAATCGAATTACGCAATCGGTATAAACTATTTGCTAATTTATGCAAATTAACATAATTATTTTAGTATTTTTCAAGTTGCCAACTTCGATGATATTGAAATTCGGAAATTCACTTCGTTATGTTAACATTATTTTATTCATATTAATTTTCGTAAAACTAGTTAATCACTGAAATAAATGAGTCAAAACGCTATGGGGGAATTGCACGAATAAATTAAGTCTTCCTAATGTGTGGCGGTTGAAGGTAGCACAAGTGCGGCCCGTCCATTCACCGGAAGCTGTCACCTCACTTGAAATGCCGCGGGAATGGCGTCAGCGTGGGCAGCGGTCCGCGCGCTGGTCGACGCGTCGTCGGTTGGTAAATATATTCGATGTATTGCCTAAGCTGTTCAACGTTGACTTGCCTTGCAGCTGGTGCGTTGCGTTGCGGTGGCGGAGCTGTCACTTTTGTTCTGGCAGCAACAACTTGTGGCTGCAACCGGTTTTGTGCTTGTGGTTCAAGTGCGCGCACCGCTTGCTTGGCGAACTGTTGCTTGTGTGTTTGCTGTTGTTTTTGTGGCTTGAGGTGTTGTTGCAACTGGTGATATTGTGTTTGTGCCGCTTGCACTTGTTGAAAGTGTTGCGTTGAAGCGGCTTGTTTGGGCTCCGACACCTTGAACGGCGCTTTCGTTGCTGTTGGTGTTAACCGGGTTGTGGGCGTTGTGGGCGTTGTGGGGACCACCACTGCTTTCGTTGTTACCGGTGCTTCGGTTGCTGACGATGCTACGGTTGTTTCTGCCTCTGGCAAAGCGGGTGGCACCTCGGGATTCAAATCTAATATTGGCAATACTAGTTGTTGTTTTTGCAACTGCTGATCCAATTGATATTGTGTCTTTTTCAGTTTTTGTGCGGTTTGTGCTGATTTCGTCGGCTTCGCAGTTGTCACCTTTGTTGGTGCTTTCGTTATCGTAGTTTTGCTAACTGGTGCCTCTGTGACCGATGGCGATGCAGTTGCTATTGTTGTTGTTGTTGTTGTTGTTGTTGTTGTGGTTGTTTGTGCTTCCTGGAACTCAGCATCGGACAGTGGTGGTAATAAATCATTGAACGGCACCAATAGTTCTTGTGGCAGCCCTTCAGTATCTATCGCAGCAGCGGCCAGACAACATGGTACAAGACACAATGCAAAACAACCAAAAGCAACAGCAACAGCAATGGCAAGTGATGGGCTTACTATCTGCAATAAAGCAAACAAGAGAACATTACATTACATGTGCACACAGTGCGTAGATAATGCTTAACAGAGTGGCTGGAAGAGGTCCGGTTCAATATGCTCGAACCCAAACACTCGTACAAATGTTAACCCAGTAGGAAATTCGTTGGCGGATGTTGAAAACTCATTATTGAATTAAAAATATAACTGACAAGGTAACCACTGGGAAATATTTACGATCACGCTGTCTTCAAGCATTTATCTTTCTGAAACATTTCTCTTTCAGTTAGTTCCAAAAATTTTACGCAGTTGAAGGAGCTTAAGAGCATTTTGGTTATATAAATATTTGAAAAGCAAACATTTTTTCAGCTACAAGGGTCATATTACACAATCTATTAACACGTTTAAGAATTTTGAATAGAATATTTGAAAGGCAAAGATAGAAAATAATAAAAATTGTGAATAAAAATTTCAAAATTTCTCAAAAATTTTCCTATTTCTTTCATAAATTTTTAGCAAAAGTGAATTTAAATGCAATTTCATAAAAAAAATTTTAAACTGCGCATAAAAAATTAAGAATAATTAGAAAAATTATTTTGTATTTTTCAAAAGCTTCTCTTTCTTTCACTTTGGTTAACAAAATATGAACTTTCCATAGTTTGTTATTTCGAACCTCCTACAAGAGTGAATGCAAAAATGCGACCAATTTTCTAGAATATTTAAATTTGAAATTTTTGAAAAGCATTTTGAAAAATTTTATGCTGATTTTTCGATAGGCTTTTTAATGATATTGCGTAAATTGCAATCAGCAAAAACCATTTTGAAGCAATTTTCGAAAATATGCATCGCTAAACAATCGCAAACAATAAACATCGCTAAATATTTGTGAAAGCTGATATTCAGCCACTGGTCAGTATTTTCGAGAACACAGTTTCGGAAAAAATATATCTAGGAAGCAAAAATACAACACTGCGTGGCTTGGAAGAGTGTTAAAATTTACCAAATATTCTGTTTTGTAATAATTTTACTTTGCAGAATCTACAATATTTATTACAAATATATCTTATACACGATTAAGATATATATAAGATATTTATGATATTTCCTAAGCGCCTCCTTCGAGTTGATTTTAAACATTTCCAAGGGCATCACTTCGCTTAAGGAGCATAATATTTTCCATAGACGGAATTTTCGTTAATCAAGTGGCGTTAATCAATTTTTAATAATTTTTCTTGAACATTAAGAAAGCTGTTCGCTGTCAGTTTTGATAACCGGTAAATATTTTATTCTTTTATAATTTTTTTTATAATTTTTTTAATTTTGTTTTATTTTAATTGTTGCTTAAACTCTCAACTTTACCACATTTCACTTTTCGCTTGCACTTTCCTATAGGGTCTTTCTACTACTGTCTGCCTGCTAAGTGAGTTATGGCAACGTTTTAATTACGAGCAAACTGGACGCATGCAACTGAAGTTTTGCATGGACACACACAACCAAAAACATAGGTCTACACTACTTGTTTACAACTATGTTGCTACTGTGTACTTTTATGTGTGTGTGTGTGTGTGTGTTTGTGCACAACTGTTGGGAAAATTCCTGTTTTTGTGAAATTTTCGACTGCCAACTGTGATTTATGAAGTGTGGCAGCGTTGAAATGACAAACAAAGTTTACAAAGAAAAGTGACTGCCGAGTGTTGGACCAAGGCAAAGATTTTACATGCGTCGATGAAAAGGAAATTAAATATGGTGCGCTGTAGACCTTGCCAGATTTTTGGCGCTTGTTTTTGTTTTTGTTCTTTTTGAGTTACTTGGTTTTTTTTTTTTTTTTGGACTTGCGTTGTTGGATCTGCAGTTGAACGAGTGTATTCACTTCCTTGTTTTTGGGCAAATACGAATATTTATCAAACATGTTTCACTCTCGGCTATATTTTGCTTATTTGCGTTAATTACAGTTTTTTTTTTTAGTTTTTTTCAGTAAATTCAGTTTTTCCGGTTTTTTTTTTATCTTTACTTCCAGTTCAAAAACGTGTACCACACAAAACACAACTCACTTTTGGGCAATTCATGACGTCAGCTGAATATTTTAGTAAGTGTTTAAGCTTTCCCGATATGGATACTGTTATTTAATCAGTGTTTGCTTTTGTTTCAACAAACACTCGTACGCGAATTCCTCTGTTCGACCAGCGCTTATGCAAATTCGAAAGCAACTAAAATTTCATACGCTCGCAACGGTTGCTTTTATAACGACAGCCTAGCTGTCGGACGGGGGTAAAAATTTAATTTTGATTAAAGATGCTTGGACCGTAGAACGCTTTTATTTTATTTGATTTTATTTCATTCTTCTAATTTTATATTTATATATTTTTCGCTATACTTTCTAAATATTTTCGTACTACTACCTTAATGTTAAAACAAAGCGTTGGCCGCTATACTTACCGCATTAATTATGTCAAATGCCAAATACTTAGACTAAATCCAAAATATATCTGTAAAAATAATGCCAAAAATAAAACTAAGAAAAAGTTAACATGCAAATAAAACAATAAAAGCCGTCAACTAACATATATAACATATAACAACAAACATCACTCTTAAGTATCTAGCAGCTTAGGCTAACATTGCATGCCGCGTTGTTGTCATCTCACCTCTCGCTTTAATTAATTAAGTGCAAAAGTTTAATAACCGGATTAAGTTGGAGACCGAACAAACAAATAAAATCACCAAAGTGACGGCATTGTGTTGTGCGCTTAGGCTAATAGCTCACCTGTTTGGCCAGCTGTTGACGGTAAGCTGAGTGTTGTGACGCCAGTAAGACCACTAGTAAGTGTAACAGTAACAGTAAGTAAGTAACAGCCCTGTATAAATTGTTTTGAACTACTCGATATAAGCATTCCAGTATTCCATGCCAGTATGAAATATGTATATTAATTTCTTAAAGCCATTCTTGGAGCCATTACTATTTCACTTGAAACCAGTAAAATAATTTTCATTCAGGCCATATTCTCACTCTAGATATCCCCACTTAATCAAATAAGCATAATAACCTGCAATAAGGCAAGAAAGTATAAAACCGACCAACTTCCCGGTATAGTAATAACATATATGTCTGTAAGTCTAACTCAAAACTTTTCTGAGAAATTGAGTATTGTTCTAACATCACTTCCCATAGTTCATAATTAAGTTGGCTGAGGAAAAGCTTTTCCATTATGATAGCCGACACGAAGGCTTCTAATACTATGCTTGCTATTAATACGAAAAAAGGAGGGACCCCTTTTCAATAGGAAAGAAGAAAGGCAGTAAGAATGGCAGTTGGAAATGAAAAAGGCTGGCAAGATTGAAAAAGTCAAATATTTTATAAAAGCTAGCACTGACAGCTGGCGAATGATTTCGAGAGTGGAAGTGAGGAAGTCAGAGGATGGAAGTCAGACGAAATTCAGGCGTTCTCAAGCTGAAGAGAGAATGCTCTCCTAGGTGGTATCACTGCAGCGGTGCCTGACGAAGCGGTGATGATGAATGATCTACATATGGAGAAGGTTCCACATAACCGGTAAACTTGATAACAATTATAAAACAGAAATCATAGGTAGTCAAGACGCTCGAGAATTGGACTCCAGCAGCACACTTCTCTAAGTTTACAATTCTTTTCTACACGTGATTTATTTTAAGTTTGAAATTTTATACATTTTATGAAAAACAATCAAAAAATATTACTAATTAAATTAATTGTAGACATTTTTATTTCTTTTGTGTATATTTATAAGCGTAATTAAATATTCGTTCACCCGCGCATCGAAATGAGACTTTCTTCACACTTATTTAGTTACCGGTCTTGAGAAAAGCTTAAAATAATTTTTATTCATTTAGCATTGTTTGCATTTTTATTATACTTAATAACATGTTATATTTACTTTGAAATTTATAATAATTTCCAAGTAATGAGCATTTGCATAAGATGTGTCAGAGTTCCGGTATTGCGATTCAAACGTATTATAACTAAATGCCAAGACCATGCCAAACTAGTTAAATCGGAAACTCGAAACTGAATTAATTCCTGAAAAAAGTGCGAAAACGACAAAAGATTCTATAATCTTTCGAATCTATTTTTATTTTTCGGCACTGAGAAATTTCTACATGTGAGAATGGCTTTAGAGCTTTAACGCCATTTATGATATGCCAGTGGTTTAAAAACATATAAAAAATATTTGGCGAAACCTGTACTCTGTAAAGGAACTGAAATGTTTGCATTGAAAATAACACAACAAAATCATATTTGGTTCACATTCAATATATAGTATATCCAAATAGTGTGGTTTGAGAGTAAAATAATATACTTTTTATGTGACCTTGTTCGAAAAATTCAAAGTCTTCTTCAAGCTTGTTTAAAATATACCAGTTTCTTCTTATATGCTCTCTTTAAAAGATACTCTCCTCAAAAGATAATCTCTTCGTACGATAATCCCTTCTACTTTCCATAGACGAAATTTTTAAAATTTATGAAATTTTTGAGTTTTCTCGGAGAGTTCAGGTTATATGTGAAGTGCTCAGTCTGCTTAATTTTGATGCGTTATGGGGTTGCCACATGAAAAAGATTGAAGGAGAAGAAAGAAACTAAAACAATTCTTGAAGATGATAAAGTTTTTTATACCCGCGCACCGAAATTTGTTTCGGTGTTTCTTGAAAGTCTTCGAAAGTATTCAGTATTGCTATGGGTATTTCGAAGATTGTTTGGCTGACTTTAGAAGCAATTCAAGATAGATTCAAAATACGTCTTGATAAATCGGGAAAACTGTTTTGAATACAGTGAGCTGAGGTTTCTATTATCACTGATTATCACTGACTCTGTTATACAGATACTTAAATGTATATAATTTCATTTAGATTTTGTTTAGGAAACAATTTTTTCATTTAGAAAAAAAATCAAAGTCTCTCAGAGACTAGATGAGTGTACTCTGAGAATTTGCTTTCATACCGAACAGACTAGATATCATTCCAGTCAGTCGAAAAGATGGTATGTTCCGAACATTGCGCTTGTATAGACCTTTAATGAAATATTCGCAGCTAAATGATATTATTGTTGTAGATAACTCATGTGAGATGATTTCCATCAACATTTCCGAATCTCAAATGTAAGCCAGAAATTTCGGTAAGTAATTGTTAAATAGAGTAGTAGGTTCAGTTCAAGTTGGTTACATATTAAATGGCTTTGCTGTAAGCAGTTTTCTATAGCTTCGGTCCGACAAAGCTAACAATGAGAATGCCGTGACCTTCTATCACCTACAAGTAAACATTTTCAACTCTTCTCCATTTCAAAAAGAATGAACTTCCTGATAAATACAGTGCAGATGTGGTTGCTAAAGGAGAGAGGGCTTGCTAAGTGGAGATGGCTTTACAATTGAAGATATGAGCTTTCAGAGCATGACACGCCAGTATAATACAAGAAATCGCTTAGTTATGAAATCCTTGTAGTCACTGTTCTATTAGAAAGGTTATAGTGAGCTTTTCGGGCGGACCAAGCCAGCGCTGCTTCGAGGTAACTAACTAGATACTATCTTTTGTATTTAAATTATGTTAGGTATAGAATAAATTATATTATATATTAGGTGTAATATTGCCTTTGAGCTTTGTTGTTATAGAAATTTATATAGATATAGAAAAAATATATCGCAGATACGAATGGCATTAAATGTTTTTTTTTTTCAAAAATAATCCGAAGTATTTTGCTGAGCATAAGGTAGACGACATGTCTTAGTATTATATAAAGAAAAAATTACTACGTAACGTATCATGATGCCGAATTCACGATCACAAAAATGACACTGGAAATATTCCATAATTAATTATTCTAACTTTTGTGTAGTTGCGAATATTCTCAGCCTTCAGCTGTTAAGATTCACACAAATATATATTTATTGCTGTTCGTTATTATATAATATGCCAGTATAAGACTAACACAAAGCCAAATCGTGCAAATAGAAACCGTAAATTATGAGGCACTTAAAATAAACGAACTTTCTAAAAAAAATCTCTCTTCAAACAAAATCAAAAAGGTGGCAAAAGATGAAGAGGTAAACTAGAACAATAGCCTGGCATGAAGGCATGAAGGCATGAAGCATTTATATAAAAATGCAAATTTTAGATAAGCAGACATTCAGAGAAGATTTTGAGCTCTTAAATGCTAGTAAAGTTGATTAAGTTATGTTAGTCACAATCACTGAGCTAACAAACAACTATTATGGCATCAAATTTCATTAAACTAACTTCCAAATAAAGGGAATTGCACAAAATCATTCACAAAACAAAGAAATAGAAACTTTGAATTGAAAGTTCAATAACTGTGCAGCTAAAATAAAAGCCAAGGTCTATTTGGCCAAACATACATCAACGCGCATGCGCACAAACTTTGCTGTCTGCGTCCTGTCAAACACCAACTGCAAATAGTTTTTCGGTAGCTATGCGCTTTCAAGTCCATAAATTAGTTAATTACGGCCAATCTAAAATCCAATTAGTTACTCATCAACGATAAAGTTACTTGTTGCATTTAATTACAATAATTTATTTCATTAAAATAATTTCTTTTCAGCTTCGTTTCTTTAACAACTATTGTTCATTAAATTGAGATGGATATCAAATGAACGGCGATTTTTTTTTCTTGATTTTTCACCAAAATTCTTCATGCGAAAAGATATCACATCAAAGGATGGCTTTAGTTGGTATAGTATATCCAAAAAGCTAGCTGTCAAATCAGCTGTCAAAGTAAACACACATGCTGACTATTATGTTCAGCATACTTTGGCAAATTACGGCACACAGACTTACATGAAAACAATGTTTACATTTAGTGGAATTTTTGGTGCAAAGCTCGCGGTCTCTTATCTCCAGGGTATCTTACATTAAAAAAAATTACATACCGAAGACACTGGATCCACCCTCTCAAGACAACATTACCGTCAATGGTGAACGCTACAGACA
The DNA here is from genome assembly GCA_021498325.1 of Bactrocera minax. Lineage (NCBI taxonomy): Eukaryota > Metazoa > Arthropoda > Insecta > Diptera > Tephritidae > Bactrocera > Bactrocera minax. Next base: position 1,268,388 of record JAKEEE010000023.1, read on the forward strand.
ACTATTTCGGAAACTTTTTAATAAAATTTTTTTGATGGCGACAAGCAAATCGTCTAGGTGCCAAATGATTACAAAAGGTTGATGCGTCAGGCCATGTCGTTGGTGAAACCCTCAACCTTGAAAACTTCAGCTGATTGAATTAAATTAAGTAACGTGCCTGTCAGTCGAATACCTAGGTCAGGTTATTGGGAACATAAATTCGGCTATGATGGAAAAGATTATATAAAATTGGAGCGATATTATGGTCTTCATAAATCTCTGTCACAATAGGTATATACTCGGTTCAAGCACTAAATGTCTGATTTCTAGATTATCTTAAAACAATTTATGAGCTCTCTAAGCAATAAAGGATTCAGCATAAAGAAATTTCGGATTAAACTGACAGATATCAGGAGCAATATTTGCTCTAGATTCTATGTTGATATCTTTGTTAATTCTCGACTATCTCTTAGTCCCTATTTACATTAACAATAAACTGAAGGAATTCGAAATTACGTTCTATTGGAACCCCATTTCACGAATTTTCACACTGCATCACAAGGATGTAATAGGAATGTTAGAAATCTAATTTAGTTGAAATTAGTTCCACAGCTTGTGCATATTGAAAGTTAATTCAACTACATTTTTCAACTTTTTTAATTGAGCCGCATGTAAACCGGTTATATCTTCTTTTTAATTAAATGTAGCCTTTCTCACGTCGCTCTTTAGATAGTTATCGCACTTTCACTCGTACCGAGCCAAACCGTTATACGCTCGACTTCACCCATTTTCATACTATAACCGGAAGTATTAACCAAAAGTCGTCGAAAATGGTACATATATTCCGAATAGTACATTATCGTTCGACCGGTAGTCTTACTGTTGTATACATCAACTAATATGAAAGATACCGTAATGGTTGAAACCAAATCCCCATATATCGAATATATTGGATTCGATTATTCGATATTAAATGAGATATCTAAATGAATATCAAATATTCAGCTGCGACCGAACTCAACAATTCCTTATTACATATATTATCATATATGTATGTATGTATGCATGTATATATTAATTGGTATGTGCGGATAGTTTTGTATAAAATGTACAATAGTACAGTTGCAGTAGTACGGTTTTTGTACAATAAGTCAAAGCAACTTTGCAACAAGCTTTGACAACTATTTCGGAGTGAAATTACTGAAACTCGATCTCGTTCGAAACTCGTCAAAAGCATGTTCTCGGTTTCCAAATGCGCGAATGTCACTGACCGTTTACTTAAATGCCAATCAGTGACAGAAATCAGTGGTACAGTAAGGCTTCATGCAATAGTTTGATAGCAATAAATACAACAACAACAAAAATGAGAAATATGTAACCGAAAAGTGGGCGTGACAAAGCATGACACATATTTTTTTTTTATTTAAAAGGAAGGGTATAAACCAGCAAATTTTCCACTGCCACGTAAGTACTTTTCTGCTATATCTAACACATACAAAGTCGAATATTTTTCAAGTTTAGCGAGGTTACTTAAAAAACAAGCGACTTCAAAGAAGTGGAAAGTATTAAAAATTGAAAAGGTAATAGTCGAAACCACTCAAGATACCAATAAGACACTGTGAAACTCTATTCAACATGTATATAATATATGTATATATATATGTGGAATGTCAACAGTGATGTTAAAATGCCTTCCGGGATACTTTATATAAGTTGAGCATTCTTTTGCAACTCGTTTAAAAAATTTTTATTTGCTTAAGATTTTAGAAATCTGCAAGCTTAGTTTATATTCAACACTATGTCGAGTGTTTGCTCTCGGACAGCCATTATTGTTAAATAGAATAGGAAAACAGATCAAAATGGCAAGCGTAAAAACTGCGTTCATTTTGAGAAATTTCCATGTTTGTTTAGGTTTATCTATTGCATACTTTGTTGCCGGTGAATTCAATCATACCCTGTCACAAGAGGCTTTCTTCTTTTATCTGTATTGTCAGTAGTTGTGCGTATGGCACTAGCTGAGCATACATATCAACTGAAATATGCACATACATACATATATATATGTTTGTGGTATATACCATTGTCTGCTGTACTTTCGCAAATGTACATTTATCCTTGCAAATTGCTAGTCGTTTTCAATCTCCTCACTCTAGCTGATTCGTTATTTCGGCTGCGACCTACACTATAGAGCAAGTGAAATTTTTCAATTTGTATGCCAAACACAAACTTGATAAGTAGAAATGAAGACAATATGGTGGTTCAAGTAAAACCAAGAAAGAAAATTGCCAAAATGCCAAAATATAACAAATGTCTTGTAGCAGCCGTAGATCAAAAGTATAACGTTACATAATGTGGGCAATAAAAATAAAACTAACAATAGGAAAACAATACGAAGCACCTCAGACTATTTCAAAGATTTATTGCTGTATATATGGTTATATGGTATGTATTTGTTGCCATGCAATTTTGTAAACATATATGTATGTATGTGACAAATGAACAAGCCGAATATCTATTCATTTTAATGAATTTCGGCACGAAATATTAAGCGGTTATATGGGACCCGATTTTGAGTCAAATTCGAACAACAAATTCGAACTTGATATTACTGTCCGAACCATTGAGTATTTGGTAGACATAGCGTGCCAAAAATGTCAAAAAATGGCTGACAATGTCCAAAAACCGTTGATTTTCATATTAAGCCCACCCTATTGTACTACATGATGAGACTAGGTCTGGCCACATTCACGCTCATCATCAGTAAATTGTGAGCAGGTCGGAGCTACGCTGATTTTTGCTGTTTGCTACTAGATAACTGGACCTCACAGGAGCTGGTGTGCTCTTATTCTAAGCTAGCTCTTAGAACACCCGACTTATTTGGAAGAAGACGAGGTAGAAACACCTTAACACTACCTTCTTGACTGACTTGTCCAGGCAGTGCGGTGCTCTTCCTACCAATCACAGTCACTACCAGTCACAGAAACTCGGTAGTTGGGAAATTTTGAAGTTTTGGATTAACTTCTAAAAGAGTTGAATGAGCGAAAGTCGAAAAAAAGTTCCATAAGTGAAAAGCGCGACCTGAATGCTACTATATAGAAGGAAATATAATTTTTCAAAAATCTGAAATACCATACTGAGCTAATATTTGAATAGCTCCACGGTAAGTAACCCACTCCCACTGCGAGGAGTCTAAACATATTTCAAAAGCCATATACAAATTAAATTTCTTAACCCTTACCCCAAACAGAACAAAGGAATAATTTTTGCAATGATTTTCCTTAAATTTGGTCAAAATTGCAATTTAATTAAGATACTATTCATATTATCCACCTTGAGTTGAATTATCGACAAACATCATGGAAACAACTTCATTACTCACACTCAAATCACCTGACATCTGATTTCAATCACAATCCTTCGATTGCGGGCAACAATATCAATATCAATATCAATATCATTCACACCGCACGGCAGTCGCGACTGACAACCTTACAACCTATTTCTGATGCCTTAAAGTAACAGCATACATACATACAGATGTATAAGTAGACGTATGTAATCTATCAGGAGAGACTGCGAAGCTGCTTGGTATAAAATTGCCAAATCATGTTTCAGAAACTGGAGCAGGGCTGAGGGGTAACCAGACATGGAAAGGGCAATAAGCACAGAGATCCATCAATAGCCACTTGAGAGGTGTATGACGCTACAACGAGTGGGTAAACACGCATGAATTATTTAAAATATGCTACTTCTGTTTAGGCAAATATATACATGTCTTCATATATATATAAATCATATATACATGCATATTTCCCTGTGGGAACTAGTATCTCTTTTATGAAAATATTATATGTGTTTTCTATGGTAGAAAAATGGCTGTATTTAACACTTATCCTTTGACTGCAAACAAGCCCTACGAGTGAACCTGCTGTCGTCGACGAAATATAACAACAGCATGTTGTTCGAACGAGCTGTCATGGCGGGCTTATACCACAGAGGAATAGCTGTTATATGAGTAAATTTGAAAGGAATGCTGAAAACAAATTTGTATAGCAAAGTCGAATTAAGTATATTTAAGAAGGTATTCGAGATTTTACAGTATCTAGAAGGGTAAGGTCTCGTAAGTTTACTTCAGCTCTTCGGCATTAGACAACATTCAGCAGAAGAGAATTGTTAAAAGAGCTTTTTGAAAGATTACAAGTATATGTTTAATGAGAACAACGACATATTGTAGTGTATTTCGGAAAGACACTCCAGATATTTTAGTAAGAAGTCTCTACTTGGACCTGGTACTTGCAAGCGTGACTTTCGTGGAAGATTTCAACAGAAATTTCCGCTCCGTATTGTTTGTTGTGCTTTTTTATCGGAGGCCCCACAGTGTGCATGATGTTCATATGACATCTCGAGGAATCTTCTCAGTAACATTGTATTGAGATTGTATTAGAACGTCCGAATATTTTCGAATAATCACCTATCATATTAACTATAGGCCGCAGTTCCTCATAACATTCAAAATATAGTCGGGTTAGATAAAAAATAAAGTCAACAACAATTATTTGGTTGATGCGACCTAACCACAATTCCTCTCAAGTTTTTTTTTTTTTCACCCAAAATTTATACCGGGTATAAATTCGTACAAAATTCGGCAAAGTGTAAAGAAAATAGAAAAGAGAAAGAGATAAAATTTTGTGTGAGTATGTTTGTGCAAGTATTCGCAATAAATGGATTGTTTTGGAAGTGAAACAAAAACAAAATGAAGAAAGCAAAAAGTGTGTAAACAAAACACCAAATAAGTAGTAATATTACTTATATTATATATATTTTATATTCATATATTCAAAGGGCGTTAAAAGACAATTGTAATGCAACAGAAGAATGATTGCTACTCTAATGTTTCAAAAGAAAGTTCAAATTTAAAGCAAACATATTTGATATATTTATTAATAAAATATATATTAATAAAATATATATTAATAAAATATATTTATTAATAAATTATATAAATTATTATTTACATTATTATAATTACAATTAGACTGAAACTTTTACTGTACTTTCATGGTTTTGGTAAAAATTGTTCAAATCAATAATCGGACCACAATAGGTGCTAATTTTTAGTCGTATCTTTAACTTCCATATTTGGTTTTTGAAGTATCTAAGTGATTTCATTTTGTTATATTTTGGTTAGCTTTAATTTATTGAAATCCAACTGGCGAATTAAAACGAATGGAGACACGGTTTAAATTATACGGTTTTAATGAACTTGTGAAACATTAAATACCTCTCCGAAAAGAGCTCACTTGAGTGGGTGGAAAAAATATTTGGAGTGGCTAAAGTACTTTAGATTGAATGCTTGCTATATTAACCTCGGCCGCCGTGTTGTAGTGGTTAGAGATACGTACTACCTATTTGCAGTACCAGGTTCTTGCGGAATTTCGATTATTATAAAATAAATGCGTGGGTAGGTAACGACAAACCCCTGAGTATATTTCTGCAATGAATCACAAAATCTACGGACAGTTTTCAGTTTAATGTAGATTCAATTGCCCAAATTGAAAGAAGGCTCAAGCATCTAATATTTCCTTCGAAACTTAATGCGATATTTGTTTTGAGCAGAATAAAAAGAGGTAAACTCTTTGTAACTAAATTGTGACATAGTTGAATTGAGTTGAGATAGTGGCATAGAGCTGCCTACCCTTCTACACTTCGTCGCTTTCGAAGCTAAGATGTCAAAACACACGGTGCCCATATCATGGTAAGCTACTTGATTGCATAATTTCTCAACTTAAAACGCCAATAAACCTTTTTGCCTTGGAAAATTACTACAAAGCCCATTAAATTGCGGCAAATTATGTGTTTATTCTAGTTTTATATAAATTATGCAATGAAACTTCTCATAGAATACCCTTTTTGATATATATCTACATATATGCATATAATGCATATGTATATATGTGTACATATTTCCGCTTGCACTCCCAGTCTAGAATGTTATTTGTGGAAAAGTTACCTTTGGCAAATAATGCTACATCATTGTCAACTCAACTGTTGCACGCAGGGGGCCAACAAACGAAGAATCTTCTTCCAACAATAATGTGAGACGCATTGTCGTAATTGCAATGTGCGCCAACTGCGTTACAAACAAACAACTTTTGCATAACCCAAAAACTTTCAATGCATATGTATAATGTGTACGTGTGCACGCAAATCTGCATGCCACATTGTCGGCTACGTGTGGCACTTTGGCCACAGCAGGCAGTCGCCGCGCGCTGCTTATTTGTCGCCCAAAGTAGCTGCCTGACATTTTTTAGTTCACCACCTTGGCTAAGAAGCATGCCACGCTCCGCTCATAGCACCGTCTCTTTGGTTATTTAAACTTTTCTAATCAATTTTAATTATCATCGACATGTATGTGCGCTAAGTTTGTATATATGTATGCATGTTTGTAGATTAGCGCAGTGGCACTTGAAGCGGGCACAGTGTGACAGTGCACACCTTGCTATAACTATGTCAGCAATGTCGTTGCCACCTGAGATTGGCTGTTTATTTGTTTGCTACACATGTACTTTATGTTTGTATGCATAAGTAAAGCTTTGGGGAATTATCCAATTTATTAGAAGTGCTGGCAAGCACGTATACTTTGCTATCATTGGAAGTGGTATTTGTGGCATATATATATATACTTACATATATATAATATATAGAATAGTATATACAGAATATCCTGCTCTTACTCATGATCTTATCTTATTTTATTTTGAAGTGGAATTCTTTAGTCATTTGCAATTCCATAGGAAGTGATATGCCTATACAAACGGAATATGCGGAGTTTCCTTAATTTCTTTCCAAAATCTACAATGAACTCTTAAAAATTTCATATTTTTGCGTAAATCCAAATTCGATTATCTTATTTTCAATATTCGAGTTTATGCACACTTTCTAGCATCTAGCAATTTCTAGTAGTATACAGTTATAACTGAACTATATAACTTTTGTTTCTCATGTGCAATTATATTAAACAATGCATATATATTTCATGCATATGGCATCAGCCATAAACATTCAAATATTCAAGTTACATGTCACTCTCTACTTCCACTCGTTTTATGCCACTTATTTATAATAGTTATCACCCAAAGTCTCATATTTGAGCGGTCAGCTTCTGGAAGTTATTTGCAAAGATTTGCAATATTGTTGTTTCTCAGTGTTTAATTTCTAACAGAACTTGGAGAAAGATGAATTGAACAAACAACTGGTATAAATAATGTAGACTGGCATAAGTAAATAGACATATTATAAAAAGTTAACATAAATACCAGCAAGAGGGAATACAATTTCAAAGAAGCAACCATATGTATATAATATTTCAGTTGATTTCAATTGGCTTAGAAAAAAACGAATCGAACAAGCAACTGGTATAAGTCATATAAACTGTCATAGTGAAATATATATAGGATGGCATGCGGTTATACTACATTAGGGAGATATCCACATGTTCTTCTGTACAAATAAATACGCAATACGAAATCTAAATATTATTTAAAACTGTTCTCATTGACCTCTAATGCATAATTTATATCCCCAGTAAATGAAAAATATTTCAAACTTTTTGCTATAACTAAACACCCAATTATGTGAGAACCATATATTAGAATCTTACGCTATTGTACATTTCCATAGTCCGTTTTCCCTCGGAAAGTGAGGTCTTTCCAAATTTTGAGTACCTGATTCTGGTTATCATAAGTAAACTGCTCTTAAATTATAGGTTACTTAAAATAGAAAATAACATGAGACTTTAAAAGGGCTTCATTAATGCGAACATGTGGAAAAATGCAACGTTATGCTAAAGTGATTTTCCAAGGCAAGTGATCTTAAGGCCTAGATCAGTGAGCACACTATCGCAATTTCAGTATAATTTTCATGCAAGAGAGCCTATTATACACAAAGTACTAAACTTTTATAAATACTTGTTTAATGCACTTAACCGTATTTGTCGTGTGCCGTGTCAACAATACCTATGCTATGATCGCAAAATCCTACGAAGAATGATCTCTGCAGAAGTTGCTTCATTTAACTCGTCAAAAACACCAACAAGGAAAATCGAAGAGCAAATTATGCATAAATTCAACACTGAACCTCTTGTTAAAATAATTCAGTGAAAATATATAAATAAAATGGAACAAAACCAACAAAGATACCGTTACCATCATAACCAAACTGGTATAATTCCTGACTGCCACTCAAAAGTTGGTCTGAAGCTGCTTGCATTTGGCAAAGAGAGAAAAAAATTTTTTGTTTTTCTTTTCATTTTTCTTGAACCTTGGCAATGTAAAGTCTGCAAGATATAATTTTATGTGGTAGATATTATACTAGAAGAATTTTATTTGTCACTGTAAAAGTAGAAATTACCATTAGCACCCCTGCCCTTCTACGAGTGGGCACTCAAGGTCTCCGCCGCACTTTGTTACTTTATATGCTGTTAATTTTCCAATATTTATTCAAAGTATTTTAGTAGAAATAGAAAATTTTATCTATTTACCGACAATCATGATTATTCCTTTCATGTTGCTTACACAAGATTACTTAGTATTTAACTTCCGTCCGTTTACGGAATTTCTTATCTCTTCAAGTTCATTTAATTCCTGATGATTGCCACAAATCCAAGCGATGCTATTTTATATGTACATATATTTCTAAGTTCTAAGTTTATATGCGCTTATTAGTTGAGTAGAGTGTTGAGCTGATAAAATCAATATTGACTTCTTTGAATATTTTGTGCAAGCAAAGCTGGAGCTGCAGCTGCAGCTGAAGTGGCAAGTGGCAAGTGGCAAAGGGGTAGCTGCTGCAAATGAACTCGGCAAGCATGTATGCGTCGGACGTGAGACGAAATTTCGCTAACCGTACTAGCCAGTGTAATTTTTCAACAATTTCACTTTTTTCAATATACTTCACAAATTATTCTGCATGCATTCCTTTTACAAAACTCACACTAACACACACATCGCGCATGCATATAAAGTCATTCATCAGCTGGTGCAAGGCGCATGCTGAGCATCCTCTTGCATAAGTTTAATGTCGATTTCTATTTTCAAGCATATTCGATGTACACTTATAGACATGTATATAAGTATATATATATATATATATATGTGTGCGCAAGCTCGTTCAGTGTTTGGCAGCTGCTCTTTAGGTACAACAGTAATACCTTGCATGTATGTGAAGCACACTCAGCGTCCAAAGCAATTCATTTTGGTGCAGCCAACTGCACTGCCAATATATATATATATATAGGGTTTTACATACATACTCCTATATACAATACACATACATATATATTAGTTGTATGTGCACACGTAGGTTAGAGCATGCCTTGTGGCATGTTAAATTGCAGTAGCAATGAATTAGTAGCTGACCTGTAACATGCATTGACTAAGTTCCTGTGCACCGAATGCAGTTTTTGTTATGCACGAACACCTGCAGGATACTGCCAGCTTAAGTGCTTACCCTTCCGCATCAATGCAGCCAGTGTTCCGTTGCTTTAGCCTCTTGTTAGCAACTTACGATTGAGGCACTCTACTGTCTATATGCTGCAGCAATGTTTGCTTACTCTATTTAATGATAGCCACTGTTGCATTGCTGCTGTCGAGGCTAATATTTGGCTACTTGGCTACGGTACTCAGAATATTGCCACTGATGAATGGTGTGGATAATAATGCGCATATTAAAAATTTATACACATAACAATTTGAAGTGCAAAACTTTGATGCCAACACAATAAAAAAAAAATACTTGGTATGGCAAGGGTTAATTTGCAAACTTTTAGTTGAAAAGGTAAAGATATCTGAATATTTCATATATAATTGGCTCACTTATTGTATTTGAGTTAAGCTCTTTGTTGCTGCACGTTAATTTGACAAGAATACGATAAGTCGTCAACAAGTGGAGTGATGCTGTGAGAGAACACATGACACAGATCAAATCCGCAAAGAGAGAAAACATAGAAACACTCAAATATGATAACCCTTGTGAATGAGCCTTACAAAAATAGCTCTATATGAAGGATAATGTTCATATTCCGCAAAGAGTGTGCCAAAAGTTACACTGAATTTCTGCATTTGCAAAGAGAACGAGCTTGAAAAAATACAATTTGAGCTATGGAAAAAGCTGTGATTTGAAATGAACCCGAGAACCACCGTTACTACTGTTTCGTCTGTTTGCCGATTAACTGAAAAAGGAAGCCAAATGAGAGCATGCTCGGGTACGATCTTCATTTCGCTCATTTTTTGATCATTGGTACTTTTATAATGGATAACTTGGTATTTGCAACTAATATAAAATGTAAAAGCATCCGATGTTTAGTACATTCATTATATTTGAAGCAAAAAAATATTCTGACGTTTGAAAGTGCACAACAAAACGTGCAAAAAGGGAGTTGTTTTTTGCAGCAATTTCGCTCATTTGGCGAAGTTTCCTGTAATCGATTTATTTCTAGAGACTACCAATAAAAACTAGGGTCAACATATTAAATCTAGTATAAATAGATTCCAACTCTTATAATTTTTGAATAGTTGTTATATATAATATCACGTGGATTTGCAGGTTGCATTGAGCAACCTTAGATAATTTTTGAAACTAGCTCATAGTTGTTGCTTTCGTATTTATCTACAATTACAAAACTCAGAAAAACTAGTCGGTATAATTTTATAGCGACCAAAAAACCACATAACCGTAATTGATTCGAATTAAAAAACTCCTAAATAGCGGGAAAAAGTTATGAACTATATTCTAGAACTTAGTAGCAAAGATTTTTTTTTGGTTTGTTTTTTGTTTAGAAATTTTCTGTACTGAAATTGGCCAGTGTCGAAGGATTTGGCTTTACTAGCAGTTTCAAATTTGACGATTACTGGCTGAATAAACGAACAATTACGATGATCTCAAGTAAAATTAGAGTTTTTTTTTTTTTTTAATTTCCATACAAAATGTACTAACGGGATTTTTTCAGAACAGCAAATTTAATTTGAAGGCTTCCTGAATAGCTCTCTCTCGTTTTCTCTCTCTCTTCTTAGGTCCCCTCTTCCGCTCTATATACAACTATATATACATATACTGTGTTCACATATTGCCGGGCACAAAGCAGTTCCCTTGACGACAAAAAAAAAAAAAAAGAAAAATTCCATGAATTAAGCATGAGCACACATTTAATTTTTTGTTTTCTTTATCGCAAATATCATATCAATCACGATAATTTACTACACATTGCTATGACAAGCGTACAATATTAAGTTTACTTTTACTTTGCTGCCAAACTCAAACAAATGCAACTGTCAATAGAGAGCTGAGTGGATGAAACGCACAATCACGAAACAGAAAGCAAGACAAGTGAACTCAAGCATAGCGGAAAGAAATGAAATTATAAGCAGTGTTGCCACTTTCTGTTTATTTTTCAAAAGAGGTTGCCATTTGCTTTTTGTTAATATGTTATAAATATTGCAAACATAAAATAAAACGCTATATATTTGATAAAAAAAAAAACTCACAAAGTGTTTGTTTTTGTACAAAAGTATTATTTTATGGAGTTGCCACCTAGAAATTTGCCACCTTTAAATAGAAATTACAAGTTATATTGATAGCTTTGAGTACACTCTGAGTACACATAATGACACAACATATTTAAATCGGCGTAGCCACCCTTCTTAAATTATTACATAATCGAAATTAAATGAAATATAAAATTTTTTTTTAACGAGAAAGAAAATGAATGGGAGAATGAATTCTCTAACATTTAAGAACATATATTTGGAGAAATATAACGCTTCGAGGCTGCCAGCTGTTTCACTGCTTACAATTGGAAAAGAGAATTATTAAGAAAAGGAAAAGGAAAATTTGATGTTTGATGTACTTTAGTTAGTAAATAACTGCAGTAAATGTCTTTCACAAATTAAAACTATCGACTAATATGGTATCGAAAATAAATGCAAAGACGCATTGGCCTTAACAGCTTGTGAAGAACTTCGATCTATTAAAACGTCGTCATTGAATCGTATTAGAGCTGCTGCTCACATTTTTAAAGTATTATAAAATGTTTAAAAAATATTTCTGGCTACAGCAGAAAATTACTCTCATATGATTATTAATAATTTGCTGGACAGTGTAGACGTGTGATCTACACAAAGTCTACCATACGAAGAAATGTGGTTTCAAATCAGGACGATACAAATTACAAAATCATAGAAAAAATTCAAATAAAATAGGCTTTTAACTACTTTTTATAAAATCCAGCAGCAAGGAGAACCGAAAAGCAAATAATCTTTAAAAAAAATATATATATATATATAATTACAACGAATATAACAATTAGCGCCAGCAAATTTTCCGTAAAAAAAATCCAAAATTACCAAATTAAGTACTAACTTATTTATCCAACACAAATGCTCACTGGGTTAGCCACAAGCCAAGAAAGTACTTTGTTTACGCAATAACTTTATTTGGTATAGCATAAATTTAGGCGCAGCTAAAAGTATAGTTATAGTCTTCAACGTTTCCTTTATATATGATTTTCTCTCTTTTGTTGCGCGCACACACTGGAACTGATCAGTAAATATAATCGAGGTAAGTGCTTGCTAAGCAAATTTGCTTTTTGACGCTCGCGACAACGCCGCAGCGGCTGTCATGCTGTGTTTATCTGCAACTTGTACGCCCACAAAGGCTTCCTTGACGCTATATTGGTGCCACAAGGCCATTTGTGCGGTCAGCAGCAATGTACAAATGAAATGGTTGTCATAATGCTTGCATGTGCACACACACACACACACACACACACACACATGCATGCATACATACATAGAAGTGTAGAGTATGTAGCGCATTTGACGAGTATTGTGTCCTTAGTGATTTCTTTCGTTTCATAAAATGTGGCAAATTATCTTCCAACGTTAATGGGAAATTCATATAATGGACTAACAATTTACTGCTATGACAGTGACATGCTTATCAGCACCAAAACGGCATGCCACATGCTACCCACCAACTATGCAGGGCATACAAAGCTGTATGTTGTACGTTGTTATGCTGTTTATACACTGTTTGTAATCTGGATTACTGTTTACCTACACAAAAGAAAACAAATTAAATATAATTTGTCCGAAAAATAAGCGGCTGTCCGAATGTCCGCAAGCGTGTCGCAAACAAGATTTCCAATGTAAATCCAAATCAAAGATGATAGCAGCGTGCAATTAGTGCACGACAAGCTTACTTGCAAAGTGTATGGCAAATGCGCGCTCAACACTTACACCACACACAAGCACATCAATTTCGTTTATCAGCATTTATAATGTCAGCAATGTTGCGCCACTCAACCGGAAGTCGTACATTCATATCTACATACAAACTAAATTGATATATATGTGTTTGCTTTTTTATTGCTGCAAATATGATGATCTTGTTGTGGCAAAGTTTATTGTCATTGGTGTTTTGCCATTTAAGTGCTGCGCTGTTGTTTTCGGTTTGTTGTTATTGTTTGTTGTCAACACTTTCGTTTGTCATTAACATTCATTGTTCGCTGTCATTGTTCGCTGTCATTGTCGATATATCTTGTGGTCGCGCAGTTGATTTTGTATTAACGCTTTTGCGTTGCGGTGTGCGTTTTGTAGTGGCGGCAATTTTCTGCCATTAAACGGTAGTTTATATGCATACTTTTTGTTCTTTCTATTTTGCCTTATTTATAAAGCGAGGTTACACTCAATAATTTTCAGTAATTAAGCACGATGTCGAGCGTAATCCGTTTTGTTTATTACTTTGTTATTGTTATTATTGTTTATAATTTATTAATAATTTATTGTTATTATAATTTATTATTGTTTTTAATCTGTTTTTGTTTATAGCATTGTGATAAAATTCACTAACTGATATTTATTTTGTTTTAATAAAAATTATAACAAAAATTTAATTGAAATGCGCAAATTATATTAAAAAGAAGTGTAGCAGTGGCTCTCAAACTGTCACATAAACGGACTATAAATAAAAATCAACGCAAAGGCAAACTTATTACAAATGTATTAAAATAAAATTCAAATATTTATTCAATTTTGAAAATTATTACTTTTTTAATTAAATTTCTGTTTTTTAGTATACATACAAAATGTGCATATATATAAATATATTTTTTATACATTTCATACATTATATATATATATTATATTAAATATATTATATATATATATATATATATATATGTCTACTAAAAGAAAAGAAATTTAATTAAAAAAGGTATTAATCTTCAAAATTGAATAAATAATTTAATAATAGTTTAATAAATTTTAAAAATTTATTGAAAAAAAAAGTTATTCCCAATAAAACTAATTAATTAAGAAACCATTTGCATTTTCGAAAAAAATCTCCTGGAATAAAGAAGAAAGTTAGGAATTATTGCAAGAGCGAACATGAGCTAAGTAAATATGAGAGTATGTAACAATAATAATAATGATTAAAAAATTCGAAGAAAAACAAATATATGTAAAAAATTAATTAAAATTGAGTAAAGCAGCATGAAGCCATCTAGGCGGAATAGATCGGAATAGTATCGAAATCAATCAATTTAGCAAATTTGTAATTGACTTTGGGTGCTTGTCCACAGCAAGCAATGTATGTGTGTGTGTGTGTGTGTGTGTATTTGATGCAAATTAAAATTGCAAAAATCAAACCCAAAATTTTTTGATTTTAATGCATGTTCTCTTGTTTAACATTAAAAGGTTTCATTTCGAAGAAATTTATAATTATTACCACAATAACATGATTACACGTTTTCGCTCCAAATTTGCACCTCAATTTCCAGCATAATCAGCCGCAGCTCGTCGATAACGCGCCGAATATTAGCTGTCAACTACTTACGCATTAATTTTTGAATTTAAATTGGTGAAATATTTGCGCACGGTACCCAAAGGACTCGGGAGACGTTTTTTTAAATTTTAACTTGGGTCTTTAACTATTTTCTTGCGGTTTTTCTTTCATTCAAAATTTGAACGTTTATTTAAGAAAAACTTGCTCAATTGTATTACTCAAAGTATTACCCATCTCAGGCAATAACATTTTCGCATCTTTCTTGGTATTTGTGGATTCCATTCCAAGAGAACAGCGCCGGCTTGGCGGCCAAGCATGTATCAGCCAATTTTTGATACCCTATTCTGATGTGAACCGCATCACAGTGTGGGTGTTCTGCATCCACCGAAACAAATGGAACTCAGGAGGGGCAAGGTCTGGGTTATAAGATTATAAGCCGGATGAGGCAAAACTTTCCAGCACTGTTTTCCCTCATACCAAATAGTTTTCAACCCGTCTTGCAACACCGGAGATCGAGCGTTGCCATTACGAAAAATTATTGCCTCGTGTCTAGTCGCAAATTCCGGGCTTTTTTCGGCAATTGCTCGCTTCAATTGGATGAATTGTTGTCGGTAGTGTTTCCCATAATAGTTTCACCCGGTTTTAGAAGCTTGTGGATAATCGGCTTTGCCGCTGATTTGGCTAGTTGGCCTGGTTTCACATATGAATTTTTGCGTATATGGTTGTCGTAATGCATCCATTTTTCATCACCAGCCACAATCCGATGCAAAAAGAAACACTTCCGACTTCTTTTTGTAGCGTGCATAGTAGCATCTCTGACATTTCTGGCATACGAAATCGTCTCTCAAAGTCTCTCAGCGTCTCTTGGCTTCAATTCAAATGGCAATCAATTTGCTTGAGTGACACCCAAAAAACGTTCCCTCAGCTAGAGCATGACCATAAACTTCCACCAACACGATAAAATACGATGATTTTCGGCTTTCTTCGAAGGTTTTCGTCATAAGAGAGTAATGTAGAAGGACTTCACTCAAAAACACTTTTTCAGGCACCGACATATTTGACATATTTGAGTGAAAAAAATTATTGTTCTTTTCGCTTAAAATGAATGACATACACTGGGAAAGACGCACAAGGATAGTAGCTTTCCAATGCATTCCATCGGAATATTGGAACAATGGAATAATAATCAAGTCACGCCATCTCTTAACAAATCGCACGAATATATATATTTTCTCCTCAATTAACCACCACCACCAACCAAAGTTAAACTTTCTTTGATATTTACCCATAATTTTATAGAAATTTACTTTAGTAATAAAATTTCGTCATTAATCATTACATTTCTTCGAGTAGTATTCAAACACTTAAATACAAAAATACACGGTCAGCTGCTAAAGTTTTCTTAGCCTTTTTTCACATTCACTACTCATATAACCGCTATTCTATTTATACAGTTATTTAGTTGTATGTATATCGTTCTGACACTTATTTGCTTAGCTAATGAAGACAATCAAATGTAACTGAAGCGAATTGTTTGCATATCATTACTTAATGCCACAGCAACCACAGCCACAACCGCTTGCTTCGAAACAGTAGTCGTCGTATGCTCCCGCCACAATACCCAACTATAACTGTGTGCATTAAAGATTTTGTGACAGAGATGACTTGAAAGCTGTCACAATATCGATGGAATAGTTCGGAGACATCTATTAGCGCATTGAAACTATGATGGAACTGTTGTCAATGCAAACATAACTGTTGTATATATTGTTGTATATATGTGTGTATATAGGAGATCCGGCTGCAATGACGTGAAGATAGTTGCGTTAGTAAATTTGTGAGTGTAAACATATTCTGCGGGGAAAAGAACTGGTCTGAGTAATTTGAATTAGGGAGATAACAGAAGAAATAAGACAGACTTAAAAAAAACGAAAAACGTTCTGAATTCACTCCAAGTCACTAACAGTAATAGTAGAATTCTCAATTTTTCGGTAAAAAAGTTTGTCTTTTTTTCCATGTAAAATGTAAAGCTTTACAAAGGCATACATTATAAAAACAAAAAAAAACTCAGGCAGTACGAGTTCCTAGACTTAAAGAAGGTAATTCTTTATATTGGCCCTCCAGCCGCCATTTTGTAATCAAATATCAAATATGTCAGCCTGAGAGAAAGGGTCGAATACTTTTTTCCGACGCCCAATAAAAATTGTCGAAGTTAATCCTTTTTTAGGGCTTTGGCCTAACCTAAGCCTAAGCGGTGAGTATTTTCATGACTTCATATTGCAAGTTCTAGCTGAGTATAAAAATGACCCAAACAACACAAGATAATTTTACTACCGCACTTCCCTACAACGTGTGTCCTCTTTCAGGTAGGCATGCATGTGAGAGAAGTAAACAATTGAGTTTTAAAGTGAGGAGGCAAAAATTAAGATTGGATTAATTTAGCAACAAAAGAAAGATGAGATTGAAAGAGTATTAAACAACTAGAAGCCGCAATGTGACACCGTTTGGGATAAACAGTATAAGTGGCAAACGTTAACATTTCCGGTTTCTAAGCTGAATGACGAGCATAGTGACATGCGATAGCGCAAAAGAATCTTATAAAGCTATATTAACAGTATTTGCCACTGCCTTGTTAACCCATATATCAAAATTTATAAGTTCGCATTTCAAAAATAGCATGAAAATTCGTTCTTTTCTTCATTCTTCGTTCATTTAGCTTTCAACCTTTAGAGCCGCTGCTAAAGTAGATACTATTACAAAGAAGATTAAGGGTGCCTACCCTATATATTATATTTTAGCGTATAAGAGTTTTAGTATTACAATTTTAGAATGACGGAAAAAGACTTTTCCATTTTAAGCAGAAATTCTCGTAAACACTAGCACTATTCAACATACCTGTATATATACAAATGCCATATTGCTTCCCGTTTATCAACAAATAGCAAATAAATCGTGGCAAAGTTCCATAATGTGCAAGTCACCTGAGTGTTAAGAGCAGAGTTAAAATATTGCGCACGATGTTTGCTAAAGTGAAACAATACCACTTTTCGTATTTTATTCAAACACGTAGTGGAATGTAACAATTCAATCAGCCATCGAATGCAATGTGCTGCGGATAAAAGTGGTGAATGAATGAGAGGAAGAATGCGGTAGAATGAGAGATGTGAAGTAACGGATTGAACATGAACGGGCGAGTGCAAGGCAACGAAAATAGCTGCTTTGGAGCAATTGCTGATAGCATTCCAAAGCAAAAGAACTCCACAAACATAAGCTCCATAAGCATTATTACTGCACTCAGCAGATTTGTATATATATATGTATGTATGTATGTGTGTGTGCGCAAAAACATTCATCAATCTGATAAATTGCAAACGAAATGGAAATGCAAAGAGAAGCGAATGCAACACAAGCAGGGCGAACACTCTCCCTTACCTCCCTTCCCTTACCGACCGTCCCTTCCCATCGCTTCGCCATCCTACCATTTTATTTTGTTTTATATTTCCTGTATTTGTTGTGCACAAAGCGGACAATGAAAGAATTCCACTTCAATTGCATTGGATATTCGTATGCAATGGTTAATCAGACGTTGGCATATTCGAATTCCGCACGAAAATTGGCAAAATTGCTGGCGTGTTTTTAGAGAGAGTGCATGAAATTAGAAATCGAATAACTCCAGTCGAAAACTCCAGTCAAACGTCGCATATATTTTAGATAAAGTTGAGAAATTTCTTGACACCTGCTTGAACTACGAAGCGTAGTGCCAGGCTAAACTTCCTTCGAGTAGAAACTTTTGAAGGATCAGCTTAAAGAGAAATGTTTCATAACGATTATCTTTGAGGTGCCACAAATGAATGACGGTTTTGGGAGTTAAATTTTTTTGGACGAACTCAATTTCGCTCGCCATCGCTTCGACTACCACACTCTCCCATCATATTCCTATATGGTTCCATGGTTTTCGTCTCGGTCCTCTGGTATTTGCGATGCGAAGGTTGACGCAGTCGAAATCATTCCTAACCAATTTCGATGCAATCAATTATTGGCAAGGGTGTATCGCAAACGCCCATCTTATATAAATATTACTGAGAGGTTGCAACCTTAAAACTTTCATGCAGATAATTAACATATCTAGAGAAGACATATAGCAACAAACACTATAGATTGAGATATATATCTGTATATGAACAGATATGCACTGTACTAGGACAGAGACAACTGAGTTCTTTCTCTACGAACAATCGCCAGTAGGGAGAAAGAGAGAGGAAAGTCGTCAATTTCAAGACTCTGTAGAGAGAGTGCATTAACCAGCTTGTCCCAAATGCGGTTTTAGCCTTCCGAAACATTATGTGGTTAAATGAAGTAATGTGAAGGGGGATAGAACATACGTCGCAGTTTGTAGCTTACTAATGTACCATATTTTTCAATCTCAAGAGCCACTCTGCTGAACGTATTTGACTACTATGAGGCATAAAGACATATTTCAAATGTGATTTGTTTTCTGAGTACAATTTTCAATGCTTAGATCGTATTAGTGTTAAGGATGCTTCAAAAATTTGCTCATGTAAAATAAATTTTGGCTTGTCCGTGTCCAATACCAGGCGTATTTGCCCCTTTTTTTTTTATCCAGTCGAGACAAATTGGAAAAAGTACAGGGTTGTCATGTTCAATAGGGTTCAGCAATAAAGTTTTGTTATTTTCTAAAAGATTGTACCTCGGCGATTAGGACGATGGTAGGTGAAACACTAGACTAGATAGTAGGATAGATAGGTAGACCTAGATAGACAGGTGAAACACTAGACTAATGAAATCACCCAGACTTTTGCAGAGACATATGAATTTAGTGGCGATAACAAAACTAGATATAGTGTAATGAGAACCTTAACCTCGGCGGAGGTTGCCACAGGTTCTGTAATCTTTGGCGTATTGCAGCTCCAATAAACACATATACTGCCCACCGAAGATATGCTTAAATTTAGTAAAAATTTTCGTAAATATATTTAAAACTCGTAAAATATTAAACTATGTACTATATACTACATTTATTATTCAAACTCTGCATAAATTTTGCGCTCTTTATTCGCAGTTGTATGTGCAGTATAATTTCCGTTGTTAAATTTTTAATTTCCGCCAAAACAGAGTTAGAGCATAACAAAATTAATAACACTAAACGAGTGAAGTGTAGACAACGGACTTAGAGAATGTGCGCCCAATGTTAATTTAAGCTTATACTATACCCACATAAATATACACACTTACATACGTGCATAGGTAAATTATTGTGCATATATGTAAAGACTTATATACTCGCATATATTTTTATGAGTGCATAATTTATGAACTTAACATCTTTGTTGAGAATAAACGAGCTACTATTAGTTAACGCCAATGCCATTAACCCAAACAACATTTCATCTGCTTACTACCGAGACATGCAGACAGATGTCTAACTTGCTCGATAGCTAAGTATATAGCTTTACTCTGCAGGTATATTTAACGCATGAAATACGAGTAGTGCTTATACTCATATTTCCGGTGTAGAATAGCAGACGCTGTGTGAAAAGTTTTAAGTGAATAGTTTCTTAATGAAGCGCAATGAATGTGTGTATGAAGAAGAAGAGTGATGAAGAGAAGATAGCTGGTGCAGAAGTAGCACTAGAAGATGGTGCATTTGCAAATGCGCATATTTTATTTAATTACACTCATATATAAATATATATATATATGAGTGCGAGTGCTTTATATACATACATTATATTTAATTTCTACTCAAATTTATTTATAAAGTAGAGCTTATGGGAGAATTCATTGACATATTATGGCACAATAATTTACCTGAAGTTTGTTCTTTCTATGACTCAATCAATGCATGACATAAACCATAAGATATACATAGGAAAGAGCACATATGCTTGTATCATATATTGGGCTTATAACTATATTCGTGAGGTTTGCCAAGAGATGGCGTGACTTGATTATTATTCCATTGTTCCAATATTCCGATGGAATGCATTGGAAAGCTACTATCCTTGTGCGTCTTTCTCAGTGTATGTCATTCATTTGAAGCGTAAAGAACAATATTTTTTTTTCACTTAAATATGTCGAACCATGTGTCTGAAAAAGTGTTTTTGCGATGAGTTCTTCTTCATTACCTTAAAGAAGAAAACCTGGGAAAAAAGCCGAAATTCATCGCGTTTTATCGTTTTGGTGGAAGTTTATGGTGAACATGCTCTAGCTGAGCGAACATGCCAAAAGTGGTTTGCACGATTCAAAAGTGATGATTTTGGCTTGGAAGAAGAAGAACGTACTGGATAGCTTGATCGAATGAAATTTTAAGAAGAGGAACTGAAAGCATTACTCAATGAAAATTATTTCCGAACACAAGAACAGGTCACAGAATCTTTGGGAGTCACTCAAGCAGTCAGTTAAAAACGTTTAAAAGCAGCCTACATAAGTCGCATACATTGAAAAGCAAGGAAATTGGGTACCATATGAATTGAAGCCAAGAGACGTTGGGAGACGATTTTAGATATCAGAAATGTCAAAGATGCTGCTTGAATGCTACGAAAAGAAGTCTTTTGTGTATCGGATTGTGATTGGTGATGAAAAATGGGTCCATTAGGACAACCCTGTGACAACCCTAAACACAAAAAATTATATATGAAACCTGACCAACCAGACAAATCAACGACAAAGCCGAATATCCATGACACCAAGGTAATGCTTTGTTTTTCGTGTATTCGGTAGGATCAGAAGGTGTGCCATATTATCAGCTTCTAAAACCCTGTGACACCATTAATAAGAAGGGCTGCCGACGACAACTCATCAAATTGAAGCGATCGATTGCCGAAAAACACTGAAAAACGTCCGAAATTTGCGACTAGACACGAGCCAATAATTCTCCGTCATTACAACGTTCGGCCTTATGTTGCAACACAGATTAAAAACTATCTGGAAAACAGGATGCCGGCGGCTGAATAGTTTTGCGTTACCAGCCTTATAGCCTTATAGCCCAAACCTTACCCCTCCTGACCATTAGTTCCGGTCGATGCAGAACGCCCTCACTGAAATACGCTTCACAAGAGAATAGGGTATCAAAATTGACTTGATTCATTCTTAGCCGCCAAGCCGGCTGGTTGACTTCTTTGGAATGGAATCCACAAATGGTCAGAAAGTGGGGAAAATGTTACAACTTCAGATGGGCAATACTTTAAAGAATACTATTGCATATGTTTTCAGTAACACGATCACCTAAATGCAATCCATTTTACTGGAAGAGCAAACACAAATTTTTATTTGTACTTTGAGCGAATATAAAAGACAAATTATAACTAGAGAAGTAACTGTTAATTAACCTTAAGGTTGCCCAAAATTAGTTAGAGAAATAGTAAAAGATAAATTATAGAATAAACATTTTTCAACAACAACAACAAAGTTCATTAATATTGCCTAAGAAATAAATCATATACATAAATCATAACGGCGTTGAAAATAACCACCTTTTTAAATGTTTAACTAAAAAGACAACAAAAATGTACGCATCTATAACAGTGAAATGAATTGCGTTGCTTAAAAAAAGTTTTCTTCAATTAAAATGTACGCCCACCCTAATGTGGCGACCAGCATCAACTTCCAACTACACGCTGCTCACACACTCAACAAATGGCTTCATTTATTTATGTGTCTTGCTAAGAAGCGAATGACTGGCACAAAACATTTGGCGTGAAAAATTCGCACCTGAAATCAGTGGGGCACAAGCGAAATGGTCGAATAGCGCACCAAATAGTGACAAGCAGCCAAGCCATGCAGCAAGCGATATGCTGGGCTGGGAGTTGGCACAATTTAAGAGCAACAAAGAAAAATGAATCGAAAACTTTTTCTCTCGTAACTCTAAATGTCTTTCCTTCTTTCATTCTTGTTGGCAATGGTGCAGTGAGTCCGTACGCCCTCCCGCCCTCTCACCAAATATGCCAGAAAATCGTGCAACTGCAAGAAATGTTAAATGCTAGCTGTTGTAGTGTGTTGCGCGAGTAAAAGTTTACAAAACAGCGAAGAAGCAACAGAGAGAACAAAAAAAAAATAAAAAATAAAAAACAAAAAAAAAATAAAAAGCAAATACAAAATAACACCAAGGATCACCACACCGCGCAACACTTGCAACAACAGTTGGCGACAGTATGCTGGTGGCAGGCAAAAATGTTGCAATATATTTAGCTTATAATGCGTATGCAAGCGTGCACTACATGCAACACTTTGCGCGCCGTGCACACGGTGGCAGAGTTGAAGTGAACGCTCCGTTCGCAATGCGCTGGCTACGGGTGATTGAAAGTCTTGCATTGAGGTAATAAATTCCGGTAAAAGGATAAAGTTTATGAGCAGCAGGCGCACCCAGACCCAGACCAAATGGGTGGCGGCGCTCCTTGAACGTAGACGTGTGTTCTTGCGCTGGCATTCCGCTAACTGCACTCACGCAAACACACACACACACACACACACACACACACACACACACACACACACACATACACATACATACATACGCGTATAGAAGTGTACAAATATAGCTTCGTTTTGCCGCTTAGCATTTGCACCATCGATAAATGCCAGCGAGAGTTCCCTCAACACCGCCGAACCATAAGAAAGTTGTTGAAGTAGCAACAAATCCAGCAAAGCTGCAACGGCAACAGATCGCATTTGCACGAATTTACTTACGTGAGACTTTCTTCTGCGCTAATAATATTTTAAACTATGCTGCAGTAGCAGTAGCGGCTACCGCTGCTGCCGTTTTGTGTGTAAAAAAAAAAAAAAAACTAAAATGAAATAAAATAAAATATAAATAAATAAATCGCTGCGCATAAAGTTCGCGTGGAAATTAGCTAAACTAAATCTGCGTAGTTACATCGGCAACTTAAGCAAAGACAAGCGTACTTGTGTGTGTGTGTGTCTGAGTGTGCGCGTGTGTGTGCGTGTAGTGAATTATGTAGGAGAGAGTGGGCTTCCGATTTGCATACTCACAGGCAGGGGATTACTTTTTTGTTGTTGTCGTTTTTTAAGCTCTTAAGGAGTGTTAGAAAATAGTTATGCTAAAAGTTGACCTGTGACTACGAAACTATTGCAAGTGATTTGGAATTCAGCGCTTTGAGACTTAACTCAATTGTAATAATTTATTACACAAATTATGAGTGTTTAATTGTTGGTCACACTCAATTAACAACTATTTTCGTGTAGTTCGAGATTATGTTGCAATAACTTGAAAGATACAAAGGCATAAGAATTATTATATAACTAAATGTATGACAAGTTTCATAACCCTCAAGACACAAGCGGCTTTATGGTTCGTCAATAAAAGCTGTAATCTTAATATAACGGATACTAAAGTGAGGACTGCGCTTTGTCCTTCCAGTGCGTAACAGTTACTCCAGAGAAAGTTGGGTACACCACCACAAAAGACAAATTGAGTTGTTGTATATGTGATCATGGATTGTTAATTTTACAGTTACAGTTGAAAGTTTCTCAGCAACCAGTGGAGATTTCTCTAAAACTCAAATTCCGAATTGCTGCTGCAATGCTGCGTTTGTGCAGATGGTTTGCGCAGCAATCTTTGTTGTAGAGGCTGTGTTTGGGATTTATGTTTTTGGAAGACATACAGACACCAAATGGTGCATTTAATAAGCTGCAGCTTCGCCTTAGCCCTGAAGTTATTGCTTGTGATAGTATCCACTAGTCTCCTCAGATATTATAGCTGTAAGCGTACTCCATAGATGTGATCGATTCGATTTAGCAGTATACAAGTAAACACTACCGAAAGGTCCACCACCATAAATACTTGATCGCTGTGTAATGGGTTTAGAGTATCACTAGCGCACATTTTGTTTCCACGAGAATGACGAAAGTCCAACATGGTAATGCGGAGTCGACACAAAATATGGACGCCATCCATTACCTACAGCTTCCACCATAAAAAGTACTTACTAACCTACTTCACTGAACTGGTAGTGATTTTTTCTTTATATATTTTTTTAATTTATATATATGTATTAAAATGAAATACGAAAAATCAAACATTGAAATTGAAACATCAGTTATGAAATAATGATTTAATTGGCGCAAGATTTTCAGTTAGACTAAAGCCTGATAATATTGGGAACTCACTTATTTGAGAGCTAATCCGCAATAGTTCTCAGTACTCGCCAATGAGCTTCACTCAGTCATTTGATGCTCTCTGCTGCTCACTCGAAGTTCGTGAGTGATCAGAGTATGGATGGTACAGATATGGACCAAGTTAATGGTTACAGATTTGTTAAAAAATGTCTTGAAATTTGTGAAATTAAAGAAAAAGTATCAATATATTATTATCAAGCTGTTGAGAACTGTTGTTGAAAAATGAAAAAGTACTGTATGAAAAAGTTCGGGCTGACCTTCGCTACCGAGTTGGTTTATTGCTGCTTAAGAAAGCGATGTGACATTAAATGGCTAATGATACTAAGAAAATGTTTAGAATAGTAACGTAAATTTAAGAACAGGCAGTTGTTCATATATATACAGAGAAACAAAATTACCATATATAAAATGTATACATTCTAAGGCATCAAGTGACAAGTGAGTATTTCATGGCAGCAGTGACTCACTAAGATGCCACTTCAAAGTTTCATTCGCTTTAAGCATTCTCCTATTTGCAACAAGGCAAACATTGTTGCAGTAAAATCATGTCTAGAGCAACAAAATGGCGACTGGCGACAGGAAACAGCAAAGGATTGCAGGAGGCACGAGTTTGTTGCTAGTTAAAAGTATTCGTTCCAGTTGCTATTTATAGGTGTTCGTACAGATACTCGTACTATTTGCCGTTACTGTAGGCAATTATTTATTACCTATTTTATGGTCTACATCGGTCGCAATTAATTTATGCCTTTTGCTTACTTGCTGGCATGCTTTTATGAGCACATTGTATTGCCTGCTACTAAAGGCTCTTGCTCTTTTGTTTCAATTGCTGAAGGCAATTTATGCCACAAAAGCCACTGCATTCAAGACATAAGGCATAGGTGCACGCTGCAAAGGTAATGCAACAGAGCGTAAAGCGCACAGCAAAGAGAAAAATGAACTTTAGCAAAAACAAAAACAAAAGCAAAAGCAAAAACAAAGCACAAATAACTTGTAAGCCGAAGCGTTGGCACAACGCTATAGTCATTTATGGCGTTTAGTGTGTAATTTCACATCTAATTAGTCATTTTTGCTGCCTTAACACATTTTCCGCCGCTTTGTTACATACATATCTACTCATATACTCATACTCATCCTTGTTTTAAAGCTGCTGACTGCTCTCTCTCTCTTTCTCTCTCACACAGCTTTTACTCACCCCCGCTGCAACGAAACCCAACAAGAAGTTGCGCTAGCATAAGAAAAATTAATTTAAAACCCAGCTTTTATGCCACCTAGCAACTCAAGCGCCCGTGGATTTATTGGTAAACTTTAACACAGTGTATGCCAGGGCGTATACGTAACGGCCGCACAATGGCAAATACAAGTGTCTGCCAACAACGTTACTAAGCAGCCTTTGTCTTTTTTTTTTTTCTTATTGTGCTCTAAATATACGTGCATATACAAGCACACGCACACACACTCATACATAAGCACTAACCGATTAAGTTGTTTTTGTAAACATTATAATTTGCGCTAAATTACCGTGAAGATGAATAGTTTACGCGTAACATTTCCACGCCATTTTGCCACCCAGCTATGCCACGCAACACCAACAACAATGCGAGCAACACCAAACAATTACTGGCAATCTAGAAAGCGGAGATTTAAGATTTAAGCCACTTACTGGGCTTCTGCCTTTTTTGTTTTTCCTTATCTTCTTATACTCCGGCTCCTGGCGTAAAGTTGTTCAGCGTTGTATTTTGTGTACTGTGCATTTACACACACACTTACCTACATAAGTTAAATTTTCTTTCAACAAAGTTTTACTGTATACACACTCTTATATCAAGACGTATATAAATATGTATCTACATGAATATATTTGTATGTATGTAAGCCTCGAATTTATTTATTGGCTTTCATAGACAGAGTTGTTGTGTGCTTCGGCAACTTGTTTAAGTTGTTTGTATAAATATCGCTTCTTGTTTTTTTTTTTGTTTTTTTTTTGTACTACAAGCAAAAGTTCCGTAGAATAAGTTTCACGCTTTCGACTCAGCGCATTTATTTTCGATTGCATCCGCGCGTGCTGCGCTGTAATCAGCATAAATTGTTTATTTTAAAAAGTTCCTCAACTCAAATATGTAATTCCAGCGTTTGCATTGTGGTTAAAAAAATTTTCTCAAAAGCGTGAAGTTTGAAGTTGTTTTTGAGGTTCAAATAAAGACGTTTTAGGAAAGATTTTCACAATTTAGGCAACTATCTCATAAAAATGTATAACATTACATCACATCTGCTTTGAGTAGACGCAAGCAAGGCAACGATTAATGCAATTTTCATTACACTTGTGTTAATCGTTGAGCTACTTCCGCTGATCTTCAATTCACGAACCTTCATTTATTTCCTTTTATGGTCTTAAAAAAAAAAAATCATGATCATCCCCGGCAGTGGGATTTTAGCTTCAGTACTACGAAAAAGCTTCTGGAAGTTAGGCCGCACTATGAGGCAACACTTTTATCGTTCAAAAAATAATCCCTATTGACTACAGATATCCAGATTTTTGGTTTACCTAGCATTTTTGATGCGTTCTTTGACAGAATTTCGAGTGGATACGTGGTTACAATCATATAACAGCATTCTGTTAACTGCTGATAACTAAACCAAAATGTCGTAATGGTCTTTAATAGACTTTGGATTAAGTTATTTTTATATCAACTCTTCAATGTGGTGCTTTCTGCGCTTAAATATTGGGACTATTATGATATCACGATAAAAATTTTCAGTTTTTCTATTTGCCAACAATCTTATTTACCGGTATTGAATTTATTTTATATATTTCTTTGAACGAAATTCTGCTTTAACTTATTTTTAATTTTTATTTTTATTTTTTTTTTAATATATTTTACAACTGTCACTAGTATATACAAAGACAAAGTATACAAAAACGAACAATTCAATTCTGATTAGTAGGTAGAAAACTATTTAAATGCTAAATGTGAAAGAAATACAATTGCTGTTACCGTTATCTTGGTACGTCGGCGAGCTTCCTACGTTTCAACCAGTTTTCTCGCCCAGCAGCTTCAGCGAGTCTGCAGGCCTACTCCTTAATACGCCGTCTAAGCTTCAAATCGTGAAATCAATTGCAATTTTAGCAATTTCGAAAAGTTGAAAATCAGCAGTGCCAAGGAGCATTAACTAGGCTTCTTAACCAACAACTTATTTTCGATGCGCTGAATGCGGGCAATACGGCTTTGCCTTGAGCAACACCATAGTTGAGCCCCATAGGTCCAAACCGGTTTTAGAACTTGATTAGATATTAAAAGCTTGTTTTATATTGATGGAACAGATCTCCTGCCGATTAAACGCTATAGCTTAGCAAATTGTCTTTAACTTATTGTAGAAAAAGTATCTGAAGTAGAAATTCTTAAATCCTTTCACTTCGAATCAAAATTGCTTAATGGAATTTTGTAAAAGGGCGCACAATAATCAATTAATATTGCCTTATGATCGATTTCGGAAGCTTTAGGTTTATCTGTGCAGGCACAGAGTACTGCGCCAGACTACAAAAACATTGCAGAGATCAAAGTGAACTGCTGAAAAAAATGATACATATTATTTTTTGCCTTTAGAAATGAATTTTTGAAATACAAATAATAAAATCATAATAGAAAATCACGCTGGCCAACATGTTGAATTTCAAAACGTCACAAGTTACAAACTTACAAACTTACAACACTTAAACCACCACTTAAATAATTAAACCACCAACTCATGAGTCCACTAACCCAAGTATTTACCTCCAGAGGCTACATAAAATACATATAAATATATATTTTTGGAATTCATTATTTCGTTAAAGAGAATTTTCAGCCCCAAATGCCATGCAAACAGTGTGCGGATGTGCAATAAATCTAAATATCCAGTGTGCATTAAGCGTTTAAAACGCCTTCACCGGTGCACGGTTACCACGTGCGAGTGTGGTGTAAGTACAACCAAAAAAGTTGGAATGCCTCACAGCATATGCTCACCCAAAAACGTTTCCCCGCTGTCGAAAAATCATAGAAAGTTCAAAAAATGTTGTTGCAACAAAAAAAAAAAAAAAAAAAAAAAAAAAAAGAAGAAGAAGCACAGAAGTGTTAGAGGCATAACGAAAGAAATGTGGCAAAATGTGCTGTAATTAATCATTTGCTGCGGCAAATATGTTTGCACAAGTAAATATGGCGCACATAAGCTCTCTGCAGCATAAGTATGTATGTATGTGTAAGGTGGCAGATGTTTGTGCAAATGAATCGATTAGAATGCCATATGCCGCACATGCACTCAGCCAACGATGGCAAGAAACACCCACATGCTGGTATATACAATATATAATATACACATACATACACATGTACACACTTGTATTTATGTTCGCTTAAAAACTGGCTTCATTGCTTCCCCTAAAGCAAAATGTGCGATGCGGCAAAGCAAAGAAAAACTTTTTATATTTGTTGTATTTGTACGACACTTCAACCACAAAGGTGTCGTCATCATATGTGCGCCACGGCTTAAAAGGCTGAGGTGAAAAGTTGAACATTTTTTTCTTAACTAACAGTAGAGGTGAAATACAAATTTCAGTGTAAAACATTCATTCCAATTAAAAAGGACGGACGGACAGACAGTTACTCGGATTTCAACTCGTCTTTTCATCCTGATCATTTATATATATATATATATCTATACCTGACTCGTTTAGTTCCAGGTGTTACAAACAACCGTTAGGTGAATAAAACTAATCTACTCTGTAGCAACATGTTGCGAGTGTATCAAAAGAAGTGATCAAATGGCGCGAGTATTATATAAGAGTAAATAGGCACTCCAGTGAAACCACAGAGATGTATGTGTATGTATGTACGTCAGAGAGACGTGCCTGTCTTAGAAGGTCACAAAATCCACAAAATTTAATACAACAAGTACAACAAGAGTTTTATTTCTATATAATATTTTTTCAAATATTTCTATATAATTTTCACTTTAATAAAAAATCTGTAAGGGGTGTTAGGTAAGGGGTCTGTAATTCACCAATTATGCGTTATTCAATATTTTTTTTTTTTTTAGATTTTAGCAACTTTTTTCGCACTTATAGTACTTGTATACCATTCTGGCTTCCTTTTTAATACTTTTAATATAAACAATAGTTCATTCTCAGCTCGGCTAGCAGCGTCGTGGGGTGAGTAGGTACGAGTGTCAGTTACGTTTAGATACGAATACAATGCAAATATGAAAGTCCCGGAATACGATTAGTTATCAGATAACTACTTGGTAATGGAATAAAGGTATATATTAATAATAATACAGTAAAAAAATTAATTAATCGCTAAATTAAAAAAAAAACTTAAAATGGATCAAGTCAAATGTATATATGTCAAATAATGTTACTTAAACGAAAAATTACTTCCGAAATTATCATTCTGCCAAACAGTCTAAATGACCTCGCTTTACTCACTACAGGGTTAACATGTTAAGAAAAACAACTAAGAAAATATTCATTAAATGCCAAATATATTTTTTGATTTATGGAATTAATTTTAATACAAAAACACTAAATTTCAAAGTTGGAAAAACTCAGTAAAAGGCGGGCGACAATCTCGTTACTTTGTATTTCTTAAAGATTCCTTGTGCTCAGATGTCATTCATTAAAATAAAATTCTTCGAAAATGTTTCAAGAATCCTAAAATGGCGTATTTTTTGCTACCTATTTTCCGCCTACAAAAT
Source organism: Bactrocera minax (assembly GCA_021498325.1). NCBI lineage: Eukaryota > Metazoa > Arthropoda > Insecta > Diptera > Tephritidae > Bactrocera > Bactrocera minax. The sequence continues at coordinate 1,299,084 of JAKEEE010000023.1, forward strand.
TTGGGCAAATTTTTCGAAAATAATCAATATTACCCGTACGAGCTTTAGAGGGTTAAAATATCACAGAAAATTAGTTCAGCCTTAACTACATTTAAGCTCATACTATTTAAGTCGTAACTGCCGTTATTGGTTTGTACAGATTTTTGATCGTCTTAATGAAAAATAAGGCGTGTAATTATCTAAATATTACTTTATCTGTATCAGAATTGTTTTGAGCAAATTTTTCGAAGTGTGCGAAAATCTTCCCATGCGCATTTGAGAGTTAAAATATTTTGAAAAGTCAATTTACAAAAAATTATTTAGTTACATATGTTATTTTTTAGTACACTTAGCCAATTTTGTGTGCAATAACAGTGATATGATTTAAATGAGTCGTTCCTCCAATCGTTTTGCCAAAATCTTTGACAAACTTCTTCGGTACTCATCGCTCACGCGGATGACTCCAAAGACCTTGCGGAGAACATTTCTCTCGAGTACTCCAATTGCTTTCTCATCTGCGTTCGTCATCGTCCATATTTCTGCGCCGTTTAATAGGACGAGAATGATAAGAGACTTATAGAGCATAATTTTTGTTTGAGATAGGGATCTGCTTCTCAATTGCCTACCGATGCCAAAGTAGCACCTGTTGGCAAGAGTTATACTGCGCTTGGTGGTTGGTGGTATTTATGCTGGTTCCGAGATAGACAAAGTTCTTCATATTTTCAAATTTATTGCTGCCAACAGTGACGTAGTACCCAAGACGCGAGGAATCTTTGTGCATGGCCTCCAGGTACTTTGTCTTGCCCTCTTTCACCACAAGACCAACCTCTTTCGCTTCTTTCTGACGGCTCTGTTGTTAAGGCCTAAGATGTCAATGTCATCTGTGTGCCCCATACTCCTTTTAGAGTAGTGCCACTGCGGTTAAAATTAGCATATTAAATATTTATAACAGAAACAATTTTAATACAGTCTGATCTTATATCTATCATAGTTTATAATGATCTTAAGTGTCATTTAAACGAATTTTAGGAATGCTTTCTTGGGCTTTTGTAGAGCTTGCTGTCAACGCGCTTATAGTTCCTCGTACATTTAAAGACCTGGTTCAATGCAACTTCTTTAGTAACGCCCAACATACAATATTTGTTGGTATGGACCTTTTATATATTTATTTGAAATAGAAGTGACCTATGACGCATATTTTTGAAGTGTTCTGAATGCTCTATTTTCAATAGATATCCGGTAGCTTAGCTCCATGAGAATAGAAACCTTGGACTTTTATGGATTTAGGATGAGTCCCTTGCTCATCGGTTGAGCGCTCAATATATTATTTGACAGAAAAATATTTGCTTACTTTTGCAATCGAGAAATTAATTGGTCAAAGTTGTCAAAGAAATAAGACCATTTCCCAGGTACAAGCGATTTGATACCTTTCCCAAAGCACGAGCTTCCAGGACTTTAGAGTGCTGAGGCTCGAAAGACCACTTCCACCACTAAGCTAAGCTCCGCTAAAACTGCTAAGCTCTTAAAAAGTTTATCTCTTATATAACCTGACTACCTCGTTACCCTGCGCAGAAAAAATTGCCTTTTATATTGAATTTCTACACCGTTTACCGCTCACATCGCTATTTAACATTGTCGACATAGGGGCGTATATTATTAAACCCATATACATATTCATAACTCATGTGCTTGTGTGTGTGTGTGTGAACTGTAAGCAAAGGAGCTAAGTTGACTGGCTAGAAGGCTGGCAGCTTGGCAGCCACGATTGTGCAGGTGAGCGACTAAAGTGTGTGATGCCATAAATCTTCGCGAAATGCGCCGGGTATTGTTCGCATCCCAAATACAGCCAACACACACACACACACACACACACCCACATGCACACACATACATGCACACATATACATTCACATGCATAAAGGAGAGTTGCCAGGCATGCAAATACATAAATGTCAAGCACACAGTAAAGCCGACAGCCAAGGTGTGCGCGCACGACCACAACCACAACTCGCACCTGTAAATATGTGTGTTGGTGTGTGTGCCTTTAAAGTTGCTTGCAGTGTACGAAAATATACGACCATAAAATGAGGAAATTGTAGGCGTTTTACTGGCTTCTAAGTAATCCGTAAAAGCGGTAAATGCCAACGGCAGTGCTAATATTCAGTATTTTATTATATTTAAATATGCTCTGACAAAGATGCAATTACTTGCATTAGCAGTGAATTTTTTCTTCTTTTTTTTCTGTTTTTTTTTTTTTTCTTTTTTTGCACAACACTCTCTCTTTCTCCGCTTCGTCCTACACATACTATATCCATTGTACTAACATATAAGCAAACTTTTGTAATTTTTAAACACAAAGCAGTTCGCTTAACTCTAGCTGGTGGCTGGGCCTCTGTGAATTTATTTGTTGCCAACTTAAATGAAGGTTGGTAGTTATGGCACTTTGCTGGCCGTGAGTGTGTGTGTGCGCGGCTGACGGTGCTTGACTAATAGCATGTCTTACTAAATCGTTTGTGTGACTTATGGAGTTTTACTTAAAGTACTCTTTCACTTAAGCCACCGAACAATTTTTTGTTGATTTTTGCAGAGCTCATGCAAATCTTAAATTGAAATGTGTAGAAAGAAAGGCATATTTTTATGAATTATGTTATATATTGTCAACATAAAAGAAGTAATAGGACGACTTAAAAAATAATTTGCGCTCATATGTAAATTATGGTCCGCAAATGCTGTACTGGAACCTTAATTGAGTGGTATGAGTACTTGATGGATTTTACGAAAAAATTTTCCAAACTACATATATACTCGGAGTTTTGAAATTACCAGTCAAGTTGGTCGATTAGGGATAATTTTAAATTTATTTTACCGAGTTTTTTGAGATTTTTGAGAATTGACTACGATTGGGCTGACGATGACTGACTCTAAGTGTTCTTGTTTGGTTTTATTAATTTAATTTAATTTTATTAACTCGAGATATATAATGGAGTGTTATAAAAGGTAGAGGAGTAACACTTGCAAAAAGCTCCCGCTAGGTGGCGCTAAACTGATTTCTTAGTAAAAACCATACTTATAGTCCAATTTGGGACTCAAATTTGAGATAAACATTGCTAAGTGGAAGTGAACTACAACAGGTCAAAATTTTTCTAGATAGCACGAGAGTTAAATTATTGCCAAATTAATATACCCAGTTCGATAGCTTTGAGGTACTTTCAGTGCATCTTTCTTTCTTTCTAAATTTGGCAATTTAAGACTCCGGGTCAACGGACACAACTTAACCAAAATCGCTCTGCTAAAATATGCACACCTGATTAACGCAAGGACGGAACCAATAGACGGTTAAGTGCCATAATTCGCCACGAAATATTTGGGTGCTTAGATATGGCTGAAGAATAGATTTCATTTGCGTTAAATACCAAAGATGATGCTTTGAGATTTTCCTTACTGGAAATCAAAAATGATATTGACTAAAAGTGAATGTTAATTACAAAGTCACTCGATCTGGTAGCATCAATTGTTAATAGAAAAAGATTCTCCTTCCATTTTTGACATAGTTTGCACACAAACCACAGTGACAGTGACCTTATGACATCTGAACCAGAGTATCGTCGAAAGAAATTATTCTAAACTCACTTTTAAGAAACAACTATTTTGAAATGTGCCACTTTCGTATAAAATTGTGCTTCCTAAGTCCAATTAAATCAGTACTTTTCACAAATTTTGAAGCACTTACGGCAATCAGCGATTTTGTTTCAAAAATTCTCTTCAAGTAGATCTACAAATAAAGACAAATAACTACTTTTTAAAAAATAAAATAATGGAACCACAAATCCAACTAAAAATCAAAGGCAACCAGCAAAATTAGCACAAAACCGCAATGCGGCATAGAATAAAAGTTAATAATAAATGAGTTAACATGCAAAATGCATGACACAGATGACACCAAAGATTATGAAAGTAATGGCTAAAATAAGAAAATATCTCAAGTATCAGGCTTGGTAGTGAAAAAGTGTGCAATCAACAAAACCGCTGCGAAAAATGTGTTCACCCGTGACTGGGTCAACGGCGATTAAGCGCATCACGCACAAACACACACACGACCACGCTCAAATAATTCCCAGAGCGCAAGATAAGCGCAAGAATAATGCTTAAGAGTGAGAAAAATGCCAACACACATAAGAGAATGGTCAAAAATTTCGCATATTAAGTATGCATCAGACGTATCGCATGCTAGTCTACCATACAGCATTCCTAATACTACAGATACTGCAATAAAAGTGTGCAGTGTGCATTCGCTGTGGGATTTTAATGGTGTGCGACTTAAAGCAGCTTTGCGGCTTTGTAAGAGTTTATTATTGTATTTAAACAAAGTTCGACTGAAATTGTAGCATTTTAGGGAATTTCGTGGTACGGTTTTCGAATTTTAGTTCTTTTCGGCAAATCGCAGACTTCGTTACTAAATCGGTAAACTAATCGGTATTGAAGAAAAATCATAAATACTGTGTGTGTACGGAGAGAGCTATATTGAGCGCCGAAGAAAAAAAGGGTTAGCATTTTTAAAAACTCTACCAGTTTCTATAAGAACATAAAAATAATACCCCAAATAATTGATTTTCAAATCTCACCCTATTTGTGTAGAAAATATTTCTCTAATCTGCTGAAAAGTTTGGAGTACATTTCTTGAATGCGAAGTAGTTTGTCAGAGCTATTCGAAACTTTACATTCAATCGAAATACAGGCGCACTCTATAGAATTACTAAACCAGCATCAACTGACTGGATATAAGTGGTCTTTATGCAAATTTGTGTACTACCGTAAGGGTTTTAAAAATGATATTGACCAACCTAAGTATACGCAAAGTATACCTAATCCAGATTATATACCAAAGTGGGTTATATGCTGTCGACGGCTATTGCAAACTGTACAAAGTAATTCCTTTCATTAGTAAACAATCGGCACTCTCACTTGTTGGCTATCATGGTAGTGTTCTTAGTTATAACTATGGAGTTGTAGGCAATTTAATCAGAATCGATACTATTACCCTCCACACTCGACAATTGCAATCGAGACTTTAATCAAAATCAACACTAGAAATAATTGCAATCTAGAAATTTATGCATAGCAACACATATCGTGTTGTCTCAGCGATATTCGTTCAACAAATTCTTGTATTGTTTAAGAGCAAGGAATAGAGAATAATACCAAAAGGCTATTGTATGACATTGGCAACTCAACTATAAAAATTTTTGGAACAAGTTGAGTTGTTAGGGATAATACTAAATTGTCAGATTTCAACTGAAGTTGAGTTGAGTTGTCAATCAGAAAATGGGCACTAATCACTCTAGCTAATAGATTGTATGTGCAAACTTAGCTTTTCTACAACTCGCATATCAAACGGAATATTTTTAAATACATTTTTGCATTTGTAGTTTTCCGCCAATCCTTTCAATGACATACCCACAGCATTTCGCTCCTTTAAATCTTAATGCTGCGCTTTCACGCATTGTACAGCTAAAATTATATGGCAATTTATATGTATGCCTGCATATACATTAATAATTCTTATGCGAAATATACAACAAAAACAAATAGTTCAACATTATGGCACTCTACCCCCTACCGCCGTCCACGACTAAGCCAAAGCCAATGCTTTGTTGCCACTCAACCATAATCGGCTCACTTGCGTGGGTGGCAGCAAATAGCGGAGCGCTGCGGCAGTTTGTGCGCCGTGTTTGAGGTCGCATGGCGCAAACTAGTAAATTACAACAGCAAACTGCATAAATAATAAGAACAATAACAACAACAACAACAACAGCAACAGCAACAACAACGGCAACAGCAGTCACAATTTAAATAAATAGCAACAGCACAGCATCGACTTCGACTAGCAAATGTCGACATTATTTGTGATGTTGTTATTATGTTGTTGTTGTTGTTGTTGTTGTTGTTGTAATGCCTTGATGTTGATTTTAATGTGAGACGGCCTTTGTCGTTGCTATTGTTATTGTTGTTATTGCCACTGCTGTTCTTGTTAGTTTTGGCTGTTGTCATGCGTGTGGCAACAACGTGGCAACGCAATATATCGCCACACGCAAACGGTGTGAGTATAAAAGGGTTTACAAGCGACAGCGAGAGCGGCCGGAGGAGAGGGAGTGGAGAAAGTGTGTGGAAGTGTGCGTGAGGGCATGTTGGGTATGCGTACGTGCTGATAATGCTAACGTTAAACCAAATAACAATGTTGCAAAAACACTGCGATAACAACAACAAAAAATTGTTGCATAAGCCATAAATATGTATGCAGATTAGTAGTTATATACATGTACATACAATACATACAAGCACACGTATATGTAGAGTTGTGTGTATGAGATTAGCACGCTGTAGTCGAACAACAAAACTTGGAGCCGAAGCGAAAATATCGCATATAAAAGATGTCGCCTGTGTGCGCTAACATCCCCATCCGCATTCGCATCCGCATCCGCATCCACCAAATCATACAACTTAGTATGCACGCGCCGCGCCTCTCACGCTACTTACCTACAACTTATACATTTTATTACACACACTGCAGCACATAATCACGCATGTGTGCATGTGTGTGTGTGTGTGTGCATACTCATATGTGTGCGTAATACTAATTGCCAAGCATTAAATTGTTGTCACTCACTTTGCTGCAACGTTAAGTGCGCCCGCGGGCCTAGCAAGTTAACTACCGCCGCCGCCATACCCACCACCACCACCACCACCACACCATGCTGCTGCTGCTGCAAGAGCCAACGTCTGACAACGCAGCCGCTGAATGGCGTTAGCTTGTCGAAGTAGTGTGCAGCGTTGTCGGGTTCAAAGTGCATTGTGGTCGGCTACTTTATGCTCATGTTCACCAGCGCTGTCTGATTGTTGTCGCAATTCTCTAACAGCTTGCTCTTTTTTCGGTACGACATTATAGTTTTAAGTCGCACAATTGCACATGCACATAACATACACATACATATGTATAGACATATATTGATTTCCGCAATAGTTTTAGTACCCATAAGCGTAGCATATACGCGTATAATGTACTTATGTATGTGCGCTTGTATGTATATACGAGCGAGTATGTGTTAATTTCTTTTGTGTTCATCTTCTATGACTTTGTGCTATTTCTCTAATGGCTGACAACTAATTAGACTTTCATACTGCTGTTGTTTGCGCTGCTTTGTACATTATATTTATGTGCGGGTGTATGTATGTAATTATTAGCAACTTTTAATTACTTTATTTTGAAACCACTAACATGTCTAGTGTAGATAAAAAGAACTATTCTTTTCAGTGTATTACTACTTATACATATATGCAAAGTAACAGTAAATTAAGGTCGGTGGCGATGTGTGTGGATAGTAGTTCACACGACTGTACTATTGCCACCATATTGTACTATTGCTCCAACTATTCAACTGAAATAGCTATTCGTTAGACTCTTTCAGACTATATACAATTCGTTTCATTTATACATACTCATATATCGACATTATCACCAATGCAGTAAGTTCCGCCTAGGAAAACCTTAAGATTTTTAAAAATATTACTGCGGCCAAAAATTGCATTTGCTAGATTGAGTGTTACCTTCGCGCAAATGTGAAAACCCTCTTGTCAGTTCTTATTTTATATATATATATATATGGTTTAGAGGCGTAGAATTTCCTAGAGGGACAGCTGTCAAAACATCTGTCAAAGTATACATATGTGTTTGACATTTATGTGCAGTATGCTTTGGCAATTTACCACGTTGAAATTTAGTTCCAAAACACGCTTTCTGCGTAAACATTACTTAAGGCGGGCTCAAGGCCTTCTTTCATCTAGAACATGATTTGATTTTTAATGATTTAATGGAGGTAGCATCGTTTTCCTAATACTGAGAGAAGACAATATAGATGAATTGAGCTGAAATCAGAGTTCAAAATTCTGACATAAGCAGTGGCTTAACTTATTACAGTTTAGTGTTACAATTTGTCAAGACCATTGAAAACTGTCGTGCTAGCCTGGAGGAATATTTGGATTAAGTGCAGAAAAAATGTACTTGAATCAAACACTATGACTAGTAAGATTAAGAATGTTACTAAGCTGCAGGCAACTTCTATAAGGAGCACGATTATAATGTAAATTCAAATATAAATATTCAAAACCAATGGAATAAATTATTCTTCAGCGCGTTCTTTCCTGTATAAAAAAATTTAATAAGTTAGATTTTAAATTACACAGTTATATTCAAGAACCAATCTAACTTATATTGCAAAAAGCAGTTGGGTAATACAGGGGTTATTAAACGGTTGAAATATGAAGTATCACACCTTATACCCTAAAATCAGTTCGAAGCTAACACTCGGTGCATGGACGGTGAAACAAAATCGGTTATAATGGAAATAGTGGTTATATTCACAACTAGACAGACAGCAAGGTTATCGGTTTTGTGGTCGATCCCCAACATAGGGATGACATGTGAGCTGCCGAGACAAGCCCTTTGTGTAGCCAAAAAACTCTAATAGTAGGATTTCTTATATCGACAAAACCCCTTGTACCTATCACAAATCTGGTAGGTGTTTCTATTTCTATTTCAGCTACTTTATTTAGTTAGCTGAAGTTATGAGCTCCCTGGTTTATCAGCCTTAATCACGCAAAACTGGAACAGTCAAAAAGCGAGTCTTACTATCACTCAACGAGGTGTGTTCAAAAAATAACCGGAATTTTCATCTTTCGAAAAAGATATTTACTCATTCGTCTACATTAAGGTTGTCACCTTCAAAATAGTACAGTCTCCATTCGATATAATGCACTTTTGCCAAAGCCAATTCGATCAATCGTCGAAACACTTCTTAAGCTCGATTTTTGGCATAGCCTTTAGCTCTTTCAGCGATCGCTTTATTTTTGGTTATAGGAAAAAGTCACACGGGGGCATGGCTGGCGAATATTAACCTTTTGAACTTGAGACAAGAATTCATGACGCACTATGCCATTAAAGTCGAAGAACACAGTCGAAGTACATTCCCGTTATTTTCTGAACACACCTCGTGTCTCATCTTCTTCCAATTTCAACAGAAAGCATCCGATAAGACTTTAAACAGCATGGCGGGATATTAATTCATATTTGACATATATGGTATATCCATACTATACTTAATCTACCGAATATTACTTAGACTATGAGACTATAAGTGGTGTGAATCCACCAACTTATTCGCATAGAATCTCAGCTGACAGTCACTTTCTTTATGCATATTATGAAATTGTAATGTGCATGTTATGGTTGAGAGAATTTGAACTTACATTAACGTCTTCAAATGGAAGCTGAGTATTTCATTTTGCTAATGGAAATGAGTATAGTAACATATAAGAACCTATGTATTCATATATATTTATATTAAAAAGTCATTTATATAGTTGCATATAATGTTAAGGAAAGAAATCTAAATGCAAATAACTCTTTCGAGTCTTTGTGCCACTTTGACTTGTCTTTTTCGCTTACTTGTCTTAATTATTGTAATAATTATATGCATAGGGTATTTGAGAAACCAAACTTGCCCTAGTTGTAAGTAAGAAGCCAAAAGGGGTTAACAAACCAGTTAAACCAGCTACAATGGAAATTAATAGCGACTTGTGATTACTATATTGAGACGTTTTCGAACGGCCTTGTACCAAACACATATATACAAATGAACCTATATATACAGAAATCAGTTTCAAGCTGACGAAGATTGCGGCAATTGTTTTGGATAAGTGCAAAATGTGAATATAAAGCTGAAAATGAGATTGAAGATGAGAATGATTGGTGAAGCAGCTGCAACAGCTGTTGAGGCTGCTACTCCTAACATTACGCTATATATACTAAATGTATATATAGCATGCAACCAAGCAACTGATTTTGAAAATATATATGCCTTAAAGTTAATAATTAAAATTGTCATAACCAAGAAGATTTACAAACAAAGCCAGTATAAGCAAAACCGAAAATTGGCCAACCAGTATAATACGCATATATATAATACATAATATACGAATATTTGCTCAAATTGGTTTTGCTCTACAATAAGTAACAAGCTTAAGTTACTTATTTATAACTATAAGTACAAAAGCATTGAAGTGCTCATAAACATTAGGGTAATACAAAAATGTGGGAAGAACATGTTTACAATAGTTTTTCTAGACCTCAGCCACTACATATACGTCTATAGCCAAAAATTTCAACAAATTATATAGTGGTTTATATATTTAAACGGAGGTTGATTTAGGACATCTTTCATTCACCCTCTCGACCCAAGGTCGTACTATATTTATGCTATTCTAAGCCATTATATTTTAGAACTAACCTTATATGAATATGTAGATTTGTATGTACTGCTAACCATGAAATATTGAATTTTGACTATGAGAGAAATTCACTTATCGCTTGAAGCTGTAATTTGAAGTAAGCTTTGCATATGTTATTGCATTAAGTGGCAACGTAAATTTGTTAAAATTTAAAGCAATGAATAGGCAGCTTTCAGGAATTGTAAAATTACGCATATTTTCATATCGGATATTAACTGAATTATTTGAAAAAATATTTATTAAAGTGGAAAATAGTATGATAATTCTCTTGCAGTACCTTCCAAGTGGTTACAATAGCATAGGTTAAGGTTCATCCAAATTTAATATTCACGTTTTGAAGGACATTTTAAAAATATGAAATAATTTAGAAAGGGTTCAAAAGTAAGTAGTATGACTTTTCATCCCACAGCTACACAAACACTAAAATGGTCAGTATGATGGCGATTGCGGAACTGATAAACACACTCTATCCACCACATGCTTCACTACGATTGAGTACAATAAATTGAAACCTTATAGCGCATCTTTTATGGCGTAACACATTTTATTTCGACATGTAAAAAAACTCAATAGGCCAAATATTGACGAAGAAGTAAGTTTTCGAGCACCTGGGTTCTTCAGGAACCATTTTAACCGAATATAAAAATATTTTTTGAACTTTATAAGGAAGGATCTGGTAGAAACTGAAAAATTTAGCAACATACTTTTCATAATAATCAGTATAACCATGGCGCGGTTCGCCAAGTTTTGAAGCCATTCTCATAAACTCTCAACTGGAATCCATATTTATTTCACGGTGGAAAAACGCTGAGACCAAATATGGTCGAAGTAAACAAAATTGCGAGGTCTAAGGCATTATCGCCACCACGTTCTGCGCGGTCAAATTATTTAAGCTTATCGCCGACTAACAAAAGCTTAGACTCTGCTATGTAGTGCTCTATGAAGTTATGTGTCATGTAAGACCATACACATATTTTACAGAAATTGAACTATTCTCCAAACGTCTGCAATATAAACTGACTTCTAAATTTTTTATAGTAAAAACATTTTAATTGCATACCTTATCATCGTTTTATCTAAAATTGAGTTTAGCAGCATTTTATCGGATGCATTACTTTTTCAGATTAGATCTTTTATAATGGGTTATTGCTTAAAAGATATATAATCGTTAGGATTTTTGAACGAAGCCATCTTTAATTAAGCTTGAAAACACTCAAGTATGCCACATTGTAATTTTTCTGGTAGTTTAAGTGGTCGTAATATAAGAGTTTAATAGTAAAGATATATTTCAAAGCTCCAACATTACCGCTTTTAATGAGAGTTTTAGAAAAAAAAACAATTGGTCTGTTACGCCTTTTGACCATAGATCCATGTGTATGTGGGGTTCCCTAGCACTTCAACTCACCAAGTCGTAGACAATTGATCGCTAACAACAACTGGCATCGTTCTTCCAAAAGCAACAGCTGTATTTATTTCTCGATTTCACACTCACTAATACTGTTTTTACGCTTAATTTCAATAGTACTTAAGCGCGTACAAAATTGATTGACCATTTAAATGCTTAATTGTACTCAAATAGTAATAATATTTACACTCACATATTTATAGCTGGAAATCAAAATGGCGCACAGCAAAGTATTGCCAGCTTGGTATATTTCACTCGAGCAGCCATTACCGTTATGTGCGTAGTACGTGCTTTAAATGCGACAATGGTGGAATTAAGTTGATGATGACATTGACAATAATGGCGACAATTACAGTTTTTGCAACATTTGTTGCAACAGTTGTGATTGCAATTTCTAAAACCAACAACACTGCAATTACTTGCACATAAAAAAGCTGCTAAGTGGTTTAAGTAACTGTTGTGACACCTGTGACAAATCGACGCTGATTAACGTTAATGCGATAATTAAGGTGCCGTTATGTACGTGAAGGCATGTGGCGCTGCAGGTGTTGTAATAAACGGATTTTTGTTGCAAATATTATTGTTGCAAGCATTCTAGTTCACCAGTAAGTTCACCAGTAAATGTTGAACTTTGTTGCGGTGAAATGTAACGCCTTAAAAATCAATTGTTTTAAATAATGCAGCAACAAATATATTTTAAAGGGCTGTCGTTTACATTGTGGGGCTGCGTAAAGGTTTGGGTAGCCTTTTTTGCTTGACAGGCCAACAGTCATTTTCTAGAGCAGAGCATATTTGAGTCGGTGACTCAAATTGCCTCCCCACCATTTGCCAATTATCCGTTATAAAGTAATATAAAAGTGTCAATTTTCGCTGCGCACTTGTCAGACGCCACAACGACAAATCAGTGTAATGACTGCCTCACGCGGCGCTACTACGGCTACTACGGCACGGCGACAGCCGTACGCGACAGCATTGCCTTGTGCACACTGGCGAATTATCACAATTCTCATATTGCTTTTATCCAAGTGCAGTCTTTGTGTTTTAGCTGCCGTGAATGCCTATGAATTTCGCGCTTTTGTTGATGTTCTACAACAACAACACCTCCAACATGCCATTATCGCTTACAACAGCGCCACAGAGCAAACACAACAACAGCATGCATTGCAAAAGGACATTGCATTGCGTGCACTACTTAATGTGGCATCACTTCGGTTTTATGATGTTCATCAAGCGAAATCCGCTAAAAACTATACAGAATTTCAAGGGCTCTTCTATCGTGACTCACCGCGCGTTGGTATCTATGTGGCGCAGCTGGAGGATGTGTTGTTGCAGCAGTATGTTTTGGGCGCAAATGTGATTAGTGCTGACACCGTCGATGTTGGTGGATATAGAGTGCGTGTCGATGGCGGCTCGCGTTTCAACAATTCGCGCGTCTGGTTCATAATGTCCAAGCAGCGTACCGTGGCGACAGCGCTGGCAAATATGCGTCGCGTATTGACGCCACTGGCGGTGAATATTAGCGCGGATATTACAGTCGGCGTTCGATCGGATGACAAGTGAGTGTGAAATGTGCTATTATAAATGAGAGAAGAGCTGTGGAAATTCGATAGTTAACAAATATAATCATATAGAATCTAAATAATCTGTTAGGGTGATCTGTGGCAAAAAATGTATTGGAAAATAGTTTCTCTCTTTTAAAAACTAATTTCATACACAACACTTTACCTAGCCCTTTGTGCACCTTTGCAGTATACTTCCTGAAAATATTTCCCTCTCAGCCGAGCTAACGAACTCTCTGTATTTCTGAAATCTCTCAGAAAAATCTATTTTTTATCGAAAAGTGTGTTCAAGTTATATATATATATATACATATATATGCGATACGACTAAAAACAGAGCAACAAATTCAAAGCAGTGACAGATTTTGCAAGTTAAGTAGCACCAGCAGCTATGTGAGTACAGATATGATCGCTTTGGCATAACACCCGTATGGATATTTACTGTGCAAGAGAAAAGTTCCTAAGTCCCTAAGTTACCTCGGGAAATTATTTAGTGTAGTCAATTGAGAATCTGACAAATTTTATTACTTTTCTACAATAAAACGTGTTTCTAAATTATTATTATTGTTAAACATTTATTTCAAAAAGCATTATAGCCCACTAATTAATCTGTATGCAACCTAAGCAAAGAATATTCAAATATTATATATATTCCTCCGTTTCCCAATTTCAGCAATACAATACAACTATTCGATATTTACAAAATACAAAAAGATTGGTTGGAGATTGAACCGAAGGGTTATTGGAGCCACACTGAAGGCCTCAAACTCAATTTAAGATTCCACCAAACTTTCGTCAGCAGGCGTCGCAATTTTAAGGGTCTGCAATTAGTAGGTGGCATAGTGGTATGGTATAGAGAGGTTTAAATGAATTTGGAAATAAACGAATAAATATGAAAAATATTATTCTTTAGATACGCGAACAGCCCGCTGGTATGGATGTTGCAGACTATTTGAACGCTTTGGGCAATAAAAATTTCGACCCCATGCAAAGGAAAACCTACCAATTAATGAAGTTAATGGAACCCATATTTGACGTAAGGTAAAAGTTATAAATATTTCATCTCATAATTTTATCACACGTAGCATATACCGCCGCCTTAGCATTTTGTACAGCTAAATCACTCTTATTGGATGATTGCATATAGGGTATGTGTCTTTGCTTATCCGAGTTGACACATCCATTTGACGTATCAAAGTTTCAATTCATATTGACAATTGTACAAATTGTTCAAAACTCTTTGATATTATCGTTATTATGTAGAGCTGTTTCTAGTTTTTTAAACAATACTTTTCATCTTAATTTTGATCGAAAAAATAAAAATAAATAGAAAAACCATTGAGATATAAAAGAAAAGTTATAACCAAATCATTGACAAAGAAAAAGCAAATTCACGCCAACAACAACACTATTCTCTAAAATTGCAGTTTCCAACCAATAATTCAAGAAACTTGGGGCACACAGTCAACAAATGGCAGTTGGGATGGCGTTATGAACCTATTGCTCTCCGGCGAGGTGGAATTTTCACTATGTCCCATGCGTTTCGTACCGAATAGGGTACATCTAATAGATTACACGATAGCGGTACACACGGAATTGTAAGTAGACCCCAGTAAAGTTTCAAATCACGCATCCTAGTTTCAAATTCTTCTTCTTCGTAGTGTCTTCTTCATATTTCGCCATCCGCGTCGCAATGACATACGTAATATTTTCTTTCAGCCATTTGTCGACGAGGTCTGGTACACTGTTATCGCAATTATTGTCTTAACCACATTATTATTGCAACTACATTTGTATCACGAAAATCGTTTCTTCATAAATAAGGACCCACATTTTCAGACGCGTTTCGATTATGCGATTTTCTCCATTTTGGAAGCATTTTTCATGCAAGGGCCCGCAAATGATGCATTCAACGCCACCTCAACGCGTGTGCTCATCTTCTCTGTTTGTCTATTTAGCTTGTTGTTGCAACAGTTTTATGGCGCTTTCATTGTGGGCTCACTCCTCTCCGTCTCACCGCGTACTATAACCAACTTGGCGGCACTCTATAATAGTAGCCTAGAAATTGGTGTAGAAAATATACCTTATAATATTGAAACCTTTGAGAAGACCACAGTGCCGCTGGCGAGCGCAATTTACAAAGAGCGTATTTGCAAGAATCGTGAGAGAAATATTTTATCAATCGAAGAGGGCGCTGAACGCATAAAGAAAGGCGGTTATGCTTTTTATGTGTCGGCTAATCGCATGTACTATATACTGAAAGGTATTCATGGAACGGACATAAGGAACTAACCGCAAAATTAATAAATAAATGACATTGAATTGTTTTTTTTTTTTTCAGAATTACTGACCGAAAAGGAATTCTGCGATTTGCAAGATGTTCCATTCATTCAGCCCTATCGCATTGGCATTGGTATTACGAAAAGTTCACCATTTCGTGAATACTTCACAACATCGATTGCGCAATTTCATACTTCCGGGCTCTTGCAACATAACAATAATCAATGGCAATTACCAAAAATGGATTGTAGCCTTAGTCAAAATCATGAGGTCGAAGTGGATCTACAGCATTTTCTACCAGCTATACTGTTTCTAGTATCTTCAATGCTACTTAGCCTGGCTGTATTAATGTTGGAGATCATCTACTACAACTTGGAACACAGCCCAAAGTTAGCACGTCTGTGTCCAAGAATAATGCCGAAGCCCAAACTGGAGTTTATAAATTGAGAATTTTCTTTGATTAGAAACGTGTTTTAAGAATGGAATTTATTGTTTTAAGCATCAAATATGTTTTATGCAACTCTTATTATATGAACCAATAAAAACAAATCTTTTAGAATTTCTAGTAATTTTTTCTAGTAAAATTTAGTAGCAGTAAAATTTTCTAGTAATAATTTGAGTATAAATTTGTATTTTTAGGTCATTGAAGCCATGTCATTGAAGCCATTACCGAATTACTGAGAAGAACATTGCGAAAAGTTTATGAAATTTCTTTTAAGAACATCCTTATGAGAGGTTTCGTTAGCAGAGAGCTATATGCAATATAATTTCCTGCTAATATTGATGGAATTTACTGAAGCCTAAGGGATAGGCTGCCACACAAGATTTTACATAAAACGTGCACATCGAACTAAGCGAAGGTCTACGGATTTGGCACTCGACTTCTACTTTTGCTCCTTGAGGGCGTTATTTAAAAACTCAACACACGGTAATTCCTTCCGTTTGTACTGTCGCAAAACAACAGATTTCAGAAACCACTGAGACTTTATAATAATCTAGTGAAATACTGACGTTAACAAAAAATCGAACATTCTCGAGTGACAACGATAGGGCGAGAAATATGTGAGTTGGAATGGTTTGAAACTTTACCGAAGAGAGCCGTGCAAAAAAATCTAAGAAACGTTGATTACTTACAGATGTTTTCAAGACTTAAAAGAGTAGGCATAATTAGTTGAGCGGAGAGAGAAGGAATGAGAAAGAGTAACAGAAATAAAAGTCGCTTCACCAAAAAGTGTGGTGATAAAATTGATCAAGATATGATTAGTTGAAGAGAATGTTAAACGCTATCGAGGGTTAAGAAGTGAAGCTAGGCGAATTCCTTTAAGTTTGGCATAAGATAGTTGAAAATAATTTGAATTACAGATAAACAGGAAGAGAGTCACCAATTTCTACAAATACGCTCTACTACCTTAAGAAGAAAGCCAAGCGACCCACATTCGATCCCATTTAAACTTACGAACGTACCACTTGCTCAGTTTGCTGCTTCTAAAGAAGGCAAAGATTTTTGCGTAAGAGTGAAACATAGCCACCCAATCTTTGACGATTGAATTGAGCAGTTCTTAAGACATACATGCATACGTCTTTACTACTGCGTTATCTTTAAGTTTACCTAAATATTTTTTTTATACATTTATTAAGCAATACAAACCATAGCACAGAGTGAATAGAGTAAATTGTGCACTTTGTGTGTTTATTCGAAGAAAATTTCATTTAATCTGTCAACTGTCAATGCCAGCAGTTCGCCACACTTATGCACTCGACTTACAACAACCCGCGTGCACATCACGCAGGCTTTAAGTGTTCATTGCGGTTGAAGTGTATACCATATACACCTACCTCGACAACATAATAATTGCAAGCGTCGCTGTAATTGCTGCAGCAACTGTAGCAACAGCGTATGGAGTTTTAATTAAAAACCTGCTGATGGACGTGATGAGCTGCAGAAAGATAATGGTGGTGCTCAGACATCAGTCAATTACTCGAGTTTGTATAGCACAATTGAAAGAAGAAGTAAAAGAGGTATGAAAAATATATTGTATATATAGGAAAATGGATGCTGATGAGTGTAGTATGTAAGAAAATTTAAATCTTGTCGCAAGTATTGTGGAGGAGTATATAATAAAATAGGAGTGTTGATATAAACTACAAGCAATACCATAAATCAATTGACACTAAATGCGTTTATGGGCGAAAAATGTGGCACTTGTAAACCTTTTTGCTAAGAAATTTAATACCTGCCTTTTTCTGCAGTAATGACTTCGGCAAAGTGTAGCTAATGGAAGGCAAGTTCACTTTTCGGGCGAAGAAGTCGAAGAAAACTGTAAATTTTGCCGATTACATCTTAACCGGAAAGAATGCTGAGATAACTGTGACTATTTACTGACTTCAATCAAGCTTAAAATAAGCGTTTTCTGAAATCGCATACTGAAATTGAACCCAGATCTTTCATTCCACATTAGACTTTAACGACAACTGTTTTATAAATTTCCCATAAAATATATTATCACATAGCTAACACTCCCTCCGAGGAAGCCTTAGCCTGCAAACACTATGAAAACAAAGCGATATTAAGAACATTTTCAAGCAAGCAATGCAGTTTCTAGGTTTTTTTGTTTTTTTTTTTTGTGACAAATGTTGTTAGAATTTTCCAAAATTTTCATCCCAAAGTGATGATGACACCAATGAGATGGGAATAAAACATTGTGCTAAAATCATTTTTACCAAACCCAGCCTTGACGGCAATGCTCACTTCGGCAGTAATTGCCTCATCTAACGAGGCGAGTGAAGCGCTATATTATATTTCCATAAGAGTGCTCGTCGGAAAACTGTGTAGTTCTTATGAATGGTACCATCCAAACCAGACTGATTCCCAGACTGAATTGCTGCTCCGTTTCTAAAAACAAGGGTCTACAAAGGGGTTTTTCGGGAACAACGATCGCTCATCGGTCGCTCATCGTAAGTCTATATAGCTCTAAAGAATCGTAGCAAACTTAATTACAGCAGTCTTTTCAAATGAAAATGAGAGCCTTTGGGCTAACCATAGGCTCCTTTAAGACAGGCAGAGGTCTGAGAAATGTGTCACTCAAACTGACTGGCCATTTTGTTGGTTATCTCAACACCCAAGCTTATGTTTGTTCTTTTTGCAATGGCTAAGAGACTGACTGCCGAAAATAATGTGTGTGAAGTAGACAGAGTCGGTCTAGACATATCAATATCTCAACACAATTGCAGTTATTGATTCACAAGGTACTCAGTTGGTGTAGACAGAACTTTTTGACTATCTATACTCGATTCCGTGACATGCTATAGCATCTAACACCGATTATATAATACTAGCGAAGTGAAAGATAATCTATGCGGCGCACAGCTTGCCCGTTGCTTACTTGCTCTTCTTAGCTCAGATACCGCATATGCTTATCTAGCTGTGACCTACCAACAACAAATTATGTCTAGAAGATAATTAGACAGTAATTGCAAAGAGTTTCGGTTTAGCTTTCCGCCTTGCTTGCCACATCGCTGCAAGCAAAGTTTTACAGTTTCTTTACGCATTGCGGTGGATTTTTCTGTTTTTTACTTTTCGTTGCAAGTTATTGTCTTCATATTAATATTTGTATTTTGCACACAGCACACATACACACACACAATATATATATATATATATATATATATATATATAAAATATCGCGCTTCCATTGAAAAATGAATCTCGTCTAGGCAGCATTAACGGCACTGATTTAGCGGTGCTCGAAAAAGCTGTTCGCTTTCATTTCTGCTAAGCTGAGCACAAAATATACATAATTGTATGTGTCTGTATGTGTGTATATATAGTTGTTAGTACAGGTGAGTTTCATGCAATCATAGATTAGTGCCGTTAACCCACATATTCACCAAAATGTGTAAAATAAAACAATTACACACATATATATATACGTACATATATACATGCACTAGCGCATTTCTTCTGAATTTGTTGCATGGTGGCATGTAGCAGCATCGTGCATTGTGTTTACAAGTTTGTGGCCGCCATTAACCACTTTTCTCCATTACTTGCTGCTAACTGGTACATGCCGCTCATGCCATCACTTTTACATCTCCATCTGCTTCCACCTTTGCCTGCTACCGCGATTTGCTGCTATTTCGCGCTCCTTGCACCATTATAAAATAATTAAGTCCTCCAGGAAATTATATTTCTCATTACAATGCTTCCGCATCGTTGCCTTGTTGGCTGTCTATTTTCCACAGATGCAAACACACACACACACACACATCTATATATATTTATACATATATACGGTGTACAGCAGTTTGTGTGTTTATTTGTTGTTGTGGTGCGTAGCCGCGTAGCATGTTGGAAAATTGTTTCTATTTGGCTTGCAACACATTAATAAGTATTGTGCTGCGCTTTGTTTTCGCCAGTACTACAACTTCATTTCGTGGAATTGCAACTTTCAGACCAGTGGGTTGCTGTAATTTTGCAAGAATTCTATTTAATATCGCTTTTATGCATTTTCACTTGCAGCTTTAGCTTATCTATGCAATTCTAAGTGATTTAAATTCCTGAAATAAAGTGCTTACATTTCTAGCTTCTGCTCCATTCAATGCTCTACTGCGCATCATACACATAACAGTTATATTTACAGTAATTCCATTTAGAAATGAAATAGGTGAATTTGCAAACACAAACCCAACAATATGATGCCGGTGGAGTGGTAAGTTTAACGAGCGTTGCCGATTGCCCAATATACCACTCTATAAGCGCTCAAACCCCTGTCTAGCCGAGCTTTATCTCTTTTTGAAGGTATCCATCGACTAGCTCTTAGCCGATATCTGAATGCGACATTTTTCGTAAATTCAAAAATCAAAGCAAAATTTCTTTCGCGGTTCTGAAACTGTTATTTAATATATTCCATAACCAATGACAGTATTATTTATTCAAATCAAACCTTCCTTTTTTATATAAAATTGGTTAGCATACAAAACGCGTAGCCTAGAATTGTTAGATGATCCCACTTCTCATTTCCGTTAATGCATTTTACAACATTCTTCCCGTTGCAATACCATCATCATCATCATCATCATCAGTGCATCACTCAACACTATTGCAAGTTTAACACACGGTCATTCGCTTAACAGACTTTGACCAAGTTTCGTAAAGTAATACCCAACCCACGAGAATATATTGGGTCTACCGTGCACTTCGTTTTTTTTTTCTTCTTGAAACGTTTACACTATCTTTCACAGAATGATCTTGGCGTATTTCATCTTTCTTCAACATCGAACAGATTTTCGTTTTTTTTCTGAGACTAATTTCCAAACGCAAAGAATATATACTAGATTCTTCAAATTCCGCTTTCTGGTCATAACTCAAACTCTTTCGAAATCGGCAAGGAGATCTGTGGTTTATAAAAAAATGGTACTACCCTTGGAAGTACTTACCGTTTTACGAGAGTGTGCCGGTGCTCTCGAATGCCCAAAATGTATTCTCGTTTCTGTTCCTAGTCGACCATTTTCTATTTCTCTTAGTTAAATTAGCTTTTGAGTCTTGTTGAGAAAATTTCGTATTTTGGAAATGGCTGTGCCTTGCTTATATTTCCCATCAACGTCGTTGAAGCAACGATTCACAATATTTATATCTCAGCTGATCTCACTGCGTTGATAGTTTACCCGGTCAGTTTATCTCACTCTTCTTACTTCTTCTTTCTTACTCCTCTTTCTTCGTTTGTCGAGAACGAATAAAATCATAGTTCATTCAAGAGTTAAATCTCTCATATGTCATATAGTGTCCAACCAGCTGATTGTCGATTTGTTCAAGTCTTTCATATATTATTTTAGCTTACACCTTGTGCTTTGATGTACCGGTAATTTCTTGGAACGTACTTATAAAGATTGTTCCTTAGCAATGAGTATATGCTCCTTTTAATTCGCGATCTTCACCTTTAAGTAAGGCTACTTGCTCACCGACCGCATTAAATTTATTGCTGTTTTCATGTTCCCGTGATTTCGACATGATCGGGCAAGAAGACGATGCTCTGCGAGAAACACTAATTATATATTATATACCAGCTCATATCCGAAAAGTGCGCTACAATGCTTCCAACGCTATGTAAGCAGGGAAACTGTCACCATACCAACCCATTTCCTACTCTTTTATATAAATATTTAAACGTATTTTCCTTTTGTATACCTAATTGCCCGCAACACTTCATGAAATAAGAGCACTTGTACTATTTAAATTTTTTATAACCTTCTACAATGCACACCCACTTATGTATACATCTCTCCAATGAAACAGCTCTCAAATTTAATGGATTTCCAATATTATTAGTTTTTGAAAAGACTTTGCATTGAATTGCACTTGTTCAATATTCTTTCACCTTAAGTGCGTAAAAGTCAAGTGGCAGTGAATTGTATAGACGGTGACACCGTTGTTTACATGCAACCTTAGAAACATCTTTGAAATTGTTTTAATATTTGTGTATCGCTTGTCTTCTTTTTTTTAGTTTCTTAAACCTATAAGTAACGGCAGCACCACAATTTGTGTTGAGTCTATAAAAATATTCGAACAATGCAAGTAAGAAAGAACTACATTCGGGTGTGACCGAACATTATATATTCTCGCAATGTGCAAGGATCATTAGCGGGGAATTGCTTTCGGGTGCTGGCATAACTTTATATTAAAAGATGTTGCGGAAGAATTCAACATTCATTATCCGACGAAATTGTTAATGGATTGCAATCATATTAGGTATCTTATTAACTTATATTACAAGCCATAGACCCATGTACATTGGCTGTTATATTTTGCTTCGTGTCCGAGATATTTATATTAAAATCTATCAAATTAACTCAAAAGTAATATATGCGATATAAACTCAACCAAAGTGGTAATTGAAAATATTAGATACATGAGGAAAAAGTCAACCAGAGAAAAGGAAATGGTTATATTACGAATAAGTGGCTTAGACCAAGATCTAGACCGATTTCTTTTATATTTAGCGCGAAATCATATAGTGCTTAAGAAAATATATCCGCTTAATTTCATTAAAATAACACACATATTGACCAACATAAACGGTTTAAAGTCAGGTGGAAAGTCGGGAATCCTTACATCGGGCAGTTTTGGGGTAGAGGAAGATCTGCATTGATCACATTAACCTTTTCGTTATTCAAGTATATTAGGGAACATGTTTTCACGCAATTTTGTGAAGGTAACTCACACAGTGACCGAGATATTCGGTATAGAGTCTGCTCCAATAGCGGAAATCGTTATATTTAGTATATGGGAGCTGAATTCGTAAACCGATTTCACATATTTTCGGCAGTAAACTATGTATATATGTAGTATAAAGTCTACCGGAAGGTTGAAAATCCGTATATTAGGTATATGGGGAATAGGGGTAGTGTTTACCCGATTTTCCCCATTTCTGATACCAGAGCACACTATTATGATGGAAAGATAATTCTCCAACTTCATTATATTATCTTACAGGCTTACCGATAGTTTAGATAAAATGTCAGATGGAGGCACTGTGGTCCTAATATTGGGTATCTGGTGGCTTGAAAAGTTATAATTCGTTTTTGTTTATTTTTGCGCATAAGATGGCATATCTTAAAAGCACTATTTGTAAAAATTTGATTTTCATATCGGAATTGCTGCTCGATTTATCTACTTTAAAGTGAAAAGATCAGATGAAACTTAAAATTATGTCATGTGAGAAGTAGACGTGGTTTTTATCTGAATTCGTCAATTTTCACAGCGTGACATAAAAATGCAAATATAATATAACACACCAAATTTGGTTGAAATCGGTTCAGAGGTTCTTGAGATATGGGATTTCTTCTAAAACGAATCGCTGCAAGGTTTAATGTTTCTAACGCGTTCGTTCAGCGAGTTAAGGCACTTTTAGTAGTTTTCAACATAACTTTTTTATGGGAGGTGGGCGTGGTTATTATCTGATTTTACTCATTTTCTCAGTATATGAAGAGATACTAGAAAAACTTAGTCAGAGCGAGTTTGATTGATATAGCTTTAACGGTGTCCGAGATATATATATTAAACCTATTGGGGGCGGCGCCATGCCCACTTTTACCACAGATGGCGCGCCCTACTAGGATTCGCTATACCAAATAACACGTTTATATCTTAATATAATATATCTATATCTAAATTGGCTCCTTAGTTATAGCACTTTATCTATTTTCACTTAATTGGATTTTTTGGACGTGGCAGATGTCCAATTACGCCCATATATTATTAATACATAGCTCAAATATCTTAATTTTTACTCAAGTTATCGCTTGCACGGACGGACGGACGGACAGACAGTCACTCGGATTTCAACTCGTCTTTTCATCCTTATCATTTATATATATATATATATATATATATATATATCAGCTATATAAGCTAATCAAGCCGCGTTAGAGCATGCATTATTTTTGACTACTTCGGCGATCTCTTTTGGTTCGATTTTGGCCTTATTGGGATGTTTCATTTTATGTGTATCAAATTTGTGGAACTCAAAGCTTACCAGATTTCTATACTGAATGCTTGAGGAGATAATATTCTGAGTAGATGATAGGATCTTGGTTCCGAATATTTTGATCCGATTCAAACTATATTAAAGGAACTTAATCTCTTGTACTCCTATTCTACAAACATCAATCACAGACAATTAAACAAATAAGAGCAGCATGTTGCCGTGAAGAAAACAATACATACGAAACAAAAGTTTTCTAATGAAAATCTTCCTTAAGCGATCGGCAAACCAACAACAAAACATGAGCATGCAAAAAAAAAAATGAAAATAACAAAACCGAAATGTCAATTTGAGCAACAAAAGTAAGTATATTTTGTATGAGACATTTAGTTGCATGGTGTTGTTTGCAACATGATAGCAATTGTATATGTACATTCTTACTTTTATATATATAACTATATACACACATATACAGTTACTACTTACATATGCATACTGTGTGCTTGCTAAAACAAGCGAAATTTTGTTGCCATTCCATATTTGAGAAATAAGAAGAAATTATTGTTACCACAGCAGCAAGCAGTTGTGCAATTACACATATGGAAACCAACACATAACCGTTATGTTGGGTAGAGACGATTGCATATGTCATAATTTGAACAATTTCATGTCATAGTGATATGCTGCTGCTGGCGTAGTTATCATTGCTTTCCACTATTATTGCGATTATTGTTGCTGTTGTAGTTATTGCCAGTGCCATAAACATTTTTGACGCATTGTTTAAGACACAATTCTCATACATGTGCCGGCAACAATGGATGGTGTTGCAAGCGCATTTATATATACTTAGACATGCAGGAGTGTGGAATATAAATTTTATTGAGAGATAGAGAGGAAATAATCTTTTGCTCTGCTGTTTAGTAAAACACTTTCGTCTTACAGTAAAAAAGAAAACAAATTAAAATAAATATTACATAAAATTAAATACAAACAAAATAAATTTAAAAAATATACAATAATATAAAAAATTAGCTAAATTAAAAATAAAACAAAAAAAAAAAACTAAATAATATAATATAATAATAATAAAGTAAGATAGCAAAATTAAAATAAAATCCAATAAGAAAAATTAAATTAAATTAAATAATTTAATAATAAAAAATACATTAACAAAATGAAAATGAAATACCAAAAAAAATTTTATAAAATTGAATTATGTTATATAAAGCGAAATAAAATAAAGTATTTATAAAAAGCAAACAAAATTAGAAATGGAAAAAATATGTAATAAAATTAAGAAATAAAAAAGTAAAATCAATTAAAAATAAAACGCATTAAATGAAGTTAAGTAAAATAATGTGAAATAATATTAAAAAACTTACAATAAAATGAAATTGTACTAAATTAAATAAACTAAAACTAAAATGAATATATTCAAGTTAAGCGAAACAAAATCAAACAAAATAAAATTAAATTGAATAAATTTGAAATAGACAGCGAAACGAAACAAAAATAACTTGTCCCAACAATTTTCCAACGAGTTAAGCTCTTAAAAGGAATATCGAACAAGTAGTTCGTAAGATAGACATAGATATCGTTAACAAGATGTTGAAAACCGGAGCTAACAGCATACTCAAACACATATATAAAATCCTGTTTCACAAACCTTTCATTACGACAAAAATTTGCCGAAACAAATTAGTTTCTATAATTTTTTAGAGTTTTTGAAAAGAAACTTCTTTAAGGTGCACCCTGTTTTCAATGAAAAAAATGTTATTTGCAATTTCTATTGCCCTCATTTCTTTCGAGTTTTTTTGCTTGTTCTAAAATTCGAAATTCGAAATTCGAAATCAAAATTTTAATACTTGTTCCAAACTGCATACTAAAAAATAGTTCTGTATGATCTAAGGCTGAGCACGTAGCGGAGCGGCAATGAAATTTTCTTTTATTATATTCTATTTTAATGCAAAATTCGATTGTTTTTATTAGAAATAAATTATTATATGTGCAACTTCATTTATGTATTTTCTTCCGAAACCACAAAGAAATTATGGCCGAATATTTTCCTTAGAATTTGTTTTTTACTTCTTTTCTGTTTTTGAACAGGGTTTCACGAAAGTACCCATACATTTATCTCACACACATATATATTCCCATTTTATTTTATCACTGTCTACTAACCAACTGCAACTTTCTATTGTTGCTGATTCCTTCGCTATAAAAAATACCAATTTTCATTTTTCCCTCCTCATAGCGCTTTATATCGCCATCACTTTTGATTCAACATAGAATTTTGTTTTGTTCAGCTTTGTGGACAGCATGAAATTATTTATGTTTTACAGCGCGAAATGAGCGACACGCTGAGCGGCAACGGCAACGGCAACGGCAACGCAGTAAAAAATGTGTCATTCTTCTTGCTGTTCAGCTGCCTAACTGCCTGTCACAATAGCGAGCCATTGTGGTGGTCGCCCCCTTTCACTTCTTCAATTTTTACACTCTTTCAAAGCTGCAGGCAACAAAATGCTCATAACAGCTCTAACGGTAGATTGCCTGTAACTGTGCTTACTATATATCAAATATGCACCAAGTTGCACATACATTTATACAATTGCATTTCTTCTTCAGTCCTCAACGGCGTTATTATGAGCAACATTTCTAATTCTATACATACGTAGTCGTTATATGGCAGGGTGTGTCTGCGAAATTGAGTGTACAATTAAGTAAAAAATAGAAGAGATAATAATGACTACTTCTTAACGGTAAATAGAACAATTTTTTTTTGTTTGAAATGTTCTATTGTTGTTGGTGTTATCTTTATATACTTATATGGAAGCACAGTTAATTTATTTTAAGAATGAGCTGCATACTTTTTGCAAGCACTGTACTTAGTTTATTGTATTGCATACAAAATTATTGAAATTGAATAAGCTATTTTTGTTTAAAAGTTTTTAATGTTGCATGTATGAAATATATTGAATGAAATCAGGATGACGAGACCATGTTATTCAGAGACGACTTACTATTGGTTCATATTCCGATTTCATATCAGATATTAAACCCATCAGCAAATCTTTTGTGTTTGCCAAAATCAACCAACGGATGTGCCGATTCTATAGTGAAGTCTACGCTAATAGCTAAATTTAAATATCATTAGGGAACATGAATCCGATAACGCTTCAGAAAATTACGTAATACCAACCCATCTTTGGTATTATGTAATTAGTAGATCAGTCTTAGAAATTTAAGCACGAATATTTGGTTCAACTTAAGAAGAATTACAGGATTTATGTTTCACACATCGGTCGTCACAGAGGCTTCAGCGACTTGATAACAGTAGAACTTGGGAACCTCTGAGAGTTCTCGGTATCCAACTAATAGAGATGGAATATCTGTTTATCAAATCATACTCAAAAATTCTAGCTGATATGGTCCAAGGAAAGTGAGTGCTTGTTAGAAGTTCCGAAATATGAAATATCGCTTTATTGGATATCAAAATCATACCACGTGGCTAATCTAAGGCCGCTTCAAAGTCGGCAACAAATTGTACCAGTTTTTGAAAAATTGTGTAAACCGGGTTCTAAGTTATCGAACAACGATGTACAGTCTTACAGACCTGAATGTCGAAACTCTTAAGGCATTTGCAAATTCCCGTATTATTATTTGCTTAAGTTTTCGCCTATGATCCACTATAACTGTACATTTATATCTGTATGCATAAAATATATTTCTACTTAACAGAAGCGACGTTTAAGCATTTTTTCAAACTCCACTAAAAGTTTTCCAGCCTTTGGCGCAAATTTAATTTATTTCCATCGTACATATTTGTATTATATTTTCATTTTCAGCCAAAGAACTACTCGCGCCAATATTGCTAAAGTGTGAAATAAAGATTTCTTTGGAATTACTTTTTGGTGTGAAAATTTGTACTTGAGAGCTACTTACGCTACTGAGAGCAAAGCTGAAGGCCAAAAATGAAAAGCCAAAGCCAAAAGCAGAATTTGATGTTGCCGCTAAATGCACAGTAAGCGTCATTTGTTAACCCGAACTTGAAAGTTAAATCATAATTGCGCTTTTGTAATATTATAACTTTAGGTTAAAAGTGTTCTAGCCCATTGTATACAAATGAACTAAAATTAGTACGATATCTGTGATCCGAGACCCAACCAACGTGAAGATCTTTATTTTATTGAGCAGATTTGAGATACATATAACACTTTCGACTCTTTGATGTAGTCCAAGGGTTTTGGTGTTCGATTATGAAGAAAGTGGCTTCAAAGCCATAGCTCCCTCCCAGCTTAGATGGGCATATATTTGGAAGACTAATTTCGACTAAACGTTACGGAAAAGACCAACCACGGCTGTATGTATTGCTTTTAGTCCGATTAAATAGGGTTTAAGCCACTCTTAGATCATACTTCGCCCAAATTATCTGAGCTTTCTACTTTCAGCTGGTGATTTCTGGATTAACCCAACGTGTTTCGTTTCGTCTCGTGAATGCCTCTTCTAATGAGTGTTACTTATTCATAATCTTTGAGCGGAAGCAATGGAATGAAAAACTAATTATTCACACTTGATCTCACGAAAAATGCTGCCTGACATTTAAATACGAAATAAAGTGGCCACCTTCCATTCGAAATCAAGAGAAAATTATTTTAAACCCTGATATTACCTTGCTGTCACACTCTAAAACATTAGTACATTAATGTGCCTCCTACCAAGCTCCACTAAGGTTCAATATTAGCCGAAGTATCTTCAAAGAACTGCTTTTGCGTCGGACAAAAGCAACTAGTTTGGAATGATATCTAACAGTTCTTCGCAAAATTCTCGATCGATTGTGTTCAAAGCTGAAATTGTGGAGATATATATAGACGGTGGTACGAATAGAAACCCTGTAATAAATTATTTCATTTCACAACTTACAAATTATTAACTAACACTTCGCACTTTAGATATCGAATAAAATTTCGGTCGCTGTCACATGACACATGACATGGCATTTAAAACCACTACGACCCAGTGGGTCCAGTGTTCTCTTTAATTCATTATAAAAACATGTTTTTGAAGAAAAACTAAGAAACAGATTCGCCAAGGGGAACATCAGTGCAAACATGAAAACTCTTGTTTGACTTCAATAATAATTAAACGTGGCACCATAAAAATATTCTCCAGTGTATCTGCTGCAGTTGAATGGCGTACATGTTGGAAAATTGCCGTGAAATGCAAGCCAAAAGCAGAAAGAAGCCCCTTAAAGTTGAGGAAAATACTTGCACGAAACGAAGCAATGCGAATGTGGAGCCGTCTGCTGCGGTGGGGGACTTGACACAAAAATAATGGATCGCAAAATATAAATGTACATATTGAGTTATGGTTTAATTGGATAAAAGCCAAATGGGAATGTTATGCTTATAACGGTTTATACTACTATACTGCATAGCACAGCTTTGGATGAATGTAAAGTACATACACACACAAACACACACACACACACACACCTACACAAACGTATAACCAAAGCGTCTATGCCATTTGCGAAATGCCTACAAACATAGAACTAGGAAGCTTTTAAGAAATAAGTGTACTCCGAATGTAACATGTGCTTGTGAGGGTGTACGTGCGTATATTTCTGTAATCTCAATTGGTTTGTGCACATGCATATATTTATACATATGTGTATTACGGCCAGCTGCGCGGTAGGTGTGTCTGGTTTGACCAAGGCAAGGATCCATATTGTGGCCCATTTTCCGTATTTTTGGCATATAAAACCTTTGGCTGTGTGTGTGTGTGTGTGTGTGTGTGCATATCTTCTGTAGCGCAGTAGACACGTGCTAATGTATTTTGGGCACTCCACTATCCCGAGTGGGTTTGGAAAAGTATTAGCTATTCTGCAGATGCGGCAAATATTCGGTGGCAAAGGTCACAAACAAGCTTTGAAATATTAGCAGAGATTGCCTTTGCTTCTATATTGCGGTCAACATGTGAATGACGGCAAATGGATCTATACATACGAATATCGATGTACATATTTCAGAATTTGATGTTTGTAATTAAATATGACGTTTTAAAATAAAATTAAATTAATTGAGAAGAATTGAATTTCACAAAATTGCGAATATTATAATGCACGTATGCTTTCGAGCTCATTCCACCCTGACGGTTAATAAAAGAACACCGAAACCTTTAGCTCTACAGAAAGATATTGGGTCTTTTTCAAAATTTGAACATTCTATTTAAGAAAAACATATAGAATAGTATTCCTCCCAACCATGGGATGGGATGGAATGGATTCCATCCCAAAGAAGTCAACCAGGCGGCTTGGCGGCTAAAAATGAATTAAGCCAATCTTGATACCCTGTTCTCTTGTGAAGCGTATTTCAGTGAGGGCGTTCTGCATCGACCGGAACTAATGGTCAGGAGGGGTAAGGTTTGGGCTATAAGGCAATAAGGCTGGTAACGCAAAACTATTCAGCCGCCGGCATCCTGTTTTCCAAATAGTTTTTAACCTGTCTTGCAACATAAGGCCGAAGGTTGTAATGACGGAGAATTATTGGCTCGTGTCTAGTCGCAAATTTCGGACGTTTTTCAGTGTTTTTCGGCAATCGATCGCTTCAAAATGATGAGTTGTCGTCGGCAGCCTTTCTTATTAATGGAGTCACCGGGTTTCCTTCACCTTCTGATCCTACCGAATACACGAAAAACAAAGCATTACCTTGGCGTCATAGATATTCGGCTTTGTCGTTGATTTGTCTGGCTGCTCAGGTTTCATATATGATTTTTTGCATCCAAGGTTGTCGCAGGGTTGTCCTCCAACCATGGATCCATTTTTCATCAGCAGTCACAATCCGGTACACAAAAGGCTTCTTTTCGTAGCATTCAAGCAGCATCTCTGACATTTCTGACATACAAAATCGTCTCTCAAAGTCTCTCAGTGTTTCTTGGCTTCAACTCATATGGCAACCGATCTCCTTGCTTTTCAATGTATCCGGTTGCTTTTAAACGTTTTTAACTGACTGCTTGAGTGACTCCCAAAGATTCTTCTCGTATTTGGCCACAATCTTCATCGAATTATGGTTCCAGTGCCTTATATTCATTCAAATAAACCGCCCAGAATGGTCTTCGTCTTCCAAGCCGAAATCTCCACTTTTGAATAGTGCAAACTACTTTTCGCACGTTCACTCAGCTAGAGCAAATTCACCATAAACTTCCACCAAAACGATAAAATACGATGAATTTCTACTTTTTTCGGAGGTTTTCTTCATATTAAAGTAATGAAGAAGTACTCGTCGCAAAAACATTTCTTCAGGCACAATATTTTTAGGTTCGACGTATTTGAGTGGAAAAAATGCTCTTGTTTACGCTTGAAATAAATGATATATACCGAAAAAGACGCATGAAGACAATAGCTTTCCAAGGCATGTTCGAAATATTGGTACAATGGAACAATAATTAAGCTACGCCATCTCTTGGCAAACCGCACAAGTAGCACGAACGAGTTATAGTGCGAACAACAGTAAAGCATAATAAATGAGAGGGCAAAAACGAAACTCCTGGAACTACCGATTAAGTTGCACAGTTAGTCGCACCTTAATCCAGAATCCAAGAACTTCGCATCTAAGTTTTGAACAAGTTGAGCATGTAGTGACACCAATTTTCTGATCAAAAATCGTGGTGAAAGATAGGTTCGATTCGATAATCCTCTTGGTTGACAGTGAAGGGGGGAATTGCAGTAATCGCAAATGTAATGATATAGATATTTCATAAATCTTTGTTAATGTCAGTAGTCAGCAGAACTACCGATTTCCCCTTACCATTGATACGCCTCATTCTCGAACTACACTTAGACCTGTATTGAGCCGGTCTATCTCACAGAGAGTTTTATGCTTATGTTTATTGGCTCGCAGCAGTCATTCACATAAAACTTTTATAAGAACTTAGTCTTGAAACCGTTATAAAAAAAAGCAGGTAAAATTCCGCAAGGGATATAGTCGAAACCATAGCCATAATCTATACACCGTACAGTGACTTACATACTTCGAGTCAACTCTTCACTGAGTTGCTCACATAAGGCCCAGTTTCAGAAATTTCATACAAGTGGTTTGAAAATCTGAATTTTAAACTTTGATGAACCGGCTGAAGTGTATTATTTTGGAGACATAAAAGTTCAGTTGTTGCAAATTTTGCAATATATTTATCGCATTATATTTCGACAGAATTGCTTCTTTTATTGGTGGTGTGTACCTTGATTTTAACCAAGAAACAGAGGAGAGCTTTACGTTTAAGCTTTACGTTAGCTTTATGTTGACTACGAACCACTAACGGATTGATGTGAAAATGAGCTCAATAGCTTGCCGTTTTTTATGGCCATTAGTATATGTATCGAACCCAGTTCTGAGTAGATCAATGCGCTGCATCTACCACTAAATTACGTTGATCACTTAACTAAGCATCTAAGCTGGCAAGTAAGTGCCATTTCAATATTTATATATTATCTTCTAAAATAATTTTAGCAGCGTACAACACACTACTCCATATATACTTAACAACTTCAAAGACACTTACATGCAAAAGCTAAAATTTATAAACTTTCACTCATAATTCGAATGATCAATCAACTGTGAAATTTGTAGAATCCTTCCAACTTTTAAGATACGAACATAAAATAGACATAACGATTTGTTAAAAACTCCAAGGAAACGCTGCACTTTCAAGAACAAAACGCAAAAGCCAAGATCAAAGTATTAACTTTGCAGCGGAATGAGTGTTTTTGGGAGTTTGCGACTGTAATAAATTATTCATTTGCAAAATAGCGAAATACTCGCATACACACACACACACACACAAAGTAACACGCCGGACCCCCTAGGGTAGTCATACCGCCAACATCAATTTCGCCCCTCAAATTTGGCAAATATTTTACCACTGCGGAGAATTCAAGCAACTTGCAGCGTTGCAAATGGTATCTGTGTGCAAATGTGTGTGTGTGTGTGTGTGTGTGTGTGTAGTTGCTTGCCTGCAACTACGACTGCCACCGACATTTGCTGTGCTTCGCAATTTCCTTCGCAACTTCCTGCTTCCAAACGTAAAGAGCAAGAAAAAAAAAACAAAAACAAAAAAAGACAAAAAAAAAACAAAAAACAAAAAACAAAAAACTTGAAAGAAAAGTCTATTCGCTCACTTGGTAATGCTGCTTCACAAATTCCTACTTCACGCTTATTGCTGGCCACTTACCAAATACTCGAGTGAGTGAGAACTACTACGGCTAGCAGAAGATTACGAAGATTGCCAGCTCTTCTGTATGTATGTGCGTATGTGTGTGTGTCAGTGAGCAGCTCTTCATCGTTGCACTCACTTCACACAACACTTTGGCCTTTACTTTTGCACTTCCATAGACTTGAGTAGCGCTGAAGTTTGCTGCGAAAGTGCAATCGTGTCATGGCAGAAGTTAAAAAAGTTCAACAGGAAAATAATCTAAGATGTATGTGCATACGTACACATCTACATCTACATATATATTTAAAATATATCCAGATTTTTTATTTTATTTATTTTTTTTTTTTCAAAAAAAGTTAACTAAAATCGTGCAAAAGAAATGCAAAAGAAAAGATGTGACCGGAACGAAATGGAATATATATATATATATATATGAAACAACAGGCTTCGGCTTGGGACCAGCGCAAGACCAGTTGCAGCAGAAATGAGGAGCATATAGTTGTTGCACAGTAGCATGCTGGAAATTAAAAAATAATTTCCCCCTTGGCCAAGCAATGACAAAAAGTGTGATTGTGAACGATACGAGAATACGAACTGATTTGTATGACGCACGCAGCGCAATAAGCGTAAAAGTTGTGCGGCATGCCCCTACCAACCAGCCAACATAAATAATAATGCCACTACAGGGTGATTCGTATACGTGTTTTTTTTGTTTTTGTTTTTTTTTTTTTGCTGAAATTGGAAAAAACAATAAAAGGACATTTTTTTAGATAATAACCTGACATCGTGATAGCCGATTTCTCAAGAGCTCGCTGACGGGTTTTGGCTTTTGCTATTTCACGTTTTGCTTTCACAAAATCCACCTTAAGTGATCGACGTAGTACACTCTGTGTCTATCGCGCTAAAAGTTCACTTCAAAATGAGCTAAAGATACCACCGCCTCGAAGTCGGCAAAAAATATTACACTCTATAAGTTTCTAAAGATTTTGAGAACTCAAAATAATTGATTGGCTGCACTGACGCCCAAACGTGTAGCTAATTACGGAGAAGTTGATATCAAGCTTTTAATCTCTGCGCACAATATGCTGCTGACCGATTCGTAAAATGCATAGTTATGCCTGTTCTCTGACTGAGTTACACACACTCGACCAAAGCGTCCACTTTTAGCAAAACTGACAAATAGTACGACGATGGGGACCTTGAATGTCAATGTCACAAACTTTTGATCAAAACTTTATTTCAAAGAAATTTTTCTATAAACAAGTTGTTAGTTTTTCTCGCCTTTTTTTGAAACATAAAGCAATTCATGCCGAAATTTCCAAGTAGAAAGCATAGTCACCCTGTACACTGACTTTCTTAACAAAACTATTATTCGGCGAATTCAAGGCGAAACTCTAACCGAGCAAATGTTAAGCACTTATTTGAATGGCCGAAATAAAACAGAACTCACAAATACCGCTGCGAAAATATTCAAAAAGTAAAAAAAATGCAATAATTTTTGTGCAGTATAATTGTAAATTTGACTAGCTTATCCGCTTGCAGTAATTTCTTGAATTTTATGCCTTTCAATTTCACATTTTACATGTGTTTCAAAGTTATTCATTTAAATTTGCGCATTCGAACGAGTTGATCAACCGCAATTGCACAACAATTCGTGCTTGAAAATGTCAATTAAATAGCTAAACAAGTGTAGACAGTCAGCAAGGGAAGCAAGTATTCATAAATGTTTATAGTGTACGAGGTGTGTTAATAAAATAACGGGAATTTACTTTTCTTTTTTTTTTTTGGAAAAAAATATTAATTCGTTCGTCCGCATTGCATGTTGACGCCTTCAAAATAGTATAGTCTCCATTCGACATTATTTTATTATGCTAGCGCTTCTTCCAATCGTCGAAACTCTTTTGTCTCAAACTCGATTTTTGGGATGGTCTTTAGCTCTTTCAGCGATACGCTTTTAATCTATCATCTATATGTAGACTTGTAAAACGACGGCCCTTTAAGGTTCACGGAGCCATGTCTGACGAATATGGAGGCGAATACGAACGCTTATGAAGCGGTTAGAAGCTCGGAGCTCGAAAAGTAGATTTTAAATACTGTTCTATTGCAAAAAAAAAAGGCTCTCCGCTAACTGGCAAGAAACTGTACTTATATTTTTCGAGAACGGCGATTTCCAGAAGATTTCAGAAGCGGTGGGAATTCCAATATGCATAGTAACAATCAACTGATAGACAGACTTAACTTAGACAGTAATAAACTTAAGCGCTCTATTATTCGACTTTCTGGAAGTTTCTGGAAGGTAAATTTCATAAAGAAGCGAGACAAGCAGCTAATATGGTAATTAAATAATCGAAGTACTAGGAATTTGTCTGCCATGTGATTGAGTCGGCGTTCGTATATAACGAAGTGAGCATTATCCCCGCAAGCCGAAGTAGGAACGATTTTTCAATTATCTGCTAACTGCTTGATTTGTGGACTTTTACTTAGATTGCACCTATTACAATACATCAGTACCAAAAGTTCCAAACCATGAAGGTTCCAAAAGCGTTTTGAATGCTTTCAGTAAAGTTAACAAGTCAGTGAGCTGATGGAATTAATGATAGTACTACGAATATACTAATTCAATATAAAGAAAATTTAAGAGTATTTGATAAAGGAACGAACACGGAGAAATTTATTCAAAATTTCCAAGGACTAAGGTCTTAAATTTAGAAAGTTCAAAAAGCTACTGGCTCATGCAGCTATACAAATGTAGCTTTACTTTCTTAACCAGCTGTAAGAAATCTAGAAGCGGATCGCTTCATAAAAAATATGAAACGTTTACTTAAGAAAAATTCCAAAATTCCATTCTTATTTTGTGGGTCAACTGCGTAGCGAGCGTACCAAGCAGAAAGTTTAAGCCAAAATTTGTAGAAAACCTCCGGCAGCAACTGAAACTTCTTACACAAGTGGCACTTCACACAAACATATTTGTATACCAAACATTCCAAGTAACAAATTTTTAGCACAACTACTGCAGAGAAATTTTGCGGGTGCGTCCACCAACTGGACATGGCATAAACACTTAAGCGGAGCATATAATGTCAACGCTACTATTGACGCTGCAAAGTGCACTTTTTTCGAGAATTCCTGTTGCAAACTGCCAACAAGAAACACACAAAACCATAGGAAACGCTAGTCTAGTCGTACATTGCAATGGTTGTCAAATAAAAGCGTAAACCGAAAAAAAAAGAATCGACATACCAGTAGAATATAGAGGATACTTAAAAGTAAAAAGGACATTCAACAACTTAAATGCACATGCATACGAATGTTGGGAAGTGTTCACCCGCATAGATGCAGTGGAAGCAGACGAGTTATAAAAAAGCATAAAGCTACATCTATATCCGAGTATGTATATATATATGAAAATATATATCATATCACATGTATGTGTGTGTGCGCAGAAATGCAGAAAGGACGAGTATGCCTGGGTTTTTCTAAAGCCAGTGCCTTTTTTGTTGTTGTTGTTTTTTTTGGTTTTTTTTTTTTTGTTTGTTTTTGTTTTAGTTTTGGTACCCTCCATGGATATTCACATATTCACCGTTATGCATGCATGTTCTCTCCCAAGTGTTAAATTTTTTCGAGTGCTCAACTTCAACGGCACTCCAATTCTATTGCTTTCCACAATCTGTATGACCATTCAACACGCACACAAACGCATAGCAGAAACCTGCATATAAATCAAATAAGTGTAAATAATGGAATGCACATACAAATACTATTTATAACGCCATTTGCTAAATTTTCCCTCAGGCGAAATGCATAAATACATATGTAAAAAAATATTCGATACTTGAAATTGCTTGGGGGATGAGCGGAATGTTAGAGTGGAAAACAAATAAAAGAAAGAAGAATGGAATATTCAAGAATTAATTGTAAATTTTCTTCTTCAAAATACAATTTTGCTATAGTAAGAGTTTACAGCTGTACTTTAAACAATTTTTCAACTTTTATTGCAAATTTGGACAATGTCCGCAGAGATTTCGATGCATTAAAGCTTTGCGGTATACTTTTCTCCCTCTTAGAATGTTAATAATTGTAAATCATTTAAAAAACAAATTTCTTTAGAAATCCTCTTCGTAGCCGTTCGTTCAGGAGAGAAGCGTTAATCGTAAATTTATGAAACACCCAAACAAAAAGTAACTGAAGTTGTAAGTAGAAACATCAAAATGCATTCTGAGAGCACCGAGAGAGGAGTGCCTTCTTAGACCGCGATATCCTAGTACTTAGCATAAGCTCAGTTTACTAGCATCAGTTAAGAGCTTTAGGTGGTCAAAACCCTTCTTGACGACCTAGCATATTAAAGTTCTATTGAAGGGAATGAACTTATTGAAAATAATGAATTTTATCATCGATCGATTTATCATTGGTGCAGGGAAGTTGCAGCACCCGAGTGTATTAAAGAGAGCGACAGCCGAACTGTCCACTAACAATGAGATTAAAAATTTTCTAAACTGTATATGGGAACATAGATAATGGTAGTAAGTTTTCGGGTAAAACGAGAGAAACCGAATTAACCGGTTAGGTAAGATATTGAGTCTGATCTAAGTTACTCTGTAAAGATGGATCAAAACTCTCCTGTATCGAGATGGTTCTACCACAACTTCTTCCAAACAACTTTTACCTCGTGCAGTAACCTCACAGCGAGTATGACCATTCGACAATGTCTGGTTAGAACCCTAACAACAAGATCAAGAAGAACCTTCTTGAGGCCAAGTAGTCTAATATGTCTCTTGCGATCGACTGTGGAGCAGAAGGAGTTGTTATCCTTAACATATTATTGTTGAGTGCCAATAATAACTTGAATTCTTTCTTGCCTCCAACAAAACTTTTTCTACCTAAACTAAAACGAAATAAATCATTTTAAAAGCAAGCAAGCGACAATGGGTCGCTATCACACATGTTTAGGTCTTTCATAATAGAAAATTCAAGGCATGTAGTATGGATCCTTGCTTGATGTGGAATAGTCAGCAGTCGCTGTTGGTGTTCAAAAATTCGGAAGGAATTTTGCATTTGAGCTTTGCAGTATTGCGCAATAGCTCCAAGGCTACCTTTGAAGAGCTGTTTCGAAAGCGAGCCTCATCGCCAACTGGGCGCCACACAAAAACAAACCTAGAAGCTGACAATATGAGCACACGTACATGCAAGTAATCAAAAGAGTTTTCCGTGAAATTAACCATTCATCCCAGCAGCAGAAAGCAAACCAACGGTATGCAGATCGAAAAATTGAACGATGATCTGACATGGTTAGAGAACATGAATTGAAGATGTGCGCATATTATTCACTCATTCACTTGGGCAAACATACCAATGAACTTCGGAAAAGTGTGTGATGAAGAATCTCTCGAATGGCAATAGTAAGACAAAAGATGAGCATAGCTAAATATATATGTACTCGTTTATATATATACATATTTATATATATATATATATGTCTACTGTCTGCCTATGTATGTGCGTAAATAGCTGCCTTTTGTCTGTCAGTTGCATTGTAAAGTAAGTGACCGATTGTTCAAACGCCTGTCCATAGTGACTACACGCTTAGGTGATTGATAGACTGCCCGAACAGCTGAGTAATTGACAAAGCGGATGTGAGCAGCGAATATATGCAGTAGCCGCAGCGTGCACTCTGCCGTTTGACTGCACCAGTGAGGGCACGCATTAGCGTGTTAAATAATAAATACCGCTGGAACAAAGGTAAAATGTATTTGAAAAGTTAAAGGAGGACAGGCCGGTATAAAAGCTACACGCATGCACTGGCATCAAACGAACACACAAACGACGGATTATTTACAAGTTAGTAACGGCAAAAATGCCGCAACGACAAGTCGCGTTAGTGTAAAACAAATGCAAGTTGCAATTTGAATTGATTGACAAAGGGAATTGACTGCTCGCACAACAAATTGGCAGACAAACGTAGACAAATTGGCAAATAAAGTGACGGCGAACGGTGCGATCGAACGTTTGAACGTTTGAGAAATCGCCGATTGCATTGCAATAGACAAGTGAAGAACACAGGCAACGAAACAAACATAAGCTTTATATCAAGACTTTTTAGTATAAGCTTTCATTCGGGTATTTAACGACCCTCTATATGAACACTTTTAAGTAGAGATCGGCTTCGCTCATTGAGAGTTTCAACATAAATCAGTTAAGTAAGAGTATCTGAATCTTTATATGAAGGCAAACAAACAATGTAAGAAAGATTTCAATATCGAAAAATCCCAGCATCTAGTGCCTAAAGTGTGCAAGGAACTGAATTTCCACCTCGTTGGACATACTACGTCCTCCAAACAGTTGAGTTCCTGTGTTAAACTTAAAAATCATAACAAGCCCAATGCGTCAAATTGACAGTGGAGTTTCCGAAACTCTAAAAAAAAAAAAATTAGGAGTATATGACGATGCATTCCAATTAATACCAAGTAGCAATACCCAACGCTAAAGAAGAAATATTATATCAAGCATCTTGAGTTAGCTAGGTTGAAATTCTCGGGTCGATAAACTAATGATTACATTATAACTAAGCTGTTGCTAAGCTGTACTAAGCTAAGCGAAATGCCGACCAATGTTCGAAGACTTAGATACCTCTGACACCAAACCCCTCACGCAGAAAAGCTCCGAACACCATATATTCCAGAGAGTATTTGTGAAGTATGTCAAATCTATTAACTCCTTTTAAGATGATCTGCCAAGGAAGCTATCAATAAGATTACATATCTCATACCGGCGATATTGACACCAAAGACATTATTGCATTTCCACGAACCCAAACAAAGGAATCAAGAAGCCACTTAAACGATTGTACGAAAAATTTACACATTATCCGGTAGAAATATCGCCACACAACTCGACTACATAGTATCTGCGAATAGAGCACCTTCAAATTCAATATTGTTGTTGTTGTTGTAGCGCCAGAAAGCATTAATCAAATAATTATGAAGAATGCCGAAGAATAAACAGTATTCGGCCGGTAAAAATCCGGGTCCATTCCAGTTGCATACACCCGACTCTCATGAGAACAAAGAAGAAACGGCGGAATTTCGACGAAGTGAGTGTCGGTACTAATAAGTGGTACATGAGGAATATTGTTATAAAAAGCCAAATAAACGGCTATTAGTAAGCTTGGACGAAGTTTAGCGAGCATCCCATTGCTTTATAACAGCATCATAGTTCGGTAAGTTGACTAAGTTGATCCAATGACTAAGTTGCCTATGAAACATCGTTAGACCAGTTACGAACTCGCTCACTATAAAAATACTTGGTAGAGTAAAACATGGTGGAAATAGAGAATAAAACAAATCTTACCACAATTGGAAGAAACGAGTGGAGAGAGACAAGCAAAGTATTTTTAATTGAAAGCAAAGCAAGATTTCTTCCTGCAAATTCTAGAATTCTACCGATACCGATACCGATTGTAGAGGTAATTAAAAATTACGTTTTTAATACGCGGTCGTGGCCTCTGCCGATTGCGCTTCTTTAGCATACCAAGTAAAGTTGGTACCGAGAAAATCGAAAAAAATTCCCGTTTCCAGTTTCGGTTTATTTATAGAAATTCAGCGACTTAAAAATAATACTACCATTGCACCAAGCACTATTTCAACGATTCCTCTCTCTATTTATTTTCAGATTACAACGTCGCTGCAAAGCTGCTGTATGTTGCAAGCACATTTTACACTGACTTCCGACACCACCCACCTAGATTTCGCTACCCCAAATGCTATGAACTACACAGAACAAATAGCAAAACCAAAAAAAACAAAAAAAAAACATAAAATATTTCTGTTCAAGCCCTAAATGTGGTTGACATCCGCAATAACAACAAGCAGAAAATTGTTGTTGGAACGCAAATACGCCATACCATATTCAGCCGGAGTAGAAATTTGTCGCTGGCAAAATGTGGCGCAGTGTACAAAGCGCATTGCAATGACTTGCTTTTGAAATGGCAGCCGTTGCTATCGAATCTAATTTTCCGCAGATTTTCCTTGAGTTACAAACGGCATGCACCGCATGTATGTGCGGATGGAAAATTGCTTATTTTTGTTGGGCAGAAAGTGAAAGAACGTAAAATATGTGGGCCGAGCCCAAAAGCATATTTTGTGTTAGCCATTTTTTTGTTTCCATTCAAATTTTTGCATTTTCGTGCTGCACAAAGTATATGTAACGGTGGAAAGGTCGACATTTTATTTGCATTTTGCAACCCGAAACTTGTAAATTGGTATACGCATGACGGCCATATTTTTGACGACACACAGCGCTCAAGTTTTAACAACATTTGGCCTGGCACGCCATACCCCCCCCTTCGCAACTTCGTTCTAATGCTTCTGTTCCAGTATTATTGG
Source organism: Bactrocera minax (assembly GCA_021498325.1). Classification (NCBI taxonomy): domain Eukaryota; kingdom Metazoa; phylum Arthropoda; class Insecta; order Diptera; family Tephritidae; genus Bactrocera; species Bactrocera minax. The sequence continues at coordinate 1,340,713 of JAKEEE010000023.1, forward strand.
CTTGTGGTTAGATGGCGCCGTTGTCTTGTTGCAAGTTGCTCTTAGATGTACACTAACGATTCAAATGCAATTTAAATGGCTTTCCGTTTGCTCGCCCCGCTTGCAGTTCTTGCAAGCAAATATTTTTCAACTTTCCGGGTGGTCATGTCGGAAAATTACGAGAGAAATGTTTTGTTCGGACTGGTAGGGTGAGTTTGTTAAGTTTAGTGTGCTTATAAGCCACATAATTTGTTAAATATTTACTGAGTATAGGATTTTAGATTCAGCAACAGATACTTCGACGTTCGGTTAGTTTGGGTTAGGTTAGGTACAGTTAGGTTAGATTAAAGTGGTAATCCTTAAAAAACGAGCTAAAGAGAACTTATGACAGTACATATGAAAAGATAGAAAGACAGATCTAAGGAAATATTATGAAAGCACTTGACAAGTATGCTTAAAGCTTCTTTCAGTACCTAAATGTTGCGCAATTTTAGTTTAAAGAAGCTAGAACATACTGAAAAAATATCTAAAGAAATTTAGGTATCATCACATGCATGACTACAGTGAACTGTATGTTGGATTACCGATCTTGTATGTTGATCCACATTTTAAAAGAACGCCCCCGGGAGGAAAGAAAATATTGCCCCGAAAACTTTATGGCCAAAAAGGATTAGGAGAAGGTATTATGAATTCCAGTGTTTGCTCACTTCCGATATGCACGCCAGATAGCATTTCCCACGCTAGAGAACCTCTATATATCTCAGTTTCGGGGCAATCATTTCAGTATAATCGCATGGTTTACAGTAGTTATCGAAAGAAAAGTCATACAATGATCGATAAATATCGATTTCAACGCTAACGAAGGCAAAACATTAACTAAGATTTGTCTTTCACAGTTTTAGTTCCTTGAAGCTGCAGCGTAAAACGATTACTTAACAGCTCTGCTGAATGAAGCTGCATTAACAGTTTCTGACTGGACCCAAATCTATGCCCGTTTCGCTAACGTTGACAACACTGAGTATACAAAAAGAAGTTTTTTCTTAGTTTTCTATATATTTAGATTAGTTACCTAGCCTTACCCAACCCGTGAGAGGAATCAAGAAATCGCCTTAAATGCGTATTGATTCTTTTTCAATTGAAATAGAAATTTAATAAAAATTTTAAAATAAATAAAATATGATAATCCAACTTTAGTTAGTGTTTTCAAATAATTTACTTAATACCTTAAAAACATAAGTAAATAATCTCCATTATTTTTGCTATTGTACAATGGTCACAAAATCATTATCGTCGTCGCTTATCCTACATAAATTTTAATTAATTTTAAACCAAATGCTCTGCTACTACAACGGACTTAACATCATTTCTAGTATCTGGTGGAAGAAGAGCATAAATATTTGTTTACTATTACTTTCGTAACACCACACTTCTTGCCCACTCAAATTATTTCACTCGAAACTTATTATTGTGAAATCCACAAATTTGCATTCCGGGCCCCTGCGGCGCTTTTCTATTTCAACCACAATCACAATCTACAACTTAAGCTTCTCCTTGACCTGAAAATACCGTTAGTTAAACAAATGAAAGTATTGTGCTGAGAGTGTGCTCACTTTACATTTATTGTGCAATATTAGTCAAGAGATATGGAAATGGCGATTTTTGTGGACTTTTAATCGAAATAGCAAAGAAACAGAGCTATGTAAAACTGAATGGACAGGCAAACCGAATTTTCAAAGCGAATTTCGTTTTCAATTGAATGGCCCAAAGCTTTAAATTAAAATTACCAAGTATGTCAGAAAATGTTATTCGTTGCCGACTCCGCTTTTCGGATAATACATACAGCAGCTGAGCGGTCTAAGTGTGTCGAAATTGGCTACGAGGTAGTAATTAATTTTAAAGAACACGCTTTGCTCATTTTCATACAAGGTCCAATTAGATATGACTAACCTTACTTTGCTATCGTTTCACAGTTTTAGCAGCGGTATTGCGTTTCAACATGATTGGACTTCTTTTAGAACGCCGCAAAGAATCGTAATATGCGACTATTCATTAGAAGGATTTTGGTGCCACGAAGATATCGTAAATTTTCGTACAGAAAAATGTTGAGGCAACGCCAGAAGAGAGATTGATACAGAGAGAGACTGAGAGAGAGAGCGAGAGAGAGAGAGAGAGACAGAGATAGACAGAGACAGAGAGAGAGAGAAAGAAATAGTAGCAACCAAGCTGAGAAAAAATTTATATACAATAAAAATTTATGTAACATGTAAAGCGACTTTTGGAGTGTTTCCTTAAGGACTTGCAATCTTAAAATAACTCAATTAATCAATAGATTCTAACCTGAAAGTTTCCTAGAATAAGCTTGGACGTTTATGCCGATGAATATAATTGCCTTGTACATATCACCTGTAGAAAGAATATATCAGCTCTTACCCATATAATCTAACCTTTTAAAGCAATTTGCAATTGGATGGAAATTTCTCACTCCATTATGCAAAATCTCATAATTTTTATTGAACGTGAAATTCGCTGAGAATAATGATATGTAAATCAATAACTTGAAGTAACTAAACTATTTATAAAAAATTTAAGGTGGGCGCAGAGTTATTTAAAATAATATTTCACTCGTCGAATTTAAGAGTCCTTATAAACTACCAATGTTTTCTGTAGGAAATCATATACATATATATATGGTGTCCTTTTTGTACAGATAAAGAACGCTCATTTCAAATAAAACACAAAAAATTTTGTTGTCTAATTGTTGTTCAACTGTTCAGCCGGAGCTTGTTAATGAGAAAAGATGATGGACCTGACGTGTCCTCAATTGACAGGACCACCTTTTCAACAAAAGTTCGTTCCAATAAAGTGATGATTCCACATGATACATGGCTTGTTTTACACATGTCTTCACTTTGACAACTAATTTGACAGTTATCTTTCTAAGAAATTCTATACTCCTAAAAGCACGCTACCCAACGTAATGTACTCTCCGTATCTACAGGTAAAATCACTCATGCAGTGTCGCATTGGTAATAACCGTTATACGGGTAGTAGGAACTTATAAGTAGTTCATTAGATAGCAGCTGTTTTTTATTTCCACTCCACCAGCGCCGTTCACCTATTTGTTCGTTAGTGTGTAGTTAATGAAAATAATATGCAAGCATGTTGTTCATTAGTAGAAGGTTAAGTGCACATAAAAGTGGCACTAAACGTGAAAGAGAAAGAGCGAAAAAAATAAAGTCAAGATGGAAAAAAATAATTAATGGGTAATAAGTATGTATGAGTGTAGATAGAAGGATGCAAAATGAAACCCATCAAAATGTATATAGTACAAGCAGCTGCAGTCGCAGATGAAGAGACAAGCGAGTAAACGCACTAACCATTAAACTAACATTTATATATGTAGCAGAGTTGAAGGTAAGGCAACACTTAAGTGTTCACTATTAAATCGGCGTAATGACTGCGTGCGTAATCGTAAAAGTGAGAGTGCCGGTAATGAGATAGTTTTTGGCTGAACAACGTGTATGCGGTGATGAAGAGCCGCCACACAGTTCACCTGCCAACGATCGGTTTAAGTGGGTAAGCGTGCCGAAGTGATGGGAAATGTGAAAGTTGTAAGATGATATAACAAGCGTGATAGCAAAATCAAGGCAAGATAAGCAGTAATTGTATAAAATTGATCAATAAAAATGTATATGCTTAAGAACATAATTAAACTAGTGGATGGATGGTACTTAAGCAGAATGAGGAACAAAGAATAGCGCGAAAATGAAAAGGTGAAAAGAAAAGTTTACACTCATAAGCAGCCACATTTGCGCGAATTGAAATACGATGGAAATATAATTAAGTGCTTTAAAGCAATATATTGACAGGTATTATCATATATGTTGAACCAAAATTAGTATAACAGTGGCCATAACTGTATTCACTTATGACGGTTTAGTATTGCCATTGGCAATTTTCAGTTCTTAAAGTATTGTATAACTCAATAATATAAAAAAAACTACCTGCTGGCACAACCAAGTGGGAAATGATAGTATTTGTCTGCTATTTGTTTAACTTACTTACTTAGTCACAGCAGAGAAGGCGATGTAAGTTAATTGGAGCGTTATTTTGATAGGCAATGCGCACTTAGTTATACATTATAGTTATAGTAACAAAACTCAACTTATATGCAATTTTCTGAGAGCTACTCTTACGTTTATTAGCGAAAGTTGTTAAACAAACTTTAAGAACAAATTGTTTCCCAAACACCTTGCGAGATGTTCTTTACTATATTGAAGAGAACCTTTAATGTAAAAATAATTCTCTTACAGTTTGAAATTATTTAGAGCTATATATTGCCCTAGAAAATTATTTTCAATGTATGCGTGGACCAGAGTACTTTCTCCAAACAAATTATGCGTATTTTTATTACTAGTCTTTTCCAAAAAAAAAGTGCTCATCATGAATAAGCAAATCATTTAGTCTCAGCTCTTGGTTGTTAGTTACTAAGAAGTTTCTAAATGCCTTAAATAACTCTGAATTGACTAAAGTAAGCTGTTCTTATGTGGTCCAACTCCAAACAATTTATTAAATCTCCTTACTTATATTACGTTTACTTATTTATTTTATTTTATTTATGGTTTTTTTGTTTTTTTGCTTCTTCTCCTGCATCTACGTAAATGTCGACAAAGAATTATATTTCATGATTTCCATGCCATATATTTCTTTACAAACATACAAACATATGCATGCGCAATGGCACTAAGAGTCCACTAGCACTCGTTAGCAACAATTCATCATCATTTGTCAGCTTGTAAGTTTCATCGTTTCCACTGTAAAATAATATGCAACTGATGTATTACATTTTAATAATACTGTCGTCTGTTCTTCCTCTTGTCATTGACCTTGGCACTCAGTCATGCACAAAATAAGTGATACTTGTATAATGTAACACATTCATATATAATACAAACAAGCAATAACGTACATTGCTTTTATTAATGAACAAATGTGGTAAGCTTATGTTTCAAATTTATTTGAGAGTATAACCCATGAATGGAGATAATATTTTTATGAAATAGATTTTACTTCGTTTTATTTAATGCATATATATATATATATATATATAAAATTTAGCTTTGCTACGGAAAGATTTAGTGTACGTAATAAATTTTTTAGAAAATTCAATTAATTATATTTCCACTACATTCACACAATAACAAAAAAATTATGTTTCTCAAGCAAAAAACCCAAATAAATTAAAAAATGCACGAAAATTAATAATAGATAAATATGAGAATTCCTCTTAAAAATGTACGCATTTGCATGCGCTATTTTCTAGACACTGCGCAGCCATACAAGGACACCAATTATCAAAACAAAAAAAAAAAAAAAAAAGTAAATCTGAAATTTTTAATTAAATTAGAAACCTTAAATATTTTCAGCTGCACTCATACTTACATTTCCTTGAAAATCTGCAGAACTTTTTTCTGCTTGTTACACAAATATCACATCAATTAAACCTTTCAAGTAGCTACAATACACCACCACCAACATATACCAGCTTTCGCGCACATTGCGGTCTTATGGCCGTCTGACTGTTTTAATGTTACGTATACGCACTGGCTTGCGGCTGCGGTTTCTGTTATCTACAAGTGTGCGTTTCTTTTGGATCTTTAGCAGACAAATTGCCTTTTTTTGCGTTCATTTGTATACTTTGAATTTATGTTAAATAATTTCAAAGGCTTGTAAACATTTATCAGCACATATTTATGCAAGTATATACACATTGTTGCTGTGGTTGACAAAAATCAAAAATATATATATATATATATCTACATTTGCTTCTAGATGTATATATGTGTATATATAAAGCGTTTCACTTGTTTTTAACCGTTTTTTGCATTATATTTTCAGATTCTTTTTAATTTGTTCTGCTGCGGCTATGCTGTTTGCTGTACACACATACATATAAACGGTGCGTAAAGTTGGTAAACGACCCAAAATATAAAAACAACAACTGTAATAATTGGTAATTGCCAGCAAAACCACAAACGGTTGTGGGTACAAAAAATATATAAAACAACAAAAATAACAACATGAAATATAACAACAACAACAACAACAACAATAGTAACGAAAAGTAGCTGGAGTGAGCGTTTTGAAAATGAAAAAGACAGCACGAAAATAATATAAACTGACTAAATGACAAAATGTTGCAATTAATTTTGATGCGTGCACCGCAAAAAATGCAACAACAGCAAAGCACAAGCAATATGTAAAACAGTCACAAAGTTAATAGCAACGGGAGCAAAAATTAAGTGGTTAATATTTTTTTCACTTTACTTATTTCATTATATACATAAATTTATATTTATACGTTTAGATACGCATTTATATTAGGGTGGTTGTGTCCTAATTGTGGAAAAAAAATTTCTAATCTGTTTTTTAAAACCACTTACCTTACATACTTACACTTATAGATTCAAATTTCAGCAAAAATTTATTGTGTTGATTTCAGACGCTTAAGGAATTTCGCACAAAGTTCAAGGTTCGGATGAAATTAAATAGTATAACCGCACAAAAGTTTAAATTTTTCTTATATTTTAGCTAACAGTTAAAATATGTACTGCTTACACAGAAGATATAGCACATATATTTTGATTTTGTTCGGTGAGCTTTAGCGTGGTCGAATCGAGAAGATCTTGGATGATCATTAACCTAACAAAATGCATAGGCGATATATTTGAAGCCGATAATACTTACTACAAAAACGTACAATTCAATGTTTTTAGAACCGGCTTACTGCGAATTCATATAATTCACGTGCTTGCTTGCAGCATGCTTACATGTATTTGAAACGGCTCCCAGCTACACCACATACGTACATATTCGTATGTGTGTGTACTCTACTGGCGAAAAAATGTTGCGCAAAATTTATTATCGCACATTTTTATGGCGTTGGTTTTTATTTATGACAACACGCGTTTGTTAAGCAAATCAAAGTGGCGCATAGCTAAAGAAATGCTCAGCTCATACCAAAGCTTGTGGTGTCAAACTTTGGCTTTACGTACATCTATATAAATATATTTGAGCGATTGCAATCAACTATCTTGCTGTGTTATAAAGCTGCTACAGCTGCCTCTTTTTCATGCTTTTTAAACAACACTATTTTTAATATAAATAATAAATAGCATATATATTGCACTACCTGCAAGCGTGTTAATATTAATTTGTGCTTGCACAGCAACTGCTCTGGACATGTTTGTATAATATGCAATATGAAAATTTAATTTAATAATTTTCCAGTCAAATTGCCACTCTAAAATTTTATATAGAGTGTACCTCCTGCTGTCTGACTTTTCTCGTTATTCGCTCGCCATGTTTATTAATTTATTTCGCTGGACAGCTGAGCAAATAATTGCGCAAAAATTTTCAGTTTGCCAACAACAAATTAACATATGCATATTTGAGTAAAAGTTTAGATTTTTAATTTTTTCGTTTCTTTTTTTTTTTTTGTTGTTAGCAAATTCATATCGTGTGATAGCAAAGTTAATAAATGAAACGAACATGAAAATATCAATTAGTTTATTCGCTATATTGAAACGTCAATTAAATACAGTTGAAAACTTTTTTAATGAAATTTTATTTTGATTATAAAACAACATCCAAACATGTTAAAAATCATGTGAAGCTTAAATGCAATTACAGCTCGTAATTGCATTTGAAAATTGTGAGTGATGGTATGTGGCTATACTTATTTCACGAAAGGTACATATCCTTGCTTTTCAAGGTCTCAAACCAATATTTTGTGCAATATGATCCATTGGTGTTTGGATCATTTATTGCTTTTAATGACAACCAAATATATAAATCTTCGTGTACAAGAATCTAAAATATATATTTTATCTCCCTAGTTCTTATTGAATGAGTTTACTTATAATATACCAATAGAAGTTTATATTAGTTTCAATCTTACCCATATACATTTTTCCGCAAACCAATGGCCGATAATATGAAATATCGATAAGAAGGGCTTTTAATGGCGTTGAAACCCAAAACTATATTACTGATCTGAAATGGTAAGGATTTTCATATAATTACTTAAAAAGTATCGTTCGTCTGTCAACGATGGTGCATTGGGACGGGATAGCAGTGAAAATAATATTTCACAATTTGAACCCCACGCCATTGCACTACCAGGAAAATTGCTGAAAATATCAACGAGTGATGCACATTTGGCCAGCTTGTCACAATATATACTTGGTTTTCCTTTATAATAAAAATAAATAAATGCTGAAAGCCTCGTCAGCTATTGCCATTTCTATTTTGTATAGTAATAACTGTAGTATTATTTTTCATCTAAAAAAGCGAAAGAAATTATACTTAAGTTCGGAAGGAGTCTAATTCCCCTTCTGAACAGATCGAACTGGTGGAAAACTAGTTTTACCTCGTTGGAAAGACTTACGTCTTTTTGAACGAATAAATAAAGGAAGAGAGCCTGGTCCGTTTTAAAATTTCTGTAATTCATTCAGAAATTGTCCAGCTCTAAAAAGGCCAACTCAGTACGCAAAAAGTTTTCGGGTCTCTGAAAGAGCTGCCACTAATTGTTTGTTTTCTTTAGTAGTACATTGGTGTGATCATTAGCGCCCTATTACCATTATATATGCACTGAAAAAGCGGAATTAGCACTTGGTTGTCCTCAAATGTTGATATAAAAACATTTCTTAGTACCTTGACTAGTAAGATTCTAATATATTTCGATATATTCAGCGCATTGGCAACCATACAATACTGCTCCTTGGTTTTACCTGAGCATAACTATTTTAACTGGTCTTGTAGTAAACCATCACAGATAAAGCTATTTCGTGATTCCCGCCGTCTAAGTATGCCAAATAATGCACATCAATCTCAGAGAGAGAGAGCTATAAATCCCTAGTTAGTCATCTGCTCGTACATGCTGTGACCGGCAGAAATGATATTCTCGTTAGAGAGTGGTTAGTTATAAAATTCGTCAACCATCGGAACAAACCTGTTTATTTGATTAAATATTGGTTTTTATATTATTCCCCTATCATCCTTCATATCACATTTTTCGCTTTCATTCACCAGTTCAGTTCAAATTTTATATTTACAGTTAAGAGCACTCGTTCGGAAGAGTTTGCAATTTGTTGCGAGATTTCAGCTTATGCAGCTTACAACGAATTTAACAAAACATAACAAACAGATTAAAATGTTTAAAATTTGTTTCGTTTATTCTAAACTTATATCCATATATTTAAATATACATATATACATTATAAGTACGAGTGGATTTAAAAACTCAAAAGTACTTAGCATTTTTGGAAACATTTACACGCTCTAAACAATTTATTTGATATTACAGCAAATTACTGTCTCCGGCGTAAGCCTTAGGATTTTCAGGCTTCATCATTATATCGTTGCGCAAAATTTATAAGCGTTTTTATAATGGCAAATTTAAGAGTCGCCACACGTTTTTCACTGCTCGTTTGGCAATTTTATTTCAAGAGAAAAGAAGAAAATTTTATTTTCAGCAGACATAAGCACAGTTCTTGGTTTCAATGTTGTTGTTGTTGTAGGTTTTTCCTACTCTCATATATTTCTCAATATTCCTCCGCAAGTCTAAGCTACAATGTTATCATTCAATTGCAATCACTCCCAGTGTCTTCTCACTTTTGCTTGCCCCAATTGCTCATCGAACAGCCAGGACACGAACCCACTCAGTGGCACATTTCATCGTATCGTGGAAAATTATCTTCATTTTAGCTCACATTATTCTTTCGCTTTTCTGGGAAACAGTGGCCGTCGTTCTCGGCAAGGCCGAAATTATAAATTTAATTTGTGTGCAGTGTTTAGTCACTAGGAAAGCGGACTTTTTATCACAATATAGTTTACAGGGTTGGGTGGCCAAGTCCAAGTCTTATTTTTTTATTTTTACACAGCTTTTAACAAAAAATTGTTCTCTCTTAAATCTCAAATAAATCCAAGAAATTTTCGAAAATTTATTTAAAATATTATAGAGTTTAATTTCGCTTAAGATTAGGTTAAGCAACACTCAGGTAGAAACATTAGAGCGAACTAGAATTATCTACCAATCTAGAATTATATCCACTTACATACCCGCTCGTAGCACTGAAGAGATAAACTGAAAGGGTTACACCAGATGAGATGAACTCAGGAACTCACACTATGCCAATAGCTTTTTGAAAGTTCGAAATCGAGCCACCTGAGTCGTAAAGCTAAATGAGGAGTAACGCGATCTACATATCTCAAATACAGATACAACTATTGTACATAGCACCATAAAGGGACTTTAAGCCTATTCAAAAGTAAGCTATTAGCACTAAAAGGATCGCTTTCAATACGTTTAAGGTTTAGAACTTCGAAATATGCCAGAAACGCTGAGAGACACCACGAATGGTTGACGACTCTACTATGCAAATGAAGCAAATGAAGAAAGCCTTGACTACCATTACTGAAAGCCGTATATTCATAACAATCGAAGGACGGCGACTTTGGGAACTTAAAACTCGAGATCCAATGCGATAAAGCATTTAGCAGAGAGTAAAATTTAGGATTGCGATGACAGCGATCGAAAATCTTCTCCTATTTGTGGTGTATCCACAACCTACCTTTTTAGACAAGTAGACGTTAGTACAAGTCTTTAGCCCACTCTTCTTCACCCGATAAATTTTATTGGAAGTTATCTCATTGTCTTTTAAGTCTGCCACGTGCTTTAATGTTGGCCGGAAACTATGTTCGAATCCATGTGCTACCAACTGTTGGTGTTACTATCTTATAACAACCATTTTCAAACTATAACAGAAGACTGTTGTTCCTTAACAAGAACTAATATGAATCGAGAAAAGATGTGAAATGGATCATACTGTGTAACCGTTCCCTAAATAAGACAACCTGAATGTATAGATTTTTATTGTATTGGGTTGTTCGGAAAGTCATTTCGTTTTTTTTTGGGAACATGAAAGACAGTTTTCGTATAATGCCTTTCAAATGGCCATAAACAGTTGAATTCGACAAATTTAACCTCTCACCGATCTCTCGTGTGGTGATTCGCCGATTTGCATCAACTAATGCCTTTATCGCATCTTTGTCAGCTTCGACCGGCCTTCCAGACCGTGGTGCATCTTCGACATCAAAATTGCCGGATCGAAATTTTGCAAACCAGTTCTGGCACTGGCGTACTGTTAACACGCCTTCTCCATACACATCCGTCAATTTTTTTCTCGCTTGGACAGCATTTTTACCTTTTCTGAAGTTAAAAAGTAAAATATGACGAAAATGCTGCTTATTGCTCTCCATATTTAAAAAGGCACCAACCAAAAACTACTGGGTAGAATTAATAGAACTTTTTCACACACAAGCCTTGCAATATCAGCTCTCATGACATATAATGGTTATGGGGCTTAAGTGTGAAGTTAGTTTCGAAAAAACGTAATTAAGTCCTCTGGCGGGAAAAAACGAAATGACTTTACGAACAACCCAATAATTTGAGTATTGGACTCTTGAAAGCACCTATGAAATCAGAGTTGCCAAAAATGTACGGCGATGTCGAAAAAGAATGTTTTGTTTGACTCATTCTAACACACACATTAAAGCACTACCGATCTTTTTACAGCATGAATATATTAATTTTCGTTTGTCGATTATTTTCGAGTGCGCACAATTTATTGTGTCAATATGAAGCTAACGGTATTTCAGAAAGATTTCTGTAAACAGGTCACGTTGCCGCCACGCTTATAGCATAGTTGGCAAATTTCTAAGCAGACTGCAGAAACTTCACACACACACACACACACGCACATATAAACTGGGTAAAAATGAGCGCATGTGCGATTGTGAGTATTCAATAAAGTATTTCGATTAAATCGCCAGCGAGTGTAAGTAAACATTTTTCAAATTAATCATCACAAGGCGACGAGTCGAATGGCAAATGACGATTAAGTCGTAAAATTTGCACCTTTTCAAAGAATTCAATTTCGTGCGGACGGCGCACAACTGTGGCATGTGGCAAATGGCATGTAGTCGTACATATATATATACAACCGTTTGAATGTTGGAAAATTAATTTGCAAAAAACTTGCAAGTTAAAGCAAATGGCAGTGCTACAAGTAGTTAATACACAGTGGTATTAGTACGCTATGTAGCGTCAACCATTTTGATGGCAACACTATGACGTTGATGATGTCGGCAACGCCTTTTTCAATTAACTTGCTACATGCAACGTCCCTTGGTGCGATAAACAAATTTCAACTTTATATTATATAAACTATTCTTCAATTTATTTCCGTCCCTAGCATATATGTATGCACTTACATACAAACTTTCTGTGTACTCACACACAGAACACACGTACGTATGATTTTGCATAAGTCTTCATTAAGTAATATGTATATGCATGTATGTGTATGTGTATGTTAACGCATTTGCACTCGCGCTAATACGCCACAAATGGTCTTCTCAGCCAACCAGAGGAGCGGCAGCAACAACAATAGCAACAACAATCGAAGCAACAGCAGTAATGGCAGCAAAATTGCCACGCTGCCGCATAAAGTCAATTCATTACGAAATTACTGGGAGTGCAGAGCGCACCCAACCCAACCCAAGCCAAGCCAAGCCAACCCAAGGACCTCACCGTGCAGCGCCATGAAGTTTGAGTTGTTATTTGCTGCTAGTCAGGAAAATTAAAAGGTCCGCACCACTTCAGAACGCCCGCTGCCGCAGACATTGTAGGTGTTGCCAAAGTCCGAAAGTCGAAACGGAAGTGGAAGAAATGAAAACAAATTAAATTAAATCGATTTGCGAAAAAAATGCGCCAGCCAAAAGCAAACCATATGCAAGCGGCGGGCCAAGGCAGGGCAAACAAGATTGCGCCACGATAAATATAGTTCGTTCATATGATGTATACAAAGAAGATAAAGCACAAAAGCGCTAAGAGAAAAATAGGTATAATAATAAATTAAATTTTAAAAACTATCATCCAAACAGTTGGAATGGAAAACAGCTGCGAAAGTGGACGCGCCAGCGCAAGTTGCAAACTATCTGCAGCGCATAAAAACAATTGGCGCGCGAATGAAGAATAACAAAAAATTTTAAAGCACTTTTGTTGAAAGAAAAATTGCATGTACTCGTAACGTAAACTGCTTTGGAATTGAATGGATGGACAATTTAATGAGCAAATAACCTGAGCGTCCGGGCGGTAGATTGACAGGCGAGAGACACTGTTTCGTATTTGAATTAAATTTAGGAAAAAAATCTAACAATTAGAGCTAAATGGGTGCCTATTTTTGCTTCTATAGAATCTTTTCTTTCTTTTTTTGTTGCGCAAATATTGTCAACTAGCGCACTAAGAAGGAAAATGGCCTCAACGGTCACTTTTTGTGTGGCGAAACGAACGAGCAACTCGCATAAATTAGCTACCTTGGGGGAAACGAAGTGAGCCTAACACAAATGCTATATTTGTAATAGTAAAAGCCAACTTACTGGTAATAATCTTTGAATTACTGCACCGAAGCACAGATGTGGCTATGTAAGGAGGAACAAATGAGAGGGCAAGCTGCATTAGATGAAGTTTCTTCGTCAATAATGATTCGTGATGGGAAAAACGACTATTTATTTATGAGCGTTTACCGATGACGCGACATTTATAGGTGGAATAAGAGACACTGCATAGTACGGAGAAACAAATAACTTTTGTTAAATTACAATAATAATATTATGCACTTTTAGGAAAGCTCAATTAGAACGTAGGAGTATGGAGTAAGGAGCGAGCATTTTGGTCATTAAGTAAACGCTGGAAAGCTTCATTAATTTAATATGAAACAACCCCGAAGGAAAGCTGAAAGTCATCCCATTTCATCACTTTGGTGGAAGTTTTTAGTGAATATACTCTTGGTGAGCGAGCCTGTCAAATGTGATTTGCACCATTTAATTTGCTTGGAAGTTGAAAAGCAAAAAGGAAGTCGGAAGTCGGAAGTCGTTTTTGGATTGGATTCTGACTGGTGATGAAAACTGGGTCCATTACGACAACCCTGCGACAAGCCTACGACAACTCTAAATGCAAAAAATCATATATGAAGCCTGGACTATCTGGAAATGTGTCAACCAACCAAATCAACGGCAAAGCCCAAAGTCTATGAAATCCATGGTGGAATCAGAAAGACGTGCTGTGCTAAGCTCTGACGTGATGCTATGAGCTTCTAAAACCAGGTGACATCATTAATGGGGAATGCAACCGAAAAGAACTCATCAAATTTAAAGCGAGTGATTGCCGAAAAACAATGAAAAACATCCAAAATTTGCGATTGGACACCAGGAAAAAATTTTCTATCATGACTAAGCTCGGCCTCATCTTGAAAGACGGATTTAAATTTATTTAGAAAACAGCGGCTGGGAAGATTTTCCTCACCCATTTTCTAGCCTTGTAGCCCAGATCTTGCCCCTTCTAACTACTATTTGTTCCATAGTGCATCTTGAATTCTTGCCTCAAAGTTAAGCGGCCAATAAGTAGTACTACCTAAAAGTTCAGCGCCGTTTGGGTGAAGCAACCCGATTAAAATGCCCGGATTTGTGAGAAACCAATTCATGGCTCTTGCACCTTCGCTCACACTTTTGCTCACACTTCGTTGCTTGTTCGTGAATTCTTAGCCAAAAACAATACTGTAAGGATGCCTCAGCCCCCATATTCACCAGACATGGCACCTATTTCTAAAATATTTCCTATTTCTAAAAATAAAGAGAACCCTAAAGGGGCGTTTACAAGTATAGATGACAATAAAAGCGCATCGCTGAAAGAGCTAAAGACTATCCCAAAAATCGATCAGATGAAGCGCTAACATAAGAGCATAACATCGAATGGAGACTATAGTATTTTGAAGGAATGAATAAATATTTTTTTCAAAAAATGAAAATTCCGATTATTCTTTGAACACACCTCGTAAACCCAACACTTAGATGGTGTGTGTGCTTCCACTGCCCTCCTTTTTTATATATTAGTTATTTACTGAAAAGTCGACCTTAAGAATGGAATTCTTCATCGTTTCATACGCCGGAAATATAAACCGAACTTCTTCTAAATAGGTTTATCGCTTTTCGATCAAATGAGAAAAATTCGTCCACAAATTAAGAACTGCGATTAAGAAAACACCATTTCGCCTTCAAAGACCAAAGACCAAAGGCCTAGTGCCACATTTCGATTACTCTCGTTGGCCAAAGGAGGCGCATCAGCTATATTAAAAAAAAAAAGTGTGAAGAAAACTTGGAACTATCTCGCTGCAACTGCCGCCGGCTTTCATTCCTGCAACGGCGCAGAAATTTTCACTCTAAACAAATTAAAATTCAATTAAAAAGATGAAGTGGCATTTTGCGGCTTAACTCATGCCAGCGAGGTTATGCCGTCGCACCCGTGGGAAATTATCCGCTGAAAGACATTACGCGCGTAGTACGCTTGAATAAGCTGTGAAATTAAAAGTGAAGCAAGCAAGTTTGGAAGCGAGCAAAGTTCCATATTGCAACATATAGACTTGGCTTGGAGAACAACGAAATAACGCGCCTAACAAGCGTCAGCGCGTCGCATAAGCGCCAGCCACAACCTTGCCGACACCGAAGGCTACCACAAGAACTTGGCCATAACTTGTGTGCGCGACGAACGCCAAGCAAGCAAGCCAGCGACAAGGCGAAAGATGTGCGCTCCGTCAATGGCAATGGTGGACCCAATGACTAACCGCCAAACAGCCAAAGCGCAGCGGTGACAAAAACTTTTCCAAGCCAAGCGCCTTCGGCCAACTACAAAGCTGCCATGGTCGTGAATATGTTGTTGATTGTTGTTGTTGTTGTTGCTGTTGTTACTGTCTTTGTCATTTATTTGCAATCTTGCATAACTGTCGACTGGTCATGAATGTTGCACGTCTGTACTCGCATAAGTTGGATGTGGAAAATTAAGTTGACAATTTGCGCAATCTTCCAGCCATTGCAGCGGTTGCGGCATGGTCACTACCATACAGTCGTATCACTACAAATTGCTACGTCCAAACGAATGTCATACACTGATTTTGCTTTTTTGATGCTCGTCTACATAACCAAAGCTTCGTGTACTTATGCTTGTAATTGTGCAAGTATTTTAGCAAAAATGGAATAAAATGAAATAAATTGAAATAATATTTAAACTGTCCAAAAGGAATTAACAAGAGTCTGGTTACGAAAGGTCGCCGCTTGGGCTTTCGCCTTTTACGTATCATTTTACGGTGGGTAAATCAACAGTGGCAGCCCTGTGTCACGGCCGGTCCAGGGCGACATGTGTCAGAAGCGTGACAGCAGCAACGAGATAAAGAGCACAATTCTGGAACCTTTATATATATATGTGTATTATATTTATATGTGTAAGCATGAAGAATGTAAAGGTTGTATTTATATATATCTGAATAACAATGGCATGGGATAAACGAAAATTATGTTGGACGTACAAGTTTGAGTAAAGAGGGTGCACTATCAAAAATATTTTCTAAAGATTGTATGATAATGGTATATGAAACGGTATAATTAATGAGTAAGAAGCTTGAATTGAAGGTGGTTGGGTAACAAGTCTGTTGCTTGACACAAGATGTCACAAATTACTTAGCTAGAATAGAAGTTACAACCAGTTAGGTGGCAGCCAAAAATTATGAATACATTGCACTGAATAAATTCGAATTACTGGGCAGTATGCCACCACCAGCAGGTTATGTCAAATCTGCGAGTAAATTTTTGATGCTTCGAAGCTACTTGTGAAGACCATTAGAGAGCTAAAAACTTAACAAATCTTTACTTGTCAGTTAACAACCAGTCGCACTATGCAAGTGGAAGAATAAGCTCAGCCAAACCACTAGCAAGATTACAGTATATGAACAATCCTACGACAGATAAGACATACCAAATGAATGAACTGCAATGAGTGTATGCATGCACACGAGTTCAACAAATCAGCAACCAAAAAGTTTACTCTTTATACTCGTAGTAAGAAGCCTTCTCAGTCGCTGTGAATTTCAACACACTGAGGAACGTAACTGGAACTTTTGGAGTTGAAAAACATAACGCTTGACTAGTCACTCGATTCAACTTATGGTCGGCGAGCTGACCAATTTCAATGTTATGCGATCCAAACAATACTCCGTTATTTCTATTTGCTCCGAGTTCTCGCCTTTGTTTTGTTTTATTCAATACCTAGAAGTAAACGGTAACTGCTCGATTCTAACACTGAGTACTTTCAAAAATTGTGGTCTCTATGCAGACAAACAAACTATTTTAACAGGACTATTCTGACTTGTACCGAGTTTCAGCTTAATATATCTAGATTTTGGTAGTACAAAAGACATTCCTAGAGTACAACTCGAATTCTTTTATGCAAACTGACTCTGTAAATTCATTGTGTATCAAAGTGGTCATTCGGTAATTTATCAAGCTATGATGTCGTTGTTTCAGTCATAATTCATAGCACCAAATCGTTATCGGCGCAAGTGCTGAATAACTGGATAGATCATACGCTTAACTGGTATCACTAACTTCAAACACTTTGGTAGATGTGAGAGGGTTCAAATCAGGCTTATCAAATACGCGAGTCTTATAAGAAAAGTGTATCAGCGAAGTGAAATCGAAGCTTCAGTCACAGTAACTACTCAAGAGATTTGCTACTCGGCTCTCGCTTCGTCTCTCTGAATGTATGAAAAAGATTAAATTCAGTAAGCCCTAGAGCCAACAGGCATGACAAGGACGGAAGAAGGTAAAAGTATTCCCAAAAGGTGCGACGACTGACAGAATGTTAAAAATCGGACAAATTTTCGATTACATGAATTGAAGTTTCACGTTTTGGTCATTCCTGTAGCAAAATAGAGTTGTTGAGAATAGATAAAAATATTAGGAGGCGGGTGCCAAAAGAGATCAAGTTGAAATGTCTTGTGTCAACAAACAAAAAATTGGTGTACTTATGTCTTAACTTACAGAATATTGTTGGATCTTTAAGGTTCTAAGCAATTGCCCATGAGTGAAACGTTCGACTGACTAGGCCAGGAACTAGGACTAAGCTAGAAAAAAAAAAATCTTTACAAAACTTTTCGAGCATTAGCCTTATGTTGCAAAAATATTGAGAACAAAAACTTCGATAAAGTGGCTTTTAGAGTGTTTGGGAGAAAGATCAGTTGAAAGATGTATGGATCTTAATGTTCTACAACAATGAACAATGCTCTAAGTGGATTAATATGCTGTACATACTTTTCGATAAAACCAACATCGTTGAGAGAAATACGACTCAGCGGCTAGTAGCAAACTTCTTGGCTTTGAAAGAAGCTCATTGCAGCTGCTGATAGTAAGAGTAATCGCAAACATGGTTTAAGTTGGTGAAAAACGATGAAAAGACTATTGTCACTATGTATGGCATTTCCAAAAAAGAAGAATAATTTAAATATGGGCAACTAGAATTATCTTTAATGATGTCTTAATATGCATTTAAGTGTCCTTCAAAGATAATATACGTATTCAAAAGAGATGGCATGGAAAATTAATTTCACACTAACTAGAATGGCTGAATGCACAAAAAAATCTTTTCTTTCCAATTATAAATGTGAAATGGCTCATTCTTGCAAGCCAAAAACGCCCACCGCCACACACGAATGCCAAAGAAACACAGCTAAGCAAGCGATGGCTGGAATGGGTGCTTCAATAGCCATGGAGCAGGCAGTAATTTTTGCTAAGTTGACGCTACAGCAAACGTTTGCCAAACAAATAATCAATGAATTGTCCACCACACCCCAAAGGCTAGCGCCAATGAACAATTGTGGAAGCAGTAAAAAATAGCAACAAAATATCAAAAATAGTAAAAGGGGGCAAAATGGAGTGTATATCGAGCAGCTCGACGGACGGAGAAAACTAAGCGAAAAAACGAACATTCAATGGGCAAATGAATGAGCCTTGAATGGAGGAGAGAAGACAATAAAAATTTCAACTCAATAAAGAATTCAATTGATTTCATTCCATGGAGCATTGTGCATGGAAAAGGCATTTCTAAAAAAAAAAATAAATAAATTATGAAAAAAGCGAAACAAAAGAGGCAAAACAATCTTCTGATCTGAAGCAAATGAGGTGCGCGACCGGGCGAGACCCGGTTTTGCAAACCGGATGCAGCACAACTACAATGACGGCGGCAACACAATGGCCTGGTTGGCTGCTTGACTGTTTGACTGCTTTGCTAGTTGGCTAGGTGGCTAGGTGGCGATTGCGGACAATGCGCCAGCAATTGTGCGCATCCTTTCCTCATTCAAGCACCCACATGCAGTCATCCTTCACTGATTTCGCACAGATACTTTTACCCTAAACGAATTTCTTATTTTCTACTTTTACTCGCCATTAGTGAATTGCATAAAGAATAAGTATGGGTTAGGCATTGAGATGATTATTTGGTAGGTTGATTTTGGTAGGTTATTTTTATAGGTGTATGCACGGTGTGACGACTGTGTTAAAACGATGATCAAAATATGAGTGTGTACATTCTGCGAATCGCAGCGGAAATGAATTCCTCAAATTAGAATCGTCTCACAAAATACTCTCAATGGGGCGTAAATGTTCTTTATATACTACCGATGAAAATTGAGTATGACCTATGGCACAGTATAGGTCAATCGGTCTAATTTTTCATACAGTTTGCTCTAAACCTATTGTCTTTTGTTCGCTTTACAGTTTTTCCTTATGGCATTTTTCACACAGTCAAAAAAATTGCTTTATATTGGAGCCGATCGGGTTTGCGTGTTGGCAGTATGTTCAGTATATAGCCTTTCGCCCTACAGCGATGTGCTGATTACACAGGCTTTAAATTAGCACTGCCATTAGCTTGCCTAATCCGCTTCCAACTTTGCAGGGAGCTTCGGCATGATGTTTATTAAATATACTACTCTCAGTTCAATCTAGTTTTTTCAATTGGTGAGACCTCCAGTAATCGCTTTCTGATCCCTTCCGATAAAATATTTATTTTATTTTTACTTGTGATTGAAAATTACAGTGACTACAACTGCGACAGCCTTCGATAAGCTGCCGTCTTAGACACTATGCTATACTTCTGTATTCGCTATTTTCTATTTTAGACACGTCATCCCTGAATTATAATATCCTGCTGATAACGACTGCGAGTCAGCTGTATATCTGTACCAAAAGACCATACTTCATATTTTGGCTTAATGGAAGAGACTAAGACCAAGGTCTTAGGTACTTTTAATATCTCTTGGCTTCCGCATTATCATTTCTGTACTTAGTGGAGGTAGCGCCTTGAAAAATAAGACTAATTGTTGCCATACTTCCGCTCCCATGCATTGTGAGGCGCACTCTGTCCACTGTGCAATAAAATAAACTATATAACATTTCAGTAGCTTCAAGGTTACTTAAAATCCTAACTATACCTTAGTCATTTCTACTCGCATGCAAGTCCTTAGTTATTTCTCGAGCTAACCTGGCGTTGGTTTAAAGCGGGTTAACTTGCTGGATGCTTGACTGGAGCTGCTTGCGTGGCGCTTCCGCTTCCGGTTTTTTTAACGCGTTTTTTTGTTTTTATATACCGTTTCACTACAATGGGCCGCTTGCCGTTTCACTTGTTCAACGTTCATTTGTTTTGATTGTTGTTTTTGTTTTCTTCTTTTTTCTCTCTTGATTTCCGCTGCTGCTACACATCTCCATTCCTTTTTTTCGTTCTTCCACTAATTTTTCGTCTGATTTATGCATGTTTATATTTCTGTACGTATTTGGGCCGGCACCGAACTTCCGGCCGCCAAAGGCTTTAAGCTAAAAACTAACAAAATGCGAAATCTCCCGTTCGGTTGATACTTATTGCAAGGGTTAGAGCTCAGTGATTATTATTATTATTTTTTATTTTTTTATTTTTTTACTTTTGTTATTTTATTTGATCTTTTGTTTTTCACTCTGCTTTTGTTTGCATTGGCACGTTGCTCTGTTGTCATTTTTAAAATCGTTTTTTATGTTCGGATTTATTTTTATATTGAATTCATTTTATTCTTGAATGAGTCTTGGGATTTATTTGAGTATATGCTGCCAGCGGCTTTGCCATTTCAATGGAATGGACGAGCACATCTTTTAAGCGTGCGCAGCCAACGCCTTTTAGTTTGGTTTCATTCAAACTATAATTGCTTTATATTATCAAATCCATTTTTTTCAGTTTCATCTTACACTTACAAACTTATTTCGTTTTCATACGCAGTCGGTCTCCAGCAACGCTTCAATGCTTTATCCGTGTACAGCCACACAAGCGGTTGGAGCGCCTTTGGTCTGATTGTTAGCTTGTTAAATTGTGCCATTAGTTGCATTGTCTCCGCTTTTCTGTGCTATTGTCCTTCCTGTTACAAATGTTAGTGTTTGTCTTGTTGTTGTTGCTGTTGTTGTTGTTGTCGTTTTTTTTATTCTTCTCATTGGTGTAGTTGAAGTTTCAATTGGCTTTCCGTTGTTCCACAATCCATGTAGTTCTAAATGTTTGTATGTATATATATATATATATATGTGTGTGTGTGTGTGTGTGTGTGTGTCCTCTATTGTTGTCGTCAAATAGCGGAAGCGCATAAAAAAGGATAAAAGCATTGAAAAGGTTCTGGTATATGGGTGTGTACGTAGTGCAGAGTTTACGGTGGCTGTCACGCCATAAAATGTCCAATTTGCATAGTTCGGCGTATTTGCCCTCTTGCACACATTGTTTGCAAGCACATATATATACATACATATGTACATATGCTCGAAGCTTGTATGTTCACAAGCCAATTTATTTAAATAGCAATACAATACAAAAATGTATATATACACACACACATATATATATATATATATAAATCTACTACTACCATGTACTGCCCATTTATTGAAAGCAAATTGTATATGGCAAACAATATATAAATCTGCAAGTGTTACACATTTTTCTATTGTCAATTTTTGTTGTGCTTTCCACTTTAATTTCACTTTTATTACGCCACTTGCACTACTTGCCTATATGCGAGCAAATATATGCACATATGTACATATGTGTGTGGACAACAAATAAAAGTGAAAGTGTTGCCTAAATGGGCAACAATAAAACGTGACAAATATTCACTACTTTTGTGCCTTTTTGGACAGCTCGCATTCAAGTTGAAGTGGAAATTACAGTAAGCATTTACTTCTATACACTGTACCGTTAGAAATGTATGAAATATAAAAAATGTGTAACCGCATTTTTTGTTATATGTGTAAAGTCTCATTCTGTAAATATAAACTACCTTGGAAGCGCGTTTAATCTACATAGAACAACTTCTCATACTAGAGAAGAAGGCTGAGAACACTTCTTGTTTAACACAAAAATTTTTTTTTATTCGCTCCTTGCCCTATCCTCTCCTCGAACTGTGCGTAATAGCACTCAACTTTATTCAATTTAATTATATAATATATATGCATATGTAGTTCAGCTACTCCTACAATTTTTGTAGCGGTGACGTTTTGCTATTACATTTAGTAATTTTTTCAGTATTAAAAAAGAAATAAGCTCCTAAATGAACTAGATCTGACTGCATGCATATTTGCATTTTTATTAATTGCCTTAATAGTTAGAGTTTATTTTCAATAAAAAATTTTTTTTCAAGGAAATATGATCGTACAGTTTGCATCACTTAAAAGTAGCATTTTCTATAAAACCGTAAGTGTCTAGGAAAAAGGTTCGAAGCTTTACTAAATTTGACAGCACTCAATTAGCAGCCTATTATCCTAGTAAATGAAATATTAAATAATGAAGCTACAACTAAGCGCTGGGAAAATTCGAGTCTGGTATTTCGCCAGTCAATTCCGCAGGGATTCTTTAAAATAATAATATAATCTTCGAGCATTAAACTGGTATATAAAAAGAGAGTGAAAAATTGCGCAAATTTTGAGAAATACCTATCTATATATCAACATAATTTAGTTCCAGGTCGATAGACCTGAACCAGGGAGGCACCAACTTCTTTAACATATCTGAAAATTATAGTTCCTCACTCAAAGTTCTTTCTCAAATTTCTGCACGGCGAGTGACTTAGTTTTGGAAACAACAAGAATTCGCACTGGACCAAGTCTGGAGTATAGTTTAGACGTCATTCATTCGACCAAGTTGGTCGTGGCAATGGCGATGGTTTGAGCCGCGCATTGTCATGGCAGAAGAACACTTTTTTCTTGCCCAACAGCGGCTATTTTCGGGCCTAATTCGACTTAGTAGAACCTTGAGATCATTTTGCGCTTCTCTAGGTAGTCGATGCCGATCATACCTTATATATCCCAAAAAACGATAGCCATTACCCCCAGCGGCCAATAGGTCCGCCCCGGTTTGTGCCTCCTTCGCAGCAGATTCGACGGCTGCAGTCCACTGTTTCGACAGTTCCTTAGTCACTGTTGTGTACCTGTAGATTATATGAAAATGATGATAAGTTAACTAAAGCTGAAACTCCACTGCATAATTGCCACTGTTTAGTTTCGCAGAAGATCAACTAAGCGCTGGTGCTATTAAAATCTAGGCGAAATTGCAGTGAATGTCCACATTGATCCAGCTCGGACTAAATGTGCGAAGAAGAACTTCTGCGCCGTCACTTATATTCGGCATATAACCCATAGACGAATTTACTTCTCATACTAATATTCATATTTAAATCACCATGTTTCTATTTCCGTTCTTAATGCTTTTTTTTTAGCTAGAAAAATTCTTTCAACCTAACTTAAGCTCACCAAATTACACTTAACTTAACCCACCATCCTTAACTATTCGGGGTGTCTGTTACACGGTATCTGTTACGGTTTTTAGTTACAAAAAATGCTGTATCAAAGGAACCGCAGAACTTGTACTTCCCCTTGTCGACATATGCCAAAAATTGCGTTGGGTTTGCAATGCATTCTCTGCGCTCTCACCTTTTTGTTGGACATCGATATCTCCGACAACACGTAAACTATGCAAAACTCCGATGAAATATTGATGAAGCTCTCACAATTTTGGTGCACTAAAGTGCAATGGTGACTTAGCAGCGCCAACTGGCCGCACGAGGAAGTGCAATTTCAAACGCCATTTACTCGCACACGCATGCATGCAGCGCACTTGTGGCAATGTGCGGTGCGGTGCGGCCGACTATGCCACTCCACAAAGTTCAAGCTTAGCATAGCACATGCATGCAATTTAAGTTATGAGCTAGCGGTGGAAGCTACACCCACATAAGGCACTAACGATGGGAATTATGGTTTTGGCGAAAGCAAATTGTGTGGCAAGTATTAACATGTAAGTATCTGTCTGTGTGTGCGTGTGTGTGTGTGTGTGTGTGTGCTGCGTCAAGCTGTAGTCAAAAGTTTTCATGCACTCATCATTATTGACAGCGAGTATGCGACGCGCAGCGGCAGGAAAAAGTATTAATAATAATGTTAACAATGCCAGCGAAACGTGTGCTACAAATATGCCGTCGCTATCAGCTGCGCTCGCGCAAGCACAAAACATTAAACGCAACGCGATGAAAACTTTCAGGTGGTTGCATGCCACTTGAGACACATTTGCAACTTTCCTAATGACCTTTGCTGCGCCACGCAATTGATTATTGATTTTCACCAAAAAAAAAAAAAAAACAAAAAAAAAAAAAAAAAAAAAAAAAAGAACAGTAAGAAGCAAATGAAAGGCAACAACAACAGCGCGCATGAGGTGGATTGCTGAAGTGCTGCACTAAAGCTCTACGCCGTTTGGCCGCACCCGCTGTCTTGTAGTGGCACTCTAATGTAATTCCCTTTGATTATCAATTACTTTATGATTACTTATTTTATTTTCATGTTCGATATTCTTTGATCGTTAACCGCTTTTTTTCACGGTACTTGCGAGACCGTTTTATTATGATTTTCTTTTGGTTTCTTTACTTCGTCAACGTTTCTCGTTTGCCATCGTCGACATCATTAGCCACACCATTCGAAATGGTTGTAATAAAAGTGCGGAAAATGGCTAGTCAGAGCATTAGGTTGCTGCGAGCGGCAACAACAACAGCAACAACTGCTTATCTTTCGTTATGTAAGTAATAGCAGCAGCAAGCACAGCCACAAGAGTAATAAAAAAGCCAAAACAAAAAAAACAAGGCAAAACTCTAACACTGCCGCAAGCGCTAGGTTGCATTACCAACCAGTGTTTACATCATCAAATCGTCATAATATCGTCATTTTTTTCATCACTTGTGCTCAAATTCGTTTTCCGTGTAACGAATTTCGTTTTCTCGCACAACTCTTGCGCTGCCTTCAACGCCTTCAACACCATCAATGCATCTAGTTTGCTATTGTTTGCTGTTGTTTTTGTTGCTTCTATAGTTGTTCAATTTGGTGTACAGACTTTGTATAAATACCATGGGGATTGCACTACAAATCGCACTGAAGGAGGTCGACGGCATGTTACACATTTCCCACACAAATATCCATTGGCCTGCAGCGAAACTCGTCGACCGAGTTCAATGCTCAGCAAACGGGATTTGTCGATGTTTTCTGTTACTATTTTTTAAAATTTTATAATTTGCTTTTTTCGCTGTTGCCATACGCGGCTTTATAGCAAATAAAAGCACAACTTTTGTGCTGATGTGTTTGTGATGTGTTTTCTTTGTCGGCTCGGAACCGATTTTCCTATAAACTTAACATGGATGTAGGAATTTATACGAAACAGCAAATGAATTCGAGGAATTTGCAAATAAATCGCAAAAAATTTGCTTACTTAAATTCACAGGCTGTGGAATTTTTGAAATGGAATGTCAAAAGGACATCGATATACTTGATTCGAGGTTTATAATGCAAATAAAAGTGTCAATTAGACAGTTCTTTAAACACGGCATTCTTTAAGTTAAAATTATTTCCCAAATATTAGCTTTATACTTTATGTTTAGACTAAATATTTGTGGTAAATTTGAAATTTCTCTTACCCAAAATCACAATTTATACAATCAATGCAGGTTCCTTTGACTAGAAATGTAGAATTAACGCTCAGAAAATTAAGTTTAAACATAATCAATACTACCTCAAACAAAAAGTTAATATTTTCTTTGAAAAAAGTAATAAACAAATGGTAGAAAATTAATTTGGTTTACAATTTTTTAATATTTAATTGATAAAGTTACTCATACGCACCGACGCACTAAAAAACTAGCGTAATGAGATTTCCGGTGTTTTCATTATATAATTATTATTCATAAGTGTATATAATGCAGCAAGTAGAGTTCATAACTAAAATTAGTTTGAGTGCGTAGTGTTTTGTACACATTGAAAATTTTTAATTTAGAGAATATCACTCATACGCCCCCTGCGCCTCATCAAGCGAACACTGCGACACAAATAGTAAGTGCTGTGATGGCAATAATATTAATGAAATAATAGAATTATGGCAAGAAAACTGACAAAAAAAAATTTTCTAGCGCGTACATAAACAAACAGCTTATTTATCATAGCGACTATTGTTGAAAAATATGTTTTCTATATTTTCGTATGTAGGAAATTGATCAGCCATTTAAATTACTTCACTTACACGGTTATTTCAAAACCTCCATATATGTTCCGGCATTACGTAAATGTCTGTACTTACAGCTCACTTACCTGTATTGAATATTTTAACACTTTATGCCCGCATATTAATGCACACCAATAAAAGCTACTCTAAATGCTCGGTTATCACCTTCATTTGGCGCCATTTACGATTCAATCAAATTTCTTTTTTACTGCGCCAAACCAAATACTAATGTCTCCAGGGTTAAGGGTATCATTAAATTTGTGTCAAAGTGCGCGACCCTGCTTCCCATGCGGTAACTAATAAAAGCCAATTGAGACAAAGGAAAATAAGGTTGGGGTCAACGAAAAGCCCGAAAAAAAATATCAAATAGGGCAAAAGCAACACAAATTACGCATATTCAAATATCAACAAAAGCAACCAATCATAGCACCCTGAAGCAACTCTGAAGGCCTTCCATGAGTACAAAAAAAAAAACAAAAAAGCAGCAAACCTAAAATCCATACCAAGTCGCAAACAATGTCGGGACCGCTTGAAAATTTCCAAGAAAAAGTGGCAACAACAAAATAAAGTTGAAAAGCGCCGACCGTTAGGCAGCTGGTCTGTCAAAAAATCAGAAAGCTTGCTTTTAATGCTTTTATTATGCAACCAAAAATTAACCGGAAAGTTTAAATAACTACTTTGCCTTTGTTATATTTAATTTGCCGGGCGCTTGGTACCCTGCCCGTAAACGTCCTTTCGAAAACCCAAACAATTCACCTCAGCGTTTTTCTATGCCACTAAACTTTTGCAAGCACGAAAAAAAATTGTTTGTTGTTGTTTAGTGGCGAAATAAAGGCGATAAAGGAAAATTCAAGCGCAGAGTGAAAAAAGTGAAAGGTAGCTAGCTGATAGCATGAAATCATAGTAGCCGCACTCATGGCACTGGTAGTTCACTCAAACGAAAGAAGTGTTGCAAAGTCGTCAAACCAAGGACAAGATGGACCGGCCTAAACATGGGAAAACCGCTGCGAAGCAGGAAACGGGCAGCTCGTAAACGCTTGAAAAGGTAAAATATTACAATGTAAATACATGCTTTTAGCGAATTTTTCTTTTGGCCTTTGTCACCACTGCTAACATTTGGAAACAACGCATTCCTTTCGCCAGCTTACGCGATGAAAAAACCAGTCACAAACGGACAAAAGCGATCGCCCAGTGGATGGCTGTCTCTGACAAAACGAAAGGAAACAAAATAAACGGGTAGCACAAGTTCTTCTTTTGGTGCTTGAGCTCACCTTTTCTGCTGAACAAAACGGAAGCAGAAATGATTATTGTCTTCGGACAAACCACAAAAATTGCAACAAGGTATGCTTTGTTACTGAAATAGTTAAGGCTGTATTTATAGTTATTTATGGTATGTAGGTAAGGTACTTTACTTTATACAACATACTTGTAAATTCCCTACATAAAACGGCACTTAAAAAGTCCTTATGAGGTATAGTTATGAGGAAATAAAGGTTGTTCTACATTTGAAAATAATATCAGGTAGATATAGATAATATAAGTAAGGAAGGAAAGTGGATCTGAAATCTGAAAACACAGACAACATTTGCATGTTCACTTTCCAAATAGATTACTTTTAGCATTAGAAATAGTTTACTTATTAGAATTATTTCTCTATAAACTTGTGAAAGATCTTGATCAGGGTTATCTATAGAAATACCTACCTATAATAGTACCTAGATGGTAAAAAATTGACAATTTTGGCCAGCTGATAAAGCTGAAACCCTATATTTTGAACTCGAACTTTGCCATTGTTCAGTACCTTTACTGTAGCATTTAACTTTTACGTACCCTACCTCTCCTAATTTTCCCTAATGTACGTTTTTTACTGTGTTTAGAACGCAAACGAGCACCTTATGATTCCTTACTTGCTCTTTAAAGTCATTAAAAAAAGGTAGCGCGCCCTGATTGTCAGAAAATAAATGCGTAACATCATAATTTTCTCAAGAACGAAATAATGACTCCAAATATACCACGAAAAGCGGTGAAATTGGACCATGGCGAAGCCTACTTACCATTTCACGCCTGCCCTGTTTCGCCTTAATGCAACAAAATTATAAGTATTTTTGTGTAATGACAGATCTTATGAACTTTAGAAATCTCCTGTACATTTACAGACCATACATATAATGTTACGCATACGCACCAGCGCATTTATAAATTAGTGTAATGAAATATACCCGCTTACTTATATAATTTAGATAACATGCTACATTTTAACAAGTATATCCAATGAAACAAAGTGTGTACATAAGCAGTATTAGATAGAACACGAGCTATTTCCCCCACATTGAAAATAGTTTAGATTTAAAAATATTACTCATACGCCCGTACACCACTACACACCAATACTAAGGGATGAATAACAAGAGTAGTGAGAAGCAAGAGAAGTATAAGTCTATTTAGATGTCTGTAAGGTGTATATATGCCGTTGGAAAATCATTGAATTCACTCGATTCTATTTAATATTGCTATATTATGTGCAAAAAAAAAGCCTGTTCCAAAACCAGAATTCTCTGGAAAAATTTCAGGAACTTTTTCAACAGTTGGTTACTGTGTGAATGTATGTGTGAATGTACACATCTGTATGTGTAATTCACATATACTGTCAGACGCATGAAATCAATCACACTAAGCACATCGACACACCTGCTTATTTAAATTAATTTGTGCCATTTAAGAAGTTAATAGACACAAAGTAACACCCATCAATGCACACACAAGCCCACAAGCTTCAAATATATGCATATATAAAGTATATATATATATATATGTAGGTTGGATGATGTAGTTGTGAATATTTGATTTGACATGTCAAAAGGTGTATTGCCTTTGAGGCATTAAGTGGGTGGTGAAAAATGAGATTGAGCTAA
Source organism: Bactrocera minax (assembly GCA_021498325.1). Taxonomy (NCBI): domain Eukaryota; kingdom Metazoa; phylum Arthropoda; class Insecta; order Diptera; family Tephritidae; genus Bactrocera; species Bactrocera minax. The sequence goes on from JAKEEE010000023.1 coordinate 1,370,140, forward strand.
AATTAAATGCATAAAAATAAATATCCACAACCACACCACATATATATAATACCACCTATATATAAATCACTGGGAACACTGCAGCAACCACTCAACTTATATCCTTTTAATAAATCAAGATAATTGAAGCTTTTTTGTTTACGAAATGGAATATATTCTAATATAGTAAGTGTATTTTGAGGTTAGATAAAGTATGGGAAGATGATATGGCGAAAACCGTTTTTCAAATGTATTGAAGTAGACGCCTTGGCGCTCGCTCTGTGTGAAGAATATGTTTAACCCGTAAATCAAGTAGTTTCAGCAACACTGCCGTTGTTAAAAAATACTGAGGAATGAAAGCAAGACACTTGATTATGTTGTGCCCATTTTGGAAAAATAATGATACCACAAGCGTTGCCAAGTACCGTGAAACTAGTCGCTTCAGGGGTATATTAAACTTCAAGATCACTGTCGAACCGTTTGGATATTACAAATATATACAGAGACCTAGAACACCTAATATTGAATTCACCTTTTAGCTAAACTTGAAAGCCATGCCAGCAGCAGAGATCGACAAACGTGTTCGATTGTCCCACTTTAAAGCAGCTTTCAATAGCAAGATAATGGGTTTTCTTTCATTCAGCTCTATTTTTGCCGATTCTGCCGTTTTCGCAAGCCTTATACGAACTCTTCTACCGAGCAACAACTCACGCCCCACCAAAACTGGCCAAAAAAAAAAACTTTTCGAAATATCTTCACTATCAAGTGAGGTTTCACGCAAAGCGTACCAGTAATAATCGGTTCACAAGAGATGGCCTTGGGATATAGGAAATCATGTAGTGTGTTCTTAGAATTTCTTGCTCTTTGGATTTCAGTGCGCTAAGAAGATATCTAAATATGTTGGTGTGTAGTTTACGCATAGGTAATATCGAACGAAATTAACTTAACTAAGCCCAAAGCCTAGCAATTACTTTCAATAGACCACGCCGTTCAAATGGAAACAAACTGTTCAGCTCCGAAGCATTAAATACGATATCGAATTTTACTTCATTTACTTCTGATGTAAAGTAGAAGTAGTAAGGAGCTCGCCTTTTGAAAGCACTTCAAGTTGCAAAAAATTTTCAGTTGAAGATTTAATGTTCAGAAGAAAGCTTAAGAACTGAAAAATATCTTGCAGATAATCACAATTACGTAGAGCGCTTATAAGACGCTCAAAGCTGTCTTTCAGCTTCAATATCGGTGGCCAATCCACCTTCTGCCACTTTACACACTTACAAAGCATAGTGCCGCATAAAATCGCTTGATTGATGAAAACGTTTTCAAAATGTCAATCCAACATAATAGAGCCATACAAAGGCGTCAACTTAACTCAACTCAACGGAATTGAACTCAACTCGGCACGGATTCGATACGTAGCCAATGTAAGGTGTAAGCAGCGCCGTCAAATGCCCTCAACATGAATGCGATCGCGGAAGCGCCATGAACTGTACTAAATGCCTGCGGTGGTAATGTCAGGTAATAGGTGTGGAAGGAGAATGACGAGAGAGCTAGCTGTAGGCGAAATGTCTAAGTTATCGACAGCTAAAGTAGAACAGTGCACTTGGGAGCTGGGCGCACGGGAATACAAGCAACCTTTGTATATATATGTGCTGTACGTATACATGTCAATACTAAAATATTTATGATTATGTTTGGCCATGTTTAGCTGTGTGTGTGTGCTTCTGTGTGGCTGTGTGTATGTGCTAAGTAGACAGCCAGCAGTTTGTTTATAACCCGGCAATAGCAAGGTGTTGGCATTATCGTGTATGCAGCTCGAGAAGGTAACAAATAACAGACACAAATGGCAAGTGTACGACAAGCCTGAGCAACGCTGACGGCAAGAATGGTCGGTATGGGTGTTCCGAGTAATTACACACGTACATACAACACACACATATACATACAATACGTATATATGCACAAATCTCCAACGTTCACCAGGCAACACAACGCTACGCAAATTGGCGGTGGCAAATTAAATACACAAAACATTAACCAGCATCTACTATGCAGCCCTCGCACCTGCGAATTGTGGTGGTGATATTTTCACATACACAGCACACACAGACACATCGTGCAGGGCCACCGCTACAGTGTAGCTGATGTCGACAATGTTGCTCTAACCGTGCTTGACTTGTAGCAGCTAAGCGGGTGCGGGCGCGTGTGCTGACCCGATGCTTGCCAGTTCAAATGCATGAGCAGCACCATAATTTACTGTTCGGCTATTTTTATTGGTATCGAAGGATGTGTGTCGTTCGCTGCCGGGTTTTTCATGCCACCACATACATGCATACACACGCGCAGCGTATTTGTATGGCGTACATATAAAATACCATTTGCACAAAAATTATGCGAGAAATATTGACAGGTGATGAAAGGGGAAATTTGTGCGCGGGTTAGCGCTGAAATGCCACAGGGATATTTCTTGGTGCTAAAAATGGATATTCGAATATTGTAGCCATGGAGGGGAAGTTATTAGCAGGGGCATACTGATTAAAATAGTTTGCTGAGCAGTAGAAATCCAGCGCTAGAATACGAACAAGCAGCAAATTTCGCAAGCGGAAACTATATAGAGTTCTTTGTATGATTGATATGTTATAAAATAGAATTGTTTTAGATCAGCCTTCAAATTATACCGAAATAATTTGTATAATGGTTAGACATGAGCAGTAACGCTGATGCTAATGCCAAGTAATACTTCCTAACGTATTGCCCGTTTGAAACAGTTTCCAAAACAATAAAGTAGTATATATCCAGCGACATGACACTTGTAGTTATGGGAGAGTTGACTATTATCCTGAACCAAATGTCGTCTAAAGCAGCTCTTGCCTTAAAAGTAGCGAAAACGCACTCATTTCCATTTTCTATAGACACTGTAGACAGTCTCAATGAGGTTCAAATACAGTTTGATTTGCCTTAAAATTAATGACAACAGCCTTTAAAATGCAGACCCTTGCATGAGACTGTCAAGTCCAGAATAACCTTCTTAAACGAAGGTGAATATAGGATAGAAAATTAATATTTTCTTACAATTTACAGACCTTACTGTAGTAGATAACAACTTGTGGTTCATAATGATATCACTATAGTTAAACAAATTGGAACTTAGCATTACATGATCCACTGAAATTCCAACCAAATCCGTAAGTGCCTTCTCCGTAAGACCGGCCAACAAGTGGTGGTCGCAAAAAGTTTTAGGCAGCCTTGTGACCTGTTGATTCTAATCAATTTTATGAGAATCATTAACAGGAGTTTTTATGGAAGATGACCGATTTTAGAAAAAATATGTCTAAAATTTTTGATTTTTCCTCGACAAGGAAGGACACAAATCGCTTATCGGACTTGATGAGCGTGTCTTCTCTATTCAAAGTATTAAATAAAGCAGACTCTGGCCTTATTTGGTATTAAGAATCTTTAACAACTATGAAATCGAAAGATAGGGTTACTAATTTGGATATGTTTAAAAAAAATTTGAAGCAAAAAAAAGTTCAAAGTCAAATGTAACCAATCAGCTAATAAAAATATTTAATAAATATGAATGCTTTTAGCTTATTCGAAATTTAAGCTATACACTTCTGAAACCAATTTATGCTATGGTTAAAAATCTGGCTCAAAATCTAGCCAAATCCTTTGGCGAAACCTTAACAAAATATCGTATTAAATTTCACTTCTATGGGCCTTAATTCTTCGCATCCTTTCTGCATACTTTATCAGGCAAAAGTATAATGTATGAAAAAATGACATAATACACTTGGCGGAGAAACTTTTTACTGGGATATTCTCTCTGAAATTTATTCAAAACTTAGAAACTGTAAATCTCTCACAAAATGTACTCTCGACAACACTAGACGATGGTGTTAAAAGCGCCTGCGCCATATTTTCGCTCTCGTATTCACGCATTCTCTGTTATGCTCTCTCGCTCGCTCGTTCGCTCTCTCTCTCCTTGCGCTCACCAGTATTTTATGGGGTAAAATGGCGCTGTTGCCACTAGCATTTGAACATAAGATATTCGTTTTCATGCCCCTATTTGTAGAATGCGCGTATGTCGTCAGTATTATAGTACATACACGCATGTCGTTTCGGGCACTCAGCAATCGAAGCCAGCTGTCGAAAGCACCAGCATATCACCGTTTTACCGTTCATTGAATGAATGCGATAAATTACGACTATGAAGACTAAACGTCGTCGCCATGCCTTACTATCGGCAGACTGTGTGTGGTTATATGTACATATGAACATACATACATGTAGAAGTGCTTATTTAAGCGTGTGTGCATGGTCGTAGAGAAATTCATAGCGTTATCTAACTGTAATGATATCGTTGGAGTGGTATTGTCGGAGTGATATTGTTAGTAGTTACTTGTAGCTAGTAGTAGTTAGATATTGTTGGTAGTAACGATAAGTACCGGTGCCCCGTAATACCAAGTACCATACCACACCATATACATATATATCTGTATTCAAAAAAACTTTTTAAAGAATTAAATTTCATTCTTTTCATAATTTTTAAAAAATATTCTTCTTTAAAAATCAAAAAAAAAATCAAAAAGAAAATTGTAAACAAACAACACGATTTCCTTCACTAAGCTGATATCACCGAAGAACGCTATACCACGATTATAGAATTTATTGCCAAAAATCGAGTTTTGAAATGAGCTGTGTAACAAAGCTCATCAATTTGTTGAAGAGAAAGATCACACAACTCCATGTCTTCAATTCCCTGGCAGTATTTTCAGCGTAAATTTGGTTCAATTATAAAACTATTAAAAAATATACACCCAAATTCACACTCTCTGAGAAATAGTTGGAAGATAATCTCGAAGAACATGCTCCTCTTTCGCGATCCCCGGATGCGGTGGAACATTTGTTTACAAATTTCGTCGTTTACGTTATGTCGTCCGGACATTTATTTCTGCCATATCATATATTTATATATAATTTATATATATATTTATATCTGCTCATATATTGTCATTCCTTACATTAAATGAAGTAAACTAGCGATGAGTGTACCTCGGACCGAACCGTCAATTCAAACCATGATTGCGACGAAACCCAAAATGAGTTAGAGTGTTTTATTTTTGTTTTTTTTTTTTTTTTTGTCAACTACCATTATCTGATAGGAACAAAATCACCGAGTTCATTTTAATTGTGAAAATTGGATCCAGCCATGCTTCACCTCGTCATATACAAAAAAGTGCAGTTTGTTTTATATTTGTCCCGTTGACTTCATACTTGATACAAGCGCTGTTTGCAGAACTACCATAACGCACTTCCTACTGCTTTCCTACCCAGATGACTAACCGAATCTATACAGAGCATCCTTGAAAAATTAATCACTTTAATCCGTATTTTCCTGCATAATTATAGGCGCATATTAAGCCAAGAAGTAGCGAAAACCGGAGAGAGCCAATGGACATTTCAACAATGCCAATTTCACCAATGAGAGGAAGAATTCTTGTTCATTAAAAAGGGTAACATTAACTAAGTAAAAAAATATTATATTTTTTAACTGCCCACTTGCTCAACTTTATATTGGAATATGTCGACAAATCAATCAGACACTTTAATTAAACTCAGAGATCTACAAAAGCCAAGTTTGCTATTGTAATTTCCTGTGCTTTTAAATAACTTGTTGACCTATCAATTTCATTTCACCTCCACCTACGCATACGCCGTTCATTACTCTTTCACTTTCACTACTATTACAACGTTGGACCATTTGTTGCCACAAATCCATTTGCCATGTTTTTCACATCACTGCCATGCACCGCTTTCTTCCACACCATTCATTTCATTGTGTCCCGTTACTTTCGTTTCGTTATATACACAACTGCGTTTGCTTGCCATTTAAATTTGATTTCATTTCGTTGCATCTTTTGAGATTTTACTGACTCATTCACTTAGACATTCATTCATTTAGTCATTCATTGAATTCTTCTCAACATTTCAATTTCATTTGGCACAATAGCGTACTTGTATATATATGCTATATATACATATATATATATATATATATATATATATGCATATGTAGCTGGAACTCTCAAGGCATTGTCTTGCACCAATCCCATGATTACCAATCGAGATGCTTGGCATTTTTCCACTTTAATTTCGTTTTATTGCATTTAATTTTTTTGTAGCTTCTTAGTTAGACCGGCTTCTGGTTCTTCTCGTCTCTTTTGCGCATTTCATTAACTCTCCGGAGTTTGCTTCATTTTTGTATACTATAAGCGAAAATGACACGCAGCTATACAGAAGCAACTATAAGGTGGTTATTTTTTTGAAAATCCTGTTGAAACATAAAAAATTAAAAAAAAAAAAATTTTCGAGATCTGCTTTTGAACACATGGGCTTAAACGATGGAGCGCTATGTCATAACAATGTTTTCATCAATGCATATTAGTACCCTTGGAGTTGCAATTTGACGGTGTTAAGATTTATTTTGTTGAATGTGGCAACGACCGTTTAATAACTCAGGCTCCGTAGTAGAATATATTCGTAAAATACTAAATAAGTAATAGGCCTTCGAACAAGTCTAATTTGTGGCAAACTGAGACAGGCATTTGAATTTTTTAATAAAACAATAACCAATATGGATCACCTTATACATTTTATAAACACACACATGAATCTATAATATCCCAGGAGAGACAACACACAACATATGTCTGTATATGTATTTATGTATGTATGTCTGTATGTAAAGCAGGCTGGTAAACAACACCAGCATTTGACTAAGATTTGCTGTTCGCATTCGCTTTTGTTTTGTTGGCTTCGCTTTTTGTTAACCACTCTGCTGCAGAGTTCCTTGTCTTTCTATTGACTTTTGCCGCCGCCACGGCATGTTTTAGTTTGTTGTGTGTTGTCGTTATTACTTAGTGCTTTTGCTTTCTTAATTTGGGCGCATTGATTTTTGCTACGTGCCACAGCTGTACCCTTTCACTCACCTTTTTTGTTTTTTGCCAACACACACATACATTCTTCTTAGCCACATTCTTCTACTGATTGTTTATTTGCTCTTTCAAACTAGTTTCTCGGTTATCAATACTAGTAGTTTGATTCACGCATGCAATGAACTATGTGTATATGCATATGTGCGAATGTATATACATATATATATATACATATATATATATAAGTTGAGTCAAGTGGTAATCTCCGCTTTTCATTTAATTTTAAGCAAACTTTCCAATCTCCTGATGATTGATGATTTGCTTTTTTCGCTTTGCACCAATTTGTATGTCGTTTCTTTATTTTTATGTGCTGCAGGCTTAAAAAAAAATAAATACAAAACACCAAAAAGGCACAAACACAATGAGAAAGAGTTTCTTCGAAAAAGTTTCTTACACCGCAGACAGATGTATCTGCATAGAAGCTTAGAAATATGATTGATTTTTGCTGTGAAAATTTAATCCTTAAACAAATTGTTGCGCAGTAAAGAAAATGAAAAGTCAACAAACTGGGAAATTTGATTTGCTTTTTGGATTTGATACGAAATTTAAGCACAAATATAAATATTTAAAAATTGTTAGATAAATGTGTGTGCGTACTGAGCATTTATTTTCATAAAAAATATTTATTATATATGATAAATAAGTATGTATTTTGTATTTTGTTAGCATGCAGAAACTGAAACAAATTCAATAGATTTGCTGACTTTAAGACTGACTTTAACAACTTCGTTTCGTCGACATCGATTACAAATAACTAATATACCCACTTTGGACTTTGGACTGTCATCTCTAGTAGTGTAAGAAAAATGTCTGCATTGTTTGTCTGGCTTAGCCGCTTAATCTAAAGTCCAAGGCGATATTTTTATACTTTTATATACCACCAGGCTTATTCCTTAGCCTTACTCATGTCATATATAGCAGCATAAAAACCATAAAAGGCAAAACTAATAATGCAGTTATTTAGGTATGTACTATGTTTCATATCACCCATATAACTACACTGCTTCACACCAAAATCCACCTATGATATATAATTTCGCTTTCGAAGACTCAAAAAAAAATACGCCAATAACTTTTTTAGACTTACAAATAAGGAGATACCATCCGGCTTGTCAATGTCTTCCGTCAATACCGAGCCACCAGCGGACACCCTAACTATTTGATCAAATCGGATCAATCAGTGATACATCTAATATCAACAAATATTTAAAAATCGCTTAACAAAAAGCCTCTGGAAGCCATCTGACTGTAGCCACCGACCAACAGTATACAAGAGACGTTGAGAGACGATTTTGCATGTCAGAAATGTCAGAAACCTTGCTTGAATGCTACAAAAAGAAGTCGGAAGTCGTTGCTAGATCGGATTGTGACTGGTGATGAAAAGTGTATCCATTAGGACAACCCTAAACGCAAAAAATCGTCATGACATCTGGTCAACCAGCCAAATCAATCGATCCTTCGCTAGATGATTAGTTAAGCCGCTCCTTCTATCTCCGATGTCATGGAACAACCGAAAAGCCCTACATTTTGAATAACTAAAGAATTCGTTAAGAAGCCCCTTTCATTGTAGAAGCACACTCGAACGTTTCGATTTGTCTTTCGAGAGAGTTTTTAGCAACTTGATAAGCCCACGAGGGAAGAAGAACGCATTCGTGGTTAATAAATTCAATTATTTTATTTATATCATTTATATATATGAACTAATAGCATTAATAATGCCAGAGTGAGCATGAAATCGGTACGAATTTGGTTAGAAATAAAAATGCTTAAACACTGAATCTTTACAGACTCACACCGATTCTAATATGATATATGCAGCTTTGATAATAAAAATATTTAACAAAATTTCATTAATAAATAAAATCACACATGGTGGGCTATATCGGCGTCATAACGAGAAATAAAAACCTTTTATCTTGAAGCGCATGCACGTTTACGAAAAAAAATTTGAAATTTTTTATTAAAAACTGCAGCGGTTTGCTTTACGGCCAATAGTTGTATTATTGCATTTTTCGACGGGGTTGAGATGTAAAAATTTTCCTGTTTGAGTTGCTTTGGCAAATTTCTAATTTTATTCTATTTCAATTTTTTTTGTTTTTTTTTGGCTACAAAATTGCCATTGTGTTATTAAGCTGATATTTGTTCCTGCAACGCAAAGTGGCCTGTGCAATTCGTTTGTTTTACTCGGCGGCTGGAAATTCTTTTACATTTTCTGTAACATTTTTTCTCGCTCCCATTGTTGTTGTTGTACGCCAATTTTTATTTCGAATTGCATTTTGGGTTTTCGCTTTAAATTTTTTATACCGAATAAAAAACCCGTGGCAACTTTTCAATTGGCATGCCTATCGGCATGCTTGTACTAACAACGCGTACACACGCCAACACAAATAAATATAGATGCAGATGGAAATGTATGTATGCATGCATGAATGTATGGTTGCTTTACTATGTGTGCAAGTTGAAATGTAATTCCGCAATAGCTGCTCAACTGCATTGTTGCAAGTTGCGACTGCAACTTTTATTGCCTTTACCTTTAGCTTGCTGCAAGTTTACTTTGTATCGGTACAAATACCCTCGGTATTTTTATTTGATTATTTTTTATTTTTTTCTTTTTCTTTTTCTTTTTCTTTTTTTTCCTTTTCTTTTCATTTATTTATTTATTAGTTTGTATCATCTGAATTGCGATTTTGTGTGCGCGATAGCCCCATCGCGGCTGCAACTCTCTGTGCGGCTCAATAAATGTGATTGTTATTTTTCAATTGCGCCATTCGGGTATTGGTGAAAAAAAGACAAGTGATGGCAGCACTGGCTGACGTTGTTTCCAAAAATGCCACACAAAAAAAAAATAAATAAGAATAAATTACACTGAAAGAAGCAGCAATCGCATGCATACACACACATAAATGTGCTGCTACAGCAACAACAACAACAACAACAACAACAATTGCAGCTGCAACTTTTATTTTGCCTTTGAATGCATTTCCGACACCATGCTCTGGGGCGCTGTACTTGGTCAATGCCTGTGGTAGTGATTTATGACACTGTATTGTTAAATGTAGATGCATACATACATATAGATATATGTATACAATATGTATATATATAGTACAGATGCCTGCAGGTGTGCCATTGCGTTGCCCTAACATTGCTAGAACACTGTGGAGTCCGCACTTGGCGCGGTGTATCCTAGTAAATGCATTTTAAATGTTGAGAGCGCTTCGTGATAATAAATAAATATATATGTGGCAATAATGTAAGCAAATATTTAAAGAAAAACCATTTCATATTGCCGAATAAATCAAATAATAATAAAATTGCTATCAACCGAGGCGGTTATTTGGCAAAGGGTCGACGTAGTAAATGACTCTGTAATTTCTGCACAAAAACAAAAATATTATTTAAAAACAAAAATATTAAAAAAAGTTATTTCTAAGTTAGCTCTCATTGCTAAAAACACCACTGGGTGAGATAGAGAAGGCAAGGTGTATTAGTCTTCCGTGCAAGACAATATATAAATATATATGTATATACACGTATGTAACCAAATATTGACTGAGATTCACCTAGAACCACGTTTTCTAACAAACTACACAACAGTTGTTGTTGTTATGTTGTTCTTACCAGGTTTCACTCCCAGTGCCTTTCGTTTATACAGCTCAATTTTCTTGAAAACGGAGCACATTCACTTATTAATGTGTAGCGAGTTTACCGAAGCGAAAACATGTGTGCTGACAGAGATTGTGGAAAGTCTTCTCCTATAACTTACAGATATTTTTAGCTACATTCCGATTGCGTTAGAACCTTGTGAAAGCGTTATGGGGTTCTATATGGACAACCTGATATTAAATACGTACACAGTAGTAGATAACACAACACTTGTCACAACTGACCTTACGAAGAGAATACTGCAAGACTGGTTGCCCTCCACTCAAAGTGCGCTCCTAAATTATCTAACAAACTTACCTTACTTACTAACTTACTTAAAACAATAATTTTATCCAAGGTTTTTCGGTTTTCTAGTTCGGTAAAATCTCTTACAAAAACCCTTACGAAAGGGAAACTACTGTAGTACCAGTGAGAAACTTTCAATAGTTAGTCTTACATCGTGAGACTTGGAATTTGCAGAAAATGACAGTCCAATTCTGTTCAACTATATTTAATTACATGTTATATATTTTAAGAACGCCAAACCGACTTTGAGTAGAAACTTTAATAGTGTAGAGAGATTATTTCCCAAAACTAAGATTCCAGTTGCACCCCCCACACTTTGAATCACTTCGGGCGGAAATATGTAGCACTGTGTTGCTCACTTATATGCATATCTTAAATACAAACTGAGATATTAGATACTAATAGTCTTCATTTCTTCGGATCACATTTCAGAAGCTTCATTGCAATTATCACAAATAGTCCTCCATTACTTTAGAGAAGTTCTTTACTAGATTTCGGGTTCCTAGGATATTAGAAGCAACTCTCGAACATCAAGCGTATAACCAATTTTGGGTTATTCCGGTTCTTATGGACTTTTATGTTTCCCAGCGTGGAAATAAGTTCAAAAATTGGCCTTTGCAAGACTCTGCTGTAGAACCACCAAGCTTGGATCTGTGACTATCATATGAAGCGCCATGCTTTCAGTATTACTCCCAATGAAAATTTGAATATTAAGGAACAAAGTCTTCGAATGGCATACGCCTCGTAACAGCCAATATGAGACCTCCGACCTCCTGCACTTCTGACATTGAAAAGTTTCTAATAATCAATCGTCAGCCGCTGGAAACTGGCTAAGGCGCTTTAGAATGTACTACATGCACTAGTTAAATTTAGCTTGAAATCTTCGAGAAACTGTTTTACCTTATCATATTAGATATATTGGAGAATTCCTCTTGAGTAGGAAATGCTGATTTCGCTGAAGTTGCTTCCGAACGCTAGGAGATTTCTTCAAACTTTCCAATGCTTCCTTAAGGCAAACTTTCATTCAGGATTTTAGCGCCACCAAAGAACCTTCTCTGCAGTGGTACGCACACAAACAAATACAAAATGTTTTAGCACTTTAAATGCTTCTGCATTTCCTTCATGTATGTCAAAGTTCTTGCGCTCTCGCGTTACCGTGCATTTTAATAGCATTTAATGCGTAGCGCAGAAATTCCCTAAACAGCAGGATGTGTACATAACGAAAATGGCGCAGCTGCATTGAGTTGGCATAATTTTGAATTGCTGATCCTCACCGTCGCTATCATTGGTTTCCTTCCTGTTATAGCTGTGCAGCCGCCAACACAGCAATTATGCAGACAGATACGTTGCAGACTGATAGTAGATACGTTACAAAGTATGTGGAATAAAAAGAAATTTCGCAAAATATGCAATGCATAATTTATGCATGTAAATTTCCTGAACGCATCTGCAGTTCGCTGCAGAACACACACACATACATATATATGTATATATATAATTATTGTAGCAGTGTGTGTGCATGCATAAATATTTCTGCAGAGCTCGACATATTTACCCATTTCCTTACTCAGGGAGCAAGCTGAAATGATTTTAGCGCAAGAAAAGCGAAATTACATGGAGCAATGAAAATGGCGTCCACATGAAATTTATTTAATATAAAGCAACAGAGAAAGTTCAAAAGGAGCTGGTGCAAATGGTGGAAGAAGAAATGGAAAGGTTAATAGATGAGGATTGCAAAAATGCATATTGACACTAATAGTCTTGTTATGAAATCTTTTATTCCTGATTATATGAAATATACAGTTTATTGCCAATTATACACATATATGCACATACATATGTATGTGTATAAGAAAATGTATGTAATGTAGATGAGCATAAATACGTGTGTGTAAAAGTTTTTGGCATTTGAATTGAAATAATTTAACATTCACCTCAAAATGTTACTTAATTATTCAATATTTTGAAGCATTGAATGTGTGGCCAAGAAGCGAATGATCTCACTTCTTCAATAGCGGAAGATGCATAGAGCCATTTTTCTCTAGCAAGCAATGTGAGCAAATGTGTTATCACGTCTATGCAATCGCTCGAAGACCCACGCCATAAATAGAAGGAAAATCTCGTTCCAACTTGTAGCAAATTAAGCGGAATGTAAAAAGGGGCTCTCTATGAAAGCATATCTTCCATACAAATCAAACCAAAAATGCCTTTAACAAGTAAAAAAAAAATACTCCTAAGTTACCCTCCTAAGTTAATACCCTTAAGTTTAGTGAATTTATAAGAATAATATTAAAATTTAAACTACAAGCCGAACTCAATCTACTTTAAAACATCTCCCTTGCAATATTAACCTAAAAATAGCCAAAATCAAAATGTATTCAAATTATATATTCGACGGAAACGCAATTTCAAAATTTTTAAAATGCCAAAAAGTTTATACTTTAATAGATAAAGTTGGGAAAATTAAATAATTTATAAGAATCCATTGAATAACATTTTGAAAATTTCAATTAAGCCAAATTAAAATTTAATTTGGAGCTGAAATTAGTTGAAGAAATTTGAAAAACCTGAAAGAAAAATTTTTTCCAACAAAATATTTCTTCTAAAAATTTCTCTAATAACAGGAAATTCAATATTTTCAGTCAATATGCAGCCAGCAAAACTTTATTCCTAACCAAAAAGTTTTGTTCAAATTTTACATGAAAATCAGCACTTCCATGGAAGGTATCCATGGTAGGACTTCCATGAAGGTAAGGCTTGCTTTCATTAGATAATTTCATTGTCGAATATGTCGTCCTAATATTATTATAATTTATAGATATTAATATAAAGGTGAAGTCATGCTTTCGTCTTAAAAAAAATTTTAATCAATTGTTACCCCAACGTTTGCCAACCTCCCGCAAATCGGCGCAAGGAAAAAAACAAAGTAATATTTTTACTTTAATATAAAATTGTCACATAATATATATGTAGCTGTCTTCGATTCGCCATTCCTCTGCTCACTATCGCGCGCTGCTCTCTTGCTAAAACAATTACAACAATTAAAGGCAACAACAAAGTTACCGAGTTGAATTCGCAGATGAGAGTGAGAGTGCTACCAAGTTTTTTTGCGCACAATTTCGACCAGTTTTACTATTGTGAATGGCGCAAATGACAAATTATTGTCAAAAATTAAAATACAAAAAAAAAAAAAAAAAATTTGTATGCAGTTGCATACACATATATATACAATCAAGGAATCAACTAAGATTTCCATAATTACCTCACAAAAACCATGAACGCCTGTAACATCTGTAGGAAATAACCTCGACTAGACACAAATCTGACAACCATGGCATGAAAAATTGTTTACACAAATTTGTAACGATTTGTTGTTGTTGTACAATTGGTCGTACGTTATCTGCGCAGCTATATTTACCACATCAACAGCAACAGCGGCTGCGTGTATTGTTTACGACCGTAATATGCTGTTGCACGTGCAACGTACACGTATATTTATTCAAATGTATAACCAATAAGAACAACAACAAATTGCCAACAACAATAGCATATATGCACACAAAAATACCAGCATTTATAGAAAGGGCGCGCAAAATTTTTGCAGCTTCATGTCATATCACTCAGGCAACGACGAGACTGCTGGCTTAGCCAGACGGGCAGATAATGGGACGAACAGCAAAGAAGGCTGTCAACAAGTAAACAAGTATGCTCAAGTACATACATATATACATACCATATATAATATTTATTTGCATAAATCTGTGCTACATTCAACGCCAGGGTAATGTCAATGGCTTTACTATCAATCAATATCGTTCGCCATTTATTGCAAAACCTTTAGTGGAATACTTAAAAAATTTACTATCTGAATATGCAAGCTCAAAGCACGTTCACATCTACATATATCATATATATGTATGTAAATATTTAGTGCTTATAACATTATAAATTTATGAAAAGTTGCTTAGCATAATTGAAAAATATGATGAAAATTATTTATTTATTCTTTTATAAAAATTTTTTTACACACACATATCAAATATATCGATTTCAAACTTCTACTCGCACCGTTCAATCGTATCACGAAAATAGTTCGGATATGCATTTATAGTAAACATACATAGTTTTGAGCTCAAAAACTAGCAGAAAATGAAATAGCTCCCAAGAAAATAGTAATGTTCGTGGGAAAAGCATAAGGAACAGCCACGAAATGGTGCCACTGCGTCAACTAGCGTAAGTTTTCGGTTACAAAAAAACACTAAGAATGAATTCCTAGGCTCGAGAAAGGTAATATTCCATAAAGTGTCCAAAATTTTCCGCTCTACATTCTAATTTTATTGAGCTTCTGTTGCATAAAGAGAGATAATCAGCTTTAAGCATGCTTGAAAAATATAAATTTATTTAAAGCATTCTAATGGCAGTAACGATATAAGAAAATATATATTTTAAATTATATAAAACGGTATAGGAGAAACATTTCCATATTGGCATCTATTATGTCGAGTATAGTAAAAGAAATTACAATTTATACACAAATGATCACCATTCGAAATCATTTTTGTGAAGTGGCATCACTGTCAAACTTGAAACTCTCTAAAAAGCATGACAAACCATTCAGATGCCAAATAGTCTGTAGCACAATATAACCTTTGCGCTTCAGGTTCTATGAAACTGTTAACTGCCTCTTTGGAGTTTGAGAGTCAATGAGTCATTGCGAGCATGGAGAGCAGGAGAGGGAGAATATTAGGAGAATAACCTGAAAACTCAAGCTCAGAAGTCGAGTGTCAAGAAAGCTCGTGAAATAGAGACAGAAACTTGGAAAACTTCAGGGTAGCTTCAAAAATTTGCTGGCTACTTCGAAAGCGAAAGATTAGAGTCCTCTAAAAAGCAATGAACACACTCGATATTAAGAGGCATTGGATAAAATTCGCCACGCAAATTATACGCAGATAAAATGATAATTTTCATGAATCAATAATTTAATGTTATATTCGAAATCGTTTAGAATTAAAAAATTAGTTGTATGTTGCCCTTCAGAAACCCAAAATTTCGAAATAAAATTATCGCACTCATACAAATTCTCCAATTATTATATTTGCTTGAATATTTTGCGCTCTCCCCTACGCCAGTTCCAAATAATTGTTGCAAATGTTGCAAAATTCATTTAAATTCACTTAGAATTCATTGCAACGAACGCTTCGCATTGCTGCAGCACTCAAAATCACTGACACTTGCCACAGTTTGTGGCACCATTTGAATGCAGCAATCAAATTTTGGCCAGGTTCGTCCTCAATACAGTCAAATTCATTACATTTGACACGACAACCAACGAATGATAACAAAGGTGAACCGGCGTGTGCGGCGTGCAGACACAAAATAGTGTTGGGTGTGCTGGGCGCATGGATTTGCAGTGTAAGGTAGGCGATAGAGTTGACAGTGACAACGGTAAGTGGCAGTTTGTATGCATTTTACAGCAATTTTTGTGCTTGATTGAAAAGAATTACTACACGTGCAACGTGGAATAGCAAACAAACCAATGGAATAGTGGCGAAAAAATCACAACAACATACAACAAGTAAAAGAAAATTGCTAAAATTGCATATAACAGCACTGTATGTATGTTGGGTGTAGGGAACAAATTGGCCAAAAAGCGCCACTATAGTAGAAAAATCTAACAAATCTGTTGCCTGGCTCAATATTTGAACGTACGCGTATGTAGCAGCAATTTACAACTAAATAAAGAAAAAATAAAATTTCCAACTTTTCTGAAAACAAAAAAAACACTAACAAAACGACAGATTTGCATGTGTATGTAACGGGTTGTCCATATAGAGATTTCGTTTAAAAAGAAAAAATTTTTTGAGATTTTTATTTTTTCGTATAACCAAGAAATTTAATTTTGCAATGGCTGCCCAGTTAGTAGCGTAATTCTTTTGTCAAGCTTTCAAGATCTTAATCAGATTAAAGCTATGTATATGCAAATAACAAATGGCTTGTTTAATATTCTACTCATTCCACTCGATATTCAACTCAAAGACCAAACTTCGCATTATATCAATTATTGTCGATAGCCTACTCAGAAAGTTTCGACCTAGTTTGAACCATATGAGGTGTGTACAAAAAATAACGGGAATTTTCGTGTTTTAAAAAAAATATTTATTTATTCGTCCACATTAATGTTGCCACCGTCAAAATAATCTCCATTCGATATTATGCACTTATGCCAGCGCTTCTTCCAATCGTCGAAACAAATCTCAAACTAAATTTCTGAGATAGCCTCTAGCTCTTTCTGCGATGCGCTTTAAATGTCATCTATACTTGTAAAATGACGCCCCTTTAAGGTTCTCTTTATTTTTGGAAATCAGTCACACGGAAAAAGTCACATGGACCCATGTCTTCATGTCTAGCGAATATGGAGCATCATTACAGTATTGTTTTTCGTCAAGAATTCACGACCAAACAACGAAGTGTAAGCAGAATTGAGCAAAAGCGGGCAAAAGCCATGAATTATTTTTCCAAAACTCCGGACGTTTTTTTTTTTTGGATTGATTCACGCAAACGGCGTTGGACTTGTATGTAGTACTCCTTATTGACCATTAAAGTCGAAGAACATTCCCGTTATTTTTTGAACACACCACCACAACACCTTTAATAAAAGTAGGCCAATAATAGTACCTCCCTCATATCTGGCACAGCGACCTGTGAACTCTCTGTGGGGAGCATTGACGCCGTTACCATCACTTAAGGCTTTTCCAATACCAGGTTAGTATAGTTGCCGAGATGTACCAATTGAGAAAAGATGATTTTTGAAGAGGGAAATAATTCGGAAAATGGTACAAAGTTGATTCAAACCTTCTTTGTTCACGTATAACACAATTCATTTCGTTTCCTCGAGTTAAAAGAGCCATCAAGATTAAAATTTAGACGTCTCCATTTCGCCATTACTCTCTTAGTTAACTCTCTTTGTTACACTCTTAGTTATACTTATATACTTGTATTTACTTATGAAAACAACGACAAACAATGACAAGAGAATAATTGAGCAGCCCTGTAAATTGGTAAAACCGCCTACTACTCGATTTCTTTTGTATTATACCATTTTATAGCATTTATACCAGTTGTTTCTTCGATTTGTTACTCTTCAAGTCTTCACAAATCGATGGCAGCTTATGTAATATATGAAGCAATAGTATAGAGTCAAATATTTTTGGACCACCCCAAAATATTTCCCCAAAAATATTTCCACACAAATATATATTAATTTTTTTATTTTTTGCAACTTTTTCTCTTTTCATTATGCAACAGTCAATGGAATAGACAACAACCAAGTCAAGTAACAAAAAATTACCAACAACAATGAAACACCAATTGCAACACTGACAGTACCGTCAGTACCGGCAGTCTCGCTAGTTCGCAGCTCGCAGTCAGCCAGCGTTCGCACGCAAAAAATTCCTGTGTCAGGTATTGAAAAGCCTGCGGCATTTGCGAAAGGCATGCATACAAACATATTTACCTGTGCACACACGCACAGATGCTACATACATATGTTTAAAATATAGATAGGCGAATACCTGCAACATAGTTGAAATATGTTCCTGCTGTTTTATGTATGAGCAATAAACTCCAATACAATGTTTTTCTGCTGCTCGCGATTTTATTCTATAAATATGTAGAACAATTTTTATTACAATGCCTTTTTGTTGGTGTTTTTAGGTTTTTATGCCAAATTTGACACATTTCAACGGATGCAATAAACGCTATGTCGCGTGCTATGCTAGCAAATTTTTTGCAGTTGGTGCAATGCAAAGGTGCAATAGATTTACGAATTTCAATACAAACTCACGCTGGGTATAATTGAAAATACTTCGAGCCTTTCGCCACAAAATCTAATGAAACCCCGCTGCCTGCGCCAGATTTTCTTCCATGAATCTGATTACGGAGTTAGAGTTTAAATGGGTCTATAATAGACTGTTTTAATAGCTTTTAAATGGATCTACGATTATATTGAAAATTATGAATTTGAATTTTAAAAAGTTTATGTCATACATAAAGATCCATATCCATATGCATATATTGTACAATTTACCAGAAATAGTAATTTGGTATAAATGACTGTCAAATGTCGTTTAGCTTTAAGCTATATGTATTATAATATTCCAATCACAACGTTTCTCTCTTCCTATTTCTACAAAGAATTTTCTATTTAGAACTGCTTCACTAGTACAGTTACAAATTTACATTTTTTCTCGGAAAAATCGAAAAACTATATGTTATGATCTTTAAGTTGAAGTGACTTCCATCATACATACAAAATAGTGACAGCTCGAACAAGCAACTGGTATAAACATAAGATTCTGGCACAATTCAATAGAGGTAGAGTAGCTAGTGGCTATGCCAGTTTAACGAGCGGTACACATGCTCACTTTTCTGAAGTTCTTCTAGATAACTTTGTTGTAAGTTTTTTATAAGAGAATAGAACTCGAACAACGCACTATACAAAGATGGCCAATATGTAAATTTTCGTAAGATTTCTTTGTTTTTAATAGCTTATTTTTAGTGGACCTCATCTAGAATCTTTTACTAGAACAATTTGTTGTAATTTAGGCATCCAAATACTTTACTGTTTAGGTTGAACTTGACAAATACATTATGAAAAGGTGTTCAAAAAGTAAATTAATATCGCCTACAAATAAAAGATATACCTACCCATTCACTTTAATACCATATTTGAGGAGTCTGTCAACTTTGCCTCCTAACTCGGCTGTTTTGCCAAATTTTTAATAAGCCTTTGATAAAAAATCTCATACTATTAGCTTGCAAATCTTTTAACGAGTAAATTAGTTGCCCACTGATTTCAGCTATCCTCGAAATGCGGGCCTATGACAATTCCCTCATCTATATAACCTTGATGTGTGATATACATTCCAACATTTGTACATTCCAATTTGAACTAACCACTTTTGTACGTCAAATTACTTTAGTTCTATTACTCGATTTTCCCAAAAAAACATTCCCAAAAGTAAATTTGCCTTACTGTAAGCCCAACAGTATGCAAACAAATATGTCTTAATTTGCTTGAACCCCGACGCTTTTGGTGTTATATCTTAAACTCTAATTTTGGAAAAAAAATGTGACGAATGCATTGAATATTTTTGATTTTTTGAATTGTTTACCATTACTGTTTTTCAAAAACTAGTTTGACAGTAGTTTGGTATTCGAAACGCACCATTGAAAATACTTAAAAATTGTGCTTAAATACAAAATCTCAAACTCGAGTTTACAGCTTAAAACATGCACTTGTTTGTAAAATCCTTGAAATTCAATTGCTGTATGCTCTCTCTGTTTTCTCTCTCATCATTTTTTTGATGGACCGGCACAATTATAACTTTCCGATAGTCATTCCGCATTAACAAAATTCCGTCTCTATAAGCACACAACTTACCAACTCGACAACTATTTCTCGAAATTTACTCCTCTACCTGCACTTTTTTTCGTGACTTTCACTGCCTAGATCAATATCTTCACTATTTGGAAGTGAGTAGTATTCAAATTATTCTCTTTACACTTCTGAACGTCACATATTTTCCTCTGCCTGTATTCTCGCTTATTTCGACGAGCTCAACTAACTGTCTTCTTTAATGATTTCAGCGATAAATTGAGTAAATTCCGCCAATACAAAATACAAGTATTGCGCACTTTTATACAAAACAAATACACTTTGCCATCAGAAGCGCCTCCACAATAGGCGCGTGCGTGTTCTTTAACGCATTTTGGTGATCTTTATAACTCTTAATGGCTTCATTTCCACTAACGATGCTTTTATAAATACATTAAAAGCGTATGCATTGAAGCACTGACCACACAAAGTTCAAGTGTATCGCTAACCACAATTGCTGCTGGTTTATAGCAGTTGGCAGTTACGCCAGTCCATATCAGTTAACCTCATTAAATGGCACACTCAATTGATTCATGAACTCATTGAGCATTTTTTTTTTTTTTTGGCAATTTTCGCTGGACACTCCAAAGCACAAGATTACACATATGAGCGGCTCGCATACACTAGCACCCATCCATCCACCCACCATTGCTCTCAGCTGCACCACGCACATTTACGTTTATAATATTAACATTAAGCATGCATACATACCTACACACAAGTGCAGTGTTATGTGCGATGCCATGCAATGCGTCTTCATAAATGTCTTCTTGGCAATCTAATAGTAAGTCTTTCATTTTTATGGCAAATCCACGAACACACGCACACTTACTTAAAACTATTCTTTGTTTCGTAATCACCTACGTACATCCGGCGTTGAAGATTTTAATGTCTCAATGTCGAGTTAATTGGTCTCCATTGGGTGTAGCATGGTTAGCGGTGAGATTTTTAATGGGAGAAAATAAAATGTGTATTCCTCGCCCGCATGACTCTAAGCTTCAGTAAAGCGAAGCAAACAAAATTATTATTTTTTCTTACGTAGAGCCTTTGCTTCCGTTTGTTTTCGAAATAACGGCTTGATCAAATCTGGTGGCATAGACAGCCAGTCAAAGTCGTAAAATTTGATTAACGCAGGTTCGCGTGTTCGATTCAAAACACTTATCTTATTTTAGCATTGTAGTATGAGTATGCGATATATCAGTGCCGGTATTATCTTCTTGAAACCAGCATTCACTAGTAGAAGTTTTCCTAGGCATTAGTGAGAGGCCGAGGTTCACCGCATTTGGAGCAGCATCTGAGTTTCCCGTTGAAGTTCAATGTGAATAATTCATACACCCATGAAAAGCATTCACATCTAGGCTGACAAAAGAATGTAACTACATTCACTTGGAATACTTTTCCTGGAAGAGAATCAGAGCTTTATATTTCCTATTCCTACCTATTCCACTCACCATTGGCTGGCCACAATAATCATTAGCAAATGAGAGTCTAAGTTCTTTCTACAGCAAGAATTCAATTGTATATGGTCCACAGGGTTTTACTTCCCCTTCCGAACTAAATTAAAGAAACGGTTGCATATCAACGCCTGCCCTCCGATTTTTTTATGCCCTTGTTTATCGAAAAATCCCGGTTTAAGCGTTTTTTTTTTACTGAAAATGTTTACTTCCAAGAGCCATATGTCTTTATCAATATTTCATAGTCATATTTGGGCATATATACCTATTTAGTGTTGGATATATTTGGATCGCCGTTTAGTACATCTCACGCGCAGCTATGTGTAATTGAGCGTTAGCTGACGTCAAATCTTTGCCGCCATTTAAAATCCGACAGAGCCGAGCCGTCCTCCCCGTTCTATTCTTCTTTTCTATTAACCCTAGTATACAGGCTTCAGTTCCCAGTAAATTAGTCTAAACACCTTCTAAGTATTGATACAACATCGCTGTTCAAAAATTTGTTGATAGTAGGAGCTGATGCTCTGCGACTACCCGCAACGAAGTAACTATCAGGTAAAAAATAAGTAGCCAACCAATGTTAGCTATTTTCTGTAAAGAAGCCGCCTTAAATTTGCACACACTTTAGTGATGCCACATTGTTCTGTTGTTTGCTACCTTACCCATTTTTATTCATTTGCTTATGCCACTTCCCCACCGTCAGCGCGAGCGTATTTGTAATATATGACTTTATGCAAAAATGGGTAGCGACCGCAGAAATTTCGCAACTATTTCATTTAATTTGATTTATGGACAATACTGGAAAATGGCTACTGCTCTTCTCTGTGTGCATGTGCATGTGCATGTGCAAATGGAATCTCTGCATGGAAGTTTTTTCAAGTCAATGTTTTTCTTTAGTAAAATCTTGCTTTTGTCGCCCCCCTCTCACTCCTCCTCTTTTATTTCCTTTCATCACTACTGCATGCGATCGCCTTTCTTTTCCCGTCAACGCGCCGAAGGACACGCCCGCTGCTGCCGCATACGCAGAACAATAAGAGCTATAACAACAACAACAACAACAACAGCAACGAAGCGAACGACTGATATTGAATTGTTGCATAAAAAGCACAAACAACGCAATGAAATTGGCTGCGAAAGCATGTGACAGCACAGTGATGGTGCTACATTGGTGGCAGCGTGTATAAAAGCGCCGTTACAGTTGGCAGACATGTTGACGTTGGCCATGACGTGTAAGGCGTTGCCAGCATCCAGTCAAGAAAATTTCGCGACCTTGCGCCGCAGAATATTCAGAAAAGGCACTACCAGCCACCACCAGTCACCACCAGAAACCACCAGCATATGCTTACATACAGTTGAGGCTGAGGCTGCATGGGAGCGTGTTTGGCTGTGTTTGTGCACGTTTGTGCGCGTTTGTGTGCGTAGTATTGCATACATTTAGGCGTGCATATGCTCTTGAGCAAATGGCGAAAGATTAAAGTAATAAATTTTGCTTTGTGCAGGAATTTAGTAATTTTCGGCCTTTCACGCTTTTTGTTTTCGCTGCCAACTCACTATGTAATGTGTGCAAAGGTTCAGCTAAAATTCAGTTCCAAAGCGCATTTAACGCTCATTTGTGTGAAGCCAGCGTTTGCTTGTTAAAAATATAAAATTTCTGTGCTTGCCTTGGAAGTTCACCTTTCAATAATTAACACTAGAAAAACCAAAATCCCTAAGCGAAGATTTTATATGAGCTGTAAAATGTACCAATCTAAAATATTCTATTTTGTTTGGCCTGACGAAAGTATGCTCTGCGAAAACACAAAAGTCTGTGAAACTGCTGAAACAATAAAAAAAAACAACAAAGTCTCAAGCTTAAGAATTTTCAGTAACTTGAAAAAAGGAATTTTTTTAGTTTGTCTGACTTACAGCGCTTGTCTAAGGAACGATCTGTCAGTAAAAGTTAGCAGTTGGCTCCCCTGATCTTTCCTTATATTTTCAAACTTTTACAAAGCCCACATATCGAATATAGTAACTCTTTATTCGGAAATAGATTTCAATTACTTTCTATATATATCTATATATAGAAGATATAGATCTATATATAAATTTGTAAACTACTTAGCTTCGCAACCCGATTACGTCACTGTCGCAAGACAAAATTTACTATCCGTAGTACATTCTCGTTGAGAGCTACAGTCAAAATTTCAGCCGATTCGGGCTTGTAGTTTTGCTTTGACCACAAGACAAGTGATTCGTCTTCTTCGATGGCAATAATCGAAAATTTATTTAAAGGGTTTCAACATGATTGCACATCGATTTTTGATGAACCATGCCCAGGTACCTGAAAACGACTACCACGGAGAATAACTCGACAGAAGCTCTCGATCTCGCATTAGCAGATCGTCAACTAAAGGTGCACAAAACAGCTGAGCTAGCAGGCATCACAAAAGATCAGAATCTGCATGAAATATTTGGCAGGAGAAAGCTGACGGCAAAATCGGAGCAACGTTTACTTACTCCGGACAACGTGAATACTTTCTTCCTGGCTAAACTTTTCGCGTTTTGAAATGTTTATTGCTTCAAATTATAATTTTCATTCTGCTAAGCACCCATTGACATCGATCCACATCTAAGCGCACTTGTTTTATAACAAAGAATTCGGTCCCTTCACATACTTCAATACTTCATCGCTTCACAACGACGTATGAAATAATATTGCTTGGAAGCATATTTTTATGTTTATTACCAGAAGAATTAATGTCCCAGAGAACCCGACAATTGTTGACTGCGTGATCTTCTTTCAAAATACAGTTATACCCTACGCAGATAGATACACAATTCGAACTTGCGAGAATTGCCTTGACTTGAATAAGCTCCTCAAAAGCATTTTGTAGGCGGCCTGAATCTACAAAGCCCTGCTCAGAAAAAACCAATGCTGTAAGGCCATAAAGAAGCCCTAAAACAAGCTATAATAGATTTTTTCATTAAAAAATTTTGCGTATTTTGGCTTTGAAAAATATTCTATTATATTCTATATTCTATTTTCAGAAACAAAAAAATTCATAAAAATATTCGTTTCTTTCCTAACATTATAAAATAGCTCTATATACACGTATATATAATATATGTAAATAAAATACGTGTTTTATACAAGCAAAATCATACATATTGTGCATGTATGAGTGAGTGAGAGTGAGGCGTGTTCAAAAGATAACAGGGAATTTTGTTTTTTGAAAAATGTATTTACTCACTCGTCCACATTAATGCTGTCGCCTACAAAATGGTATAGTCTCGATTCGATAGTATGCACTTATGCCAGCGCTACTTCCAATCATCGAAACACTTCTCAAAATCGATTCTTCACTCGATTTTTGGGATGGCCTTTAGCTCTTTCAGCGATGTGTTTTTAATATGATCTATACTTTTAAAACCACGGCCCTTTAAGGTTTTCTTTATTTTTGGAAATCAGTCACACGGAAAAAGCCACACGGAGCTATGTCTGGTGAATATGGTGACTCTAGCATCATTACAGTGTTGTTTTAGAACAAGAATTCACGAACAAACAACGAAGTGTGAGCAGAACTGAGCGAAGACAAAGGATTGCTTACCCGCAAATCCGGGCGTTTTTTTCGGGTTGCTTCACGCAAACGGTGTTGAACTTGTAGGTAGTATTCCTCATTGAACGTTTGACCTTGAGGCAAGAATTATGATGCCCTACGCCATTAAATTCGAAGAAGATTTCCGTTATTTTCTGAACACGCCTCGTACATCCATGTTATTTTCACTTACCCACTGACTGACCGAACGATCAAAAGCTCTTTGTTGTCGGTTATTAATGCGATTATAACGGCCACTACAAGCTATTTTCGAAAACATATTTACGTTATATTAAAATATGTACTATGACCACAATTACTGGGATTATTCGGGCTTATCTGGTCTAATAAGCGCACTTTTCTGCAATAATATTCACAATGGCAGATATGTGTGTTTGTATGTAAACCAATGAAACCAAATCGCTAACAATTCACTTAAAAAACATTCGTCAAAGCAGGTATTCATAATTGTCTGGTGATTACTTTACTGTGGAAGGGATGGATTTCTCTTTCTTTCACTATGTTATATAAGTTATCGACCATTATTTATTGAAACTGGCAATGTTAAATATCCGCGAATTACACAATTAAATATTATTAGAAGTTTTTTTTGAGCGCTTAGGAAGCATTTTTGAATGCGCTTATGCAATTTTATTAATTTCCCATGAAAATGGTTATAGGTAGGATATACCACACTTCTTCAGAGAAGAGTACTTCACAGAAAATCTTTAGAATATCGGTAGTTAATGAAATGAAATAATTGCTTATGCCCTGGAAGGTAAGATTCATTTTGTTTTTTAAGTGATTCGACTTTAGTGAATCTATAAAAATAAGATAAACCTTTTCATATGAGAAACTTGAGAATATTTTGAAGCGAAAAAGCAAGAGGTGTTTCTCTGCATACTACTTCTATGGTTCTGAACAAGTATTAAGTAGTTGAATATTCGACAATTGGCAAAGGGTATAAACGTGAGGGTACTTACGCTACTGCCAATAGTGTAGTAGCTAAGGGTCCCAAACGGAACTCACTCGTTTTTCTCCTGGGGTTAAAAAGTTGAACACAATATACCTAAGTAATTCTACTCTGCCGGATTGTAGCTCAGTTAAATATTTTCGCCCTTAATGCATACGCGGATGTTAAATAATCACAATAACGTTATAATCAATAACCCAAGGGAAAATCGCATTGGAAATTCTGTAAACGAAGGGGCAGTGCCTCAAGGCTCAATTAGCACTTAAGTGTCGTTTTGATAAGTTTGCATAATGTTTTGATCTGCTAATATATTTATGTACATGTGTTAGTTAGTAGTGTCATGTGAATAGGGAAAAAGTTAGTGACTCTGCCTCTAGCCAGTTAATCAGTTCTCTCAATTTTATTCATATTTCCACAACAAGAAAGTCAAATATGAGAGACGTAAGTTAGTGGATCAAGGAGTTGAAATCTGTCTGCGATATCTGAATATTGTTAGAGTTGTAATTGAAAATGTTGCTTTATACTTTATGAATATTTATCCAAGTGACCAATTCTAAAATCACTTAATTCAACGTAACAAGCCGAACTTTTATAAAAAGCAGTACGGACACCATTCTCAGGCTTCTCGGCTTAAGGAAACAAGAAAATAATGTAGCAATAAAATAGCAATCAAAAGAAGAATAGCCATTGCGTAGAAGAATTTTTTGAAGCCGATAAGAATATATCCAAAAAAGGATGTTCTTGGTACAAAGTCAACAGTACTCCGAGCTTATTTTCCAAGTGGAAGCTGGAGTTTATCTCGTCATTGAATTAAGTCATAGGTGTTTAGCCAAGCTTCTTCTCTACTACGGTACAGATTTAGAATTATGTGTGAGAGTAGTTTCTATAAAAAGATTTTCCATCTGGTAATTTAACACTGTCTCTTGGGAGCTGATATGTAAATCCATAACCTTGAAAATAGTATCCAGGGTACTGGCTTTTGGAAAGACACCTATAGTCCTATTTTCAATTGCGTTGGATACCGTTGATGTACATAAAAAAGCTTAAAAAAGGCTCTAGGATTACATGTAATTAAACAAACAAAGCTCGTTGGTATTGGTCTCCAACTATATTTTGAGCACATTATCAATCGAATTCGAACGCTCACACATCTATGTCAATACTTCATACAATACATATGTATAAGTATGAATGGGACTTTCTTCTAGCTAAAATTTATTGACCATTAACAGCATCAAAAAGCCTTCGACTCAAAGCGCTATTGACATAATTTAGTACACGGCAGTTGGAGAGACAATGCAAGCCATTCTGTGTGTACGCAAACACACTTATGTACGTTTGAAACAACAACAACTGCAACTAGTGTTTAGCGCGCTGTAATCCTGGCTGCCATTTTGAATAGTCAATGGCCCATGGACATTTACAAACGTTTACTAGAGCTTTCGTCGCAATTTGGCGTTAGTTTTTGTTTTTGGTTCGAACGCGTTTTTGATGCAACCATCAATCGCATACATAGGCTGTAGTTGAGCAAATCGTTTGCAATCGTTCAAAGATCAAGTGTAAACATACAGCTTTGTGCCATTCCATATTAACTACCGCCGCCGACGAGGACTTTGCTGCATTGTGAGCTTCAGCTGTGAAGCTTTTGCGGAGGATCGAGCAAGTGGTATACAAGCCAGTTAACAACAAAAAAAAAAACTAAGGAAATGTGTACTTCTAAAATGGAAACAATTTTATAAACGTTCACACACACACAAACACTACTGCAGCCCTTACCAAGCAAGCTATGTTCTCCGACCGACTACCGAAATAACTTGGTCATAATTCATCTGCCCGACGACAAGCATCAATAGCGCTCATCATTAGTAATGTGTTGTCAGCAAAGTACTGTTGCTGGCACTGGCACTAATATAGGTACAACTACAGCATATCATAAACGCGCGAGCGGGAAAAACTCACTCGCGCGCTAATAAGTATGTGACGCAGAGTTTCATCAGCGCTGTCATCAAGTGCCATAGTCCGCATCATCGACGGTGACGATGATGACGACGATGACGGTGGCATCATTGTAATCGCATTTACTGTCACCGGTTCTTGTCACACTATTTGACATTTGGCCATTGTCTAATGGCCATTGTTGTTTGTCATCACGAGTCGCAAGCGACAATGAATCGAACAAAAACCGTACAGATGAGAACAACAACTCAGAGTGAACATTAAGCAACAGCGATAAGCACAACTAGAAATAATCTATGCGCCACAGCAGGACGCGGATGGTAGTTGTGGATTCCGAAGGAAATGCTTTGAGTCACATGCTCCCAAAATTACCATTTTTGGGGAACAAAAATCCCTTTTTTGGGAAAAAAGTATAAATGTAAACTATAAATATAATAATTGAAAATAAAGCAAAAATATAGGAAGAGATGTATGAAAGATGTAGTTTAAATAATGATCCAGAATCTTTCAAAACTTAAGACTGCTTTCAAGCTGTGAATTGAGGTAACTAACGAGAATGTAATCCAACATGCTCAACATTTTCGAAATCGTTTGAAGTTTCAACTCGGCTGGATCGTAGTAAACTAATTATGGAACATGTCTCCTCGGACAATCTTGTAATGTAATGTGGCAAAATATTTATTACGCTATTGTCGAATAATCGCCTTGATCCATTGAATAAAGCCGAAACACTGAGTTTTGAATGGATGGTTTCGATGTTGTAGCCCTCTATTCACTGACTCTTGGTGAACCATATAATATATAAGACTAACTATAATGAATATCCATATTCCATATATTCCCAAGGAACTCGAAATGCTTTATTTTACTGGAAACTAGCTGAGTTTTGATAACGCGTGCCTTTTTTCATTTCTACTTTTCCCTTTCAGTGTTCGTTTTCGACAATTTTTGTAAAAATTTCTTTGTAGAATTTTTTTAGAAATTTTTTAAACTGTTCTTCCATTCCGAGCCTCCGAATTTTTCCTTCAACTCTGACTATAAAAAACTTCCTTTGACACTTGCTGACTATATTGCCGATCCTCTCTGTTGGATGGTATTTTTTGTCATCTAAATTTTGATTAGGTTCCAAAGTTCATTTTTCTGGAACACTTTCCAATATTCCATCCACCATTCATAGACACTACCCAAAAGTAATTTTGTATTACCCTCTGTAATAGCGGTTTTCGAAGCATTGAGATATTTCCCTAGCAACCTAGCTTATGAGGCCTTCATTTCAGGAATATTAGTGGGTCCGCTTTTTCTTCACTTCGAAGCCATTCAATTACCAGCACTTTGGCCACCGTTGTCATTTCACCGTTTCAAAGCATCATCAAAAGCTGGTGTCTATCTCAATACGCATAGGAGCCGCAGATGCGCGTATTTAATGTATGAGTGATTTTTTTCAAAATTTTAACTTATTTTCCAGTACGGATTCCCTTTGAGCAAATTAATAAAGGTTGAGGTAGACTCTTATTCAGTTTCCTGCTTTATCAACCACCAAGTGCCAAATATTTAGAACAACTATCTAATCCTTCTAAGTATCTCACACTAGAGACGTTGCACTCTGTTTGGCTAATTCTGAAATCACTGTAGTTCTTTCCCTAGACATTTCCTGTTTGTCCATTTTGACGGCTCGACTCCTCTGCATTCATCGTACGACTCACAGCAGCAATTTGACTAACCTCTGCCATAAGCATTGTATGTTGTGCTCCTGTTTTTCCGTTTGCTGCTTGAAGGCACTTTAACCGCCTTTTCATGTCTTTTGTTCATTTTTCATTGTAGTCCATAACCTTGAAATGGACAGCGTTGAGCAGAAAAATAAATAAATTTTAACCGCAGTCATTAAAGTGCACGCCCTCTTGCTGCCTAGTTCTACTCACACTGCTACCCCTCCCTCTCTTCCACTAACTTCACTGCATGCGAAAGTAATTTCTAATTAAGCGTGACCTTAGAGCGTCTTACAAAAGCATAAATAAACGCCTGCAAGTATGCTACACAACATGACAGCGACAGCAAGAGTGGCAGCAGCAGAGACGCTCGCAGCAGCAGCAGTAGCGCAATCTTCACTTGTCATTCACATTTGCTTGCCATGTCAGTAATTTCTAATGACTACGGCAATAACAACAACAACAACAACAACAATGATGCATGCTAAAGGCATAATGAAAAGCTTATCTTAGTTGTGAATAGATTTACTAAGTGATGTTTAAGTGAATTGCACTCGAAACAACGGTGAAAGGCCCAGAGGTGAATGCGTCACTGAATAATTGAATGAGTTAATGTATAATTGGATGGGTTTATGACAATTAAATGCGCGTAAAAATTAAGTATAGCAGGACGGACGGACGGGATGGCTCAGATGGCATTTGCATAGTTATGCAAATAACGGTGTGTCTATGTGAAATATGCTAATTACTGTAAGACTTTCAATTAAGTGCAGTATATTGCAATAAGATTTCTATATAGGTTTAATAGATCATCAAAAGATATTTAGACAGTTCAGCGGCTTTTAAGTACATCTTCTAGAGCTGTGTTTTTGCTAAAAGAAAAGCATATGAGACATTTTATTCAATGGTTTCTCATATCTCCTAATTTTTACAGGAGAAAGCAGAGAACTTTAAGAGCATGTTGAAAATCTTTAATGCATTAATTGAGGGTGCACTAATTCAAAATTTACCCACTCGTATTGACTATGTATCGCATATTACGAATTATAAGGATTGTAGTCCTTGCATAAGAAACTTCTCAAGTATTGACCCTGAATGGGGAAGCCAATTAAATAACATTGGCATTAACGCAAGTTTCAAGAGCCAAATTTTTGCTCGGGAAAATGATTTAAGCCAACAAGTAAAAGAAAGCAAATAATGAAATATCTTTACGGTGTATCGACTTTAAGGCTGCTACCGACAGCGTCATAAATATTATATGGCTGTCTAAAATGACATTGAGCAATAACGCCAGCTCGAACAGGAAAGAAACTTACTGAACTCTTTGCTATTGAATGCGGTTTCCAAAAGAATGAAATTTTCGTTTAAAACGACAAAATTTTTGCACAATTTTTTTTTTGAAGAGTTAACTGGTTCGGATGAAATCACGAAGCATAACGAAGAGAACTGATAGTGAACAAAGTTCAGACGACATATGTATATCATATTAGGGGTACTCAAAGCTGTGCACTATTGGATAAAGAAAAATGTATTGGAGCTATACTTCTGGCAGTATTTCCTATTGATCACCTGCCAATCAAAATTTTTGGTATCAATGCTAGGTTTCTTTCCAAATAACTTTACTCGTGTCTGGGAATATTCACGGACAGGATATATGAACACTTTATGCTCATGAGCAATTGTTTTCAGGTTAGGAAACAAAAAGTGACTTCAGTACCATGCTTTTAGATACTCATCATTCTAATATAGGTCTTAACGCCAAGCTTCTGAAAGCATGCTTTGACCAACACATATACTGAGTGAATAAAAACTGTATAAAACTAAATGTGATATCAAAGTAAACGTATAAGGATTCTCGCTCACCGCTAGTAAATTACCTTTTTTCTTCTCTCTCTCTCCCTCTCTCTCTAATTTACAATATGCTGATAATGAGCTCATCGAAAAAACTTATTTTAAAAAGTGAGCTCTCAAATTTTTTATGTAGATCTTTGAGACCTGGTATACTAAGCAGTTGAATTTTTTTTTTTAAGTACCAGATATACATGTGGCGACATAAACAACTCTGCACTAGCAAAATCAAATTCCCTAACTTTAATTGTAACGCAAGAGTAGTTGGAAAAAAAAAAAATGCAACGACATACTGAAATCAGTTAGTATGCACTTAAAAACAAAAAAAAAACAATAATTTACATATAATTTAAAGCAAACAAGTTTGTTTACATTTATAATTGATTTATTTTCAGCGCCTTCCGTCCGGTTGTTATCGGGTTAACCTGTCCGTTATCATGCTTTACTAACGGTTTTTCTTTCCACTTTTGTAATTTTTTATATGAAACACATATTTCAACTCTTTTACATTTTGCTTTTTACAAGTTTATTAATTTATTTTTTTTTTTAGTTTCGCGCAGTCGCCTAAAGTCGCTTTCCGCATATTCATTGAATTTAAGCGGATATGTCACATAAAGTCCATAAACGTAGTTAACGTATTTTCCGTATTACCAACAACAACAACGTGGCAAAAGCTTGTAATTATGAAATGTGAATAAGCCGTTATTTAATATAACCGAAATGTCAATATACAAAGTGATTTATATGATTACATTTTCCGTTATGTTGCTTACTACAGCTTTATAATTTCTATGAAATATTTTAAAGATACAATAAATATACGTACATATGAATTTTTATTGTAATTTAGAAGAATTGCGGAATAATTTTTGTGTACTTAGAAAGGTGATTCTAGAAAGAAATATTGAACAATATTCTTTAGTGTATATAACTAATTACAAAGAAGAATATTTTAATTGTATAGAACAACCTCAGATCGGTGGAAAATTGTTCTTTCCGGAAAAGAAATTTTATGAACAGCTCCCAAACTTAATCTAATTATGCAAACAAAAAGACGCGAAATAAAAAGAGCATAAATTTAAAAGTTTTTGACAGCTATTAAACAGCAAACCAAAAACGCGAAAAGTTTGTAGACAAGACCTGAGGCCGTAAATAAGGCGATCGCAGCCACGAAACTTGAACAAACCGCGCGCAGAGGCAGACAGTAAGCGACCTACCAAACTGGACCAACTGGATTCAAATTAAGCCGAGCATCATTACACAAAATAAATGCGGTTATTAGTAACCTGCAAACCCACATAAAAGGTTCTTAAGTCAACGATTGCATCATTGAGACTAGAAATTTCCAGATTTATAAGCAATTAGCCAGTGATTCTAGCAGCATTACGAAGCATTACAGCTTGAGGGATCAGCGTTGCCCAGACTTTAGATGCGAAGTGATCATAAGTCTATAAATTTCTGTCTTTCGGTTAAGGGATATTTATTTTCAGCATACTACTTTGAGGTTAACATCTTTCCTCCACTGACGAAGACCTAACGTATCATGGATTGTTTCGAAATATGTCTTACAGGCATTCCTAAAGAGAGGCTAATTGAAGATATCAGCTCAGTAATCTAGTACACGAGATGTGTTCAAAAAATAACGGGAGTTGTCATTTTTTGAAAAAAATATTTATTCATTCGTCTACATTAATGTTGCCGCCCTCAAAATAGTCCCGATTCGATATTATGCACTTATGCCAGCGCTACTTCCAATCGTTGAAATACTTCTCGAACTCGATTTCTGGGATGGCCTTTAGCTCTTTCAGCGATGCCCTTTTAATATCATCTATACTTTTAAAACGACGCCCCTTTAAAGTTCTCTTTATTTTTGGAAATCAGTCACGCGGCGCCATGTCTGGTGAATATGGGGGCTGAGGCATCCTTACAGTATTGTTTTTGGCTAGGAATTCATGGACATGCCAGGAAGTGTGAGAAGAATTGGACAAAGTAAGCCGTGAATTGTTGTCCCAAAAATCCGGGCATTTATTTCGGATTGTTTCACACAAACGTCGTTGAACTTGTAGGTAGTCCGTACTCCGTACTGACCGTTTGACCTCGAGAGAGAATTCATGTTGCACCATGGCATTAAAGTCGAAGAACACAGTCGAAGAACATTCCCGTTATTTTTTGAACACACCACGTATGTAACTGTTAAGATTTTAAGCCGAGAACAAGCGATTAAGGTTTGAGGGCAAAGAAACTATTTCAGTCATACAAATGAGATTATAAACTAAGCTTTTGAAAATTTTCAATTTTAGTTTTCGGTTTAGTTTACATTACCATAAAAAGGTAAAAACAATTTAGCAAGCGAATTTATATCTGATTAACGTTTCATACGCAAGCGCAAAGTCTAACAAAATCGTAAATAAAAGAATTTCGGCAAAAAAGCTATAGAAAATTTCGACCTGGAAATAGTCATATATATCGATAAGTATATTTGTATTTCCTTATCTAGTCATGCGGAAGTTGCGAAAAGTTAGCTGAGTCGAAATCGAAACGAATGTGCCAACAGCCAACAACCAAGCGACCGAACCAGACATGCAGCCAACCGACCAATTTTTAAGCGTGGAACTAACCAAACATTCGCCAAAAAAAAAAAACAAAAAAGAAAATAAAAACGGTCCAGCAATGAAAAACCGTTTTGAACAAATATATAACTTGGCCAAATAATTGTAAAATGAAAGCAACAAAGCGACAGCACACACCGTAGTGAGTCGTATGCGTTGAGTACAACCATGGTTATTCTAGGAAGTGAATTCAAACGGTGCCAAAAGCCAATACATGAAAACCGCTTGAGTTGTGTTAAGGATATATTTGTTGTAAAAAAGAGCAGCCCCCGAGCGAAATTTAGTAGCGGTAATGAAAGTCTACTTCTCTACCATCCACGTTATTCTCCACTTGGTCTTTGATATATATCTTGATATATGATATCTTTGATATGGTATGGTATCTTTGATATGATATGGTCTTTGCTATATGATATTATAGCCATTTCGAGAACTGTAGAGTTAGTGCGCAATCGAACATGCTTTCGCGATTTTTAATTCATCTCAAGCATGTTGAACCTGTTGTTCAAGTACGTGAGGCTAATCGTTTCAGCACTGACAATCTCTTAAGATCTTCACATCTTTCACAAATCTCATTTTATGTTAAGAGCATCTTTGAAGCTCAATACCACAAAAGCAAATTAGTCAAAATTCATTCGTCAGGTTCACATAATTTTGAAATTCATAATAAGAAACCTGAGAGTTTAGAAAATTCGTAAATATTGGTTCCACTTTTAATTTCAAGTCATTTCAACATTGTTTTTGATACTAGAACCAAAACAAAGAACATTGTGTATAAAGACGTCAAGACCGGACTGTTTATTTGAGCAGTAAAAATAGTTTATCTTCACCTCATTTAATACCAGATCCATTCTTCTTATTTATCGGATCATTAGTAAAGAGGTTCAGAAAGTCCATCGTAACACGGTTTCACAGCGACACCAAAAACTATATAAATGATGTAGAGATTCCAATCCTGTTATAGCAGCATAAGACTAAAATTTCTCTGTGGAACATAAAGAGATCTCATCATAGATAAACTGATGCAGAAATTATTTATTTTTGAATGCTTCTCGGAAACTTTTCCTCGGTTGCAATTATTGTAAGGGCGTAAGTTGTTCCCCAACAATTTTGTTGTTAAGCTGCAAAGTGCTAGGTAGAAAACTGAATTCATTCCGGTTACTTGAAACCGAAATATCTGGAATAAACTAGGACTAGACCATGTGGTAGTGTTATATGACCATTTAACAGTGGCTTTATACTGTAGAGCTCAAATATGTCTACTAAAAGAGTTTCATTTGTAAGATCATACATAAAATCAATCGAGTCACAATGCATGTTCATATAATAGATTTCCTATCTGAACACCTGCCCTAGCCTTGAAGATATGTTATAAGTAGATAGAAGATATTATTAAGTTTGGCCTTTTAAGAGGCTTTCGGCTAGATATCTTAGTGACATCAACCAAGAGTTTCTGTAAAATTTATTTACATAACTGAGTCCAGTTCTATATTTGCTAGTTCAAATCTTGCCATACTCATTATTCATGTATAGAGTGAAGTAGAACCCATGAAATATCTCTAAATAATAAATGTTATGCTTAAGTAATGCTTTAAAAATATTTTTCTCTCTTCAACTCCTTTGATTAATTTCTTTTTGGTATCCATATATATGGAAGTATTCTATAAATTTCCTACAGAATTACGAGTATATATAAATTTCGTATATATTTATTTATGTACATTGAAAACGTATACCAATTCGTAGTTTTATGTTTATAATTGGCTGCAAAACTGCAGATGACTGCAACTAAGCGTTGAATTAAAGTTCGCTTCAATAATTTTAAATGCCATCGAGAAAAGTTTTGACCAAATTAAAGTTAAGCGCTAGAAAAATAGCATTTTTTATTCAGCAAATGGAGAGAGCTGAGGTGGCTAAAGCTAGATATAGACCAGACTGTTTGTAGTGGAATTTTCTCTGTCAAAATAAAGATCAGGCTAGAAGGTGGCCAACCAAGCCAAATTTGTTCTTATGAAAGCACCGGAGGCCTTACTATTGTGATCCCAATGTAATGTACGGTTTATCTGTGCAAGCGC
Source organism: Bactrocera minax (assembly GCA_021498325.1). Taxonomy (NCBI): domain Eukaryota; kingdom Metazoa; phylum Arthropoda; class Insecta; order Diptera; family Tephritidae; genus Bactrocera; species Bactrocera minax. The sequence goes on from JAKEEE010000023.1 coordinate 1,406,694, forward strand.
CCGATTTTAATATTAAAACTTGTATATAATGATTAGCGTGGTAAAAACATGGTTGCTAATGTTAAAAAGCGACGCCTAGAGTGACCTAAGGAGCAATATAAAAAGCTTCATTAAATTATGTACTCAATCAACATGGATGTTGAATGCGCTCTGTGTACACACAGAGTTAATAGGAAGGTGTGCTCGGATGAAAGGGCTCTTCGACAATCCTGCGGTAGACCAAACCTCAATTTTAGATACAAGTGCGGATAGTTACGTATCACTGTTTAGTAAAGACTTGCACAATACGCCTTCATTTATCGTAGCGACTTCGAAATTTCGAACTGATTTTGAGAGCGTTTCTTGAAGTAACGGCACCACCACAATTTGTGTTAAGTCCATAAAAATATTCGAACAATGCAAGGAAAAAACAAGTAAGGAAGAGCTAAGTTCCGGTGTGACCGAACATTTTATACTCTCGCAATGAGTAGGGGTTAGGGGAACTACTATCCCGATATTATAAATTTTTGCACGAGGATACATTATTACCAGAAAAAGACCTTATCTGAATTTTATTAAGATATCTCGCAGATAGATTAAAATATACCGCATAACCTCAACCGGAAGTCCGAAAATTTTTATTTTAGGAATACGGAAGCCAAGCTCAATACTTCCCAGCCAATTTTACCCATTTTCGACAAAACAGCACATTATTATGAATTTCACTAATATATCTAACAGAATGACCGATATTTTCGGCAATACTGTACTTCAAAAATGAAAAGCGGTGAAAGAATCAGATTTCCATTTTCCAAGACCAATGACCTCTTCTTTTACATTTATCGCGACTAACCACTAATCTTCTCGAGTTCATTAACCCCTTTGTTTATCTCTAGCGCGGTCAACAACTTTTGTTTACCTTTAATGAGGTACACCTGAGCAAACTTTACAAACATAGGTATCCAAGCATATAAAGTAACAAATAGTTTAAAGAAAGCATTCGGAAACACCTTATTTTAACCTACTATAAAATAGAGTTGCCATTCGACGAAATGTTTTAAACTAATCAAGATAATGGAAATGAGTGTACAACAAAGGGAGAAACAGGAGAGCTTCAGGAAAATATTTAGGGAAATTTAATTAAGGAAATTTTAGAACAGTGTTGCCACCTATCGATAAATTGTAATTTAAATGTTACAAAATCTAATTAACTTTTTTTATATTATTAAAATTTATATTAATCAAAGCCATAGAACTAAAGTTTTATTTTGTCATTATTTTTTCTTTCCGTAATTCAGTGAGTATATTAAGGCTGAACAGTGCCTGCCGGGTCGGCTAATAGAATTTATATAAATTTTTTCCGACATTTTTAATATTTTTTTCTTTATTGCGCTGAAATAAAATCCAAATATTCTTCATCATTAATATAAATCCCTTTATATTCTGCATTGCTTAATAGCTTTTGGTAAAGAAAATTATGAAAGCTATGCCTTTATTGTATGCAATGCTAAATATGTGTGCATATATAAGTATATATGCAAGTATTCAATAAATAAAAATTAAAATATATATAAGTGCGTTTGTATGTAATTGTTGTATATAAGGAATGGTAGTATGAACAATGCTCCAAAGCTGCGCGAATTTGTGAGGAAATGCATATAATTCTTCGTTTGTTTGTTTGTAATGTGCACTGGTCGAATGGCGCACAACCAACTACCAGCCAACCACAAGAATGATTGTTATTTACGCAATGGCAATAATAATCTGTATTTATACGAGTTAAAACACACTTACTTGCACACAATCAAATATAAAAGGTACAGTGAACAGCAGTAAGCACGCGCTCACGCAGTGGCATGCCGCGCCACAAACGCATACACACATCTATAGATGTATGTGTGTGTGCATACTCGTATGTTAGCACACATGTGCCTACTCCTTATAATATCTGATGCATGCGCAGAAAATTGAATTTTTATTCAAAATTCCAATATCTCACGATCAGTTGGGTTTATTTTTGTTTTCTTCTTGGCTCTATTCATTCCTTCGTTCGATTTCAATGCACTGTTCCAGTGCAAAAAGTTAGTTTTTGCCTTTGAAATGTGCTGTGTTCTCTGCTCTGCTGCTGTACATGAGTGACCTAACATATAAACTATACATACATATATGCAAGTAGACATATGTATATGTGTGTGAATTTTGTTTTGGTCGGCAGTGTAAGTAAGTATGTATGTATGTATATTCCTATACCTCTACCCACGTGTAGCAATAAATCAGCAGCGCTATAGCATGCTTTTTCCTGTGAAACACATGCATACACATACACAGCCATGCACATATGTATACACATTTCAATGGTTCACATATTCACAAGCCGATTTTCACTCGTTCCTCTCATGTTATGAGAAAACGCGTCGTATGTTTCCAACTAAATTGCTTTCGCATTTTATCCCACATTTCGCAGCATCTCAAATACATGCCAAGGTGTCGAATATTTTGAAATGCCGTGCAGTGTTCTTCGAATTTTCAGTTCTATAGAACACTTGGCATAAATATAGAACTAAAATTTTCTTCATAATTGTTTGCGAGCGAGCAGCAAATATTACAAATTTTCTAACTGGTTTTCTATGCGTTCAAAGCCATGTTCTATACAATAATGAAGGAATGATGTGAGAAAGTGAATATTCTTCCTAACTTAATCTGATTGAGCGTCTGCCACTATGTCTAACTCTGTTATCGCAAAAGCAAATATTATACTACAATACAAACATTTGAATACTTCACTTTCTATATTTTCTTTGCCACTATATCGCAGAAAGACCGAAGAAAAATATCGTGCCTTTACTTTCCCTTATCAAATTTATTCAGTTCAGGAAACAGTATTTTATAGTAGCAGTAGTAACAGTATATAGTATCAATTTCAGTTTGGTTTAGTTCTGAAGAATACAGTGGGGTATGAGAGAAAAGTCAGACATACAGCGATCACTCAATATTTAACGACTAACTCTTCTGAGTCACAATTACTAGTTAAAATTACTATACAAAGAGTACATCTTTGTCTTACAAAAAGTACACTGCTCAATTAATTCACCATAATCTTCCACAAATAATGAAAAATACCTAAGACGACCCAATGATCGGAACGTCAAAGAACAGAACTGTCTCTTATACTGTTTTATGAATCCAAAGTATAACCTTTGATGAGCAACAACTAACCGTTTGCCCCCTATACCAAAGCAAAGTAATCCACTCAATCCATATTAGTACCTAACATCTGGTTTCCATGATAATTTTCTTTAAAAGGTAAACCCGATTTGATTTATCTGCTATGAAAGTTTGAGCTCATTGCGATAAATGTAGGAGCCAAAGATATTGATAGTTTTTAATTTTATTTAAAAAAAGTAAACCCTCCTATACCCATCTCTATAAGCAATATTCTAAAAATCCTTAAAAATTCAAATCTGTAATAGCACGTGATGTCTAAAAACCTGTAAGCATATATGACCAAAGTAGACAATTACTAAATTAATGCCACTATGGAATATTACGTATGGCGATTTCTTAAAGAAAGAGATTGCTTCACACAATGCAATCAGCATTAGTCATGGTACTGAATTGAAATTTATCTTACTTACTTTTTTTTGGATGTTTTAGATTAAGACTTGGACACTATGGCATTAAAATTGTCTCAGTTCTCAGACCGAGAAGCAAAATGACCAACAGAGCGTATGAGTAATATATTTCGTTGCAAATAAAGGTAGACATATGTATACGCATTAGTTAAAAGTTGAAATATCAATCAATCAAGCAATAAATACTTTTTGAATTTCTGCACTATTAATCTGACATGTCTAAAGACCCGTAAAAAACAGAAATGAGATAAGAAAATTATGCTTGAAGTTTATTTCAGAATTATTTGAAAACCATTTTCGGGACTATTTCTAGTCTTATAATAGTCTTACGCTATCAATACGGTTCTGTATGCTATTCGATACTACTTCAATGCTATCTGAAACTTGTTCGAGAATTACTGAATTTCGAACATAACTTAAGACTTTTAAAATATGTTTTTCTAACTAAAAATTTCCAATATTTGAATAACATAAAATATATTTTTTTTTTTGTAAAATGCTATCAATTATCATTTCAATTACTAAGTGGAAAACAGTGTCTTAACGTGTTAAATGGCAAAAAAGTGGCAGAGAGAAAATCCAATTAAATTGCTTACATCTCCCACATATTCACCTAATCAAACCAAAATACATTTTCAGAGCCAGTTATTTATTGATTAAAGCATTTGCTCAATTTGCATACTTATTGCATACAGTTGTAAGAGACTTACTGCTTTTCAATATACTTATTCAAGTGTGAATATTAGTCTACACATATGCCAACTAATTGTGTGACTACTAAGTTTTACTATTCAACTAAATGTCACAGGAAGTTGTTGCAACAAGCATTGCTACAAGTGAACGAAATGAATAGATCCTTGTGTAAATTTGTCACTTTCTTTATATCAACTTTTGTGTGTGTAAATATGTAGATATATGCAAGTGTCCAGTAGCTATTTGCGCTTCATTGCAAACAAAAAGTTCTTTCCATTCGCCTTGCTTTATATTAAATATTTACATGCCATTTTTTGTAAGCTCACGGCCATGCATATTATATACATACATTTACAGTTATCAATATCCAATGGCATGTGAAGAAAACAAATTTGCCATTTCTAAGATTTTTATTAAGATATTTTCTACTTCAACGCAGCTGAATAAGTGTATCGTTGATTTTTCAAAATTCTTCTCAAAATTCCATTGCATGTATGTGTGTGTAAATATAAATATATCTATGCAAACATGCTTTCATATGTTGAATAATTCACATGAGGATAAATTGTGAACCTATTTCAGGTATTAATTTGAACATCTACTAGGATACATTACAATATTTTTAAGTGTATGTGTGCGATTAGTAAATAATACATTTATACAGATGCAATCACATATTTCTCACCTATACATACGTATTTTACATTGCATATTTCAATTCGCAGTTGCATCACGTTGCATTGCCTGCATGTGTAAATACTAAGCGAAGACTGCTTGTTTATTACAAATTCACAATTATCAAAGTGACACTAATTGAAATGAATAACTGCAGATCATTCATCCAAATATCAAGTGTTAAATTTTATAATTTATTTATTAAATACATCTAGCAAACTTGTATATACCTGAATATATGAATATGTACATATGTTTTGTCTAAAAAACTGGGAATAAGTATTTCATGCCCCTCGCACTTTTGCAATGAGAAGAAGCGTAAGTAAAAGCACGATATTTTTATCAACACTAAAACTAGCAGCAACTAAAACTTAACTAAAACTTGAAACGAAGCCAGCTATTACAAAATCAGTGAATATAGAATAAGAGTATATAGAATATACTATATACACGCATATTATCGCATATACTCATTTTACAGACAGACAGAAATGTGAAGTCGTCGATGGATCATCGATTTTATCGATTTCTACTCCAAACCCTACTATAAAAAAGCATAGCTTCTTCACTTAGTAACCCGATCGGGTTTCCGTTATTCTGCTATACGAATATACTCACTCAATTATGGCGAGTTGGGCGAGTGGATTGAAATCAGTCTAGTCGCTATATTCCCGGTGAGCGAAGACCTCAACCGATTTCCTTTCTGCTCTTTGTTTTTGTTTTTTTTTTTTTTTTTGTGATACCCAAGATTCTTGTGAGAGCTTTGTACAGTTAATTTTACGAAGACGAATTTATTTTAAAAATTTCAGGATCAAGTACAAATCTTTTAGGGACTGTATGATATCGCAGTTTGCGAAACAAATATTTTAATATATATTTTAATATATATGCAAGTAAACCATGTTGCTGACCGATCTTTAATTTGGGCTCACAAATCATTATATTTTCTAACATTGATCGGCGTCCATAATATATTGCGAGAGTAAAAAAAATCAGTTCTCGTTTCTCTAAAAATAGGAATGCGCTGAGCTACTGCTAATTGCAAATTTCTCAAGACTACCAAAAAATGTCTTGCTCATGAATTTCGTGTTAAATGGTCCTACAAATAGCTGGCAAAGTGAAACTCGCAAGCTAAGTTTCATCTTAAGCCTGATTCACAACCGAACCGAGATGTGTCTGCTAATTACTCCGTCTTAATCTGAAAGTTTCCAGGCATTGCTTTGACGACCGATTCAACACCAACTTTCGGAGAGCAGAACTCACGAGCATGTATGACTAGAACTCGTAAAAGAATTACGAAATCTAAACTCATGGTTAAAGAGAATGTTTCACCAAGAGAGCATTTCTTCAGGAGACTGCTTCTACTTTTCAATAACATAGTAGACGAACCTCAATTTCAAGCTGTAGCTATGCGCTAGATTAGATATATACTTAATGAACAAATGCAATCAATTTGAAACCCGACCTTAGGAAAACTAAAGTGCTCTTGCTTAAACCCCAATATTTTTAACTTACTTTAATAAAAAGAACCTGAAGAGAACCTTAGCTGATTTAATAATACTAATTTCATTTCTGATGCTACAGACCAACTCAAAATCGTTCTCTTCTTATAACATGACTAAATACAGTGACTAGAACAGAAAATATTGCGTGTTGGTGACTGGTACTCTCTTAAAAGTTGGTTATAATCTTGGTTAAAACAATCCTAGAAGACTTCTTGCTAGAAGAAACATATATATGTTCGCAGAATTTGATTCTTTCTTAGTTCTCATATACTCTGCTAAAGAAAAATACTTCATTGATGAATACTTATATGAATTTGTATTTGTGTCTTACTTACTTCCGATGAAGTAAGATGCTATAATGCATTGGCTCGCTAACCAGCATATCAACGACGCTTTCCTTTTAAGATTGTGCTACTTTACAATTACTCTATAAGATTCTTGTTTATAAAGAAAGAAAAGCTTCAAATTGATTACTGAAATTTCCGAAAAAACTCAATTGCACATGCATATATATAGATAAATGCTTCAAAATTCATCCTTTTGTAAATGAAATTCACAAAGCAAGATAAAGCATTCTTTCGCATGCAATAAAATATCACAAATTTAACAGCTCCTGAACACGAAATGCCAGCAACATTTGAGAAATATGCAATATTCCCATAAGGATTTTTATAAGGAACCTATGCAAAATGTATAAATGCTAGCAAATATATAAATGGAAATACTTCATGCATAATATATTAAAAATATGAGAGTAAAGAAATCTGCATGGCAACTGAAATTAGCAAACTGTATTACTTAAAGTAATATAGCCAATAACTGTATATTGCTTTTCGGTTATTTTCTAGTACCGTAGTAATGAAGCTTTTCTGAGCTTTCAATTGCACGTATATTTGTAATTGTATAGATATGTACATAGCATATATAAATTGTGTGATTTTATCATTTTTCATTTCACCCATCGCAGAATTATTTAGTAGCAGCAGAGTTGGGCTGAACTATTTATTATCTTTATATAGGCTTTTTAAATTATGTATACAGTGCGAAACTTAATTATAAGCTTGCAATAAATTTTAGTGTTGATTATACAAATATATACATGCACAGATAAAAAAAACTGCATAAATATTCATGAATTAGATACGCTACTACTCGTGTGTGCATTAGGGAGGCCCTTCGTAGCGAAAGTTGCTAATCTTTTAAATTACAAGCGTATTATTTAAATTATTATATGACTACTATATCAATTCTAGTATCGTAAAAATATGTATAGCTTGACAATAACTACCCTGCTCAACTTCTTGCAATATGTTTAAATCTCTGTGAACCCAAATTTGTATATATAAAACACTAAATAACTTTAAAAGCTGCTTAAATTGTTTATTTCATTTCGATTTACTAAGAAATTTGAAAACAATCTTGGGTACACCGAACTCGTCACATATATATTAGCGCAATATATGATATGTTTGTAACTGAAAAGTAACAATATATCATCACAGAGATAGAAATTAAATTTTTCGTCTCGCAAAGAAAGATTAACACCTGAATAATGTCAGTTGAGGCGCTCTCTTAATAGATCATTTTGTTGGTCAATTTTTAATCATTTATTTCCTAAAATAAGGAAACATGAAAGTTTTCTTCGCAATAGACAAAACCATGAACTGAGGTATGAACAATATCGGACGTCAATAATAATTCGACACTGGCGCCACCTAGCGGATTTTTAATTTTTTTTTTTTTTGCAATCACAGTTCGCTTTTGCTTGCCAGTATATGTACATATATATCTTCATTATATGCCGAATCGGTCTACAAATATGGTTTTGATAATAATTCTAATGCAGCCAGACATTTAGACTGATTTTATTAATCAAATAGTCGCCGTCTTCCAAAATCAAGCAATAAATTAACATAATATTATGAAAAGAACAGTTTTCGAACGAAAAATAAATAAACAAACATCTTTTTTCTAAAATAAAAATTAAGAGATTCAGTCGTTCTACAAATTTTTGTAGCAATATCGAGTTAGAAAATTATTCACGGATGAAATTTTTTTTACTTTCTTGGTTTTAATAAGATAATCTAGCCTTTGAAAATGGCATTTGATCTGATGGCAAGCGAGCCCAAAATTCCAAAGCGATATCTCCGGCTATAGTAGTAATTATTGAGAGCATAGAACTGGTTTTACTTTTTAAGTATCCCCCTAATATACATACCGACTGTCAATTATACAAGCGAGAGCGTGTGTGTCGCTTCATAATTGCTTCTGATTTCCTTTGTGCTGCCGTAGTCCTTGTAATAACATTAGATAACAATAATTCATTAAACTCCAACATATTTTGACTTTCTTAAAAAATGCTAGACAAATAATGCATTAGCTTATATTCTCTTAGAAATAAAACAACATGTGTTCTCTTTTTTCTTTTTTTTTTTCTTAATTAAAAAATTTTTTTAAGGTATAAATAATTAATGAATACCAAATTCCTTGGCTCCGCAACCAGTTGAGCAATAGCAATTTGTTTATTCTCTTTGACTATCCCGACTGATATTCAATATGACAAAGAAGCCTGGACGCATTCTGGAGGCCACCAACAAAAAGGGTAAAAGGGAATGAAATGGTTTGAAAATTTTTATTTGAATCCTAGAAATGTAATATCGCCATCGGAAATAGCAATGGGGACTGATTTAAGAAAGGTCTTGTTACACTAACTCTACCTTTTTCACTGACAAGGTGTAGGTCTCTTGAAAGAAAAGGCCACTCTCGCTCTCTCTGTCTAATTCCCTTTATTAGGAAAGGAATCTAGCCTCAAGGTTGTAGATATTGTTTTTGTCGTTTGGTCACAAACTCGTCTCCAAATTGAAAGTAATTTTTCATTACACATTAAAGTCCACAAATAGAACCTACTTAGCGTTAAGCTGTATATGAGATGCTTATTCACTAAAAGCTTGGCGAGTACATATTCTCATAAACAGGCTTCTAGTGAAAATTTTAAAACCTTAAAACTTTCCAAAAGTTCATGGAACACACAAAGCCGTAGGGCAAGTTCTATTGTAACCAGTTGCTTAATATGAAACTTTGTACTTTCATATGATATTTAAGCGAGCGAACTTATGTCTTCATTGCTTAAGCTTGAAAAACATTCGATATAAGAAAATAATAAAAACCAAACTAAAGCAATTTTTCAGGAATAACCTTTTCCCTAAAGACGCCTTATATATTATGTTCGCTCCCATATGACAAAAAAAACAAAAAAAAAAAAAAAACCAGCTCAGTGCGTGTTGCCGCGCTTTTCCAATTTTTCAAACACAAAGCAAACTTTTCCAACCACAATCTTTCTAGCTTCAACTTTCGTTGTCATTGCTCGCTGGTGTCCATTGAAGGTATAAAAGGCGTACACAAAAAAAAAAAAAACCAAAAAAAAAGCCAAACAAAGCTGCGCTTAACTTCAAGGGAGCTGCGAAAAAAATGGCAAAGCGGCAACGCAAAATCCAATTTAAGCATTGGTGTGGCGCTTCGACAGCTAAATCTAGCCAAATGAGAAATGACATGGCTTGCTTGGGGACGCACACTCCAAAATTGCGACCAAAAATTTGCTGCACTGAAAAACGCACAACATTGCTGAGATGTTTACCATGCTGCAACAACATGGAGGAGTGGACAAACACATGAATAAAGTGGCGAACGTGGCGAACGAAAAAGTGAAAGAAGCGAACAAATGCGGTGTCATCAAAGTCAGGTTGGCAAGCAGGCTGCTACATACAGGAGCGTTAGTGACAAAGCGGCTTGCAGCCAGCATGTTGCATTGTTCAAGTTGCATGCAACAAGAGAATGAATGCGCACGTGGCATGTGGTTTGTCAGTGGCAATTTCATCTTTTCCCTTACTTTATGTCGTCACTAATCCGACAACCGAACGCTTGCCGTATTGCCGTTGCGGTGGAGTAGTGCGAACACACACACACACACCTTTACTTGTGCGTACGCTGCAGGTGAGGTTTACATGCATTTAAGTCTGTGCGTGTGTGTGTGTGTGTGTGTGTGCGAACATCAAAAGCATTTTAGTTGGCTAAAAGCCGCAAACTTTGACTTCGATTGACAACAATGGCTCTTATAACAGCAGTAGCAGCAACAGCAACAACAACAACAACCACAACAATGACAACAATAAACCATCTATAAGTTTTTGGTGTTTGCCTGTCACAAATTTCTGAAGACGCACCGCAGCTGGGCACCTTATATAACCCTGCTCATACACACACGCGCACACACACACACACACACACACACGCACACATACGTGCATCGGCTGCCACACATCCATGCTACCCCATATAAGCCATACTGTCGTGATTACTGCAACAAATGCCGTGACGACTTCTTATATTCCATTGACTCACACACTCACACACTCGCACACATACGCAAGTACAGAGCATAAACCCCTTGAGAAACCAGTTGGGAAATCCTTGAAAATGTTATTCGTATCTTAGTGGCATTCTCTTGTTGTTATCGAGGCAAAAGCTGTCTGAGGTCAAGCATGGATTGACGCTTAAGCGCATACAAGGAGATATAATAAATGCAGTAAGATTGTATGCGTGCTGCATTGGAAATGGAAGTGGCGTAAATGCAAGGATTAAAAATGCCGAATGTGTGACAAATAACTTAAATCTTCTGAGCTGGTGTAAAAGCTGGGCAAATGTGTATATATATATATTATAAGGCGATTTTTTTACTTCTCTGAAGTTTCTCAGCAATTCCTTACTTAGTTAGCCTCAGCTAAACACTTAGTTATTAAGAAAAAAACCAAATTGAATTTCTAAATTTAAAAATGTTTACTCTAAGTAGAGCAACCTTTCAAAATAAATAAATCTTTGACAAGACATATCGTTCCAAGAACATGTGTGTAGCTCATCATTATTCATAAAATCGTAATTTCCATACGTTTTTGACTACATAATTGGAACCAATGAGTTAAAAGTTAAAATACTGATTGTTGTGAATCCAAAATCATAGAAAATTATTTTTCGATACTTCTAATTATGCATTGATGTGACAAATTCGATCAAGTATTCCTCAATTTCAGTAGAAGAAAGGGCTCGGCCAACAAAAGTTTTCGCTAAAATAATCAAGAAAATGTGTTGAGTCAACCTAGTCATGTTTCTTTATATATCTAAAAACAAATGAATCCTTGAATATTAGAAACATCTGTATAAATATTTTACTAAGACGAATTTTTACAACATATATGTGTTGTTTGTTTGTCGGTCGGAATAGACCAGTTCATACGAATATAATGTATAACTACTCTAATAAGGTGGTTTAAAAAAAAAAAAACCAAAGAAAATGCAATTTCCCCACACCATTTATTTTATCTTTATATATATATTTTTATTTATTATATTTTTTATCTTTATATATAAGCTCTCTTTATTTGTGGAAATCGGTCACAAGGAAAAAGTCACACGGCGCCATGTCGGGTGAATATGGAGGCTGGGGCATCATTACAGGATTGGTGAACTTTTGGGAAGTACTCCTTAGTGACCGTTTGATCTTGAGGCAAGCATTCATGATTCACTACGCCATTAATGTCGAAGAACATTTCCGTTATTTTTTGAACACATCTCGTATAATATATATAATATATGTAGATAACTATTAGTACATATAGATAACAACAACTAATGTCGACTCGTTAGAGCAGCATTTTGGTAACAGCTGCGCAAAATTAGACCCTTACCTACCAAACAAAGCTATATAACTTAAAAATATTAAAAGTGCTTTTATTATTATACCCTCCAACTATAGTTAGGGCAAGGACCAAGGCACGTAAAGTCTTTACTTAGCTAATACCATGCAGGAGGAGCAAGTCGAGAATTAGAAAGATATCTAAACAAACTCTTGAATGTAGCTAATATATATGCAATAAAGAGAAGAATATCTTTTGTTTTCGCTGCGACTATTGAAATAATTCGACCATAGTTCCTACGCAAATTTCTTGAGTTGTTTATTTGAAACATTTGGTTACTCTCCAGATGATTCTTCAGAGGCAGAAGGGGTTTGAATGCACAGGAAATTTGACCTAAATAATTGGTCAATAATATTCAATCGATCGCTTTTTCCTATTGTATATAGTATTCCCTATTGAATTCCCCTCATCCAAACCATTTCTTTTCTGTTCTTTATCCGATTTAGAGAAAGTGTTTTTTCTATCGGTTTTTTCAAGAAAAGGTTCGGAAAAAGTTCGAAAAGTGATGTGAAATCTGCTAATATGATTTGAATTTATCCACTGCTGCGTATTTTAGAACACTGGTTTTATTTTTTTTTTTTTTGCTATCTGAAATCCTCTCAGATCTGCTACATAACCTGCCAAGGATATGTATTGGTTGTAAATTGGGGTCAACAATAGCTACTCCCTATAGCTCGAGCCTTTGAAATATGAATACTTATCGAAGAATAGACTCATAAAATTACAAAGGCGCACTCTTGTCTAGCTATTCGGTAGGCCATTGTTTACATAAAGACTTGGTATCAGGGGACCATGAGTTGACAGAAAACGCAGCATAGTATATAACATAATTTTCAATACGACTTCACTTCACCACATACCTACTTGCTATATATACGCTCTACTCCCTTGCGTATAAATTTATATGTCAAAACAACAACAAAGTTATGTAGTTGAACTCATTTCAAGAGAGTATGTGGATAACTCATTAAAGTGCTATAACTATTTGTTAAGCACATTCCATTTCATTATGTGATTTATACCAGTTGTTTGTTCATTCCGATACTCTCTTAGATTGGGTGAATCGAAATCGAACACTGCTTCAACCGATTTATATATAGTTACCTCAATAAATTGGTATAACCACTTCTCATGTTAACTCTATTTAATTAAGGCAGTCTATGTGCAGCTATACCAGTCGTTTGTTCGATTCTATATTCTGTTAGATTGGGTGAATCGTGCACTGTTTCTATGAATTAATATAAAAGTGTTGAAACTTAATTATTTAGAATGATTAAATTAAATGAAATCAGATTTAATTAAATGTGCTTAAATAATATCGAAATAATAAAAACAGACACTATATCACACTTGATTCCGCTCAAAATTAAATATTCTTATTTGTTTCGCATTTCATTTAAATTCTGCTGCCATGCCAACCAACCATAATCAAGCTGACTGGTTTCTCCTTTACTTCTCTCCACCGCACAGCTTACATGGTTGAGCATAGTTAGTCTGATTTTGAAATAATTTAATTGCACACTCGAAGTACAAGCCATACAATTCATGTTTTTATTGACAGCCTTCAGCCAACACCTGCCGCTTATCAACTTGCCACTTGTCCACTGGCCAGCTGTCTACCGGCACATCTAATCCCAACACACACATATAAACATCTAATCTGTGCAAACATGATTTTGCAATTACATTATTACGCTTAGAATTTGTCCATTGCCATCAAATGTGAAGCCAAGTGCAATGGGCGGAGTGACATCTAACGACTTTAAAATACAATAGTGGCCTAATAATTGGATGGCACACATATAAACACATATATATGCCACATTCCTACGTACGTACGTGCACACGGAGGTGCGTCAATTTATGCTCTCTATGCACAAAGCATACCGGGTTAATTGTATACGAATGTGGGGAAAAGCAGTGCAGTTGTGTTGCAATGCATTGCAGAATTCTTGATGGAGCAAACTGCAGTTTGACTTGCAGGTTAGAAGTAAAATGTGAGTAATAAGTACACTGATGAAATAACTGTGAATTTGAACTGATTTACTACTTTTATTAGTGTTGATCTAACTCACACTCAAGTGAAAATGTTGGGGTTTTCAAGTTTTAAGTTAGGTTAGGTTACAAGAGAGAGAATTTGAGGAGAATCTGCTCGCGTGGTTTGCGCTTTCTATTAGAAAAATAAAGCGACTGAATAGTGAGATATGCTGAATTGAAGCCAACTCATTATCTTCGTTGCAGTAGTGACAGTGAAGGTCAGTACCAATATTCAATGCTCACTTACGCACTACTTAAACACCTTTGGTAATAAGACTTTGCTAAGAGTTCTCTATTCATAAGTGTAAGGAATAGGTATCTTTTTGAGTTCAACTATATAAAGAGTATACTCTTTCTCTCTTATACTCTTTTCGTATACTCTTTAAAAAATTCTCCAACTATTTCTTAACTGACTGAAGATCTTGATTCATCCACCTATTAGTTGGCATAAATATTGCTATTTATACAGTAAGCTATACCAATTGATTCTTACTGAGGTGAGTCGGATGTCTGAACTGTGAGTTTATGCTTATGCGAATAAAGCATTGAATATCTCCGAATCGTAAGTGCGAACATTCACTGGACCTTGATTACAGTTTATGCACTCTTGCCAAGTATATCTATAGGAGGGTATAAAAATATGTCAGCATCTTAAAAACAACTTGCTCTTTTATAAGCGAATGACAAAAGAATGCTCAATTTAGGTAAATTATTTCTCAGAACAAAAATATTTAACAACTGTGGCGACAGCTCAGAAATCAAAATTTTCCTTCAAATCCTAACTCGATTTTATTTATACTTATTTATAGTTTTTTGGCATGGCAACACTGTATCTGTAATTGCTTATATTTTAACTAATCTTCCTGAAGTCGGAAAAGCGATTTATTTTAGCGAGCATTTCCACAAATAGTTTACTCCAGCCACTATTAATTTCCCGTCGCTTTTTTTCGCTAAACGCATTCAGCAGTAATACTAGATACCAATACATATCTAAAAAGTATGAAAAATTTCTATAAGACAGTCCACTACTAAAGGTTTTGTCCATTATTGGGAGAAATAAAGGACTTCTTGAAAGTGTTTTCATTGAATTGTGTTGCGTTTGGACAGGCAAGACCCTGAGCAGAACTTAAACGATGCCTTTTAGTCCAAAATATAGCATGTAGTCCTACATGACAGCGAAAGCCACGTTATAAGTATTTGAGAAACGCGTTTATGATTTGATTAACTTTCGTAAATTGAACACTAAAATGCTTTAATTTGATTTCGCCGAGTTTTGAGTGTTCTGCTTGAATTTAAATTGAATTCGGTTAAAAGTGAAAACTTGCAAACATTTCAATACTAAAACATGTGGTTTTTTCATATTTTCATATTTCGAATTTGGAAGAACTAATAAAAAAAATGAATAAATGATACAAGAAATTATGACAATTTATGGGAGTATTCAAAAGAGACTAGAACTTTACGAATTGCCTCAATCAGATTTGTATAATTACTTTGATACTTGTAAAATGTGGACAAGATATTTGGAATTTGCACCCGTTTTGTCGAATACTCTGCACTTTAACATTAATGTTTCTACGTTTTTCAGTGCCACCCCTCTATGCTACCCCTCGAATGCGTTTCGGTGTCTCCTCAAACAAACAATAAAAACATGGAACCTGATATGTGACAGGGTGCTAAGGAAACACTAAACAAACATAGTGAAACTAAACACCTAGATGGCCTTCGGAGCAAATGCAATGAGTGCATAAATGGTCTGCACCAATGGTTCTCCTCCATGAGTTTAGAACTGGCTGAGCACAAAACCGAAGACTTGCTTAGAAGCACTAGGAAACTGGAAGAAAGAATATCACTAACCATAGGTGAGTGTGAGATTACTTCACAGTCATAAATAAAGCATCTGGTAGTAATATTAGACTCAAAACCCAAGTTTAAGGTCCAATTGTTCATTCAGGTAAAGCAAATGAATTTTACAACGCTTTTTCGCCGACGATTTTTAATAACAAAAGCAATCAAGTCTAAAATATTATATACGGCTCCAATATGTATCCAGGTGTTAGACATTCCTTCATATGCTAGATCAATAAATGCAGTACATAGACTCTCGCAAAACGGGTAATCAGTACTTTCCGAACTATATCTAGCGATGTTGCTGAAGTTATAGCCAGTATGCCTCCTGCCTGTGACAAATCCCATTCATAGCACTATAGATCCACAGACTAATACCGGACATGCATGCATGGATAGACAGACGAAGTGGGGACTTGGATTTTTACTTGACCCAAAGACTAAGTGCACAAGGGCGCCTTAGAAGTTACCTCTACAGATTTCAAAATGACATTAGTCTGTACAATCTGAAGTGTACAGAGTCCATAGAAAACTCTGGACAAGTATTCTTTCATTGTCCTCGAAGTTTAAATATAAGGGAAAAGCTAAAAATTAAACTAGGCGGTAGCTTCACTTTGGAAAGTTTGACGGCGGTTATGTGTCAGTCCTCTGGGAACTGGAAAGCTGTCACCGAAGCGTCAGCTTTAATAATGACGTTACTGAGATATTTTCAGCAAATTAGACGTCCGTCAGTCCATATCCATAATATAGACTTAAAATATCTCGTCACTCCCATGAAATAATGCTTAATCCGATGGTTCCGTGGGCGTACCATTAGTTGGGGGTCGATCCGATTTAGCGGATTAAAGCTCCGCTGTTCGGTTTTCCCATGCTGCCCGAAGCGAAATTCATTGAAGATTCATCTATATATTATAATTTGCTGGTCTTCATAGGTGTATGATTTTTTGTGCTATGAAACTGCTTCTAGTTTAGTTAATTTTTTTTTTTAATTCTTATTTCTGCCATTAATGGAGTATAACTATGCATAGTTGTTCCTTTAATGGGCCTTGGATAAGCGGTCATAACTTGCACTTCAATTTTAATTATTTTGCGATGTTTTAAGGAGTTGTCTCAAGGGAACTACAATAACAATATAATATTTCCAAATTTATTATAAAAAGCTATAATTGCGCTTAAGATTGCGTCCATAACTTCTCTTAATTTCAACTTTTACATCATTCCTCCAACCTTATATTTACTTACCTCTAATCTGAAATTTCAGAAACACCCTTTCGGAGCAAATAAATTAGAAAATTTTATGAGCATGAGTTTAGCAATCTTTGCTAATTTGTCCAAATAAACCTGCGTATAAATTTGTTAGTTACCACACACACACACACACATATATATATACATATATATACATACATACACAAGCCAACCAGCGCCACTTGGGTGCACTTATGAAACTAAAACACGCTTGCTCTTGCTATATAACAATATATGTAAGCGTTTCTTGCTATCAACCGCCGACAACCCACTTAAAATACTACAAATACTTAGAAAATTCGTAACAAATTTGGCAAAAAATAGCCAAGCAAAACCAAAAAACTTAGCCATAGTTACATAAATAAGGAGTGGGAAATGTGGCGCACAATCACCACTCCCCAGGCAGGTATGCATTTATGCTGCTAACAGCGCTGAGCATACAAATATATACACTAAATATGCTAGCCACTTGACAAGCATGTGTACACAAACACATACATACATACATACACACAGTCACACACACGCGTTCACGACAGAAACAAATGTCAGGAGGTTACTTAGCGTCGGTTTATCTAAATATGTTTATGCACGGGTCCTAAATTGCTCTAGCAAACAAGCGCTTGGAGTGCCTTTTTTTCTCGCTGCCGCTCAATTGTGGCTTGTAATCGTTTTTTGGCGCCTTTTTGCCGCTACTCTTTCTTTTGGCGGTTTAAGTAGACATCTGTATATATGTATATGTATGTGTGTGTGTATGTATGTGTGTGTGTGTATGCGTGTGTGTTTGTAAAGTGAACTATGGTATATGTGGCGCTATTTGACTTTTCGCTATTACAAGCGTATTGCAAAGCGATTTGTTGTTGGTTTTGCTGACATCGCAGCGCCTGTGCTTGTCTTTGCACTAAAAACTCGCTTTCGGGCTACCTCCTGCACCTTATCCACAACATGCTCGTACATGGCACTCACACGAATTCCGCTCGCCGTGGTTGCCAATCCTTTGGACACGCTAAAATGCTCCCAAACGTGTGGCAAGTATGTTACGAAATTATTTTGTTTCGAGTAAAGTGGTGTACCATAATGTTGTGGAAAGTATTGTACATATTTTTTGTTGCTTTCTAACCGTTTTGCGTGTTTTTTTTTTTTTTTTTTTCTTTAGCGTGTAAAATAAAATTCTTGATAAGCTATTGCTTTTGGGGGCTTTTTAGAGCGAAAATTTAAGCAATATGAATTGTAATTCTCACAAATTTCGACTATTACATATTAACTCTACAAATATGTGAGTTGAAGTTGGAAAGAGACCTTAAAAAAAATATTCCAACTGCTTTTACATGTTGCTTCAAGTTACTCTCATTTGCAATACTTAAATTATACTTTTAGATTTCATCCGAAAATATATATGCTAATTCTTGAAAATTCTAGAAAGAAACACTGCAAATTTTTTTTTTAATTTTATATGCAGAAATTTTTCGCTCAGGCAAGCCCGGATATACAAAATTCTCACGGAATACTATTCGGTTGTAAAAATGAAAATACATACCTAGAATTACCCCATACCTCACCACCCGCTAGTGTATAACTTCACAAGACCAACCCTGCCTTATTCTACTTCCACATTCTGCACGAGGTGTGTTCACAAAATAACGGTAATGTTATTCGACTGTATTCTTCGATTTTAATGACATTTACCGCCGCTTCCGTGAAGCAATCCGAAATAGACGCCCAGATTTGTGGAAACAAAATTAATGGCTTCTGGACCTTCGCTCACACTTTTGCTTACACTTCATTGCTTGTTCTCAAATTCTTGACCAAAAACAACACTGTAACGATGCCCCAGCATCCATATTCACCAGACATGGCGCCGTGTGACTTTTTCCTAGTGATTGATTTCCAAAAATGAAAAGAACTTTAAAGGGCTGTCATTTTACAAGTATAGATGACATTAAAAGCGCATCGCTAAAAGAGCTAGTATGAATAAATATTTTTTTCGAAAAATTAAAATTCCCGTTAACTTTTGAACACACCACGTAGATCGCCAAATCTAAAATACTGTTCAGATTCTGATGAATACTGTTCAGACCATTGATGAGTAATTGTTTCCGGAGGTTAAAACGGATTAACTCTTCGAAAGGAAAAAATTCAAAGAATGAACAGCTGAGTAAGCGTAGTTGGAGAGTGAGAGTTATTATATAATTCTGTTCGAAGGGCTCGTCATTCTATATATGTGAGGTTATAAGCGTAAAGTATGGAGTCTAAGTCTATAGGATTTAGGAAATCAAAGAGACTCCCGATAGCTTAGTCTCTTTTCTTTAGTTTAGTCTTTGCTTTGTCCCTTGAGCTTGTCGCAGATATGTTATCTTGATAACTATATGCCTATATGGTTCGCAAAAAGAACACTATTGAAGAAACTATGGAATTATTATGTGGAAATTGTTAAATGTTTGTAAATGAAGCTTTTTCGCTGTTTAATCAAGAAGTTCATACAAATCTATGATTGGACATTTTCTTAAGGTTTAAAGCGGTATAAAGATATAAATACAAAAAAAGTCGGGTTAGTTGCACGATTTATAACTGTGGAACGATTGAACCGATTTTGATGCTAGCAGATTTGTTGGATTCATCCATTTGCTCCACAAAATAACTGTTAAAATATCCGCCCAACAATTGTTAAGTGGATTGGTACCAATCATTCCTTTGTCAGATGGTATAAAGTACGCCAAGTCAACGAGTTGCAAATTAAAAACAAGTTATTTTAGATATTAGAAATTATTATTGCAGATCTAAGCCTTAATTGAAGTGTTGTTTAAATTTAGTGACCGCAAGCAACAACACCAAAACATATGTCTCACAAACACACTACACACGCGCAACCCTCACATTACCATCGCCACATTCATGCGATAATCGCGCGCCATCTGCAGTTGTTGCATTATCAGCGATTTAATGCGCCGCAGCGTATAGGCGGTCTTACGCAATATGCTATTCATTGATTTCAGCGAACGCCGTATCTGATGCCGCTGACGTGCACGTGAACTACGTCCACGACCACGCCCATGACGACGCCGACGGCTGCGCCTATTATTTTGCAAATATTCAGGTGACATAAACTCATTGGACAGCCTAGGCGAACTGTCAACGGGAGCGCTATTGGCGCTGCCCACATTTGGTAGTTGGAGCGCCAGCAGCAGGGGTTCAACAGCTTCACTACCAATAATTTCGTCAGCATTATTTATATCTTCCAAAGGTTCCCCAGCAACAACAGCAGCATTCGAATCGGCGACTGTATTATGCATATTGACACTCCTTAACGGCAAATCGTGATTGCGCACAACCAAATCGCCACTATTAATGGCCGAGACAGTGGATTGAAAGAGGCTCGATCGTGCATTGTCGCAACTGCCGTCGGGTGGCGAAGGGAAATCGCAAGCTTGTATGTGTTCGCAGTTGAAACGATTCGTGCAATTGCATATATACGAGTTATTATTGATATTATTCCTTATATGTATGCCATTGAAGTGCATTAGCTGACTCTCCAAGTTGTTGTTGGGAATATTTTGATTGAAATTATTGTTGTTCTGTTCGTAATGCAAAATCAAGACGTCATCAACACAATTTGGCGCAGCTGTATCGGCAGCAATGGCGGTCGCCAGTGAACGTATATCATTGACCACATTTATGTTGTTGTTGCTATTTGCATGATCCGTTTGGCTGGTTTGTGTGTTGAGATCAATTACAAATGTTTCGATAGCATTCTCCATCGGCTGTTCGTTCGCTGCTTCGGCACACGCTTCATTTTCGTTGTTGTTAGCACTCGTTATTTCGTCTTGTCGTTGCAGTTGTTGCAGTTGTTGCCCTTGGGCCGGTCTTTGTTGATTCATCACTGTTTCTTCGTGTTTGTGGTGTAACGGTTAATTGCAGTAAGTATAGATTTGCAACATATGTTGACTTATAAAGTGCCAAAATTTGAAGTAAATTTTGATAAAACTTTGCCACCGAAATGTATTTGTAAAATGTGCGCTGAAAAATGTTATGAAATAAATAGACTGTCAGTGAGTGTTACGTTTATTACTTTAGCTTCATATTTTCAAAATTAAAGATTTCAAACCCAACTGACAGTTTTTCAATGGTTGCGATTTATTAATTTTTTAAACAAGTAAAGTAAAGTTTCTTGTTCGGACGGAGCTGCATTTTCACCAAGCTGCAATGTCTGTTTGAACGTAATGTGTTAAGTTAGCTTAGATTCGGAGATTTTTTCCAAAAATTTCGAATGCCGTTCAAGTGTTACAAAAAGTGTTCATTAATAACTTATTTTCAAGTGTCTGTACTCTTCCTTGCGCTATAAGCGTTGAACTTTCATGAAGAAGCTTGTTGCACTCACCAATATACATATATTGATATATATATATCCAATATTATTTTTCCGACTTTTTCGATTCGCTGAGATATTTCAAGGCCCATTTCGAGTAGGTCAAAAAAAATACAAAGTACTCCATATTGAAAAGTTAATACGAAAGTGCACTGCCTACATCCACTTACTCTCCAGAACAATAATCATACAATGAACTTTCTGCACTGTGTATCTTATTTGATCACTCGCGTGGACCAAAGCACTTATTTTCTAGTAATTTTATAGAGCTTCATAGATCTTAAGTGTGTTCGTCGTTGCTCAAAAATTGATGTTTTTCTTGTGTAAAAATTTCTTCGTCCTAAAATAAATATTGGATAATTGTGGAGTTTCAACGAAGTTCGATGGTGAGTTCGGAGATGGAGTGAACTGGTACTGATTTATTCGCGACAAAAGATGAATCTTCATACCAAGCTTCCTGCGCTTTATTCAGTCAACTTTTCGCTAGCTCACCGAGCCTAAGGGCAAAGACGAAATGTCTTAAATGAGGTGTTCAAGGGGTCCGTTGAAATACGGCGTTTCGCAAGGCAGTTAGCAGTAGTTTTTAGTAATGTTTTAGTGGCAAAAATCGCGGCTCAGCTGCAATTAAGAAGCAACATAGACCACTGTTTAATGACTTCTAATATCGCTGTTTCAAAAGAAGCTATTCGCGTCTAAATTCTATATTCAGTCGATTTTAATGACTCGATGATAACTGACTCTTTTAGCAATTTGTTTGCTTTAGCAATGTGTTTAAAAAAAACATAAGAGGGACTTCAAACGAAAACATTTAACTCATCAATGGTCCATCTGAACAGCTTCAATAAGCTCTCAAATGTTCCACAAAGTGTGTCTGATATTTGAGCGATTCGCACAAGTATTTGATTTCGGTACTCTGGCAATTATGTAATATAGTATACTAAAATGCCACTTGTCCTTTAAGCCTTTAAAGTCAATTGCTGTGTCTACTTTACTCTTCTCCTACCGAGACTCACACCGCACGCATGCCATGTTTTTATGCAACATTTTTTGCGAAGCAGCTTTTTGTATGCGCGTTTTTTGTTGTTCTCTATTCTGCTCTACTCCATTTTGTTCCATTGAGTGTATAAAATTTAGTCTGGTATTTTACGAATGTCACCCATTGTTGCCAGTCTCATAGATCTTTGGCAGCAATTGTTGTTTTTCATTTTTTGCCTTTGACCATTTGTAGGAGACGCACCTTCGGGGTCGGACCCAAAAAAAAAAAAAAACAAAAACAGCAAAAACAACCCATCCGACACTCAGCTAAAGCGAGCTATTGCCTACATATAGGCGCTTGTGCACTCTTAAATGATGTTTATTGTGCGAACGTAAATTGCTATGTATGTATGTATGTATGAGCCTCTTATGTAAAGGTATGCAAGCGCACAAACATATACACAGATCCACCTTTGCGCTCACATAAATCTCAATTGCGGTGTAGCTTGGCTTTATATTGTGCTTTATTGTTGTTACTATTATGCGTATGTTTGTATGTATGTGTGTATGTATATATATTTTCAACGTCTGCCAATATTTTTGAGCTTTACTTACATTGCTCTTTTATCAATCGCCATTTAGTTGCTGCTTTTTACTTTATTTGCCACATAGTTTCCTTCGACTTCGACTTGGTTTTTGTTGCTTGTATTTGCCAGTATACATACATACATACATACGCGCACACACACACACACATATATATATTGTATATATATATATATAAAGGTATGTATATAGCACATACATAAGTGTGTTGCCGTGAGTGCTCTTTTCGGTTGGCCATTTATTGCAAGTTGCAACCTTTAAACTCCATTGTCACTACACACTGCACTCGACTCTCCACTTTGCTCTTGGACTTTATTGTATTAAATTTTTTTCTTTGCTTCGTACATTTTTTATACTTTAAATAATTTATTAAGTGCTCTGAGCAGACATTAAACTGTGGTCATACGCTCTTGGCCATTCTGCATCCTTTGAGGATATTGCCATCCTTTTAACGGCGCATTCGTAGTGGTTTACGGTGCTGCGCTTTGGCAATTTAAAGCCTTTTAAATTGTCTAAGAGATTTTAAAGTACTTCAATAAATTTTGCATTAGTTGGTTATATAATTAAATTAAATTTTAAGAGTATTTTAATTTCATATTCTTAACTTGTCATAGCGGAACGAAGGCGATCCGAATGCAATTGAAGCAATTTTTAATCGAATTTTGATGACTCTACTGCACAGATCAGTCTGTATTCGGCTGATACATAGCCTATCTTGAGAGTTAGAGCTAATCAATAGCTATAAGGGACCTAAATACCTGAACATGTAGACTTAAAGATGTCTACCCCGCCTCAGAGTTGATCTATTTACGTGGTATTCGAGAGAGTAAAGGCATTGTTCAAGGCTGTCAATATTACCACTGAAAATATTTTGGAACTAAAACTGCCTCGAAAACTAAAAAAAATCAGATGATTTGCAAACTTTTTAAAATGGAGAATTTAAAAAGTTGCTCAACTGTGCTTTTAATTCGGCTATCATGCATGGCACGTGGAGCATAGCAGCAAATCCGAAACCTAACTGTTGCACCGACTCTTTTTAAATAAAGAGTTTAGTTGACGAAATAGTTTATAAAACAGTCCGAAGCTTAGCATAACACAGCCAATTATAGTATTAACTAAGAGCACCCCCTTTATTCCATATATGTGAAATTCGAAAATTTTAACCGCTGCAGCATTAGTATGGTCTTATCTAACTCCTAAAACAGATTATTTATTCTACTAAATACTAAATATTTTACTAGCAGTGAAATACTAATTTCACTTTGCTATATTGAATATAGACCCAATGCAGCCGAGTTGACAGTTGAGTATAAATTCGAATCTGTTCGCTTAGATCTAAGCTTGTTGGGAACAGGTTAGAAGTCTCCCTAGACTTGTATGTGTAACGTTTTGTGTGAAATTACTATTGTGTTGCTTATATAATAGAAACTATCGTTGAGTCTAGAAACTAGTCATTGAAGTTGCTAGCCCAGCGGCAGTAAACTATGTGGACCCCAATGAGCTCTCGAACTCTGGGTTAATTAAACCATATGGTCACCTACAGTAGCCATGTAATTTAAGGCTGTAACTATCCAACCAATAGTTGTGAGGTTTAAATCGAAGGAGAAGCGAAATTGTATAAAAAGTTTTCTGTTATGGCGGTAATCTTCAACTTAATAAATTCTCAAGTAAACATACTGCCGTTCTGAGAAGACGCTCGCAATCTTGAAGAGAATTTCTCACTGAACACTTTCTCAAATTAATTTGCTAGTCGGTGGGTGGTTGCACTACAAGGAAATACTCATAATTACATACATATATTCGCAACTCTAGCAAAGCAATGCTGATTTTTATCATTTCCAAGTTGTTTCGAGGAAAAGCAGCTCAGTCGAACATTTTTAATGAGCTTAAAAATGCAACTTCCAAGCAAATATGCACACACACACACATGTGTGCATCTGTGTATGTAACTATGTAGCAATGGTAGAAGTTAGTAACTTAAATGCAAATACCAAATAAAAACTGGAAAAGCAAATATTGCGACAGTTATTCAGCTGTACATATATATATATATATAGCTAGAAGCAAGTTTAGGGAAATGGAAAAAAGTAACGGAAATATATAAATTGAAAACAAATATGACAGGAAATGAAAAGTACACGACGATATGTCGCATGCACACGCTACAACTTCTTGCTTCTACATGACATATGAAAAGGAAGAATATATGTATATGAAAGCGTTCATAAATGTAATAAAAGCAAATAAATGAAACTGTCATAGGCAGGCAATATTTCTGTAGTAACACTTACTAGTTTCGTACGTGTGGCTGCAATCTAACACTCAACTACTGATTAATGCATTCCCTGGACCGACTGTTTAACTTTGCATCTAGTAAATAGATTAATGAAAAGTCGAACAATACACCGATTAATGAAATCTTGCAACTTTTAGATACCATATAAGTCGATAGGGCCCAGTCTCGGCGATTAATTCTTCATTGTTGCTAAATTTCTTTTTTAGAAATAGGGTAATACCTTGTTGAAACAGCACTTTATGCTTCAATGCTTTGACATCTTTAGAGCGTCAGCAATGGATCTCTATTTAAATAAATCTTAATCTTAATCTTCATAGTAATAAATCGAAAGAGCAAGTCCGATTCGCGAGGAGAAAGTTTGGAACAGATTTCTTCATGGTAAATGCAAGTCTCTATCCACTCATTTTGATAAGCAAGCGCCTCAAGCTTATAACTTCAATAAATCCTTCCCTACTCGGAGTGCCACTTTGCAGCCTATACTCGTATTATTCCAAAAGCACCAAATACTCGTAGAAAGAGCTCTTTTTAGTAAGACTGTGCTGTTTCAAAATCATATAGTGGAATATATTTTTCATTTTGATATAATTCGGTCACCAAGAGTTCATAACAGTAAAGTAGTAGTTTCATATATAGTAGTATTTCATAGTTTCTCTCTGGTTTACAGCATCGACCTGTTGGACTCATTTAGATTTTAGATGAATGTTGTTGATATGTAGTACAAAGACATCGCGAATAATTTGGTTCTAGCGCTGATAAGACCAAGACAATAACTTGGCTCCATATTCATTATTGGAAAAATATAAGTTACCAGAGTCTTCTTTTTAGACGAAAGAAAGCTCGAAGTGCCTGAATTAGGAATTGATCGCACGCCAATTGCGGCAATTTTAGCTACTTACTTTCCCATTAGGTCATAACAGTGTTCATTTCCTGATAATAATTCAATCGTAAAATCCCTTTTTTTTATTTTGACAGCTGATTTCACAGCTGTTCCTCTATGAAATGCCATACCTCTGAAAACTCGCCCATAATGATATTATGAACTACACAAATTGACTCAGGCTGGTACATCGCCCGAAGAATCTGAATCAGGACCGGATCAGAAACGACTATCAACTTAAAACTAAACAAACAATTTCGGCATAAATATAACATGTCAGCAGTATTCATAATTTTCTAGTTTATTAGATACTATTTCTTACTTTCAAAATATTTTACAACACTCTATTTTTTTAAGCTGTTCATGAAAGAGAGCTGAAAGCGTTCCTCTCTAGGTTTGTTGAATAGTACTAAAACAATTATTGGAACTATAACTATATTCGTACGGTTTGACAAGAGATGACTTAACTTGGTTATTATTCCGTTATTCCAATATTCCGAACATGCCTTGGAAAGCTACTGTCTCCATGTGTCTTTTTCAGTATATATCACTCATTTGAAGCGTAAACAAGAACAATTTTTTTTTCACCCAAATATGTCGAACCTTGTGTCTGAAAAAGTGTTTTTGGGGAAAGTTCTTCCTTGTTACTTTAATATGAAGAAAACCTCCGAAAAAAACCGAAATTCATCGTATTTTATCGTTTTGGCAGCCATTTCAAAACCTTTAAAAGCAGCCTGGTTACATTCAACAGAAAGGAAATCGGATACCTAAATATAATGCAAAATGGCAACCCTAAATGTGAAAAATCATATGTGAAACCTGGCCAACCAGACAAATTAACGGTAAAGCCGAATATGAATGATATGAAAGATAATGTACGAGCATTTGGTGGGGTCAGAAGAGCGTGCTATATTATGGGCTTCTAAAATCGGGTGAAACCATTAATAGGGAACGCTACCGACAACAACTCATCAAATTGAGGTGAACGATTGCCGAAAAACGCCTGGCATCTACGACTAGGCACAAGGCAATTATTTTCCATCATGACAACGCTCGACCTCATGTTGCAAGACCGGTTAAAAACCATTTGGGCAACAGGGAAAGAGCGATTGGGAAGTTTTGCCTCACCCAACTTATAGCCTTATAGCCCAGTCCAAGAATTGGCGAGATCCCTGCTAGATGGAGGGAGGAAATGGCTAGATCGACTGAAGCTCCCCCGTGGGCGATAATAGATGATAGCGGGGGGTAAATAGTTCAACCTGTGCCCGCCCCGTTTTCCACTATGCTGCTGATTAACAGTAGGGTAAGAGATGGGGGCAGCAATCAGAATCTTATATTGTTTATTCGTGGGAAAGCTATGTCGGTGGCCCCTAGTATTAGGGGCACTAACCAGTTTCCAAACCTCCCAATTATGGCACTAACATTTGTGCCGGTCGATGGAGATCGCAAACGCTGTGATACGGTTCACATCAGAATAGGGTTTGAAAAATTGGCATGATTCATTCTGTGCCGCCAAATCGGCGCAGTTCTCTTGGAATGGAATCCACAAATTGCCAAAAAGATGTGAAAATTCTATGGATTTAGATAGGCAATACTATATAACACTAATGGATATATACAATATTAAAGTGTTGAAAACAAAAACCACGAATATAGTTATACACCAATAATCTTCTTATAGCTTCTTATTTCAATAGTTTTGCCATCACAGAAAAATTGCAAAAATTTGCTTTAAAAATCTTACTTACATCTAACAAATACATCTATATAATATATGTACAACAACTTTCAGCGTAACACATCCGCAAACTTACGTTTGATTCTGATCTGTGCGCGACTACTTAACATGTCATCTGCCATCTAACTAATAACTAACCGCACCACACCAGTGCGATGGTGCAGCTTTTGTAAAGCCACCTGTGACCTGAAATGAACGTTGCCGTTAATTGTGTCGCTGCTGTGGCCTTTTTGGTATTCACATGACATTGCGGATATATTTAATTAGATGTCTTTGCATATTTTCACATTCTCTTGCGCATATTTTGCAGCATTTACGAGTATTTCCAACACTTTTCCGCTGCTCTGTATTTCTTTATTTTTTTATTTTATTTTTATTTTTTCTCTTAACTAACCCGCTTTTCATCAGCATTACTTTTGCTGCGAATTAATTAGTATAAATAGACAGGCTACAGATGCAAAAGGACATAAGCTGTGCGGAACTACATAGACGCGGTCACATACACGCACACACACGCACACACATGCACTTATAATAAATTTGTATAGATTTGCATGCTCATTTGGTCGCGCTTGCTGCACATACATACACATGTTTAGATATATTCACGTGTGTACGTGTGTGTGTATGTACTCGCTGGATTTCTGGCATAGAAATGCAAAATTCACGCTTTACCGGCCTTAAAGCTGTCAATGCAATTAAAATCCAGACGCCAGCAGGGCGCACGAGTTGGCTTTCACAACTTGTCCCCAGTTTAGTTGTGTGTTTTAACCATACAAAATAAAGTATATTTTAATCATGGGAATTAGTTGATTATTTTTATTTTTTTTTGCATTGTATGCGCTGTTACCAGATCTGTTAACTCTTCTCCCCTTTCTCCTCCATTGTGCTCTATAAGTACTGACGTCTCTTTACTTATCCTCCGTGATGATATTCAAGGTATCTAACACTCCTTCGCAAGGGCCGATAAAAGAGAAATGATGGATGAAAATAAATAATGAAGGTGAGTTCGTCACTACAAGTCACTGCAGTCTAAATTCCTCCACTAGACATATATGGCGTCGGTCAGGATAACAAACTTGAAGGCCAATCATTAACACTGCTATTAACAATCTATTATCTAATATCTCGACGTATGCAAGGTAAGATTTTAGTTACTTTACTTTACAATGTTACACATTTACTTGCATCCCTTTCATTAGACTCATATAATTCTCATATGAGGCCCATGAAAACATATCCAATTCTCAAACGAAGATCTTCTACTTTCCGACCGATAGTTAAGTCTTCGCCTTCTTCGAAACAGGTTCGCTGGTTGAAGTCCATTGTGTTGTTGTCAGTTGTCTCTGGATCTCTGGTGTATACCATTGGAACCATGTTTATTCGACGGCCACGAAACGGCAAAGAAACTCCTTCGTATTGTGCTTGAACAGCGTCCAACACTGCTGCGTAGTAGTCTTACTATAGCACTTGTTGACCGGTTGTGTTTTTCCAAGACTACAAGTCCAATCCCAGCTACAATCTTAACGGTTACCCCGCCTACGAGAAGTTACTGCATGGTAGTTCGCTTGCGATAGGGACACCCAGGGGCGATGCGGGTAAGTACTTTTCGGGCCGCCTTCGCACAATCTATGGTCGCGATCTTTAGAAAAAAAGACCTCTTCTAATAACAAATGTTAGTATATTTCCAAATATTTATAAGAATTCTTTCACCATAACCTATAAAGCATGCAAATTTAAAGAAACATGGAATAAAAATGCGAGAACAAGCCGAAAAGACTGAGTCCTGAAGACATTTGATACGCTAACCTCTCGCGGAAGGCGTACATTCGGAGGAACTTACATTGAACCACAATTTTGGAAGTTGAGTTCGCTTCAGTTGGATGTTTTTTCCGTTTCCCTGTTGAATTTTCTTACTATAACGTCAAAATAATATAAAATTATATAAATAATGAAACTAACAATTTTTCTACAATTTCCACGAACTTCAAAGTTGCAAAGTATAGTACAAAATGTATATATGTATATATTTATAACGTATATTTTATTTTATCTCACACGCTTAACTCTCCGCAATCATTGGTCATGGATGAGTAACCGATTAGAAATAAGAAATAAAAAACATGAGAACAAAAAAAGAAACAACAAAAAATACTCAAGGCACTATAGCAAAAGTTGCAATAGAAAATCGGTATAAAACAAAGAACATTGCTTTTCACTTAAATTCCTTGTCCACGATAATAAACAAGCATATAAATGCCCACGAACAAACACAAACACACACACACACACTAATAAAGGGCAAAAGTAAAAGAGCAGCGATACACACACATACCGCAAAGAATGAAATAAAAAAACAAAAAAAAATTAAAGAAAGCAAAAAAACAGAAAACAAATAGAAACCGAACAAACGGAAAGTATAAAATAGGAAATCAACTGATAGAAGAAGTTTCGGTACAAAGAAAAAGGCAAGAAATAAAGGAAAATCCTTAATTCAGTGCGTTCAATCGCTTTGCACTTTGCGAAAACTTAGCGCACTTTTTCCTTTCACATAGCTACTGACGCCAACCTTTGTGTGTGTGTGTGTGTGTGTGTGTGTGGCTATGGACGGGTCTATGTTGGGCAGCGCGTTCGTAGTAAAAGTAAATGGAGCGAGTCCTTGCACGCAATAAAAATCGAATCATGTTAACGAAGTAGTGAAATGGACCAAGACAAATGGACAACAGCAATAGCATAGAAATGATAGGATAGATGCATGCGTATGTGTTTGTGCTTATACGTATAGGTGTATGTGTATGTGTGTGGCGCGCATTAGGCATGCGTTTGTCATAAGCTCGATTCAGAGTTGGGAAATTCTTCTTCGGGAGCGAATGAAAATAAATAATAGCTGGCAAAAGAGTGAACCTAACAGATTTTATTCGGTTTATGAGAGTATCCCTTTTATGCTTGTAAAAGGCTTGCACGCGCTTACAGGCTTCAACAGGCTTACAGGCTTTACACATACATGCGAATGTGTAAAATGACTCATTTGGCAAAATTGTACTCTAGGCAAGCTGTTTTAACCAAACAAAAAAAAAAAAAAAAAGAAATGTTATGTAATGAAGTAATAATACTCGGATATTACAAATATAATAATGCTATTTCTACTTTTGTTCGGCTAAGTCCTGAACATTTTTTACCAATGATAATGCAAAATATTATATAATCAATTTAATGAGTGTTGAAAGTAGTGAGTTTAGTGAAGCAGAACGCTATATATTTTTAACTACAAAACAAAAGCTGTGCGATGAGAAAGGCTATTAAGAGCTCAGAGAGTTCAGTTAAGATGTCAGAGTAGTTTAACAACGCGCTTTGTTTTAAGCGGAATATCAACCGGTCAAGCAGAATCACCTTACCAAGCAACTGCAACTTATTCATTGCATCCCTTACAGCTATTCAGTTCGTCTGATATACTACAAATCACATATCAAACTCTACAACTTATTAACAACTTATTTTAATTACACAAATTTCATGAGTGAGCTCAATCTCATAAATTGCCTTTAGCGCTCGAAGAAAAAGCTTCGTGGTACGTTGAGCTTTAAGCACCTCAATTGCCTAACTAAAACACTGACTAAATGAAAAAGCTAATATTACCACAAAAATTGCATTGAAATTATTTATCTCTACTCTTGCTGTATATGAGCCGAGTTTCTGCACACTAGTAAAACTATCTAGCCACTAATCACGTGTGAGTTTGAAATGCAGTAAACTGCCGCTTTGCTCAAAATAACTGGTTAGTCTTAACTAATCACGCGGATCATCTATTTAAATTCAACTCTAGGTTGTCCGATCTAAACTTAAAGGGTCTTTATATGTGAAAATTCTGCTGAGTATTCGAAAATTTCGATAGAATGGTTCCAAGTATATTCAACTCAATTAAGTAACACCTACGACTTTACCTTTGCCTGCCTCCGCTTAAGCTCCTTCACTTTCAGATGCCGGAATCCGCATTTCGTTCAAAGATCGTGCTCGGTTATAGGGTACATAAAATTGCGCTTAGTTTTGCTAATCATACAGCTTCTATCGACTATATGTAAGAAGCACTCTACTTCTTTGTGCTGCCGATAGTCGTTTTGTGGCATCCACAGACTTCTTTCGTATAGCAAGTTAACAAATTTTAATGCAAAAACATTAATCATTATTTTCTCTTTTATTTTAGTAAACCATTTGATTTGCACATATTTATTGTAACAGTTGCTTATACAAATAATTCTCTTCTCTATTTCATGGACAGTACTACAACAAGCCCTTAAGGTAGTTATGAATCGAGTAAGTGATTTCAAAAACATAATTACTTGCCGCATCGCCATAATTATTTGTACATATATATTATTTGTAAACATATTAAAGCGAAAATTAGTTATCCAAACATCAACTATCACTCAGGCGCGCAGCATCATCGTTTAGCGCTTTGACTCTTCTATAATTTTTTTATTTTTTTTTTTTCATTTTTCATTTTTCTTTTTTGTAATTTTTTCTCCTTTTCTGGCTTATTCGTTTTACGCTTCGTTCCATTCGTGCTGCTGTGATGCTTACTCGACATTTTTACTGGTTACTTACGTACTTGCACTTCTCCACTTAACTGCCCGCGTATTTAATTACTTGGTGTTAATTAAAATCTCTTGTTGGTTTATTTACAATGCCAGTCACTCGAGTCGCTCAAGTCGCAATTACTGCATGTCAACATAAATTAAACGATTTCCTCGCTGGCACTCTGCTTTTTTTTGGGATTTTCATACAAATCGGCGCATTTCGCTTCGCTTTTTCATTCCAGTTTTGTACTGTTGTATTTAAGGCCTTAAGGCCTTGTATAAAAGGCATATAAACATACATTTTCGCAAAATTCCTAGGTGGAACACAGCGTCCGTCGTCCCTGAGGGCCTTCTGCTTCAACTTGTCGCCTCCATGTATTGGCTAGCATCCGCCGTCTGCGCTTTCCTTGAGGATTGAGGAAGAACAGCCTAATGCTGTTCTTGTGATGTCTTGTGTTTTGAGAAAACATATACTTCTTATTTATCTGGAACAGAACGCTGCTGGTATTTTTCGGTACAAAGTCTTCTTCAACATATAAATCCACTAGCAACTTCTCTAGTTTATTTTATTCACACATTCATATTTTTAAGTAAAAGCGGAGACCTTTTCTTTAAGTAGCTTATGGGTTAGAATGATCAAAAAAGTAGAACTCGTGAATTTTACATACTTTTTCTCTTCATTTTCACACTCTGGGAAAATCACGAGAACATCCGTTTTCAGTGCACAGCTGCGGTGAAAGCCTTTCCAAATGCCTGTGTATAGCTTTCTACCACGTTCAACCATAGTCTTTAGAATGGAGCGAATAGATATCACTGCTTAGGGCGAGCCGTAATTTAGGATCTGAAACTTTGCGGATATCTTTATCCCACATCGGTCTTATTTTGTAAACACTGGCTTTTAACCAATTGCTTCACAATTTCCGGGGCATCAAAATCAAACTTTAAAAATTATGCGAGTTTCAGAGTCAGAACACTATCAACAAACGACACATTGCACAATATATGCTACTAGGCTGACATATTTCCTTCGGACATTACCTCATAGACGATGTGAAACTTAAATAGTCTAGTCACCTCCGAGAGAGAGAGACACAAACACCGCCTATTAGTAGCTGAGTTCGTAAGAGCGGAGCTCAATTTCTGTAGCTTGTTAACTCACTTCGTACTCGGAACTAGATTTGGCATTTGTTTGAATTTGTGATTAGTGACGTTGATAATTAGGTTATTGCTGATATTCGTCTCGGAAAATCACATGGGTCTGGAAATCCCAGAGTGTTTACCCTTTAATATGGTACAGTTCTCGATCTCTTACTACCGCTTACTATTTTACAAGCGTCGATAGCGAAGAAAAGGTATTACCAAACCCTGGCGCTCAAAATATTAGTTCTAACCGAATATCATTCCAGTTCCAGTAGCAAGTACGGGTCCGCTAAGTTCATGATTAAACAAAACCCTTGTACTATTCGAACTGCTCTTAGACATTAGCACAAAAAAGATGATTTTTAACTTCATTTCTGTGTCTGTAAGCTCTTGTAAGTACCATGAGAGTTCTTTGCATGAAATCCACCGGAGGAGGATTTTTGAGTTGTTCGGTTCGAAAAGCGAGTCGACATGCTAGTACTCCTAACTCCAACAGTCACATTTTTAATTTATGAAAAGCATTCCAGAAGCGGTGTAGTGTTGTCTGCTAGTAGGTTAGTCTCACAAAGTTGGGTACCACAAATACCCATGAGTAGTATGTCTCATTTAGGTCTTGACTTCTGCAAGAGCTAAGCAAGATTGACAATGGAAATACTTTTAAAATTTCATTTCATTTCGAAAGGATTTGATAGTGCTTTGTTGTCAAGATTTTCAGCAGGATACCCCTTAAAATAGCTGGTTTTCCCGCCTGTGGTCCATATAATTGTAGTTCCTTTCATTTTACATGTTTCTTTTATAAATTTATACGATCCCCTTTGCAATCAACTCACATTGCGGTTAAATGCGCAATGATATATACACGCAAACACGCCAATTCATAGCATAATTCAAATATATGTGTGCAATAACAAATTTTCGAAATGCGGCCACAGCCAATTTTCAAACGCTTTCAAACTAGCTGACAGTGACTGTACGTAATTCTCCTTTATATACGCTTGCAAAACATTAATATGCATCTATATGCATATCTGTGGCATATCTGTGGCATGTGGCATGTCATTATGGTTGCCCACATTCACCGCTGTCACCTCATTATCCCACCCATAAACATTGCAGCACCGCTGAGCTGTACATGGGCGCAGCTGACAAGGGCAAAGCAGCTTACGCATAGTCTTACCATACACACATGAATCGCATAACATGTGAAAGCAGCGCCCGCAGCCGCCATGGATAATAAGCAGCCTTGTAATATATGCTATGCAGCTACCAGCAAACAAAGGGAGGCCAGCTGTGATGCCGCTGTGTTGCCGCTGTCTTTTACGCATTGCTGATTACGAAATGTCACTCGATTGCTTTATTGCTTTTGTTGTTATATGGTAACCGGTTAACGACGCTGCAGCGTAGAGTAGCTGAAGTAACTGTATGATATTATATTTTTCACCAGTACGCCCTTGTGGCACTGGCTGGAGTCGTGGTGAGTTTTTTTTTAATTTATCCGTTGATGTGGTTTTCAGCAGGTTACTCATACGCAGTGGTAGCAGGCGATATCAATGACAGCCTCATGGCTTGGTATTTAATATTGAAACCGTAAAGAAGCGTCGAAGTATACGCGTTTTGTCTGCTACTTATTATAAGTCACCGACATGTCAACTCTTACTCCAGCGTATTGTTGTTCTTGTTATTAGGTGTGGTACTGTAGCCGCCAGCTTTGTTACAAACTCTACATTCACGCGTCTATAACGATTTATATTATATACATCCAGCTCCAGCAATTCTAAATTTAAGCGCAACGCACGTGCGTGTCAACGCTGTTGATAACTTCGCGTCTCGTCAAGCAAGTAAATTCATCGAACACAAACACCCAACGCCATCCATATGTGGTTTTTATATGCACAGTGTACGTGATTTGCTTGCTTCATCAACGACACTTGCGCTTTGCCACCTTCGCAGCGTGACATTGTGCACTTCTGTCAATAACACTTTTTATATGCTTGTCTGTCTAACAATTTGTCTGGTTATACTTTTACTGTTATTGCATTTGCTCAGTGGCGCATTGATAGGGATGGCAGCTGGCAAATAAATATAATCTCTAAGGCTCGGAG
Source organism: Bactrocera minax (assembly GCA_021498325.1). Taxonomy (NCBI): domain Eukaryota; kingdom Metazoa; phylum Arthropoda; class Insecta; order Diptera; family Tephritidae; genus Bactrocera; species Bactrocera minax. The sequence goes on from JAKEEE010000023.1 coordinate 1,442,729, forward strand.
AAAGCACTTAATAGCGATTTGAATAGTTAGTTTTTATTAATCAATTAATTTATTTCCAAAAACCTTTCATTGAAACGGTTCTGTGATTACTTTCAATACTCTAATAAATACATTCATACATTCTATATGTCTGTATTCATTACATACATTCTAAGAAATACACTCATTAATTTAGTTCAAAAACACTGAACTCATCACTATCATTTCATTCAAATAGCTGTATATGGGGGAAATTATTGGTTTTTGCATCTGACAGAAGATGTGTCTATTTTTTTTCGGGGTGACCCTTATGTATGGTGTACTTCATGAAAAAGAATCTGAAGTTAGCATTTTATTCCAAAAATTAATACTTATTTCACCCTCAAACCCTACAAAAGATATATTTATTTCGTTATTATTTCGACCTTAAATACTGCCGCAATAATAAGCGACGCACCACTGGAAAGACTGTCTGATAAATCGCGCATATTGCAGTTGTCTAGTTTTCGAAATTTCTATGTCAAATAACGTGATTTCTGCTCAAGTTCAACATGCTGCTGCTCAAACAACTTTGAACTTCACTTCAACAGAATGCAACTATAGGGAAAGTTCCTAAAAATTGTTTGCATGAACATGAAGCTTCATATGATTTTAATATTTTACATGAAACGAGTAAAGAGGGACTAAGTTTAGCTGTAACCGAACGTTTTATACTCTCGCAATTTGTTAGGCTGAATGTCAGGGAAATATTGTCAAGTATGGACAAAACATGTTATGGGGTCTAGAGCAAGGTCAAGGCCGCTTTTATTCATATTTAGCGTGAAAGTGTTTTCTGTTTAAGGAAACAATATTATGCACGTAATATTAGATATATGGTGGGTAGGGGCTCAGGTATTGACCCGATATAATCCATTTTCGGCACCGGTGACACACTATTGTCGGGAAAAGATTCTCTCTGAGCTTGATTCAGATATCTCCCAGATAGGCCGATATTATTGATAAAAAGTCAGTCATATACACTGAGGTCCACATACTCAGTAATTGGGGCTTAAGAAGTTATATACTGATTTCGACCATTTCCTGGTAAGAGTTGGCATAACTTAGAGGCACTATTTGCGCACAGTTATGTTATATAAGAAGTCTGAATAGTCCAACCTCCTTGGAGTTCCACGGAATACGTGTGCCAAGTCTCAACAAGATGTAACTCAACTTTTTTAACGTAACTTTTACTCAATTTATCGCTTGCATCAAGAGATGCAATTTTAATCAAAGTTCTAATAAGCTAATAACATTCAAATGTCGTTCTATCCAATCCTCAAAACCTAGTAATCATATCATATTTCCCGGCGTTATTCTGTAGACAGTTATAGTACTTCTACTATGGCGCGTGACAACAGTTCGATTCCCTTCTCAGAATGCCAAACCTACCTATACCTATACCTATACATATACCTATACGAATTTTTTTGAGATATTATTTCAATTTTTTACCCAAGATATTGCTTGCACAGGCCAACGGACCAACGAATAGACAGAGAAACATCAGGAAACCATGCAAAAGATTTTGATATAAATAATTTTATATGTATATCCTTTAGTTCTAGGTGTTGCAGGTGAGAACCGTTACTGTGCAGCGAGTACAACAATTCTGTCTAAAATATTTCAAGCATTTGTTCCGAATAGTCGAAGTGAAACCGAGTACTTTGCAATGAACAGAAATCTTTCCTAATTTACCATAGGCAATATACAACCCTTATTTCAGGAATATTTTTACAATCAGTAATTATTGAGTATAAAAATTTGTTAATTTGAAAAAAAATTTATTTTTATCAATTTTTAAATAACTGACTTAAAGACCTCTTATACAAGTACACATTTCAATATGTATGTGTGTCTACCGTACCCAAATAACAAGAATACCTGTCGGAGTAAGAGCACATCAACAAATGCGTATGTATGTGTAAACAGAAAGGCAAAACAAACAACAGTACCTAGAGCACTTTAACAAAAGAGCATTACCACTAAGCACACTTTACATATATACACATATATACACGTATATAACAACACATATGTGGAAGGAATCTGTGTCTTGCTACTATAACAGCCACAAATGCATATGTATGCAGGTAAGTATATATAAATCGAATTTCACACATATTCAAATCGAACGCGAAAGCTGTCACAAGTAAATAGTGGAAACTGGAAATTGCAGACAAATTATATTTGAACCCCAGCTCGCTATTTTACTAGAGTATCATTTATAAATATGACTTCGAATCACTTAGGGTGATAATGTTTCAGACCAAAAGTAGAGATAAACAAGCAAGCGCCGTGCCCAAGCTTAGTCAAACACACGTCCTTTGGCAGATTCAAATTCCGATTTAGACGCACACTAATTACGGAAAAAAAATTCTAGCCAGCAAATCATTGATTTTGTGTTTTATAATTAATGAATTTTAGAATTACTTGCTCTACGCTTAGAGCTCTGCCAAAAGCAGTGACATTGAAAAAAGACATTGAAAGCATTCGTCTTTAAATAAGACAACATTTTCGAAATTCTCAATATCATTCATATACTTTTCAAACTCCAAACCGTTGAGCAAGCATTTTTAGCATATATATATTTATATTAGGTTGAAGATGATGAAATACACAGACGTTTAATTTGGAGCAGAGTATGATTTACTACTCTATTCTCAACAAAGTCCAATAGTAATCCCCACAAGATATAGATTATGCATAGATTTACATCAGCATATTTCTTTCGTACTACTTAAGCTCTTGCTATATCGTCTATGAATTCATGTAAACCATTTTTCGCTTTCTTCTCTTGCAGCATACCGATAGAATACTAAGCTTTGATTGCTTATAATATAACTTATAGTTTATAATATTTTTTCAAATTTTTTATCTAAATTTTTTTTTTTATTTACGGTGAGTTCGATCCACATTTCCAACATAGAAAGCATTTCTTCTAAGTGCAGTCGAGCTCCGACAGTCGTTTTCAAAACCTGAGTATAGTTTGGTAAGAAAAACATTTCTTAAAACCCTCCTTTAAGCAAGAGATTGTAGTGACTAAAATATGGAAACGTATTTTTTTTTAGCAGAGATCGTTCCTCGGCGGTCGGAACATGCTTGTATATTTCTGATGTACAAAGAAATCTTTTAGAAAAATACATTCGAAAGTTCCTTGGAGAAAGCGTTAATCAGGCAGCAGCCTCCCTTTGTTTGTTTCGGCTGACAGCAACTCATTAGACACTTTATATGAGAAGAGACCTGGGAATAAGTCTCAACTGCTTCATATTTCCATGGAACGTTAGTTACCACATTTCGCCATGAACCACCCGACCTTATGTCTGCCTTACTTGTTATTTCACAAATAGTGTGACAGCAAAATCAATATCATATCCGCACCCGCGCCCCCAAGCACAACTAGACACAAGCGAAAAGACATACTTTCATGCTGCAAAAAGAAAGTATGTACATATTGCTCGTACTAGTGCTTTCATTCAGGGTGCAAACGACAAGCTTTTGGATATTTTTTCATGCCAACATTAGTCGCTGGAATTTACAGTTGCAGTCGTCAGCATGTAGTGTTTTTGTAACATTCGGTAGCGCTTCGCTTTGTTAGAATTTTTTTGCACTCGCTGCGCCAATGCAGCTGTCAACTGAAATATTGTGGATTTGTCTGAGAAATATGCGCAAATGTTTTTGAGTTCCAAAATGTTGGTATGCTGCTGTCGTGTTGAATACTTTACTTGCTGATTTCTAAGATTTCTTTGTGAACATTGAAGAAACAAATTTGAAAAGTTCACAGAAAAGATTTTTAAGCGCACTGGGGTTGGAAATTGCATCATTTAGTATTGGTTGAGATTGCCAATGACATATTTTAAATATAATAAAATAGCACAACATAGAGACCGTCAAAACTTTGGCGTTACTTGAGAAGAGTTGTCATTGCACAATCCTAAGCAGAATTGGAGGATGATGAAACAAGCAAAAGTTTGTAAAAATTTGCCCAAGTAAAACTGTTTCTCTTGCCAAAGCGACCACGAAAGTAAGCCAGAAATTTTCGAAATACCATTGATATCACCTTAATTTACACTATTTTAGCCTTCCTCTGTTTTGCTGGCAAATTTCATAAATGTTATTCTACAGCTCTTAACAGAGATATCTGCTTCTCGAGATTAAATAAAGAGGCATGATGAATTGACGCAGTAGCGAACAAGGAACAGCGTAGATACCCATTGATATCAAACAAACAGACATCGCACTGGAATCTTGCCTAGATAACGGTAGTAGAGTCTTATAGACAATTTATTCCCTCTTGGTGCCAGAATAAATACACCAACGTCAGCCTTTGGACTGAGCAGACAGCACCGAAACGAACTATTATTTTGGCAAACTAAAGTAATTTCTTATACTAATATGCAGAAGCGATGACGATCGATAGTAATTCAGCCTTGTCAGTGGTAAATACAAAGGAAGGTGACAGGACTAATTGTACGAAACAGTTTTTAACAGCAGCCTAACGGCACCATCGAATTGGCTGCCTATCGTTAACGTTGTCTGAAAGAAATTAGAGTAAAATTACTACATTACTTACTTCCTTCGAAATTATTCATTTCAGCGGATTTCTGATAAGTTCAAAACGCTGCGCTTATATTAAAGAGTCATGTTTCATTTTCGTTCATCTTCAGTAGTTTTTTGGTACCAAGAAGTACTTGAATATAATTTCCGAAGTGTGGTCTTCCGATCGGTAATCGGCAAATAATAACTAACTTGATCTAATATACCTTCTGAGCAAGAGCAAGTTTATGTAGATGCCGGAAAGGGCTTTAGTCGGCACAAATGCCGGCGCTTCAACACCACCAGCATTCCATATCAGCCAACGGTGAGATAGGAAGCGGAGGGCAACTGTGAGTTAAAACAAATTAAGTGGATTGGCTTTTCTGAAAAATTAAAAGATAGAAAGCATCATATAGACAGCTAATCTAAATTTCAACACACTTTTTTTTCTTACGATCCAGTGATTGTTTTCTGGTCCTCTTCGTAATGAAAAAAGATTCTAGAGCCATTAAGGAAACGTTTTATCTTTAAAGTATCCAATTTGAAGTGGCATAATTGCAGCGCTAGTTTGTATGAATTATAGTCTACAAAATTATATAAAAAAATATATACTTTACCTATATTAAAATAAATGTATTTCCATGTAAGTATATAAATTTCTTTCTACCGAGTTGTCCTCTCGAATTTCATTCAAAAGGCTGCCTGCAAGAGCGCACTTGGCTTTGCATGTACTCAAAGCCCGAATATTTCGCATAAAATATCTCAAATTCACAGACAAATGATTCATGGAATAGTGCAAGCAAGAACCGTTAAATGCATTACTTTATTCATCGCGAAAAAAACGCGATTTGCATGAAAAAGGCAACTCAGCCGCACACCCACACATGCTGACAAGTTATTGTATTTTTTTTTTCCTTTTTTTTTTACTAATTCCACTTTAATCCGCCAAAAATGTGTCAAAATTGACGATAATGGCAACGTGCCAACAGTGTGCAATAAGGACTGTGTTAAAATAAAAGAGCGGCAACTTAAATACACAATAGCGGGAGAATGCTGGAATATGCGCAAAAAAGTGCTTGTGTGTGTGTGTGTGTGTGCGAGTGTGCGTGTGTGTGTTTCACAAAAAAATTTTTTGATTTTTAGTGGTAAATTATTGCGAACAGTAAACAATGCGAATGTTGTAACAATAACCGAACAACAACACGGTGAAATCAAAGTGCGCAAATGAAATGAACACAAAAACAACAAAAACAAAGAGAAACCCAAAAGAAATGGCCAAATGATAGGTGAGTGCAGAGCGGCTGATTACACCGAAGTCCAAAAGCAAATGATTGAGTGTCGCCCCAAAAGCGCGCATATTGAGTAACACGCACACACACACACACACACATACATACGCGCATTTATATACGAGTACAACTACATACAAGTGGCAACGCGAAAAACTGAAATATGTGCAACAACCGCGAATATGAAATGAGCATATGACATGTGGATATTTCCCCTAACAAACATGCACTATTTTCCGCACCGCCTATTGCTGCTGTCGTGACACGTAGCGTACTGCCAAAAAAAAAACAAAAAAAAAAAGTAGCAAAAAAATATACGAAAAAGAGGTATTAAAGGGCGAGGTAAATGAAAAATCGTTGTTGCATGCAAACAACGCATATGCGTGCTGTTATATGAAACATTTCATTAATTTTTCTGCAATGTGCTTGTTTTTTGGTTTTTCTCCAAAGCGAGCAAAAAGCGGCGCGCACTCGTAGGGCCTGCAGCGGTTTGGCAAAGTGGATAAAGTGCGCGATGGCAGAAAGTGCAAGCTCACACCTTGGCCAATGCAGAGTAAATATGCATTTTGGCAGTGGCAAATCAGGTCGGACAAGGAGTAGAATAGGAATTATTTTTCTGGCGCATACAAACACACGCGCACGAACATTTTCAGAAACAGTCAATCTGGTATAAGCCATTCAATGTCAGCGCTGTCAGTGGACTTGTGAGCGCTGCCATTTGAATTTCCTAAGTCTGACTGGTATAAAAAAAGTCACTACTCTGGCAAAGTAAGCTCCGTTCATTCCAATTTCCATAGAATTGGCTTAAATTAGCTGCTTAAATTCCGATCTTTTCCTGCTAATACAGACAGCACTGTTGACTGTTTTTCCAGTCACTGTAACGTATGAAAAGAACTGCGCCGGCTTGGCAGCCAAGAATGAATCAAGCCGATTTTTGGTATCCTGTTCTGATGTGAACCGTATTCTAGTGAGTGCTTTCTGCATCAAACGGAACAAATAGTAGTCAGAAGGGCCTAGTTTTGGGCAGATTTTCTTAAACTCTCCATTGAGAGCACTTTGCAATTTTTTGAGATTCCAAATTATGGTGTGAACTACCATTACAATTTCACCTTTCACTTAACTTCAGTTTTAAAAAATTTTGGAGGAATAATGTTTTCGACATACCAGCCATATTAGATGGTAACTTTTTCTAACTGGTTACTGGGTCTAGGAGTCTTTTCAGTACTGTTTGCTCTCCAAATACCAAATAAGCTTTCCTTATTTCCTTTCCTTTCCTTTCCTTATGCGTTACATAAAAAGAGTGTGTTCTGTTGACAACAGATTTGAAAGAAATCTCTCCAATTTATATTATATAACGTAACATAATACACTATATTAGTCGCTATCTTCCTATAAACTATTGAGCTGGTAATATTCAAATCAAGGTATGTCAATACTAATCGCAGTCTGACTATTATCATATTTCATGCTTATAATTCAGTACTTGCATAGCATATAGCGCCATCTAGTTGCAACATCTCGAATGTGTCGACGGGTTTGAGCGACTGCTTTAGTGCTTTGTCGAACAGCTGTGCACTAATTGAACTTCAGCCAGACCATTTGGCAAGTTTTTAAATAAAAACCAGGACCACTATGCATATTAAGCGATCTTAACGATAGATATATACACTTAAGATGCCATCTTCATCAAGATATAAATTGTGACAAACTGTATAAGATCTCAGAATAGTCACGTCCTCCACTAAAAATGTCTAACTCCTGCTTTTTACTCTTACTAGAGCCAAAAGTTCTGAGAAAAGTTAAGTTTGAATTTGATAATGAGTTCGACAGAATCGAAAACAACGAGTCTAATGCTGTTGAATTTTAAAAATTATTCAAACGTTTTTGCAAAATATATTATTTTGTAAATATTAATTAAGTAAAATTTTTTAGAAAAAATTCGAGAAATTAAAGCAAAATTTTGGCCACAGTATCAATCCCGAAAGAGACACGTAATCCTAAGACTTCTGTCGAACTCCTAAATATAATAAATCAATCATTTCTAATTCAAATACCATAAATTTAAATAAACCGAGAGTGAAAATGAAAAATAAACTACTGACAGGGGAGACAACTCAAAATTTTCAAGATGTGGTTTACGAAAACGAAAAAAAATGCAAATATAGTGCCACCAAAACGGAATGAAACTCAGAAAACATTTGAACGCGTTTGTTGATTTTTTTTTTTTTTCGTTTTCCAACGCAGCAACTGGTTTTTTGCGAAATTATGCCAACATGCCACAGCGAAAGCCCTTTGAGCAGAGCTAAATAAAAAAGCCAAGGCTAACAACGCGCTCATAAAAACGGGGCATTCACGAATAGAACGGCGCAACGCCTAAAAGCACACGTAAAAAAAGGCAAAAAAGCTAAGCTTTCGACAAGCTTTATTGCCTCGATACACTTGGCTACATACGAGTACTCTTCCCTGGCCATCACATACTTCTCGGCCTATTACATACTCGGCTAACTAATGCTCCCCTCCAACATGTGCGCCTAGGGTGCTGCCCCAAATTATAGCGCTTCTAGTCAAATGAACGCGAAAATTACTAGACAGTCACCAAAACATATGCACATATGCACATATGCACATATGTAGACGCTACTCGGTGTTCAATGTTCGCATGTTGCCTAGTAAATCCTTGTAACCATGTAGGTTGGCCTAATAAAAAACAAGAAAAGTTGCACATACCTAGCACGTTTGTTTGCATTTTTTGCCCACCAACTGCCGCAGAGCATTTGACACCTACAGGCGTTTGCTACTCTCAATAGGTTCGTGGTGATGAGGAAATATGTAGGGCACTGCCGTGAGCATCTGATAAGCTCCCAGTTATAATAACTGTTCGGCCGGAAGTGTGAACGCATTGGTAGAGGCCAATTGTAGGAAATCAGTTGGACGGGTTGTAAAAAAGGTGAAAGCTACGGAAGAAAAAGTGGTTTTGAGTACCGTGAAAAGAGCGTTGAAGTACGGTAGTTGGAGTTTTATTTAGAAAGAAACACGTTTCTCAATTTTTCTTTACTATCAGCCCTATGCCGAAAGTGTTCTTAAAAAAAAGTTTTGCAAGTGGTAGTTGCCGATAATCTAACTGCAATCGATACATTCTACTTTTAAAAGAGGTGCCAACTATTTAATGCTTAATTGAATGCTAATTAGTTAATGTTTCTTCGCTACTTAGTAAACTTGTTTGCAAAGAAGTGATCTGCCTAGTAAGAGATTCTGTGAAGGGTGAGTATTGTCTGCAGCTACGATGTTATGACTCTCAATAGTGACGTGAGAACCAGGACACGAATTCGCTCAATGTTCATGGTACAACAAGAAACTTTTCAATTGGTCTTAGGAGATCGTCTTAGGAGACGATTCTCCAGAGAACGCCTTTAACTTCGTATTAAGTCTGAATTAGTCAACTTTCCCCGTTTTGCCAAAAGCTCGAAGGAGTCGGAAATGCTGTTAATGACTCGATCCTTTGGCAATTTGCTTCTGGAACAGATTATTATCTTGTAAACGGGCGCAATTTCTCAAGTTCGAAAGTATGCCTTTTTGACTGCGGTTCTGATACAGCTCGCTGTTGTCTTCAGTTTGCTTCTTGAAGAAAAATTTACGAATTTTCAGAATCTCATCACTATTACTATCAGTTGCTTAGAATAGGTTTTCACTTCGGAATGGCTGAACTTCTCTAACAACGACGTTTGTTTTAAGTATTGTAGATTTCAATAAAATTCGTAGATTCTAATATAATATTTATATATAATATTTAAAATATGTAATTGCCAATTTGCCAATAATTGTTACTGTTTTTAACTACAGCACGGAAATTTGTTGTCAAGCAATCAACCAACAGCAAATAATGTTTGTTAAATTTTATGTTGCCTACATTTAGGCGTCTGTCATTATCAGCTGTTCTCACACATAAATTTTACCCTTTTCTTATGCTCTGAGGTTTGGATGGATTGGTTTTTTGCGTGCCATGTGAAAGTTAATCCACAGGCTGAAACAAAAACTGCATGTGTGTATTGATGTGTGAATGAAGGAATTATGTTGGCGTTCATTGCAAATTCGTTGCGCAGTTTTATTTATCTGCCATTTGCCACAGTCGAAAGGGGCAAAAGAGCGAGAAGCGATGGGAATAGAAAAAACACGGGAGACATTTTATGGGGTCGGTAGGACGTGTTGAATGGCATGGCAGTCTGAAGCAACAATACGCCGGTGATATATGAGCGGACTTGTGTGAGTAATTGAGGTACTCCTATGGGTGATATATAGCAAATATATACATATAATTGCATGTTAATACTTAGAAATTCGTCACACCGTGCATATTTCTTGCAGTTTTCCTCAAATTTAATAATAAAGGATAAAGGAGCTCTGAAGCATGAGCCGTTAAGCCATATATATTTACCATGAAATAAACTCAAATGCAACTCAAAGTTTGACATTTAGGATAATGGTAATTTCTTCTTACTCATTGCTTTTTACCATCATTGTAAGTCATTTTATTTCATTTAAATGAATTTTTTTTAAAAATCATACGCCTTTTCACAAAATATTACTTGTTTTACAATAAAAACACGAAAAAAATTAAAGTTTTAAATGGAATTTACTTTCATTTCAATATTTACTTTTTCAAAAGAAGGCAAAAATAAGAAAACAAAATTATCTCATTTTATAAAAAAGCATTATTTTAGAAAATTTATTTTGTTTCATATTTAATAAATATAGTACTCGCAATAACATGAACATATATATCAGAAAAATTTAATTACAAAAATATATTTACATTTAAAAAAAGGTATCTAAATTTTTTACATATATATTTATTTTAATAGTTTACATGTTTTTGGAAAATATTATTTGTTTTATATATAAAAAATAAAAAATTTTTTAATTGTATGTTTCAGTAAATATTATTTGTTTTATATATAAATAATACAATTGTTTTTAATTAAGTTATGTTAAGTTAAGTTAAGTTAAGTTAAGTTTAATTAAAGTTGTATTGTAGGAAAATATTATTTGTTTTATTTATAAAAGATTTATATTATTTTATTAATGTTACGTTAAGTTAAGTTAAGTATAATTAAGGTTATGTTAAGTTTAGTACTATATTTCTATTTTTTCAAAAGAAAACAAAATTAGTGAAAAAAGTTTGGAAAAAGAAATATTTTAATTAAAATGATATTATATTAGAAAACAGTATTGACTTTATATTTAATAAATATTTCTTCTCATACATTGGAGATGCTTGTAAATGTGTTCACAAGAAAGAGGCAATAAATAAATTTTTCAAGTTCCTAAATTTTTTATTTTTTTTTGAGCTTATGTTATTTTCAATATTTTCTTTAAATCGTAATTCGAAGGCAGTTAAACTCAAACCAGTTGCCAGATCAATTACAGTCTGATTGCATTGACTACAGGGTTCATATAAACGCTAATATAAAGGTATAAATAAATACATATATGTATCTGCCACCTTGTCCATGTAGACACTTCCTAAGTGCATACATTTGATCTGTGAGTTACGTGACTAGAATTTGTTAACAATTTGTCACAGGCGTTGCGGGATGTCGGCTATAGCTACATGCGCACTCAAACAAGAATGCCATAAAATCACACAGACAGACATCACTCCACACACACGCCCACTCGCGCCCACTCGGCTGCCGCAAAAAGTCAACACGAAGGCAAGCGAAGTACTTTAATACCTTCAACTAAAATAACAATTTATTGAGTTGCCTTTATTTGCCGTTATACAATAAGTATATATTATATATATAGAATATATATTGTAGTAAAAACAATAACAAAGGCCTAACTAACACCTTACCGTTTTTACAAGTATAGCAAGTAGTACTAATGTTGAAGATATCCACGCGCTATGTTTTATTGTTGTTGTAGCACTTCATGTGAGTTGACCTAGTGTTTACTTGATAGGTAGTAGGTTAAATAATATATACATATATTTACATGGTAGTGTGAGTTTCGAAATGAGCTGAAAACAAATAATTTCTCACCGTCGACACATTTTACCAGTTGTGATAGGATTATGCTTTTTTACACACCGGATGATGAACGTAACGCTTGGAAATTTTCATTGTGACACTTCAGCGTCTGTGTGTGATATATTCGCCAATTGCCACGGGAATTTGTAAATTCATAAATACACAAGTTAGAAATAACTAAAATCGGGTGCAACCGAACATTTTATACTCTCGCAATGTGCAAGGGTCAGAGGCGAGAAAATGTTTTCAGGTGCTGCCATAACTTTAGATTAAAAAATGTTACGGAAGAATTCAACATTCATTATCCGACGAATTTGTCAATGCACTGCAATCATATTTGGTATCTTATTAGCTTATATTACAGGCTATAGACTGATGTACTTTGGTTGCTATATTTTGCTTCGTGCCCGAGATATTTATATTAAAATCTATCAAATTAACTCAAAAGTGATATTTGCGATATGAAAAGTTCACCAGAGAAAAGCAAATCATTACATTAGGAGCAATGGACTTAGACCATGATCTAGACCGATTTCTTTCATATTAAGAAAACATATGCTTAAGAAAACATATCACCTCATTTCATTAAAATATCACACATATTGATCAACATAAACGGTTTAAAGTCAGGTGGAAAGTCGGGAATTCTTATATCGGACATTTTTGGGATAGAGGAAGATCTCCACTGATCACATTAACCCTTTTCACTATTCAAGTTTATTAGGGAACATGTTTTCACACAATTTTGTGAAGATAACTCACACAGTGACCGACATATTCGGCATAAAGTCTGCTAGAATAGCAAAAATTATTATATGTAGTATATGGGAGCTGGAATAATTCGTTCACCGATTTCACACATTTTTAGCAGTAAACTATGGTATATCCGATCTTACATGTTCACTTAATTTTGCTAAGACATCTTACATATTGACCGAAATATATGGTATAAAGTCTACCCGGAGGTTGAAAACCCTTATATTAGGTATATAGGGGCTAGGGGTAGTACTTACCCGATTTTCACCATTTTAATACTAGAATAGAGTACACTATTATCATGGAAAGATGTAATCGAAAATCTATTACTTAATTTCAACAGTGGAAAAGCTTTATTTGCACTAATTCTGAAGTCCGGTAAAAATCTCTTGAGTGATTATAACTTCAATCTCAGGTTTCTACGTCTACTATAACCTTCAGAACTTTTCTGGAAATTAATATTTTCATTGGATGTTTCACTTGCACACATAACTTAACTGTCATTTATATAGCTTATACTTTTTCTCTACCATTTTTTAGCAAATTAGTGTATTTTCAACTACATTGTATGTCTTCTCCATAAAATGTCAATATAATCCAAACCAATTGGCTTTGATATGTTTTCATGCTCTCAAATATTCGATATGTTTACAAGCAAAAATATAAAACTTGTAATGGAATATTGCAAAAATATTTGTGAATATGAGCGCAGAACTGTATTTTTATCTACAGACCTCCATTTAATGCCAGCTTCAAAATATTTTCCTTCTCTGTTTGAAGTTTCCGCTATTGGTACAGCTTTTTCGTGGTATGTGTCTTGGCTTAACTATGCTGAAGTTAGTTTGAAAACGAGATTTTAATAACTAATTCTAGTCTTATATATATAGTTATATGCATATGTTTACTAAATAAAATTTCTGTTTTATTTTAGAACTTTATTTATCGAATATTTTCAATTGCGGCACTGTTCAAAATTGTGGTGCTTATCTATCGATGGTCCAAACCTTTTTTTTTAAACATATTAATCAGTATGTAAAAATCAGAAAACACATTAAAGGTGAAAGCAAAATCAGAACCACAATCGTATTAGGCGATTATATGCACAGATTATTATATGCCAATAATTCAAAGTACTTTTCCCCTTCAAAACCTTGGGCAATATTTCCACTGCCACTCAACTTTACGCTGTTATGTTCGTAGAGCTTCATTTATATCTCTTTTTAACTGCTTTCATTTTCCATCACTTCAATATAGCGCACATAATTTCGCGGCATCGCTTGCCACACCTTACTAAGTGTACTTACATCATTCGTGGGTGGATTGTGGTTGGTTTGTTAATTGGCGACAACAAAGTGGATAAACTTTGATGCACACGCCCACAAAGTGATGAACAATTAAACAACCGTTGAGAAAAGCAGCACAAGAAGAGCATGAATGAAAACCGAGCAGCAATAAGCTTTAAAGAGGCATTTATTAGTTCAAGACACTGGAATTTTGCAAATTTACGAAAAATATGAAAATTACGCGGCGTTAAGCTTTAAATTATTTATAGCATCTAGTTGGTAATATTTGCATTACGGTGGTACTAAAACAACAATGATGTTAATATTTTTGTAGTTAATCATACCCTGCCATTCGGTGATATTAGGGTCAAAATCTCCTCTCCTTCATTTATACTATACACATTATATACATCCATCTATAAACTGTGCCAGCTTTTCGCAAAGTATTTTAAACAAAGGCCTACTTGTATATATGTAAGTTGTTTATACCATTAGCATCTTCAAGGGCTCTTCAACTCCTCCAAACATTAATAAAGCGGCTCAAGTGGGTATTGTTGACACCCTTTTGGGAATTCAGCTATTGTATTGCCATGTGATACATTCCTACATATATGTAAGTATGTACATACAATATATTTATGTAGGCATGTGAATAACAGCAACAAGTCTGCGTCGAAAACTTTGAACTTGGTAGGCAATTTAAAAGAAGGAAGCCATTAAAAACTAAATAACGGAAAGCATGCCGTAATGACAACGAGAAGGAAATCGTTAAAAAGTGTAATTTTTAGGACGGTGGTTAGGGGAATTCACTGCGGTGTAATATTTGCGAAGATTTTTGTGCCGATTAAATTTAAAGGAAGCTAATGTTTAAGTTTGCATTTATATTTATTTTAATGTTATATACTTTGTTATCGATTGTGTTATTCCATTCATCCGTTTTGCAGTGTAATGGACGCAAAATAATCAGAATTCGAGTAGTAATAGGATTCACATAACACTATGGAACAGTAGGAATAAATAATAAATTCGCTTTGCTTTAAGGAAATATCTTTATGAAACTTTTACAGCCATATTAAGGTGGGTAAAATCGGGTAAAAACCACGTCCAACACACAAATATATAACGGTATATTAAATATTACAACAACGCTTCGATAGGAGGATATCGCAATTTGGCTTCACCTGAAACATTTTTATAACCAGATCAATATTATAGCTGTCAATCTGGTTAACCCACATAACACTGAATAAAGCAGATATCTCGGCAAACTTAAAATCATGTAGTTTAATGCCAGAAATTAACGAAATAAGTCCACGTGTTTCCTGGTTCTCATATATAATATTATAATAACCAATATAATTATTACCGTTCGTCCTCTTTACTTTAGAAAATGTGTCACTTAATCAAATTAAGTGTGCATGTTTCGTCGAGCATTTTATAATTTAATACCAAAAATAGATGAAATTGTTCCAAACCCTATTCTGCTCAGAGCCCTCAAATGACCAATATAATAAACTTTCGTGCTGTTGGCTAACTTTATACCATATATATATCGGCCAATGTGCAAGATATCTGCAATAAATTAAATGGTTAATAAAATTAAGTTTCCTTAAGCCTACTATGACTTGGTGCTAAAAATTGATAAAATCAGACCAAAACTTCCCTTGTCTCCAATTAATGTTGGACTTTATAAATGTCATATAAATAAGAAATTAATAAGACATATTTTCTAAAGCAAATTTTAGTTTCAAGACTAAAATCAAAGAAGTTTATGCGTTACTTGAGTCCCTATATATTCAATATATTTATTTCCGAACCCATGGTGGACTTTGTAGCGTACATTTCGGTTAGCGGTAGAGATATCTCAATGAAATTAAGTAAACGAATGCTAACCGAAGCATTATCCGATGCGGTAGCAAAAACTTGTATCATTTGTATAGACCTCTTCCAGTACTAATATGTTAAATATAATGATATCTGTTAGTTAATTTGGTTTTCAAATGGAGGTACCAGATACAGTAAAGAAACTAAGTGGGTACTTGACCTGTAGTTAATACGATACTAAAAACCAATCGAAAAACGATTGAAAAACCGTTTAACAACAAGTATTGAATTAATTTTCAAATTTATACCCTTTTTTATCAGTTTTTAAGGTTTTCATACCTTTTATAATTTCTTTATTTTAAATTTGTACCAGAAATGAATTCGAAATATTTTACGTTATATTGAATTGTAAAAGTGCCGTTATTTACTAATGGCATTTAATTAAGAGCGCTGCGGTTGTATCATTAGAATTTTTATTGAAATAAATAATTGTTTATATTAATACATATAGTTAGTTATATTTTTTGTTGACTTAAACAGATTTTCAACGGTTGCAAAATTTTTCGTGCAATGAAATGTTAATGCCAAATCATAAAGTTAAACCGCTGTGATGCAGCGCGGCGATTTGAGGCATTAGGAAAAGATTTTAATGACGCCACTTGGCATTTCATAGGTTACAATATCAATTGAATAAAATCGCTGGAAAAATTTTAATACAAGCAACAAGAAAAAGCTCCACAGATAACAACAAACTATACACCATGGTGTGTTCAAATGCCAATGCAATTTGCAATTTATAATACACAAACAACAAGTTATTTCAAATACAAATTCACGTATTCTTCAATAATTCAGCCATTCATGTCTGGTTATAAATATGTATGCGTAGCTGGTTAGTAGAGAATGGCTTAACACAATTTTTACAAATTCTGAGAAGAGCGCTTCACAATTTCGTTTGATGTCTAAAACTCGGGTTTTTCGTCGATTTTTGTTATCTGCTTTATTACTTACTGTTTTGTCCGCACAAAAGCGATAAGTTTAAAATGGCATAAAAACTCTACTGGAAACTCAAATAAGATCTCATTTTACTAATTTTTAAGACGCAGATGTTAAGCGATGTTCAAGCAGGGTTAATTTAATTCCGAACTTTTCTTACAATTGTTGTTTTTGTTGATCAGAGTCATGCTTCTTCGGTAATGTATATATAAAATGCATAATAAAACAAGCGATCGAACAGCATGATTTTGACTTTGCGCTTGGAATTCTATGAAAGTTATTGTAACTTTTGATTGATAGTTAAATCAAAAAGAACTTGCTAAAGTTTTCCCTATGGAAATCTTATGTACCGTTTAATCTACCTGAGGTAAAAGTAAATCCACGAAGCCGTTCAAAGCGACCCGAAATGTAGCAGGCTACTGGTAGTCCGACAAAAAATGCAAAGTCTGTTGACATGTACAATGTATGGATCCGCAATGCTCCGCAGACATTCACATATATGACTATAGAGACTACATTAGATTGGCTACATCAAATCAGTAACGAATATTAGGCGGCTAATACAATGGAAGGACTTCGTACCAATGGAGCGAACTCTCCGATATCCGGCCTAGCTTTTTTAAATATAATCAAAGCAGTAGTTCCAATTTTATAAGTTTTTAAGTTTGTAGATATATCACCTTAATCGAGTTCGTTATCATATATCGAGGTATTTATATACATATAACATATTTTCTAGATATTTGACTGAACTTACATTCCTTTTTGTGAGGTGCTTTCTGCTGCAATGCAACGCTTCCTTTCCATCTCAGAAATTTCCGCGAAGAAGTTTTCGAATTTCCTGTCGAAAATTAACTGCAATTAGAAAACTTTTGCATAGTTGTTAACTTTTTACCATCGCGCATATGTGAACCCAGAAACCTACTGGTAGTATACATATATATGACTTTTTCTGCTGAGGCCCCTACCAATATGATCAACATTCGAAATGGTAAGTCTGAAACCATAAGAAGCCTACGAGATTATGCTATAGTGCGGAAATTCACCATGTGTTCTATAACACATAGCAAAACTTTATTCACCACGAAGCGTGTCAACTAAACTAAAGAAAGTTCAGCATTAGTTGATTTCATTGAGGTTCACAAAAAAAATAGTGACCTTGCTTCACCAATCAATTCACCATGCTAAAAATGAAAACACATTCAATTTCAATTTTCCTACAGGGTTTCTACCTTTCACTGTCTATATTTGATATAAATTTACATACGCAAATGAATGTTTGCTTTGGTCATCGCGTTTATTTGCATGACGAAGCTATAAATGCATCAAGTATTTAACTGCATTGCAAAATATTTCAAATATGCGAAATTTATTTTTTACCATATTTACATGTGGCAAAGACTGCACATATTTGTACACTCGTACATAGGCCTTATTGATTGAAAAATAACAGAATCGCAAATATTTCAAAATTATTTGTAATGCTCTTTCGCATAATTTTGTCGATATGAAATTTCATAAGATTTAAAGATTAATATCTAGTAAAGAAAAATCACCATATTATGTTTCAGATATATATACATATGCTTCAATGCATTCGAATTCCCATCAACATAACTTAAAGTACACACGTAACATAAATTAACTACAGGTTCAAGCAGTTCAACAGTAACTGCACTTCATTGAAAATTAAATCGTACTTCGCGTCAAGTGCTTGCAAATTGCTTGCTTTATGGGAGTTCAGAGAAAATGTTCGATATACAAAAATAAACGCTATTGTTTCTCTTCTTCTTGTGACAAAAATCGTAGCGTCTTAATGACAAGGGAGAGCAAAGGATGCCCGATGCGCAAGAGCTCACATTTTGTTAGGAAATGATTAATTTCCGGGCTAAAACAACGACCTTCTCCCTTAGAACGGTTATTACCTGCTCTTGTTCTTGATTGACGTGTTTCTTGGCACTCTGAAGAGATTAGTTATATATATATATATATATATTCTATATTATTATATATGCTTATATATAGACAGAATCGTTTGATTGCCATACCCACTAACTGACATTATACGAAAAGATATAAAAAACTTTAACCCAGCCAGCAATTAAGCTGAAAAACTCTCACTTCACACAGTTACTCACACAATGTGGTTCCAAAAGTTTTCAAAAGTGTGCGTGGTCCCGTTCTATAACATATTTAATACTACTACATAGCTGGTAAACTACTAAAGCTATGTCAACCAAATTCGGTGAGAACAAATCGCTTGGCCATTTCAAGTAGATGATAGCGGTTCATACATACCAACCTAGTATTAAATGTTGAATGCAGTGGCAACTCTTTTTATAAAAACGTTTTGCAAATACCCTGAAATATTTCACATGCCTTTACTTCGTGCAGTTTGCTAAAAATTTTAACCTTACTGCTAATAAGCACTTACCCGAACCAATTTTAAATAGTTAAATAGAAGCTTATAAGCATCGCTCGCTTGATCGTTTTAATCCTAAAATATCTACAAGCTTAATATGTATGCCTTTTATTTGAATATTTCTAAATAAAATGGTTTAAAATAGAATATTTTAGAATTTCACTAGAACTTATGAAAAATTCACTGAAAATTTTGGAATTTTTGTAATAAGTTAGGCAAAAAGCTTTCAAGCAATTTATTCATGTTACACGAATGCATACGAATATATACGATTATATACATATGTACATGTATTATTTATGCTTAGTTTTCACAGGCAATAGGCAAAAGCATACTGCTTTTAACTTTTACCAGCTTCCATAAAACTATGCCATAAATTCACAATATGCTTTGGATACAAACATACACATGGTGGTGAGTTATGTATCTATGTACTTACATATAGTCATATACTCGTAATAAATATTTGTGTGAAGAAGTCTACATATTTATTCATATCAGTCAAAAGCTGATTATTAAAAATATGGCAATATTGATCTCCTTGCGTCGCTGCATTTGCTGCAAATATATGCAACAGGAAATATTGATAACATTTCTAGCAGAATTTGTGGCAAATTTCCAATATCTGTGACAGTTCGAATACATTAAAATATAGTTTATAGTATATAGTTATATATAGTTATATATATAGTTATATATATAGTTATATATAGTATATAGTTATATAAAAAGAAAGAATAGTCCCAATATTTTTCAATAGTCCCAATCCAATTATGGGATGAGAATTCGACCGTTTAGTATTTTTTTCATATTTAGTATTATTTTAAAACATGATTTCATTTCCGTATGAATTGAATTCCAATCCAGCTGGAACAGATCCCAAGTACATGCCATACCCATAGCAAAGGCTCCATACAAAGACTCTTTGCAAAAACGTCTGAGATAAGATCGGTTTGAAATTATGCTCGTGTAATTTTAACTTTTGAAATTTCGAGTCTTGGAACTACATCACGAGAGTTAAAATAGGCTTATACCTCAAGACGAATTCAAATAAAGTGCAAAATTGGTGAATCAATTTCTAAAATTTCTTTCAGACTAAAGATAAGATGCAAGAGAACTCCCTGTGAGATTATCGATACAGATTAGTAAACGCTGAATTCAAATAAATCGGGACAATTTGTGGTTTTCAAAAATAAATAATTCCACTGAGAAATATTTACGTCTCTAATAACAAATGGAATGGTTAGTTGGGATCTGGTTGAAATAAATTTCAATCTGAGAGAAATGTTTGCTTTTACCAAACACTGTTAGTTTAATTCTAAGCTTCATTCATGGCCTAGATCAATGAAAATCTAACAGTGCAGTAAAGCCCTAATATCCAAGGCTGAATTTGAAGTGCAGACGTGAGCTCCGACTCATCAGCACAGAGCACTCAGCCTTGCTGTAAATTTAAGCTGCTCTTAATCAACCTGCACTTGTCAAAAGCATCAAACGTCTTCATATATTTTTGGCAATTTTATAGAGAAAAATTCTTTAGAGCACTATGAAGGGGAATAATTTCGGAATTTTATTTTTTAAACTCCCACCCAGTGGATTTTGGTTATGAAGTACTTATAGAGTAGCGCTCATTTGTTTTTAAGACTCACTGAAATCCATTGTTTTTGTCGTCGAAAGTATGCAGACGACGGGAAATTGGTACACACTCATATCGAGTTCTTGAATCACGGTCTCAATCAGTGGTGCTAGAGCAAAGTGACGGATAATACATCCTTTTTGAAACACCAAGCACGGAAGATATGAACTGAAAGAAAGGTATCGGAAGCAATTTTAAATTCTCTGTTCGATTTTGCTTCGTTCGATCGATATAATGAAACTATATTCAACCGTATTACTTATGATGAGCTAAATATCCATCCATCATTGATATGATGAGATAAAATTCCATCCATGGCCGAAAGCACTATTAGGAGCATAACTTTTTCGTCCGGGGGACCAAAGTTTACTTTCTTGCTCACCCTTCAGCTGTAGCCGATCATGAAATTTTAATTATTTTAAAATAGAGAAGGCGCGTAAGTGCGATCCAAGCACTCAAAATCATGGCATGTGTGCAAGTCAGATAACTGTGCAGAAATGTCGTGGATCTCATGGATCGAAGTGCAAGGATTCAGAGATAAGATAATAAATTTGTAAATATGACCATTTGGTTCAAATCGATGGCTCTACTGAGCAAGTTTTCCTATTTTTCAAATGCTGCATTAAATGCTAATTCGGTTAAAGGTGAGCACTATGAACTCGACCGACTCCAGTAAGATGTATTTCCGACCCAGTTCGGCAGATATAGCCTAGGCTATTTCCCATATCCATTATGCAACTATTATATGGAACAGCGTGTATAAGTATATAAAACGAACTATCTGTTGAGAAGAGCAAAAAAAAAAGATTATTTCCATACAAATATGTATGTGTAAAATTGTGCAGAATCGGAAACGCATTGGCGTGAATAAAGTAAACACAAAATCGAACAATAAAAGAAACAAAAAACAACACCAACAAAAGCAATGCTCATGTATATACATATGTTGATGAACAAAAACTACCAGAAAGTAAATCCGGCGCACGATTGAGCAACGATGCGACGAAACAGAGCGTAACGAGCTAATGCCGAAACGCGTAACAAGAAAATGCAAGGATTTACGCAAAGTTATGCTTCACTTACACCAACACACACACGCCCCTGCTGCTACAAACGCCGCACATCGTACAACAACGGTTTGCAATTGATGGTGAAAATGTCATAGAGGTTAATAGAGAAGAAAAAGAAATGGAATTCGGTGAGTTGTCGGGAAAAGGATAAGAGCCAATGAATGTGTGCGCCGTGATGCATTGATGCAAGGAAGTGTTTTCAATAAGCCAAGCCACAATATATGCGCACCCAATTCGGAACCATTTTTGCTTGCTGTATGCTGCTGCGTGTACAAACCGTTTGTGTCTTGTGTCTTGTGTCTTGTTTCTGCATTGAAGAAGAAAGTCACATATGTGTTTAAGAGTGTGTGCCTTGGCGCGCTTATTGGCAGCAGGAAGCCGTTGTGGTAAACAATATTTCGCAGTTCATTGAACGAAATAAGCGTGTAGCTGATAAGGTAAAATAATTGTTTTTGTTGTAAATACATCACATACTCTTCTTAATATTGTACACAAACTCACACACACACACACACACACACACACACACACACACACAAATGTAAGTTCTTTGTGTGAACCAGCAAGAAATTAATTTGTTGAATTGAAAATTGAATAATGCTTATACGGACTTAGTCTCGGAAGTAATATACTAAAAGAAAGGTCTTAACTAAATTTAATTTAATTTCTCCAAGAGCGCTGGGGACTCAAAACACGAAAGTTTAGGTCTATTTTTGTTATGCCTTTTATTTAATCAAATATTTAAACAATTTCAATTGAATTGCTATACGAGGTGAGATAGTTAAAAAAAATAACGGAAATTTTCGTTTTTTAAAAAAAAGATTTATTCATTCGTCTACATTAATGTTGTCGCCTTCAAAATAGTATAGTCTCCATTCGATATTATGCACTTATGCCATCACTTCCTCCAATCGTCGAAACACTTCTCAAAATCGATTTTTCACTCGATCTTTGGGATAGCCTTTAGCTCTTTCAGCGATGCGCTTTTAATGTCATCTATACTTGTAATACGAGGGTCCTTTAAGGTTCTCTTTACTTTTGGAAATCAGTCACACGGAACCATCTCTGGTGAATATGGAGGCTGGGGCATTGTTACAGTATTGTTTTTGGACAAAAATTCACGAACAAGCAACGAAGTATGAGCAGGTGTATTATCGTGGTGCAAAAGCCATGACTTGTTTTTCCACAAATCCGAGCATTTTTTTCGGATTGCAAGACACAGTCTCAGAAATTCAAGTCTTTCAAATTACGTTACTTTTGTGCCATTTGTTGAGTTAAATTAGTGAGTGGAGAGTTAGACACGTGTGGCAAATTCATGAGTTTTCTGCACAAAAACATACGTCTACGATGAACCATTACGAAATGGCTCTACGCCATTAAAGTGACCAATTGATATCCCTTATTGACCTTTTTTATGACACCCCGGCTGCAATTCAGAGTAGATGGAGGGAGCCATAGTTCTGCAAAGTAATAACCATCACTTTGATTTCGTAGCGACTTTGATGGTATATTCGATTGTGGTGGACTTTTGACACATTGTATGACAATATGCCATCTTCTAACTTACATTTTAATACAAAAACGCATTAAAAAGCTGAGACCTTTTGCTACGAGTCCAGCCACGAGGAAATGTTTTGAGTCGACTCGGAAGAGATGTTTTGAGTTCTGCTCTTTATCTTCGTTATCAGAGGAGAAATGACCGATCAGCATGGAACAAGTTTTCTATAATTTCACGACGCTCACTGAACGCTCACTTTTATCCCTCTAAAATACTTTTATCCATAAAATATGCTAACCGCTTTTGCAGGGACTCGGAACAAGTAGTGTTTTCTGCCAACCTACATAAGCCATTATGTCCATATGAAGATTTCTATCAGCTCACATATGTAGTCTCAACTGGAGCAAGTCGCCTAAATGGATGGCAAATCTTTAGCTCTAAAAGAGGGTAATGTGGTGTCATGCTTTGTGATAACTTTTGATTAAATGAGTAGAGGACGCCATGGTGAATTCACCATCTCCTTTGGTAGTGTCCAAACTCTGTGCCCTTGAAGTTCAAGTATCTTAAAGCTTTTCCTAATGATAATCGGTCTTCGGTGGGCAATATCATGAAGTTTATCTATGGAAATAACAGCTTCTTTACAAGTAACACAAGAATTTCCTGCATGGAGCTGAACTTTAATATTTGCAAAATCATAATGGTGGTCGCCTTTTATGTACTCAGAAAGTAGGTCTACAAAAAAGTCGATCAGAGATAAAGTTAAATTTCACTTTAAAAACAATTTTACACGCTTTGATAAATTTATGACAAGTCACCGATAATATGACAGTTATAGCAGCGCTGATCAGACCGGCTAAAAGAAAGAAGAGCGAAAATGCACATAATTTTAGGTTGAAATACTTAACTTAAAGCAAGTTAAATATTAGGAGAGTTTTTTCTTCACCGTCTATGTAGTCAGGAGAAGCCATACTGCCAACTGGATGGCAGTCGCCAACCGCCAGCAGTTAGCGGCATTTGCCAGGAAACCAACCAACCAACTAACCACTAAATTACGTGCTTACGTACTTGCGCGTGTGTGTATGTGTGTGTGAGATTGATGCCAGTAAGCGAAAAGTAATTGTACTCATATTATCATTAACATGCTTTTCATGTGACTAGCTAACACAACTGCAATTCTCAACAGATTTATCATGGAATGAATAACCTTTCATATCAGAATATATCTGAACTGCATAAGGCCCCATAGTATTTCGTCATAGCCCGCACAGCTGATTTAATTTATAGCACAATACTCAAGCATGATTATTAAGGTGATCCATTAATGCAGTGAGTTATGCAGTGAGTAGATTTTTACATTACATGTCATAACGGTCAGTCTCTTCTTCGAAGCACCATAATATCGATGACATCACATATACATTTTGGCACCGATCCAGAGGATTCAAAATACTAAACCTAATTATTTTTCATTTAATACTCAAAAAAAGTTCAGCTAACTTTAACCTCTCAAAGTCGGAACCACATCTAATATTCAACTCTGATAGTAGCCATCGAATAAATGCAACTGAAATAAAGCCCTGAATACCCCAATGTTCACATATTGCAGTTTCGATTCAGACTGGTTACTAAGCTCGACGAATTTCATATCGCTGATCACTTACGAGTAATCTAAAAAGTAAGACTTGTAAAAACTTTTGCAGTTAACATAATGAAAAGCAAAGCCAGTATCGAAAATCCTTAATTTACCGCCTTCATAGAGAAGCTCTTAAGTTTATAGATGTCGAAATTATTTGCAAATTTCCGTTGTTATGCTCATTGGGTTGTCACAGCTGGAAGTCATAGTTATGAGTTGAGCTCATAGTGGAAATTAAATGCTCATATCCAGAAACATAGAAAACATATATTAACAAATATACGAAAAAATTAGTATATTCACTGCCTCTGGGCAGAGCTTTTTTGGCCGTATCCAGCATATTGCCAAAACTTTATTATTTTACATATGCCAGTGTTTGATATCAGCGATACGGGCATACTCTTGAATATATAACACATATATAATGCATGCACATGCCCATAAGCAGCTTGCAACCGCAAGTGTATATTGGCAAAACTACACGAACTTTTTATTCACTTTCTTCTCCCCACTTGCACAATTTCCTACGCCCTTTTCTCGCGATATTTTAGCATTTGCACCCTCTTCCTTGCCAGCTAGGCGAACAGTAAAATTATCTTCCAAAAATACTTTTGTCACATTGATAAATGATTGCCCTGCACATTGGCAGGCCCTGCTCTGGGCGTTAATGCTAGCAAAGGGACGAGAGAGGTGAACTGTTGTGAGGTCAGTGTGAATGCTGTTCCTTTATTAAAGAGAGGGCAGTTTTGTAGTTCAAATCTCAAAGATTCCCTAGTGTAAAAACTAAACAACATAACTTTAAAACGTTTACGAATATGTAACTAGCTAAGGTTAGGTGCACTTCGATTATGAAAAATAATAAAAGAATAAAGAAAAATTTGGGAGGAGTGCAACTTAAAGAATATATATTTTTTTAGATTTTTGAACCAACTTTCTTTTATTTCTGATATGTGCTTTAACCTCAGACGACGAATGGAGGGTACTTCGCTTCGGAACAACTGGTTAATTTTATAAGCAGCTGTTTCCATGACAAGACATGTTTCCACGATATGTACTCACAGATTTAGATTTACATGTCAAAAGAAGACAGATCCCCGATAAAATTATATATGTTTAGAGCTTTCGGGTTGGTACCAAGCAAGATTTGATTCTAGAACTATGCGTTCCAATGCCCTGGTCAACGCAACCAGAACATCAAATTTATTTGGGAAAATTTTCTACAACAAAAATACACCACGAACCGTCCCAATAACTATAAGATTTTTGTAGAATAAATAGAACATTCTCAATCTTCGTAAACAACACTGATAAATGCCAGTTTGCTCAGTACAGTTACCAGAAATATCACTTCAGAATATCGCTCTAATTAAGCCCCTATTTAATAAACATAGCACTAAGCTGTTTACTCTCAGAAGTGGTTTCAAATAATTCCTATATAACCGCTGATTTTCTCAGTCAGATTAGTCCACAAAAGATTTCGTATATTTCTAACACAAAACTTCATCTCAGAAGCGGTTATTAAGTAAGTCAAGCTAACCTATCGTAGCAACATTGCTAACCGAATTCTTGCCTTATTCTGTGCTGATGGGTCTGAGAACAAAAAATATGTGCACAAAAAGTTTATTTAATGAAATGACCTTTGTGAGAAAAGGTACCACATAAAATTTTGCATTCTGCTTCGGTTATGATTTCTAGCGGTCGTCGGTCAAACCAGTAAATCCGCACTGTTCGGAGTACATAATGTTCAAGTAACCTCAAACGAGTTCACAGACAGTTTTTAGTAACCCTTCCCTTTTCATATTTTCATCAATTTTTTAAGTTTTACTACAATACCCTTATCGCTCGCTGAATTCCATCTCAGGCCCATATAAACTTTTGGTTTAACGTGCCAATCATGCATAAGCTTCTAAACCAATTCATGTGTGAATTAAATCATGTTTATGCACACTTAAACTCTACATTTCTCACCCACATATTACATTGCGAAAGTTTAAAAAGATTCGGTTGTCAGTTCTTATTTATTGAAAAGAAAAATAGTATACACAAAACATTCGTCACGAGCACATACAATCCCATGACGGGTTAATGTTAAATTCAGGTGTTAATGTTTGACAAAAGAGCAATGTGAATAAACCAAAAGGGAAATGTCGAAATATAGAAGAAAACAATGGCGTGTAATGTTTAAACTTCATTTTAAGTGACACTTCATTGTTATAATTCCCTTGACGAGGGTATTTAACACTCTAAGCCCAACACTAAGACATTGTAACGGTGCAGCGAGCACAATGAAACAAATTTATTCCCTAACAGGAAATTGATTAATTTCACACTGGTTAATTTGTAGTATACTTGAGACTATAACTGTTTGTTTCCTAACATTGTTAAGACAAAATAGGGAGTTTTAGAACTAAGTTTAAAGAAATCTTGTGCTATATAAAATTTTATATTTACGTCTGTTTGTTTTCCGTTATTTATAGGTTGCCACTTCAATTTCGATCAAATTGTTAAATAATATATATAAAAATATGTTTGCTATTGAAGGCCGGTTCTTGAAGGCTTTTACACATAAGTATTATATATGCCGTATTGAAATTGTTTGTGTTTTCTATGCTTAAATTTTTCATATAAAAATGTATTGCTATAAAAATTATTCAGTTATATATGGGCAATCCTCTTGGTAACACATATTTAGCTTAATAATGGTTACGTACATAAATTTTATAACAATAATTGTAAATAAATATATACAATCTTTAAATAACTTAATGCTATACATTTTTCCAAATAGAAACTATACCACAAATAATTTTAAGTGTATTACTCAATTTCAAGTTTAACTAAAATATTTGCATTTTTTGTCTAATGTCTTTCCCATAAAAAATTTTTGCTATAAAAAATGTTATATTGTGTATTGGCAACTCTGCTGGTTAAACTTGTTTATTGGTTAATCGCTTCATAGGTGTAGTCTTTAGAATTGTACATTTTAGAGCACAAATTATGGGGAATTAATATATTTGATCCAAATTATGTAAAATATTTATTTATAATATAATATTTCGCATTTGGAAGAAGGCTATGGTTTTAACAAAATCTCGATATCAATCTAAATCTCGAATGAAAACTAATCGAATCTGGTAATAATTCAATTAGCGCCGATAACATTTAACTCCTATTCAAGATTTAGATTGACACGCGAAAAGTTATTTGAAAAAAAATCTCGCCAGAATTCACCAAAGTCAAATTATTGCCAAACCCCTATTTATATTTCGATTTGGATCAGATCCGAGATACTGCTTGACATAAGAGTGGAAACTATGCTTGGAAAAAATTCGTAGATGGCGTCAGAGTCTAATTATTTTAAAACCGAGTTTATGGTCGAGATATTTATTATATATCGTAAGAGAACGAAATTTGGAAAAAAAATCGATTTGAATGCTAATCTTTTTACTAGCTTATACTTACTTTTAAGCTTTTAGCTTACTTTCCTGTGAATCTTCGTGTATGAGAAACTAACATTCACCAGACTTATAAAATTTTCCTGGTGTAGAATGTTTGATTTATAATTGAGCAAGAATTTCTCAAGACCCCTCAATTAAGACTTCGAATAAACGGTTGCGCGAGAAACCGGCTTGCTCTGTTGACCGAATATGTGAAATAAATTGGAGAGCAAAGTTCACTGTCATCACTAAAATTACTCTTCTCGCATATAATATTACAACTTGTTCGGCGTGGTTCCGGATATATCCATCTAGGAACAAACATGCATTTTCTTAAGATGAAACTTTGTACTGCAAACACTCTCGTTTTAATGCTTGCAGACACGATTAATCTCAGTCAGTTTCAAGAACATTCCGCATTTACTTGCCCTTACTTTCGTTGAAATGGCTAACATAATTTTCACTAAATGACAGTAGCATCCATATAGTGAGGGCTAACAGTTTATAAAATAATTTTTCTTTCGAATAATCACACTTGTCATCGGAACTTGGAGCCAAATGGCGAAGTTCTTCCCAAAAGGATCACAACTATACAGCTCCGCCGTTGTTTATTTGTCAAAACATCTCTTCGGATGTATGGAGAAACAAGACTTGATATTATTCTAAAAATAGTTGGACCCGAAGCTGGTCATCAACCGGCTGAGCGTTATAAACGCTGACAGGATACTGTCAGCCTGTCAATAGCAAAAAAGAGAGCACTTTGTGTTTGTGTTAATGTGTATATTGTGTTGTTATTACATCACACTGTCTTCAGATTCTCACTGCTGGGTATTTACAATATGTATAACTTGATACAGTGGAACAATTTCTTATTCCACAGCACGTATACAAATATATTGTACTTTACACACATTTCAACAATAATGCGCATACGTCAACGCTATCAAAATTCATGTGCGTGATCCGTATGCCTACCTTGTCTTTGTCATTTACTAAATACAGTGGCAGAATAAGCTGACAATTTATTAGCCAGTCGCCCTCACTTTCTCTCTCGCTCTAATAGTGGTATCTTTCTGAAATATATATGTAATTGTATTCCGCACATTTCAATGTATTACAATTTATTATGACACCTCTGCCATAGTGCATCAAAATATGTCAACTAGGTTGTATACAACATGACAGCGCAACCTAGTCAACCCTGCTATGTCAACTAATATGTCAAACTCAGCTGTATGAAAATAGGTGTGAAAACTGCTAGCTTGTAAAAAGCTGCTCTATCAAATTCAAAAGGAAGAAGTTTACTCTTAAGAGATTAGAAAATACGCTCAACAGATAATGTAGCAAAATTAAAGTGGAACCGAAGTCTTACACGAACAAAGCCATAGCAAAATGTTGCGAATTAAGCATATAAGCAAGAGTGTTGTGATGCGAGTATATTTGCACATTCAAAGTTGTAATAAAGATTTGAAGCATGAAAATCTATTAATTTCAGAAAAGTCTTCCCTTAGAGGAATACACAAACTGTGAGTGCTACAGTGTATTGAAGTCAAACAAAGTTGTTATTATTCTCAGATTTGATTGTTGTAGGTATTGTAGTTTTGAAATTTGTTTTGAAATTTCCTTAAGTATTAACTAATGTATATTGACTATTTTCTGGAGTATTCTTAAGAGAACTCAACTTCCTAGTAAAGTAATTTTCAACGCTTTATTTTGAAAGCAAAAGATCAACAAAAAAGATACGCGGATGAATGCAATGCAGGAGAGGATGTGAATACCTTATTAAGTTGATAACATCTCCACACATTCCATCTATATTTTATTATGCCAATTTATTAGGTGTATGTCGGTTGTTTGTTCGATACGCCACTCTCCAATTTTTGCCGGATTGAAAACAGCTTAAATATTTCACCTGCAGTAATTGAAAGGTATTTACGAACTCTGCTACAGACCTAAATAGATATACAGATTTTGGGTGGTTATTTTTGCTAACATATAATGTGTCAGAATTAAGCTCTGTGATTCATCTTTTTGAACCACCAATATTATTATGAATTCTATCCAACAAAAACATTCAGCAAGCTTAGTAAATATTGATTTCAAGTCCAACAATTTTCATCTACGAATAACAAGGCAGTTCTGTGATCGGTAGCAAGAAACCATAGTGTTCAAAGAAACATAACTGTAGACCAGTTATCAAATAGCAAGCGTGGCTTCTTCATACACCTGTCCTGTAAAATACTCGTAACACCATTTGTGTAGGTCCCATTTCGTAAAAGGTAGTAAGTCGGGAAATGCTAAGGAAAGTCCACAATGGACAAGGGCCTTCAATTAAGTTAACATTCGGTCATTTGTGAATTTACAGATACGCGATATCAATATGGACGAAATATTAAAACATATAGCTGTCGAGCACTAGCTAGACTTGAACCGCTAATAAATTTTGTGAAAAACTATTTCATTGAAGAAATATATTTAGAAGTTCGCCACTACGCTCCGGGCGACGCCAAAAACTAGTCGAATTTCGACTTACATAGAAAAAGGCTACAGCAGAAGAATCTGCTAATATTACAAGTTTCAATCCCTATTCGTGGTAGCCCATCAAAAAAGGGAGTTATATATTCCACAATCGCCCCCACTGACTACGCCACTGTTTTATGGCAACAAAGAGCACATAAATGCTTAAAAGCGTCGATAATTTCAAGAAAGTTTATATTTATTTTTCACACTGTGAGCACCCGACTTTTCACTCAGGTTTTCTTAGCTGTCAACAACAATGTGGCAGCAGCAGCAACAGTAGCAGATCTCATAAACGAATATCCTTGCAAGCTAGCGTTGGCCTCAAGTGGCATACGAATACATACAAATGAATACACATGTATTTGTATGCTATATATATATTGTATATATATATATATATATATATGTATGTAGATGTATGCATGCACCGACTTCATTCATTTTACTCACTACAAGATGACAACCATAATCCCAACTGGTCAATGTGATAAGTCCATTGAAAAAAAGGCTTAGCCGAGAACGGGAGAGCTGAAGCTGAAAATGCAGCATCAGCTTGAGGCAACAAATCTTACAAGCGGCCAGCGTACATGAAACATTTTACATGGAAAATTGATGTATGCATGTATAGGTGTATTAAATAAACATGTGTGTGTGTTTGTTGACTGTTTGTGTTTGTAGTAAAAGTTCGGTGGGAAAGCACTGACAAAGTAAAGCATAGCAAACTTTATTTTTTTAAGTCATTTATGACTTTTATGCACTTTTAATACTCTCAAACGTAAGCTTTATGTATGTCCATTTGTGTTTATATCCTCATTTTGAAGGGGACACTGGCATTAACATAAATACATGCACATACATACACTTACTTACACTCAGTAGATACGTAATCCTTAAGCTTCTTGCGTAAATTAAATGTGTCCGGCAATGAACTTACGTAATTAAAAGAAAGTTATACAAATAATGGCATAATTTTATATTAATAAATGTAGGTATGTACATATGTAAGTATGTGTGGGAGATTTATGAGCTTATGCAATATATATCGGTAGAGTTGAAGGCGTGCCAGTATAAAAGATCACTGAGGATCAAGTTGAGATATGATTGAGGTGATTGCATTTTCAGTCAGTCACTAAAAATATTCAACTGAAGTGAATAGTGAATCCCCTCTAGAATAAATGAAATTAGTAAATTTTTCTTCAGTAAGGTTCAAATTCACATTTCACTCGGTTTATGCCTTCAATTCATATGACGTTTACCAACACTAAATAAGCAGCAAATGGGTTCAAAAACAGCAATGGAGCCGGTTATATTATATTTGGTCAAAAAGTTTAAACTCACCAAAAGCTCTAGAAATTTTTGGAATGGAAATAAATTTTCTGCTCGTATCCAATATACATACGTATATTGAAAATATATATCACATGTCGAAATAACTGCTCATTTGAGAGCGATGTCGACCACCGCGCCATCTATCGCTTAGGAAACAAACTCATTCGACGGCTTGGTCTTGCATTAGTGCCCAAGATACATTCCACATTAAGAAAGCACGATATCGACCACAGCGCAACATATTGCTTTTATTCCATTGAAGTTCAAATAAAATGCTTTATAACTGAACCAAGTGAATTCTCTCGAGAAGTTTTTAATTAATTATTTTCTTTCAAGTAGAGGTCGGCGTAGCGTAGTCGTTCGAGGTATATACTACCACTTCGAAAGACGGGAGTTGAGTCTTGCTCCGACAAACACCAACAATTTTTTTTTTTTGTTTTTCAGATAGCGATATTTTTTGCATAGGAATTTGATTTCGGGTTAAAGAGCATTGCTACCAGTATATCGGAACATTAGCTTGTCGTAATCTTTCATAATCACCTGAACATTAATTCCATTATCTCGGACTGGAAATTTGAATTCGTATGCGCCATTTAGCTCGTAGGAAATGTGGCTTAGTTGTCAATCCATTTCTGGAAGAATTTCCTTCTATTAGAAAGTTTACGCACTGTCTAGCAAGAATTTTGAGGGCGCTTCCGTCTACCAACACAGCTGAAAAGCTTTACGCACACGTATTTTGACATTTCGTATTGACTCACTTACAAAAATTAATTGTAAATATGAACCGCTTATTCAAACATATACGATTTTAGTATTTATAAATGAAAATTTATATAAAAGATATAAGGATTTTTTAAAAACGTTTACCAAAAAAAAGTCTGCACTTACAATAACGTTGTTGGTTGTTGTTGTTTTTTATTTAAATAATTTCGCATACTTTTGAAGTACTTAAAGTGAATTTTTCTTGCGTTTCTGTTATACCATAGTACAGCAAATTTTACTTTGTGCGGTCGTACATGTCGTATACGCAACATTAAATGTCAATTGCTAAAAATTGTAAATATTGCAATGTATTAAACTTTCATATAACGTTTCATATACTGTAGCAGTACAACACTGTTACTATACCTACATGCATACATACAAACAAATTCAATTTATAGTCGCTGCTTTTTATATATTTCAATGCAAATATAATTCGATTTCAATCAGATTTTCGCATTTAACATAACCACGTACTGTTTTCGCGTCGCTAAATTCTGTCTTTGCATATAAAAAGTTATATTTTTAACGGCTAGCGTCATTTGTAGGCGGATGTTTCGGTTTCGGATGGCGGTTCGGTGTGGAAGATGAATCGAATAGGTTTTATTAAATCGGTGCCAATGTGACAATCATTGACTCTATTTCACTGCTAAATATTTTGATTACTCCTTATGTACTAAATTTAACCAAAATATTCGAAACATGTAGAAAGCTTCAGCAAAAAAATTTCAGAAACAAACATACAGTTATAATTTCTCAACATTAACATCAACATTGGTTCTCCAAGCCCCTCAGTTCTACAATGTATAAGAGGGTTATTATTTTTCGAACTGAATAAAATTAAATGTACAATATTTTCCAGCTGAATCAAAACTAATTTCCTTCACAAACTTCGATTTCGTTGGTACACTATTTATAATATATATCAATATATAATTATAAGTATTCATAGCTGTTATCCTGTGAACAACAGCGGTTGCCCAACGGCCGCAATGTTCATTCCCAGGCAATACAGACAACTTATCACGCCTATTTACCACCACATATGTATTTTGGTGTTGTTGTGACCTTTACAAGAGCTGCGCTGGTTTGCATACTATTTTTTACTGTTATTTTTCCGTTTACTGCAAATCGCATTGGATTTTTATTGATTATCAATCGTACATGCCTGGTTTATATTGCATTACGGCCTTTTAAGTAGCTGCTTAACATTGTAAATTTTATTGTTTTCTCTACTTTCCATTTTCAATTTTCACATTAAATGAGTTGATGCAATACATGAAAAGTACATGTGCGCTGTACGTTAACATGTAAAATAAAAAATCTTAAATATTTTAATAATAATATGCTGACAATACATGCTGACATTGTACACTTTTATTTGTGTTTTGTTGGGCTAGCATTCTTCTCTCACCGCATGGTGTGATTGTAAATTGATAATTTAAATAATGTCCATTCAAAATTCACTATTTTCTTCTTTTCCTTCCCCTTTACCTCCTGTCTTTCAGTTTAGCGTCGTTGTTGGGAACACTCAACTATTCATTATATATCATTATATTCACCCAAAATTGTGAAAATTTATAGTTTATTAGAGGATATCTGACCAAATAATGAAACTAGGAACAGAGATCTCTTGCCTGTCTAAAACACCGACGGATGGAGTAACTCAACTCGCGACTCGCCGCTTTTTGAACTACTCTCTTAAGCGGAATCACGAATCAATGCGATCATACTTGAAATATTAGGTTGCAAAAACCACGCTAAGTCAATAATGACGGCTTCTCTGAAAACTTCAAACTATCTAACTTTGCAAGCGAACGTTACTGCCACTGCCGACTCAACTGACATTTTGCTTATACTGATTTTTTTTAATAATATAAAAATAATATGAAGAAACAAGAGAACTGACGATCAAGCTAATATATGAACCTCTGCGTATGCATCTAGATATACAGACTCTAACTGCTGCTGCCCGCTCAGTGAAATCACGAAGAAAAGAGAATATTCTCAGTATTTCAAGAGATGCTAGAAAAACTCACTCGGAGAAAGTAAGATTGATATGGCTTTAATCGCTTCCGAGATATATATATTAAACCTATGGGGGTTTCTCCATTACCCATAACCATTCTTACATTAATTCACTGCTCAGTTATAGCATTTTAGCTGTTTTCGATTAATGGCATTTTGTGGGCGTGGCAGTTGTCAAATGTTCAATTCCGCCCATCTGCAATGACAATCGTCTTACGGTGAGAAAGAACTCTTGTACCAAGTTTCATCAAAACATTTTAATTTTTACTCAAGTTATCTCTTACACGGACGGACGGACGGACAGACAGTCACTCGGATTTCAACTCGTTTTTTTATCCTGATCATTTATATATATATATATATATATATATATATATATTTCTATAACTAAGTCGATTAGTTCAGGGTGTCGCAAACAACCGTTAGGTGAACAACTAATGCTACTCTGTAGCAACATGTTGCCAGAGTATGAAAACATTGAAAAGAATAGAATACAGCAAACTTTTGAAGAACCTTCTCGAATACCTTTTTGTTGCGAAGCACAAAATAGGCTGAGTAAAATTTGCTTAGTCAACTTTGAAGATGGGATGGATTTATATAAGACATTTCTTCAGGCCAGAGATAGATACAGATACTATCTGCTGGAGCGCTAAAGTTGTTTGAGAAATTAGGCTCTAAATTTGAGATCTAAACCCACTTAACATCTAGTAGTAGCCACTAATCCTTCATTTCCTACATGTTTAGAACATATTAGATGCTTCCAAATTTGCACTCCTTTTTGCACACGCTCCAAATCTCATTTCGACTCCATTGATTTATTATTATTTTTACATTATGTATACATCAGTAGTTACAAATTACAGCGCGCAAATTGTGTCTGCTTGATCAAGCAACACTTAATTTAAACAAACAATAACACATCACTTATTTAGCGGGTAAAGTTGTCGGATATTGTTGCCAATGTTCGGCTTTATGTATAATATATCAACGGTATCCATGGTGGAACCTAACTCATTGCGTACCTGATTGACTCTCTAACTAGCTGGGCTACATGCCAACTTGTTTATTCAAAAACCGCCACCCTGGTATTGCGCGCTAGGAAATCACTGCGTGACCACGCGCTGAACTCCAAATGAAAATAAAACAGACACGAAATTCACGCAGCGCAACATAAATGAGGTTGAGGTTATGTTTCTGAAGGTGGTAGAGAGAGAGAGAGAGAGAGAGAGAACGTTAATTGGAAAAGTGGCCCTAGAGAAATTTGAAATGTAAACACTTCTGAAGAAATGACATTGTTGTTTTCGAGATTAAGTTTGAAGTATCTACGTGCAACACATGGAACTGTGTGGTAGTATATTTATCTCTTTACTTCTATTTCTTTGTAATTATTTAATTTGTAAATATTTACAGTCTGATAGCAAGGAGATTTCTTGCGCTCAATATGTAAGATTAAGTGAGCTCTCTGTCCAATAATTGAAATTCTGAAGAGATTCATGAATTTTATGAGCATTACTAAATTTCAACTCAACAGAATAACAACAGAACAATACTTGAGGAGGTATCTGGATATGAGAGTACACACTCTTGTATCCATCATATTCTTCCTGTTATCAAGCTTAATAATCAAGTGAGTCTTCAAAATGAATTTCATACAGAAGGACGCGGTGATTTACCCGTTAACTAGACTTGAATTTTAATAATTTATACTTTCACATGAAAATAGAAGCTTCCTGCCTTGCGATAGGAGGTATTCTAA
This sequence comes from Bactrocera minax, assembly GCA_021498325.1. Taxonomy (NCBI): domain Eukaryota; kingdom Metazoa; phylum Arthropoda; class Insecta; order Diptera; family Tephritidae; genus Bactrocera; species Bactrocera minax. Next base: position 1,479,545 of record JAKEEE010000023.1, read on the forward strand.
ACTCGGTAGTTACTATGTGGTACATAATAGACCCTTCAGGCATGCGAGTAGATGTATTGAATTTACTTTGACGAAGAGTTCTGTTGATTCGACAAGGTAAGACTTGTCTGGTGTTGTTTGTGTCTGGTGATAAGTATTATAGTTTCGGGCGCATCAGAAAAATCAGCGCTAGAGTTTCAAGAGGCACGGAATGGGCACAACAATTACACAGTATTTTAAGGAAATATTCAACAAGAACCTTCATAAAGTAGAGTTTGACGTCAAATTAGTTCACTTCTATGAACAAAGGTGCTCTAAAGAACATATAAAGGAATCTGTGTGAATACAAAATTATAATAAAATATTTCATAACTAAGGCGTTGTTCTTTTCTACTTGATTGGGGTTCCGTTATCTAAACCTCAATACAACTGAGCTGTCCAGCTTCATCTGCAACCGCTTTGGAACCTGCGTATTCGGGAAGGCTATTTTCAGCTTCAATCGTCGATGGAGGACTTCGTTTATGAGTTGCCAACAAACACCAAATTGGAACTTGTTTTTAAAAAGAATTTTAGGCTTTCGCGTTGCCAGATGTAAATCTCCTAACCTCTATGTGTAAAACCGAAGAAATAGAAGAAGTGCCATAAAATCTGACCTATTGGGTATATCACTCAAATTTTTCAATATACAAGTATCTACTAAATAAGCCTGCTAATGTCAGCCACCGAACAGGCGCAACTTCAGTTTTTGGGTAGAATGAGGGCCCACTAACAAACTGACACAGTTGACGGTGATGAAATGCAATTTTGCGCACAGACAAGCAGAGCTGCTGTTATTAAAGTCTAAAAACAACTAGGTGTAACAGTTGTAAAACAGTTAGGGTCTACCAGAGAGCAGTCGCAACAACTACAACGTACTTCCCAGTTTATTTGTTATGCCGTCAGTTGCATCCACCAAAAATGTGTAAATGTGGTGCGCCCTCATTTCTCAGTATTCCATAAATGTATAACATATGAGGGCGGTAGTACATTTCCGTGAACGGGTACTGTCGAAAATTTAGCCGAATCAGATTAGTAGTTTTGTTTTGACCGCATGTGTGTGTGTGTGTGTGTGTGTCAGCGCATTTTAGAAAAATAGAAAAAAACAATATCGGTCAGTAATATGATTCCTGTTTTCCAATCAAAGTCACGTAGTGAAATTAAAGGGCGCTTCAAAACGAGTTCCAATATTGGCGCACATTTTAGATAGGTTTTAGATAGATCACGCCCACAGGTGCCTGAAAACAGCTACCACGGAAGCTAACTTAGCAAAAGCTCACGATCTCTTATTGGCAGACCGGTACACTGGTACACACCAGAAACCAAGGAACCGTGAAGGAACAGTGAAACTCACCCAGCGAACACGTCTAAAAGAAGGCAAGGACTGTGCTATCGGCCGGCCACCATTTTATGAGATTCACAATGACCTGAATGATCTACATCGACTACCTGAAGAAGCGCAAATATTGGGTCGATTCCATGACGAATTGCTGAAAATAGGTCTCCATTTGGCGGAGAAAAAAGCACACTTCCACCATGATCAACTTCTACAAGAAGTTGTATCATCTCTGGTTCAAGTGTATTGGGGTAAAAGGAGATCATGTTGAAAAGTAAATCGCCGTTTTATCAATATTTTAGTTTTTTCTTTGTATGCCAAGTACTTATCGGACCGCCCTCGTGCATTCATGTATTTCAAAATGCACCGACCTTTGAGTGAATATGCTACTAAAAGTACAAACTCACAAGCGGTAAACGCAAGCTTAGCAACACTATTGTGCAAATACAATTACTATGTGGAATGACGGTGATGAACATGCACCAAAACCGCCGTTAGCTGGAAAATTTTCTTTTTTTTTTGTCAAATATGGCGATGGACGTGCGGAATAGTTGCATACTTCAAAACACAGTAAGCTTGAATAATGAAATTAGTATATTGAGAGGGGGGTGCATAGCTTTATGTAAATTTCGGAGTGGATGTTGGCACTTGCGGTTGCGAAAGTCCAATTAAATCAAATTCACTGTATTATTACCACTGGCATTTAATCGCTGTAACCGAATCATTGGATACCATATTGAGTACATGACTACTACTAGAGAAGTTTTCTGTCAAAGGTTGCCTAAGGAGAGGCAATATTAGGTTTCCCAAAAAATCCATAAAACTTTCCCGGATGGCTTATAACTGTTAGAACACTCCATTTACCGGATAATATCAAGATAGATACCACATAAACGAACTAAACGAACGAGCTAAACGAAGTAAGAATTGGTAGATAGAATTGATAATACTCGTACCTTCACCAACTTGCATGGAGTTTCACGTCTTTAACCACTTCATATAAATATAAAAAATGAAAGATAGTTACTTATGTTTACTTATAGAGAGAAGAGCGTCAAAGCAGAGACAAAAGCGAAAGTTCTTGCTAGAGCAAGAACTCTCTAGAGCCAACCTCAGTGATGAGATTAAAAATTCTGCTGCTTATGTACATATATGCTCGCTCAATAGGCTCAATAGGTCAAAAGCAAGGTGAAAATCTGCAAAACCGAATGGCATGCTGATGACTCAAATCTTACTTTAAACTCATTTATAAGCGCAATTGTGGCAGGTTTCTAACACGGCTGCCAATTACTACAACTTCTTTTGAGCTACATTTAATTAACAATTTAATATCAGTCATAACATGGCATTCAATGAAATTCATTTATATTCACAATGACTTTATAATTTTTTACCGCAACTACAAACGATTCAAAGTAATCATTTTCTTTGGACGGAAATTCCATCAGCGTATATATGACATATCCTTCTCAAAGGACTTTAACAAATACAATCAAAACAGTATACGCAACAGAGTTGAGTGGATTGCCTGCAGGAAGAGGTGGGAGGAGCATATAAAATGTGTGGAAGAGATTGCAAATGATTCGACTAAATGCGGAATGTCGAACTTAACTCCTTAACATAGTACTTGAAATTAAGCAACACATGTAAAAAATCTGACGTGCAGACCCATAAATTCACATCACAATTACTCGAGGCTAAGTAAATAAGTATTTAGTGGACCAGTCATTGAGAGATTTCCCTACAGGGTAACATTTTGCTGTACATATCATGCAATTAACTGAATTATTGAACTGTAAAAATAAACAATTGCAACATATTAGCATATAACATATATGAAAAACATATATACATACACATTTATACATGGATAATTTTATACTGAGTGCACAAAGAGAGTTGAAACTGCATACAGCGGGGTACGAGTGTAGGTTGACATCGAGAACTTTTTTTGCTGTTGAAATAAAATATTTATGAATCTGTGAATTTAAAATAATTGAAATTATCTTTCAATTCGTTGAGAATTGTAACCACAAATTAATTACATGAAAGGAATTGTTTTCACTTAAATATGTATATGCCATAGCTTATTTTCTTAAACAATAGTGTTCACTCTTTAACTTGGAGCTTTTTATTCTTTAATTTAATTAAGTATACCATTTTATTTATACATAAGCAGTTAAAGCTAAAAGAAATTGTATAAAATATGTGTGTTATTTCCTTTATCAAACTGCAGCAGCAAAAATATCTACATATATTTATTCATAATTATTCAAAGTGGCGCTACGTTATATTACGTTAAATTATTATATGTTACGTTATGTTATGAATTAGATATATCTATATATAGAAATGTCTGTGTAAGTTCATAATTATTCAACATTACTTTACTAACGTTTTATGTTAAGTTAAGTGTTAAGTTTTTCTACTTACGATATGTCAGGTAGTGTTATGTGAAGTTTAATTATTATTCTATCGATTTTTTATTTTTTTTGATCATACAACTAAACAAATATCTGCATGATTCCGTAAAGAATTATCCACTTAACTTTAAACGCAACGTTGTTTTTACAATTCAAAGGTAAGAAATATGGATCAAATAAAAAAAATCAATTGAAAATAGATTACAAACTCTACCGAAGAGAATGACCGATTTGAGCGCTGTTTGAGTGGACGATTTTGTCTAAAATATAATATTTTTGATCCAGCGCCTACCATAAATGAAGAAGTGACGAGTTCTAAGAACTTCGTTAGTCATTATCATAGTTCCTGGAATTAAGCTAATGAATTGGAGGGACTAATTAAGACGCCTGAATGACCCAAACTGGAAGACTTCAGACGTAAATTTACGAGTAATATCTATTTTAGGCGTAAAGCCCCATAAATACACAAATTGAAATGTTTTGGAAATATATTCTGCTTTTGGATCATTATTTTATCTTTGTTTCTGACTTCATGAGTATTATTATATATATATTTCTTTTGATTTTTAAATGAGCAATATATTCAATGAGGTCCCAATAACCGACCTCAAGTTACATTACTCTTCTCATCGCTCTTTCCAAAACTTTCTACTGTTGTTATGGTGCAAAACCTACTTTAAATATTTTTGGGAAATGCCGCCTTTGACCATGTAAAAATTTAGAACCATTCCGAATACGTAGAACCGGCCGTGACGTAAGAGTGTCTCGGTTGTTACACGGATTAATTCGATACGAATCCTTTCGACGAACTCTTCAATAGTTCGCTGCTAGTAGGCACTAAGTTTATACAAAAAGTGATTTCACTGAATAATCTCTCCTGTTTCACCCAAAATCCTGTCCTGACGAAAACATTATATTGAATATCATTATTATTGTGATATATTGGACTAGGTTAGGCTTTGTTTCTCATTCCCGATCTAGAGATCCCATTCACTATACAATCAAGCTCTTTGCGTTGACAAACACTTTCTCAAGATAGAACTATATAGAATTAAGAAGCCTTCATATATAGACGATGCATCTTAAGCCCATCACAAATATTATATGCAAAGACCATTGATTTCGATTGCCAACAGTTCCACTGGATGATCATTATCCCAATGCTATGCAGCGCTATATATACTTCTATTATTCAACACTCTTACTCTTATAAGTAGGGACTGTAAGTGTGAGTGTTTGACTTTCTCTAGCATTTTTTTCTTATGAAATTATTTCATATCGAATATGGCCAAACGTTTACTTGAAGCAGCTGAATAATGCAAAGCAAACACTAATATGGTTGTTTTCATTCGATATGCATGCCAATTTCCCACATATATGTAAATACATGTATATGTATGTATAAAATTAAGTATGCAAATGTGTGGGCGCTGGTAATCAGATGTTACACACTTAAAAAACAGCGAAGTAAACTTTCTTTGTTTGTTTTTTCTAACATTTTCTATGTTAACGCCTTCAAATTATGAAATAATCGAATGTGAGATACACAGCTTTTCACATGAAAACAACCCCGTAGGAAAACTTTAACATATAATGAGAAATTTTTTGTTCATATAGAGAATCAATGTGCTAGATATACATATGAAATGCTTCAATAAATTGAATTCGATCAAATCGGAAATAACCTACAACAATCCATATAGTTGAATTATAAGACATTTTATTGTCATTTTTGTTATAAACGACCCAGTTAATTTCCTACTTGGCTACTATGTACAACCCATATTCATATGTACATAGGGAAATGATACTTACATACACACATACAGGCGCATTAAGCGTGAGAGCAACAGTTGTAAAAGTCGAACAAGTAGCTGCTGAAACAAAGCCGGATAAAAATGAAAACAAGGCATTTCGTCGTTGACGTCAACAATTGCGTTTATGCCGAAGATAAACAACGGTATTGTTGTAATAAAATACGTAATAATAGTCAACAGAGGCGCAAATAATCGTTAAAACCTTTTTATGTTACATGATTTTATCACATGACATATACGTGCACATATTCGCATACCAGAGCAAAAGATTTCGTCACATTGTTTACATGCAACGCACAAATTCCTTCAATATATTGTACTAATTCCATTCCAGACAGATGTTTTTCCCCCGCTTTGCATGTGACGCTCTTCATTTTGCAGTTCATTTTTGTGACATGAGAACTTTTAAGAAAAAAATTTAAACGAAAACATTGTAAAAATCGTCGGAAATTTCTAAAGTAGGTTTAGGAAATTGTTGAGTACTGTGTTAGGTGATAAAATAAGTATTTAATGTACCAGACAGGGTGTTCTACTTCTTCGACTTATTTTGGTGGAATTAACCTTGATGAAATGATGCTGAAAGTGTAAAGTATCTCAATACAAGACCTTATGAGTTTGAACTCTGAACAAAATTAAACTGTTTGCAAAACTAATTCGAATCTCGTATAATCAATCGGGTATATGAAAGGAACTCTAAACGAATCAATCGAATAATCTGATATAATAATTGGTCCGATTCATCTTACAATTTTGTGATTTAGCAACATGAGTTCACAAATAATTTGCCTTATTTTCCACACCGATCTTCAGTGTACCTTTGCGTTATCCGTTACTTTTATAAATACACTGGCTTAATTGGAATCAGTAAATCCTGAGAACCAGACAAGCGTTACCATTGTTATATTTCTGGTTCAATATCTTAACTGCATTACGAACTAATGAAATTGTCACCACTGAGCCGCAATTAGGGTAGAAGGTAGCGGATATGCGTCTAATAAGAGATTCCTGGGATCGCATCGTCTTTCACTACAATCTCTAGCTTTTAGGAAGTTGTGCTTCAAGTAACTTATTGTACATTTCTCCCTCGAAAACATATCTCTGAAATTAAAATACAAAATATATATAATTTCTTAGATAGTACTCAAAGGTTTTCCTACATAATAGATGTATACCATTGATTACCGTTTGAACTTTTATTTATGGTAACATAATGGCCGTCACTTTTTGGAAGCCCAACCATGTTCCGCTAAAAATACATTATTAACTTAACCTTGAGTTAACCTATGAAATATGGATATATATTCCATTAATAAGAAAATTGACTTAAGATCTGGCAGAACAGCTGCAAATATTTGTGGAAAAGTACAAAGGTCTGTAAAACAATGTTTGTTGGCGGATAATGCTTCCGACCTTCTAGATCTAAACTAGAATTGAAACCTTGAAGAAGCTATTATGGCGCTTTCATAGCAATCTTTTTGCAGAAATATGCTTAGAGACCGCCGCTAAATAGAAAATATTGCTCTTAAGAATTGTTTCGGCATTACTCAACTCAACTTTAATTAGACTATCTAAATAGACACTTTAGTTAGTACGCTAAGGAACAAATAGTAGCTGATTGGATTGGTTGCTGACTATAGCACGCAAGAGATATTGAGTAGTGATAGTGACATCGGCTTTTTATCATCTTACATAGCATCACACAGCATTCATAACATAACATAACATAACATAACATAACACAACATAGAACAACATAATTATGTTTTAATATAAGATTAATTACAGCTTTCAGCAAGTCAGCATTAAATGTTGCAATATTTCACAACATAACATAGCATGACTTTACATAGCACAACGTAGCATAACATAACATAATACATAAATTATAAAACAATTTCTATAACTTCATATTTCTGAGGGTAATTTTTCGTATGATTTTGTACGCTTCAATGTTTGATAACAGGTTTTATGCTTAAGTGTGGCTCAGCGCTACGATTTCGAAATTTTTGTCATCAAAGGTCTGTTGGTGCCACAATTTGAGGCACGTATAATGTGTATGGCATTAACGTGACACAGATTATATGTGTGCTTTAGCGTGCAAATTCTATGGCATTTGTGAAAACATACGCGAAAATCTTAATTTTTTTTTTCGAAAAGATAATAAAGTTTTCATACTTGCATTAGCATGAAAACTCATAATAATATATTCCCATCTATACATATAAGCACTTTTGTGAACTCTTGCATTTATATTTATTTGATTATATAGCCTCAACATAAATTTTATATGAATATTTGTTGCTAATTTTCCACCACTCATGTTGCATGGCCTTTCGTTTTCATTGAATTTTTGTATATTCGTGTGTGTCTGTTTGTGTGTTTGGCTCCAATAAAATTCTTTTCATGACTTATTGCAATTTTTTTTTAGATCATTCCTCATCTTGTGTTTGCTGGCACGTAAGCCCATTTAATGCATTGATGGCAGAGTAATAACATCAACATGTCGAATGACACTCAGCTTCTGTCGCCTGTCAAGCGGGCATGTGTGCATATCTACACTCATGCATACATACATATGTAAAAGTGTGTGTGCTTGCCTATGCGTTCCGCCGCAAGTGCGAATTGTTTTCGCTTGTTTCATCGCTCACATGCCACAACATAACCACAAGATTTACGTGATGTTGCCACATTTTTGCCGCTGACATTATTATCCATCAAAAAAAATTTGTATTGTTGTGCGCCGAGTAAACAAGTGACACTTTGATTCCAGATTTGTGGCAGAAACCCTTTAGTGAAATTATTTTAATGACAATGGATAAATGTTTGCAACATCGGTGGCGTTTTATATTTAGGGTGGGGACGAAAAACGAGAATAAATTATTACTCTGCCAACCGGCAAATTAAGCATGAGATTCAGATTTGGACAGCGAGAAATATGTATGAATGAAAGCTTACTTCAAAAAACAAATATTGTAGCAATAAATCACTTCGTCAACTATGTAGCTTAAGCAGCGCACTTTAATTGCATAAATATGTATCCAAGACCTTTTTCTTGACCTTCTAGCTTCTTCTATATATAGCAATCGAGTATAATTTAATTAAAAACTGGTTCTCCCTCGATTCTCTATAACTCTCCCGCAAGGCAGTTTCACCAATTCATGCGTCCCTAATGGACCATGCTAAAAATATGAAAAAATTGAATTATCCCCAAAAAGATTTTTTTTTGACTTTTTTGCATGAAAATGGCAATAAGAATCTCGGCTGAATGTGATCAGGTGTAGTACTGTGAAACAGGTTAGAAAATGAATTCACTGACCAGATAGAATATTTCCGAAGCATTTCTTAATGATATTTAAGCGCATTTTTAAATTCGACTCTAATCTTCTTTAGAGATTGCAATTCTTAAGTTTTCTTTGCTTTTTCAAATGTAATTCATTGTGCATTGCATGTTCAAACATACCTCAAACCATTTCAATAGTAATTTCATTTTCAAATCTATTTTCAAAAATATATATACACTTTCTAAAAGTAAGAAAGAGTAATTCCTGAATTATTTCGCGCCCTTCATCAAAGTATATGGACTTGTGGAACAACCATGGAACTCGTCTTTGAAAATATGAAAGCAAAGGAATTCTGCACAATTTTCAAGTCACTTTTGAATTAATCAGAAATTTTTCGCAATGTAAACAGCAGATAGTGCAATACAGTTAGTAAACGATTGAGCGATACTTATGCCCACAATGCTCGCTCTCGAATATATATGTGCAAGAAATGTGCACTTTCTCTCGCTTGTTTGACAAAAATGCCACATTTGAAGAGCGGCCGATATTGAAGAAAATTTGCCGACAAACTAGCTTCGATTTGGAAACCGAAATGTCTCGTATTGCGTTGATATCATACGCTCGGCTTTGAGGGAATAGCGTGTTTCAGTTTCGACAAAATGACTCTTGGGCCCTTCGCTGAAAATCTGTTCCGATATTAAATGCCAAATTGCGAAGTTAATTTCTTCATGTTCGATTTGAAATTAACGCTCTTTATCTCTAATAAAACATAGCAAATTTTCTTCATATCGGAATTTAAATTGATACCTCAGTTTGCTGCTGTTTCTATTTTTTAATATTCGCAAGAAGAAAGTAACAATAGAGCATAAATTGATAGAAATATATTCGTATTGGAAAGGCAACTTTAGTATTCACTTAAGTCTTAGAAATAAAAGCGTATCTACTCACAAAAACAGCCGTTTATCATCACATACTCTCATTTGAAATCCAGTTTCCTTGCAGTGCTACGAGAGCACCATGATAAATTCGAAACATTTGCACCGAAAGATTCAGCGCCACACTGAAAATAGACACCTAACATTATGCTTGCGGGGAAGCAAAAACCATTCTAACCCATCGTTAGTAAATAATTATTTACTTTGACCAATGTTGTATATACATATATACTACTTTTACGCTTCGCATAGCACGTGGTTAACCAGCATGGCTCGGAACTGAAAACTCATCGAATCCTTAACCGCAGCCATCAATGAGTAGGTTAATGCCAATGCAAAATAGAGAGTCACAACTCAAGGCTCAGAAGTACATATGTATCTAAGTACGGAAGTGCATATACATTTATTTTGCAATTCCCGAAAGCGCTGACGCAAGCAGCGAGTAGGCAGTGTGGTAAGCATATCGTAAATGAAAATCATTTGATCAGTACTTTAGGAATATTTATTGCATATTTAGGTACAAAAACAACCATTTTTGCACACACAAGCGTTGCAAATATAAATCCAGTAGATTCGAAACAAATATGCTTCAACATTGATCGGACAAAACATGGCAACAGCAACAAGTATCATTCGCATTAGGGTGGTAGCATAAATTCTTGTACAGAATCCCTACATAGGTTAGTTAGGTTAGAATTCTTATTCTAAGTAATCTTCCCAAAAAAAAGTAAGACTTTCTCAAAAACGATTCTGTTTTATTAGTGCTATGTTCAATATGAATTAAGAATTTAAAATAAACTTTTGAAAATCCCGAATACTTTGATTAAAGAACTAACCCGATCGCCGCAGATTTTTATCACAACTCATAACTACTAAATAAAAATATGTTTCCATTTAAACCAGAATATTTTTGAATAGAAAAAAACATGGCCATGATATTACTAGTATAAAGTAATGATTGGTAAATGAAAATTAAATGGATCACCCTAATATGCTTTTAATAATTTTTAGAAGATTTTATGCAATTAAAATAAATGCTGGAATTTTTCGCTTACAATTTTCAAAATTTGTTTTAAATTCAAAAAAACTTCTCGGATCACCCGATATTGTTCTTTCAGCTACATTATAATTTCTTTATCATTTTTAAATATACTGAAAAAATTTTAAGTTGCTGAAAAAGTTATGAAAACTGTTACAAACATCGCGAATGGTATTATTCTTTTTAATTAATTAGTTAATATTGAAGTAAAACGAATCGCCCTAATGTTACTTGCTTAAAAATGCCTATAAAATTGGGTTCTGCGAAAATGTGTAAACATATAGAATAGCGTCTAAAAAATCTCAAATCCAACGTATATTTAAAATTTACTGAGGCGCTCATAACCCACCCTAATAGAAACAATCGGCGTTACCACGATAGATGTACCATTTATATATATATATATATATATCTACGTAAACAAAACGTACATGGATTTTTATGCTACCAAGGATTTGGTCGGCAGCATTTTCCAAAAATTTTTCTGGGGAATCTTTTCTGCTGTTAAAACAACAACATTTGAAAAAAATTTTCGTAATGAAAATTGGTAAGAATGCGAATAATCCCTACTGATCACCCAAGTGATGTAGCGATTGATGATTTTGGCTCCACCGTAGTCATTGGTCTAGAAGTCTAGAGTCATTGGTCTGCAAAGCTCTGGTTTTGTTTGTAAATTTTTGAATTTATTAACAAGCTACACCAAGCCCGACTAATTATCATAATTTAAGGTACACCCTAATGTATTACACCAGTATACATGTACATATTCCAAAGGAGTAACAGTTTTCGCTCCCAAAATAAACTGAGGTAAGGTGTGTGTGTTACTAGCATATTGTCAACCATTAGTCAGGTAAGCAAACATATGTTAAGCCGTCGGGTAGCAACCGTATCCGGCGTTCGTTGGTAATTCTCTTGCACACGTACACACACATATGTGACTGTAATGAATGCCACTTACGAGTACATATTTCAAACGCATCTTATACGAGTCAGTTATAGCCTTGTAGTAACCACTTCAATTCCTCAAGCTATGCTTTGCGCACTTAGTCATATCGGGCATTACAATTTGGCAAAGAGGCTCCGCAATCGTATTTTCTTGTGCTCCACTGGCATTGACCAACAAAACTAGTGGACCATTAGCAACACTTACCTAAGTCATATATACGCCTTTGCCATTGTGGCTATTGTGCGGTTGCGTGTCTTGAATGTTGCATGTTGTCGGGCGTATCTGTTGCAACGGCAGTGAAACGGATGTGACCAAAAATCCACAACATAAATTTCAGTACAACACAAAAGGCACACACAAACGGAATGCTCAATGCTTAAGTAGCTAACGAGAGTAGGATTTTCTCGAAAAACTTTTTTTTTTAACATTAGACATATGTATGTATGTGTGTATGTCAGTAGTTTCTTCCTTTAGTAGTAGTACGACTCTAATGAGCGTTACTATGAGCTGTCTATGAGCGTTATTGTTTTCAAACTATTATTTAAATGTTGTATAATCGAATATTTAGGACAGTAGTATGGAGTTGTGGACCCTTGCGTATATACAAGAATATTAATATCGGCATAATTGTGGAAGAAGTTTTCGAACCAACCAGCCAATATCTCGCCAATAACTTGCTGATTGTTGTTTTCCTAGACTATTAACTTGACGCATCACAACAAAAACGTAAAAATTATTCGAACGTATTCAAATCACATGATCTGGATAGCTATACATACATATATAATTCAGTCACCAAATGTTCATACCAATAAAGTGATGATTCTAAACGCTTTATGGCTGTTATGCTGATCAGCAAGAACCACTTAGCACTCACACGATACATATTGACGAGAGAAGCCAAAAAATCGGGAATAACTGGTCTGTAACACTCACCATTGAAGATAACGTTGGACTCAGTATTATAGAGGTATGAATCAGTAATAATGTTGAATAACTTTTTCTGCATGCTATGGAGCTTGAAGAGTCCCTTTAGATAACGTGACTCTTTGCATGGCAACACATAATTTCACTCTTGACAGCTATCCCTGTAGGAAATTCGACACCTCTAAAAACAACTCTTATCTTAGATTTACTGCAATATTATGGCCTTAAGATGTCGTCAAACTGCTCAAAAATAAAATACGCTTGACTGAACAATTATTTCTAACTATTGTTCACTCAAATTATAAATTACTTCCAGAGTTTTCTAAAAGACAATCGCTAAAATAATAGTTGATATGTTTTGACTTTTGGCAATGTAGAGCGAATGAGCATACTGTAATTTAAATCCACCCCGGGAGCAATGATATTGACTAGAAAATAAAATAAATAAATACAATCTATGGGTCACCCTGTGTTTATCATTACTACGAAATAATCGGTAGCAAGCTATTTCAACGATTTGAGTTTCTTCGAATATATCATCGCACAATAAATTACCTTACGCTCTACTGCTTATATATCAAATATATAATATTCAATAGTTTCTCTGTCGCGCAACAATTATCTTCTTAGATATGCGCTTCTCTTCCACATTTTTCTACTCGTACCTTTTCAACATTTCCACAAATTTTCTGTGCTGTAAAGAGATTTTTCTTGCCAATTAATCAATAGACATATAAATATGAATTACTTCATTAATATCTCCCTGACAAATTATGCGCATATCCGGCATATTCTTCCATTCATATTCTTACTAACTTCTTACTGCTAGCATAGGATAGACTTTGCTGCTATTAAGCTAATATTTCGTTGTATAATATATAATATATTTGATTGATTCGCCGCAGTAGGGCATGCATATTAATTATTTATGAGGAAAATATAAATTTGCATTTTGATTTTCAACCTGCATCCTTACTAATCTGTGATCTATTTTGCCTAGTCTTCAATTGCTTCATGTCGTCGAAAACAATTGTAATGCCACATATTTGTTTAGCTAAGTATTCTCAAATTATTCGACCAGGTTTATTAGTCAGCAATAAATAGGCAAATCTACAAAAAGCCATAACAAATTTACAAAACCATAAATGAGCCCTTCCGTAAGATCAAAGCAGCCTCATAAACATACGCACATACCCATGCATTCATGCAAGTAAGAACACTTTCCACATATACAATACGTTTACAAACTGAGAATGAATGATTAATCACATATATAAGTGTATGTATGTTTATAAGTTAACAAATATGAACTGGCGAAATATATGAGTATGTAAATATTTGTGTAGTATGTGGCAACTTGTTATTTGTGTGATTGCCTGTGTTAACGACCAACAGTGTGGTGTAGTGTAGTTAGTTTTCCCGTAGCAAATGTATGTGTAAGCAGTTATTTAGCAATGCTTATGTGCATTAGGGTGATACTAAATTGTGGAAAGAAAAATTTTGCGTTAGTTAAAAAAAAAGTTTTATTTTTTTTGCACTTAATTCTTAACGAAGAGTTACTAATATGTTCGAAGGTACGTTGTAAAAATGTTGCATTGAAGACGACTAAGTTATATCGCTAGAGTTGCCATATAGGCACTCAAATAATTGAAATTTTCTTTTTTTTATTTTATAATGAGTTCAAAAAATGTATGAAACCTTCTGTAGATTAGGGTAGCACGTAAATGCAAAAAGAAAATTAAAAAAAAATTATGCAACAAAAATTTACTTTTTTCATCTAATACCTAAAAAGTCAAAGAAACACTTGTACATTTTGAAAATATTATTGAGAAAACTTAAAGTATTTTTTTCCAACTACTAGTCAATAGTTGAAGATATTTCATACGAATTTTGTTCCACTTGGATAATATTAAAATTAGCTGAACTTAGACCACTTCGTAACCAGTCTTAATGGTTATTAAGCCTGCGCAAAATGTATGTGCGCTATATCTGATCGTAGTAATAATATTTCATCATATCAAAATAAATATGTGCGAATATAAAAAAAAGCATTAATTTACCTTTTTTTTTGGTACCACCCTAACACATAATGGTATACATAGCACATAGAACTAACCATTAAACCATTCAATAATTGTTGTTGCTGGCAAATGCCAAACGCAAAGGCATGACCACAGTTTTAACAAACATTTGCGGAAGCCTTTCACTTGCCACAGAACACAATTTTTATTGAGAATTTCGGCAAGCAGACCTACATAGATTTTCAATCATGTGTAACAACAGAAACAACAACAACTTAACCACAATTACTGTAATAAATGCAGAAATGGTGTACATTTTCCGAACGTCCCCTCCAAAGAGATACACACACACAGACACACATATTCACATACAAACGCAAATCGTGGTTATGTCATTCAAGTTGAACAGCAAGCAATAACCAATTTACGCTTCATACACTATAGAAATATGCAAATATAACTGTTTCATACTAAATAAGCGTCCTTAGTCGGTATTCTTGTGTGCTTTATATACACTCCGATAATTTTTGCATAGTCACATGCATATGATATTGCTGCTTTTGTTATTATTTTCATATTAATTGTTATTTAGTCAGCTGTTTGTGTCATTATCTGCTACCTTGTTTTACTAACTCTACTAAATTTCTGCTTATTTTATATGTACAAATGCAAATACATATGCCTGGTGACCTACAGGTCGTATGAGTGACATGTGAAAATGATGCACAATTATGTATTTTCTTCACGTAGTCGTCCGAGAATTTATTGTGGCTGGCATGCAAGTAGTAATTATTAAATATCATTCAATAAACATCCATTTACATATATACAAACATACACAGTTTGTTTAGCGTGTTCATTACAAGTTTGTGCATTTAAATAAAGCATGTGTAAATAAAGGTAACGAGAGCGATTTAAATAGAAAACAAACACATAAATATATAATTATTAGTTTTACATATGTACGGCCATATCAGATGCATATTTAAGCTTAATCTATTTGCATTTACGTTGCACCGAGTTACGTAAGCAATTTCTGCCAGAACTTATATACATATGTATGTTATTTATTATCCCTTCTTATATGCCTTAACATAAACACTTTGTATTTTGTTTATTTTAATAATATGAATTGTTTCCTAAGCAGCTACATTGTATTCTATTCTACTATTATCTTTAAACTATTCATACCTATTCGTGTGGTGTTCCATTTGTAAATAACCAGTGTATAATGGGTGGAGTTACTTATTGGTCAACAGGTCGTATGAGTAACGTACGGAAAAAATTAGTGCTTATGAATTATTCTGTATACTGAATCTGATTAAGCATTTTCACTGCCTTCATTCCTTTTGGTAAGTTGAAATAATAAAATGAACAATAGTTGCGGGAAGTTAATTGAGATGCGGAATTTAATAAGAACTGTTAATAAGATTTCGTTTATATAACATTATTGCTCTTGTGAGAAATAATTTTTCGAAATTTTCTTTTGTTTTGGTTAAAATAAATATGTAAAGTAAGTGAACGGGGTTTTCTTCAACCTGTCATTTTCAGTCACTGACTCTTTTACCACATTCACACAGAGATAATTTTTTATTGCACCTTTAATGTTATCTTATCAATCGGTTCAAGCAATTCTTCTTCTTTCTTTCTTTATCCTCAAATGTATCACATTTACTTAAAACCTTTAGCTATGTTTCTGTAGTGAGGCAATATTTTTTAAACATACTTAATAAATTTCACTACGCTTTTGGCATAGCTCTTAAATCTTAAGAAATGCTGTAATTTGAATGCTCTTACATCAACAAAGTCGATATACAGCTGACCGTTTTTCAAAAAGCCTGACAAATATATGATGTAAATTGCGAATTAAATGCTAATATCAAATATCATATTCTTTAAAATACAACACGGCTACAATATGATACACCCTGTATATAAATATTACTGCCAACTATCAAAAAATTTACTAAATTTTGAATTTTAAAATTTTTAAATCGAATATTGCTATAGATTATCTTCCTATTAAGACTGTTCTCCTTATTTTTGAAAAATATTATAATTTTAATTATAAAACTTCACTTCTCGTAGCATACTTAAGTAATGCTAATTGCAGAACAGCCGTTAGTTGGAGTTGACCCTTTTTATACCTAAAATTTTATTTTTTTTTTTTCCGTTTGTATGAGTAAATATCAATGAAAGAATTTAGCGGATGATATTCCGCTTCAATTAGTATAAGGAGGAACCTTCTCAAATATAATTTTCTAAGCTTTAATGCGCCTTAACATATGCAGAGCTCCTTTCTGTAACTTTTAGCCTTGGAAGATAGGCACATATTCTGCGATAACTACTACCATGGTACTTAAATTGATTTTGCACAGTTTCTCTAATTTTTAGGTTCATCTTAAGTCCTCAGTATGCATCCACTTGCCTACCTTTCCAATGCTTTCATTGCGTTGCGCCGCATAGTTTTCACATTGATCTTAATTGAAATTGAAACGTCTGTAAGAGTACTTTCGTTGAAAGCTTTTCAATAATTATTTTGAATACTCCCAGTTTTACTCTTCTGCATATTTTTACTTTCTGTTAAAATTACATTCATTCGCTTTCATTTAAAAAAAAAAACTTTGGAAATACTCAAATTTCAAGATTAGACATATATACATATAAGCTTAAGTAACTAAAAAAAAAAAAAATTTTATTTTCATTCAAAAACTCTCGGCCTGAATACCGCACGAATGAATATTTTCAGTCAATATATAAATAATAATAAAGCCAGAACAATTTTTGTATAAATTGTATTTTTGCCACTTATTGCCTAGTCTCTAGTGTACTTTATTTAATCCAATCATTAAAAATAATTCTTCGAAAAATTATCTATATAAAATTCTTTAAAAGTTGTATCTCGATGAGTTCTTTGCTTTCGATTTTTTTAGAAAATTTCCATTTTTAATTTAAGTTTAATTTCATATATACAATAATATACACACATATTTCATTAATATTTTCTAAAAATTAATGCGTATATTTGAAAAAATAAATCTGTGCATACGCTGGCAAAGTACCGCAGAACTTTCAGCGCTGTGGAGCGTCAGGATGACCGAGTGGTCTAAGGCGCTGCGTTCAGGTCGCAGTCTACTATGTAGGCGTGGGTTCGATTCCCACTTCTGACAATATTGACCTATTTACAATAAATGTTTGTTAATAGTTCCTAATTTATCTAGTAAATACAACTCTGTATATATGCTAGTGACAGAGTTGCAACTACAATTACTAAGTGAGCGCAGTGTCTTCGAAAGTCTTCGAAATTCGGTTACACCACCACCACACCTATTATTATACTCTTCGATATTGGTAAAATATAAAATATGCGAGCAAACGTTTGAAAAATAAATCTATGTGATTTCCTATCAAAGCCGGCGCGTCATTGTTTATGCATTATTTGACACAAGATTTGCCACCTTATTTTTTTAAGAAAACAAAAACTAATGTAATATTTCTTTCAGGCCTGATATACTTCTCATATTCACTTGGAAAGTCAAATGATATTTCCTGGTAAAATAAAATTAATTTTTTTTTGTATTCTCTGATAAAAGTTGGCAATACTGGAACAGGTTTTCTCGATATTATTTTTACATACCTCTGTAGAAGTATCAAGCTTTTGTAGTGAAAAATTGTAACTGTCAAAATGAAAGAGAGTAATTATTTTCTACACTGAATTATTTGTTCGACTTCGAATTTCAGTACAGACCTAATTATTAACAGGTAGCGTAAATTTGATTTATATTAACTAGTATTGTCAACATTCAAAGTCTTACCAAATGACAGTTGTGGGGCGGGAGTAGCGGGAATCGAAAGAAATGAACTAAACGGAAAAGTGGTCGATTCAAGGATGCATGAGCTCCGACCTCGAAAGTTTTCTAGTATCACAAAGGACTTGTCATTTTCACGACATGTAACCAATTCTATAGGTATGAGATTTTTTGTACTACTCACATTAACAATAAGAAGATATTATGAACAGAAAAACTTTGATGAAAATAAACCAAAAAGTAAACAGATCAACTGGTCTTGTGAAACCGAAATTAGAAAGCATAAATTCGAATCGGTTATACTGTTTATTTTGATTGGATTTAAATTTAGTGAACAAACAAATGTGTTGCAGCTACAAGAGCCAGTTTTTATACCATTTACCGTTATTTTCCAAGTTTTCATCGTGACTAATTTCGGACTTTAATATAAGTTAAATAATAATATTGGATTTTCACATAGAAATTTTATTAAAAGGTAAGTAGATCGCATAACTTGTGTGGTAGTAATGTACAAGAGAGTTTCGTGGTTTTGAAATTAAATAGAAAATGAATTTGGATCTGGTTTTTAAGTTTTACTTCTTAAAAGGGAAAGATTTAACATGTTCGTATATAATATACCATAACTTATATTAATTTGATCACTAAATACGCAAATATGGCAGCACAAACACATATTTTTAATTCTGACAGTTAATACAGGGTATTTGAAAACTGAAATTTCTGGCAAATCCGTTTGAATTTTTTTTTTTAATTTCGAATTCTAACTGAAAAGGTAAATTCCTGTATTTTCATAGCAAAAATATTCGCCGGTTTTTGTGTTTTAGAAATAAATATACCAAACGGACACAGTTTTTAGTACATTTGAATAGATTTACATTTTATTAGAATCAATAGCAGTCTTCAAATTGCCAACTCTTTGCTCGTTATGCTTGGAGTTGGCTCTCTTAACAAAAAATTTTCGTTTAAAATCAACAACAATATTACACAGTTGAAATCTTAACAAGGGAATGTCTGTGTCGTGGTCTCATTAAAGCGGAATAACCGGTCTCTTTTATACCAGTCATTTGTTCGATTCACTCTTTTCCACTGCTCGCCTATTTCTGAGTTAGATATCTAGTACAAAAACAAGTAAGGAAGGGCTAAGTTCGGGTGTAACCGAACATTTTATGCTCTCGCAATAAGCAAGGTTCAGAGGCACGGAAATGTTTTCAGGTGCTGGCATAACTTTATATTAAACAAATGTTGCGGAAGAATTCAACATTCATTATCCGACGAAATTGTCAATGGATTGCGATTATGTTTGGTATTTTATTAACTTTTATTACAGGCTATAGACTCATGTACTTTGGTTGCTATATTTTGCTTCGTGCCCGAGATATTTATATTAAAATCTATCAAATTAACTCAAAAGTAATATATGCGATATAAACTCAACCAAAGAGGCCTAATTGAAAATATTAGATACATGAGGAAAAAGTCAAACAGAGAAAAGGAAATGGTTATATTACGAATAAGTGGCTTAGACCATGGTCTAGACCGATTTCTTTCATATTTAGCGCGAAATCACAATGTATTTAAGAAAACATATCCACTTAATTTCATTAAAATATCACACATGTTGACCAACATAAACGGTTTAAAGTCAGATGGAAAGTCGGGAATTCTTATATCGGGCATTTTTGGGATAGAGGATGATCTGCACTGATCACATTAACTCTTTTCATTATTCAATTGTATTAGGGAAAATGTTTTCACGCAATTTTGTGAAGGTAACTCACACAGTGACCGACATTATCGGCATAGAGTCTGCTAGAATAGCGAAAATCATTGTATTTAGTATATGGGAGCTGAATTCGTAAACCGATTTCACATATTTTTGGCAGTAAACTATGGTATATCTGATATTACACGTTCACTTAAATTTTCTAAGATATCTTAGATATTGACCGAAATATATGGTATAAAGTCCACCAGAAGGTTGAAAATTCCTATATTATGTATACGGGGGGTTGGGGGAAGTATTTACCTGATTTTTTCCCATTTTTGACACCAGAGTACACTATTATCATGGAAAGATAATCCTCCAATTTCATTACAGTATCTTGCAGATTTCCTGATATTTTCGATAAAAACTCAGATAGAGTCACTAGGTTTCGTCTATTTACGCATGAGATGGCATATCTTGATCGTACTATTCGTGTGAAGCTTCATTCCAATATCTGAATTGATGTTCAATTTATCTACCTAAACTAATTTATGTAAAGTGAAGGTATCAGATGAAACTTAAAATTGTGTTATATGAGAAATAGGCGTGGTTTTTATCCGATTATCCGAGTTCGTCCATTTTCACAGCGTAACATAAGAAAGCAAATATAATGTCACACACCAAATTTGATTTAAATCGGTTAATGGGTTCTTGAGTTATGGGATTTCACGTAGAAGGGGACGGTACCACGCCCATCACTAAAATTTTACAGGGATTTCTATGCAACCCTTCCGTATCACATTCGATGCAAGATTTCCTGTTTCTATCGTGTTCCTTCAGCGAGTTTTCTCACTTTTAGCAGTTTTCAACATAACCTTTGTATGGGACGTGGGCGTGGTTATTATCCGATTACACTCATTTTCTCAATATATGAAGAGATGCGAGAAGAACTTAGTCGGAGCAAGTTTTGTTGATATTGCTTTAACCGTTTCCGAGGTATATATATTAAACCTATTGGGGCGCGGGGCCATGCCCACTTCTGCAAAAAATTTTGCCCACAGATGACCCACCCTACTTGGTCCTCTATACCAAATAACACGTTTATGTCTTAATTTTCTGCTTAGTTATAGCACTTTATCTGTTTTCCATTAATGGCATTTTGTGGGCGTGGCAGATATGCAATGACATCCATCCGCAATACCAACCGTCTTACGGTGACAAAGAATACTTGTACCAAGTTTCATCAAAATATCTTAATTTTTACTGAAGTTATCGCTTGCACGGACGGACAGACAGTCACTCGGATTTCAACTCGTCTTTTCGTCCTAATCATACATATATGTATATGCGTATATGTCTATATCTAACTCGTTTAGTTCTGGGTGTTACAAACAAGCGTTAGATGAACAAAACTAATATACTCTGTAGAAACATGTTGCGAGAGTATAATAATGTTAAGAATTATATGGAGGAAAATAAGATTATTATTTAAAGCAGCAATACTTAACAATTGCATAAAAGCATGATTTCAAAATGAAGTTTAATTATCAAATAATCTAAGCTCTCTACAATTATTATATACTTAATTATGTTATATACACCCACCCATATGTATGAATGTTTGTAAGAATGTTCACAGGCATATATGTATATTATTAATCCTCACTTTTCCTTAATCTAGCTGTGTTATTAGGTCTTCCTTCACTTAATACTCTAGCTGTTGTTGTTATTTGTTTGCGCGCATTCATCAGATACAACAATGTACACGACATCACGCGCATTTGTCACAGACAAACCGACAATTGGTTGCTTAGTTTGTCGCTTGAATGGCTATATGCTCAGCTACACAGTTGACCGCTCGCACGCGCTGCGCATTAGAATTATGTAGTTACTAAGCATTTGCTTTTGTATATTTAGCATTTAATATACCTAGCGGCGAGAGCGAGAATAAAATGAGTTATAAGCAATCGCAAGCAGCTTTAGCTTGTCGTTGTGAAGTGAGCGTTCTTGATTAGTGCGGTCAGCTGTCAGGATGGCCGAGTGGTCTAAGGCGCTGCGTTCAGGTCGCAGTCTACTCTGTAGGCGTGGGTTCGAATCCCACTTCTGACAAACAGCTTTTTAGAAGAACTTTTTATTTATAATACATAAATAATATTGTAGATATTAATTAATTAGCTGCTTCAAATGATAAGAACTTAGAGTATGAACGTTGTGATAGAGAAAAGTGGCGATAAATGGAATTAAATGATACTAACGATCGATAAATAAAAGTATACAAATAAATTTTTGGCGGGCTGCAACCGAATTACTCCCAACTAAATGGTTATACCAAATACACAGAGATTAATTCGAATTGTGAGGGGAAAGCTAATGCCTTCTAAGCCTTTATTAATAAGAAATTGTATGAAGTGCTAGAATTCTTCGATCTCTTCACAGTAGCTTGATGGCTGGAAGAATGCGTCGATGTCTATATAGAGACCATCGAGAAGTTTTTTAATAACATTTATAAAAAATCTATAACTGATAAAATTATTCGCCCATCTATATTCTAAAACATAATTCAACACTTATATAATAAATATATGTATTAAATGCATATATATGTGTATAAATAAGTGTACTCTCTGCCTTTTGTATTTATTATTATTTTATTAAATTTTATTTTTAATAACTGAACCACATTCTCTTAATTGATGAAAGTGCAATTTTTCAACATACAACAAACAATATATTACAGACACATATAGAGAGATATTGAAATTTTCTTAACAACACATTTGCTAATAACTTTGAGACAATTACTTTAACCGGGTGCAAGCGAATAGTATCCAATCAAGCGTTACTTACTTTCATTTCACGCCAAGCAAATTCCAGTAAGCATATGGAAGTGGAAGTTACGAGTACATATGGAGGTACATATGTATATGTATGCATTTTTGAGTTTTTATTCTCTTTATCATTTAATGAAGAATTTATATGGCTCACTTCAAATATTTCAAATATTGCAAATTTTAATCATTATACTCAAGCAAGGCATGCATATAATTTCAAATATATTTCAGTGTAATTCCAAAAGCTTAATTGTTTGGAAAGAATATATGATTTAATTATGTAAATAAAATACGAACAAAAATTGTTGTGACAGTTATACGGAAGAAAGAAATAAAATAAATAACATATTGCATAAAATAATATTTATTTAAATATATACTTATAAATAATAAATAGTTATTATGTAATTAAAGTAGTGGTTGTACCTTTAGGTAACACTTAGGCAAGTACAACATTTGTAAATCTGCTTGAACTGAAATCTTTGAAAATTAAAATATCCTAAAAAATTTGCTTCGAATTGGAAAAAATATTAATTTCACCGCAGTAATTTTATACTACGTTTACGTATAAATCTGTAGCATATATTATGTATTCGTATATATAGGGTGTCTTTTTAGGTATACAGAATTTTTTAAAGAAATAACTGTCAAACCAAAGGTTTACACCGGAAAACATTTAAAAATGGTCGAAATTAATTTCGAAAACTCAGAAAATTTACTGTATGGTCTGATTTTCATAGAGAAGTATTGCACTGCTTTGATTGAAGAAACTCAAAAACTACATTAATGGCAGCGACTTGCTGAATGGTGAATTGAGACTCACTCAGGGTAACAATAAGCCTTGCCAATAATGATGGCATAAATGTGGCTGCTTGTGGTCAGACATGCTTTGACCTCAACTTTCAAACAACCAACCAACCAACCAACCAACATCGTATGGAGGATGAATATTAATTCTTCTGGTTATGAATTTAACTTTATATTTTATTAAACTTATTTAAATTAAGCGGAAATATTATTGAGGACCGTAAAACGTGATTCGAAAGTTTTTGCAGCTCCGACAAGAGAGTTTGAAAATTAGTGTTAAACGGAGTGGAGTTTAATTGGTTGTGGTAAATTTAATATTCCCAATCGCAATTAAATAATTTTTTGCTTAGATTATTCTTGAAATCTTAATGCGAAATTTTATTTCCTTCGCGTAACTTACCGTCTATTTTTCCTATTTAAAAAGCAACTCAACAAAACTTAATGTTTTTCGTTTTAATTTTTGTAAAACCCGGTCGGAAATATTTTTTGCTCATTAGACACTGAAATTGGCAAAAACTAATCAAATTTGATTTGCTAAATATGCAATTTTATTGCTTCGCAAACAACTCGCAAATGCGTGCAAAAAGCTACCTTATACAAACTTCCACGTAGTTAAACCAAAGTTGAAGTTGAGAGCGCACAGTTGTACGAAAATAGAACTTAATTAAGGCACCCTACATGAATTTGGGTGATTAATTCTATTTGTAAGGGAGAGAAAAATATGTTTGCTGTATACATATATAGAATATGTATATGGAATTTGATAAAGCAGGCAAATATATGTATATATACACACACTCACATATTTGATTTATGCTAGTCGGTTGTTCGATTGACCACTTTCTAAGTTTAGGCTAGTTATTTGCCAAGTTTTTATATTAAGTTTAATTTTATTTAACATTTATTATTATTATTGTAGTTACGATTGAAATTGAAGAAAGCTATATATAATTCTTTATTCCATATTACAAATATCCAGCATATGTTTTTTCATGGCCTCTTTCCCTTTCTTTTTCTAACTTCGTTCATCTAATTAACATACTTATTACTATCTCACTCTTTTTCTCTCTTCAAACAAATTCTATACATACGAGATTGGTCTACCACTCCCTCACTTACAAACACGCTCTCTCATTTTTCTCTCTTTAAACAAATTCTTTGCGAGACAGCGACGAAACAGCATCGTAAATGTTCGTAAAGCTAAGGCAAATGTTCTCTACGCGAAATTATTTACAATAAAGTTAAGGTTTTCAGGCTCCAATATATTTCTTTTAAAATATGTAAGGTGAATAAAGAAGTACGAAAATGTTTACTTCACGAGAGAACGAAAAAAATCGAAAGGCAGTTCTCACTGGGTGCCTTTACTTTCTTCCTCACTAACACTGTCGCAGTTTCGATCACTTAAACACACACTCTCTCTCTCTCTTTCTCCCTTTGTACAAATTCTTAGCATATGACGTTAGATTTCTCTCCCACTCACTCATTTACAAACACTCTTTCTCACGTAAGCACATAGTCTCTCTCTTGCTTCGTCTCCACGGAATTATCTTTAAATTCAAATCCAATCGTACATAAGTGCCGGTTGTAGCGCAACGTAATTTTTAAAAATATCATTGTGATCTTTAGCTGCTTGCGCTTCATTAGAGAAAAAAGCAAACGCCGAGATATTACTTTTGCCGCACAATACTGGCGCACGCATTCTTGCTATCTAATGCAGCCACAGAGTTTTTGGCATCTACCAAATTAAACCCTATAAATATGCAATGAAAAAGTTTGTTTTTCTTTTCAATTTGTTGTGGATTATTTTGTAGACGCATACCTGTATTTCTGCGCCATACCTACATACATACACACACATAAAACTTTCAACGCCCACAATACTCCTACCAATTCATATCCGTTGCTGACTATCATTTCATTGACATTGAATACCTTTTTTATGTTGCAGGTGGAAAACCCATGGTATTGTTCCAAAAAAACAAAAACAATTGATAGCAAAGGCGAACAAAAGCAGAAAAAATCTGTAAGAAATATCCAATAAGCAACAACGGAGCGTTGCTACTAAAAAGAGCATGTAATTAATAATTAACGAACCTGAAAAGGCTCTAGTGAAATTGCGGATTTTCATAGCGTTTTCCGTTGTTGTTGTTTTTGTGTTTATCCTTTCCTTTGCTTTGCATTCGGAACTTTTAATGTTGTCTTGCTTTTGGCAGCTAATTAATGAAATGCATACTTAATTATTTGCCAAACCAGGCGAAAAGTTAGTCTTTGTATCCGTCCATTTAGCAAATCAGCCAAGTTGATGGAATACTTTTCTTCCATTGTTTTTTGGAATTTTGCTTGTAATACTCTGATTATAATAAGATGCCTCGCCTGCGCTTGAAATACAAAAGTAAGCAACTAATATACTAACTCTTGTTGAGGCTATAAAAGGGGTTTACAAATCAATGCCATCATTTAATTAGTTGGAAAAATACTCAAAGAATAAATGGTAATTACAATGTTCATCGTACAAGCTTATGCTTTTATACCGTTCTACATACAAATTCACTGAATATTTATATAAATGTGGAACAAGTGAGATTACGCGGTCAAAGTTCATAGTTGAAGATTATTGTAGTTCAAGTGTAAAATGACAGATAAAATGAGCACAAGCAACTATAAAATTATAGTAATCGTAGCACTCGAGTATAGGATAATATTTCAAAGGTCTCAAAACTTACAGCTGAGCTACTTTTGGAAATCTTTGAAATTTATTTCTAAAACTCACATCCTGTTACTTAATTACTATATTTTTATCGCCAAGTTATCTGCATTTCTAGTATAAGGGGTGCATCAATAAACCAATATTAGACTACTTATTGTAGAGGTGATTATACCTCCACCAAAATTTGGCTGAACTTCTCATATTTTTCATACATATCCCGATATTTAAGCGTCCATTATTCTCTGCAGCTTCTAAACTAGCCAAAATCTTTCCAATACTGGAGACTATTAAATTGTTATAACGATGGCCTTTTAGGCTCAGTGGAATGAATATGGCTGGTTCTTGGAAATCAACTAAATTGTAAGTTTATTAAGCAAATATCCCTCATTATTGAGACAGATCACCGATATATGGGTTAATTATGAAGGCGTAGAAGGTTTGTGCCAAAAGCAAAAATTTTTTTTTCACTAGATTTACCTAAGTATTCCATAAAAAGCATTTTGAGGTAAATATCCGTCGGGAAAGACTTCTGTAATGTGAACTAGGCTCATCTAAAATGTGAAGAATGACACTTAATCGTGTCAAAGTTTGGCCTTCGTAGCATAAATTTCTGTTCTGAGTATGGAAACAAGCTTTAGGAAGACAATTTTTAGACGGTTTTCAAAAGCTCTTACGAATTTTGAATGCAAAAAATTTAGATTTTTGCTAAGGCTTTAACTTCCACTAAACTATTTGCCATTATTTCTCACACTCGAACTCAAACTCATAAATTTGATTTCACCACTTTTTAGTGCAATGGCATCGAGTACATCCTAGCTCAACAGATTTTTTTCAATGCAGCACGTTTGCAACTCTCAACGCCTGGGTGTAGGCAACGCAATTCGCAAAAAGGATTGTTAGTGAACCGACTTGCATTCAATAAAGCTGTGAATTTACCTATAGGAAACTGTCGTTAGCAGGTTTTATTCAATGCTATGCCATATACATACGCACATATACACACTCACACTCACACACTATACACATATACATAGTTGGATGTGTAAAATGTGCCGTTGCTTTGTAAGAATTGCTGTTCATTGCATTTTTTATTATTATTGGCAGTTATAGCACGTGTGCCAGCAATTGTTATTGTGAAAAATCTTAGCAATATGGAAGAAAAAATCAGTTGAGCAAACCGCAAAACTGTTTGCAATTCGAATTAGTGGCAAAGTAAAGAAAAGCATGTAAACCGCATAAAAACGTACTCTTGCGTGAAGAATATATATGTAACGTGAGCGAAACGAACAAAAATGTAGAGCGCATAAAAAAGCCGCTATTGTGGGAGGTTGCAAGGCACCTCTACACTTGCTTGGGAATATTTTGCATATAGAGAGAGAAGTTGTTGTTGCTGTTGCTTTCGTGTTTTTTTATTCTTTTTTTTTTTGGAGGCGTTTAACCGAAAGTTGCTGATGTGCGTGCGTGTGTTTTCTTTTTTTCATTTTCTGATAAACATGTGCAGGCCGGAAGTACTAAACGGAAGTTGTTTGTGAACAGGAAAAGGAAGAAAAAACTTGGGTAGACCGCAAACACCGCGGTGCTACCGTATGGTTGAGCAGCCTAAGTGAGAATAACTGCGTTTTTGCGCAAAGGAAGAACAAATTTTGCCAAAAAAAAAAAATTTTGAAAGCTAAATTAATTAATTTTAAATAGAACGAATTGAAAATGCTAAAAAATATTGCATAAATATACGAATTGAATTTCTAAATTATCTAATGTATACAGGGTGAGCAATGAATATTTTTTAATTATGGATATAAAAAGTGTTCTTGAATAAATGTGTATAGGATGCGTATATAATTATTATATAAAATAAATTTTTGAGAATATATTTATATACAGGGTAGTTCATAAGTTTAGAAAAAAGTAACAAGTATAAGTAGTAAGGTTTTTGTAAGAACAATTCATTTATTCGAAACAACAAATACTCAACTTATGATTCAAAATAATCTATTTCAAAACTCAGACCATTTTTTTAATACTTCTTCCCTTCTTGCCCTTAAGGCCCTAATAGTTAATTGATTTTCACATAAAGTCGATACTTCCGTCTATAAAAAATGTTTGCTATGCCTTTGCTGTACCCTTTGCTGACTGAAAGAGAGTTATAAGAGAACTAAAAAGCTTTGTACAGGGTGGGCCTACAATTATTAATTCTCTTCTAAAAAGCTTCTTCTTAGCTAAGCCAGAGATTAGGGACCAAGTTTTGAAAAATGTTCCCAGAATATGAGTTTTTTTTGAAGCGGAAAGAGTTGTCGCTTTCAAAATAACAGACAATTAAAGACTAATAAATAAATATCCTTTAAGTAATAAATACCCTTGAAGTTCATCCTTAATTCCTTATTAAATTTATGTCACTAATTCAAAGAAGATTTTTTTTCATAAACAAAGCTGTCTTTGCGGAGGAACTATTTTTTCCCAAAAATTCTGTTGGCATACTTTTAGCAATAAATAAATTCTTCGATTTCCATTATTTTTTCCCCCAAACACACAATATTTTGCGCTTTAGCTAAAGCAACAGCGCTTGAATTTCAGCTTGAAGAAGCCATTGGAATAGTAACAATGCCAACAAAAGAAATGTTAGCAGCAGCATGTGCAACATTGTGGCAAGCTTGTCAAGTTGCAAATGAGTTTGAGCTACAAAATTTCCATTTCTCTAAAGATTTGTGTAGCAACTGCTTTTTTGTATCCTTTCTTAATATTTTTGTTAGTTTTTTTTCTTTTGTTGCATATTTTTATTCGCACTACATGTTTTCACCTCACATTTTCCATTCTTTTCTAACAAATTCAAATCTTTTCGCTGCAACCTCTTTTCTAATACTGTCTGTCATTTTGCTTATTCTTCTTCTTGCCAACACATTTTTGGAATTGTAACAAGTTTCTATATGAATTTCCATATCTTCCTTGTGAATCCCATGCCAACCATCCATGTGTGCTATGCTGTCTGCTAGAAAAAAGCTCTGACAGTCAGTCAAATTCAAATGTCGACTCCCATACACACATACAAGTATTTATGTCCATATATGTTCGTACATTCGGTAGCATTTTTGTCAGATGTTTTTTTTTATTTACTTGCCGAACATATTTCTCTAATTTGCTTGCGACTTAAATTTTGTATGCAAAGGTGACTCACACCATGTGCATTTAAAATTCGTATCGATCGCTGGAAAATATATTGTTACGCACTAGTTGGTTAAGTATGTCAGAGTAAATATGGACCTAAGCTAATTTTAAAATATTTCCTTACTCATCTTCTATTCAATTTATGCATGAAGTTTAATTTTTTTATCTAAGGTAAAAATGGTACGGCAAAGAAACTCGCCAACTTTTTCTAAAGTTCATAAGTCAAATCCCGAAGTTAAGCTGATCTCTCACACAATGCCTACAGCATCAGAACCCTTCAGCTATTTCTTAATTCCATAGAACTGTTTATATTCACTAAACTTTAGTTATACTTTTTGGACCCTTCTACTTCATTCCCCAGATACGAGATAATGATAATCAAAATAAAAAAAAAGACTTCGTTCGATCGAATCGATCAAAAACCAGCACGAAAACCATCTGTCTTATAGAGATAGAGATAGAGATAGAGATAGAGATAGAGATAGAGATAGAGATAGAGATAGAGATAGAGATAGAGATAGAGATAGAGATAGAGATAGAAACAGAAATGGAGATAGAGATAGAGAGTAGCGGACTAAGGGCTGGTTCCAAGCTACGTGCATTGCCAATTATATTATCAATGTGGTTGTTGTTATATGTTCTATTAACAACATATAATCTATTGAACACTCATTAAGACAGATGGGTTAGCCACAATGTAAACAGCTCGCATAACGCCTTGAGAGCTTAGAGAATAACGTTGCAGACTGTATAACGTGTGTATAAATCCTCCTCGGCTCACATGTCCTCCATTTAAGA
Organism: Bactrocera minax; assembly: GCA_021498325.1. Lineage (NCBI taxonomy): Eukaryota > Metazoa > Arthropoda > Insecta > Diptera > Tephritidae > Bactrocera > Bactrocera minax. Next base: position 1,510,101 of record JAKEEE010000023.1, read on the forward strand.
AGCACCGATAACTAATAAAACTTATCAATTGTTATGTAAAGGTGCAGATGCAGAATTGAATGTGAATATTTTAAATAGGTCCAGCGGTGCCTGAACACCTTGCGTTCTTGGTGATTGCTCTGAGACACAGACAATGCATTGCTCACAAAACATTTTTGAATACTACGGAGTTTATTACAGCTGGCTTTAACTTGACACGGTCTTCAGGCAGAAGCGCCAGTAATTGATACTACTGTAATTAATGTCGAGACAGTATAATAACCGAAAAGTTGAGATGTAAACCAAGGTGCCTGGCAAGTTCGGCAGTACTATCATTATTCATAATTTTAGTAAAAGTATATATTTCGAAGCATTTTCTTTGAAAATAATAATTCCTTTCTAAAATTTTTCGGCCACATATGTAGATACACCAAGTTATAAAAATTTTATGGCAGCTAAAAATTCCGAACATCGATTCTTTAGCACACCCAGCCTTATACAGTCCTATTTTGAATTCTATTCATATTTGCCTAAAACTCAATAATTTTAGAGACATAAAAGTCGGTGTTTTTATATTATAGATCTTACTGTGTGTAAAATAACTCAATAATTATTTTAAGGTAATTAAAAAAAAATTTATTTAGTATAAAACTGGAGAAGGTTTCGAACAACAAAACCAATTTCGCTGATACGTCTTTTAACTTGCCTAAGTATAACTCGTATAATTGGTCAAAATTATAACCTCTAAAGCTCATCTGAGTGTAATATACACATACATCACCATACCTCAAATATATGACCAACTATCTACAGCGTTATTATTTATGTAATTTACTTGGTGCTACGAGCAAAATTAACATGCCTTTAATTATTCATCAATTACACACCATGTTCGTACTTCTAATTACATTCACCGAATCCGGTATTTTTATTGAAACGGGAAATAGGAATGTTAGTTATAAAAAGAACTAAATAATTATCACACTTTATTTACATGGGCGCTTATCTATTTACAGAAAAACATATGTACAAATGCAAATAAAAAATTTAGATGCGCCATTTACACTTCATTATCAGTGTCACGCCATTGTTGTTGGCATGTTTAACCGCTTGTTATTGTTATTGTTATCCTTATAACAGATCCATGTTTGTCGGAAATTCAGCAATATCCATATACTGCCTATTTGGGTGTTTTATAGGAAATATACACACATACCTTAAGAAGTAATTATATAGACATTAATGCTTGAATTGACAATTAATAAATGTGTACCGTTAATTGGTCCTATGACAATAATTGCGTAACAGTTGGCTTTCATAAACGTTACCAGTACTTTTCTCTTAGGAATGGCATAACACCATTTTCTTTTATTACAGTAACTGCTGCTTAGTAATGGGTATGAGTGCAATTATAAGGAAATTTCAAAAGCTCTGTCGGCTTATGTTAATCAAGAAAAAACAGCTGGTTGCAGTTAGAATTTTGCTTTTGCTCAAATGTTTGGGAAATATGTTTAACCAAGTCTCTTACTTCTTTATACTCCAGCCATTTCTTTGTTTCGCAAGTTAGCACATGTTCGAAACATCAAGTAAAGCCAAGCCTTTTTCCACTTACACGTAGTATTCCTCATATTCCGCAATTGATGCACCAGATTCTTTGCCGGCTGCAGAGTTGAGGGCCCTTTGGGGCGGATATTATATATTCGTAAGGCTTTTGCATTCCCATCATGCGAACCACAACTATTGAGATAGAAATTTTTAAAAATGTACTATATATTGTTGAAGGCTGATGGATTTAATGCGAAGATTTTTCATGGCATAAATACACTCGGTGGTTTATTATTACTTGTCTACTGAAGACTGCTATTAAAAAGAGCTTAATAGCATTCAAAAAGGTAGATTAGAACGAAGTCCTGCAGAGTGAAAAGATCATACCTAATCTCTACATTCTGGCAACCGCTTGCATTCGCGAGTTCGCCGGTCACCAACTTCTTTTTTTTGTAGCACAGGAAGACAGATAAACTCGGCACTTCGAATTTATTTCGGAGAAAACTTAATTTGACAGTAGGTGGCGACAGAAAACCGCTTAGCATAGCTTTCCATGAGGACAGCAAATCGAATATAGACAGTTTTGAAAATATTTGAACCTCAATGGTAGGTCTTTTACTATAAATAATTGCTCATAAGTACAATAAAGTTTGTTTTGAAAATACAGCCAATTAATGTTTTAAGCTCAGTATGCCAAATTAAGGTCTAAATAATATTATCAATGAATGGAATTATTAATGACAGGTAAAAACTCCTAACATATTAGAAACACTCAGGGTTCAAAGAAGAGTTAATATCGATAGGTTATTTATCATTGCATGGAAATGTCTCGTTGGACCTCGATGGGCAATATACAATGCAAATGCTTTTGTGAAAATTTAGAAAAAATTTATTTCCATGGTGTATTGACTTAGTCGAAATATACCGTTCAACACACATTTCCGTGGTGAATCACACCAATTTGATAACTGTATTTTCTACGGTGGCTAGATAATTGATAAAATATTGCTCCAAAATCGATTCTTGTGAACTAAAAATTTTTTTTTTGAAAAGATGTTTTTGAAAAATTTAACCCTTTAATTGGGTGTTTAGACAGTACAATTGGCTGAGGTAGTTAAGAAGTAAACTCATTAACTTTGTTTGGCGTTCAAATGAGTACAATTTGATAGTTTCGATTCAAAAGATTTTTGTGAAAAATATTAAAAGAAACTTATATTAATATGTATTAGCAATATTTTGTAATTGAAACGACAAACATTTTTTCTATGAGGTGTTTAAGGTGTTAAGGTGTTTAATGAGGTTTCTAAATGCGCCTGCAACGTTAAAGAAACTTTCCATTAATTTATTATTTAAAACAAAGACTACTGGAAATTTTTTAAATTTACTATTTTTGGTTTCTTTCATTTGCTATCGAATTTCTAACTATACGTTATAAAAAATATTTTGATTTTGTGTTATTCCTCTCTACATAACACTCATTGAACAAACTTTTTAAAATTCTCTTAAACTCTCTTTTTAAACATACTTCACTGCTTTGCATAAGAGTTTTGAAACAATTTCATTGTTATTTAAATATTAATGGAGCAAATAGTGCTTTCTTTGATAAATTTAGTAAAATTAGGCATTATATTGATTATTCTCTTAATTGCTCAATTAGAAGTCTCTTTTGAGATGATTATTCGCAAGATGCTTTAAAATTGTTTACTAGGAATCGCCTTTAATCATATTTAAAAAGAACTCAACGATACTCGTAAAAAATATCACATGATCTCAGTTTTCTTTCGCTCCTAGTACAATAACACTTAATTAAATAAATATTAAATATTATTGATGGCTTACATGATTTGACATTTAATGAGAAAGTAAGTACACATAATAATTAGCATTAATTCATTAAAGCAAATCAGTTTGACAAACTTAATTTAGCTAAATATTCATTTATATAGACGAAATTTTCAAATATATAAAATTGCAGCGCGCCACTAAACCTTTCGAAGTAAACTCAAAAAAATTTTATGCACATGTATGTATGTATGTATGCACTTGATTTTCAGCTGAATCTAATGACAACAGTTACACACATATTTGTATTACATAGTTCATTTCATACCCATTAACACGTACAAACGTTTAATTGTAATTAAATGGCTGCAATTATTTGTTTGCCAATTTACGTTGAATGCATGGTCAAGCAAATTTCATTTCTCTTCAATTACGAATTCTCAAATAAATTACCAAGCAAATACTCGAATTTGCCAATACAAACGAATACAAATCATATATAGAGATTTTGCATTCAAATTCGAAATTGAAATTATTGCCTTATTATAAGCTCATGTACTACTACATGCAAGTGTATATATATGTATATGTGTGTGTATGCAATTGGTGTAGTTGAATATCATTGAGGGTAATATTCAATTCAATTGTGACAATATTCCTAAGCTTATAACAATTCAACTCTAGTAAATATAAATCGGATATATTTGAGTGTATTAATGTCTACTTATACATACATACAATGGCGTCTGTGTAGTTGTAGTAAACTGCAATGTAGTAGTTGCTAAGTAGCAATCACGGCTTTGAATGGCTCTAATGGTAATTGCCGAAAATGTTCTGATGATTTTCCCTACATGTAGCATTTCCACTGTGAACTCGTGTCGTGTATGCCGTGGTAGGTTATACACACATATACATATGTATAAAGCAATATAACACTATATATGCATACATCTATTTACTGGTGCTTTTGCAACTACTTACTGCCATCTGAGTTTTAATGAGCTTACCACTGCAGATGTACACAGCAATGTGAGCATATACTTGCGGTTGAAGTTACACATTACCAATAATCAAATAGAAATCTTATAATAAGTGCAAAAAGGTGGAATATCTACAAATATTTAATTAAATGTAAAGACAATTTGAAACAAGTAAATTTTGAGCTTAAGATATTGCTAGATGTTTAGTAAAGCCCCATTTTGGAGAGTGCACCTTGGCTCTAGAAATTGGTCTCCGAAAGACGTCTCCGAATGGCTGGTGGATTTTTTAAGAAGCTTTATTATAACCCAAATACGCTTGGAGGTTTGCAATCGTGCAAAAAGTCTAATGTTGGTCAGCCAGTATAGTACTAATGTAGATATATTTAGATAGGTGTGAAGGAGTGAATTTAGAGGTATTCTATGCTTTCAAAAATTTTGATCCTGAATATCGCAGTGCTTAAGCTGTGCTTTTTTGGACTTTAGAAAATCGCAACATTTTCATCCAACAACACATTGCCTATCAGAAATTGCATTATTTGACGTACACATACAAGCCAAACTTTCGATCAGCTACTTCAACACCCAGCTGCCCAGTAGAAGGCTACAGTCAAAGTTACTCCAAAGTGATCTTTACTAGAAAGAACTACTTCGAGTAGGCCTCTTTTGTCTCAACGTTCGTTATGACTTATTAACTTTATAAGGTTATTAAATAATTTAGACGCCATTAGTGAGCAGTTATTTTAAAAAAATCTAGTAAACCCACAAAAGGTACCGGTATCGAAATATTGAAGGACCGTTATAACAAATGCATTACTCGAGATGGAGATTCTAAGGCGATCGAAGAATAAGGCCATATTTTCACTCAAGAAATGTACTTTCTAGACCAAAGATTTGTCCGTCCAAGTAATAAGTCTAGTATACAGAATGCGTGTCTATAAACATTGTTGTAGTGTAATTATTTTTATGATAATTTGGCAAAGTATATCGAATATATGCGTTTATTTTGACAACTGCTTGCACCGCTATTCCGCTATGAAATTCTATTACTCTAAAAAAAACCCTTTACCCTTTAATATTAGTGCTTTCAATATTTTTCTCTAAATTAATACCGTTATTTTTCACCAATTGTCGTCTTCCCTATTTTATTCGTGTTATACATGACGACAATTACAAGCTCTCTGCAGATATAAGTTAACACTGACATAAACTCCTTCCAACCGCAATAACGTCAAGCATTCAACACAGCGATTGTGACTAAAATTTTCTGCGTATTCAATATATGTACTATTAACAATGGAAGTTATGTAATATGAATCTACATACCTAAGCTGCGCTTCGTTATGCCGGTGTTAGCTAATAACTGAAATTCTGCACAAAGTTTGACTAGCGGCAGACGGCAGGATGTGGCAGGTGCTAGCAAACTCAAGGTGAAAACGGCACTCGGCATTGCAATGCAACAATGTTGGATACGTGAACACACGCACTTCCGATTTACAAAGTCATCTTGCGCATATTAAACAAGTTATGGAATATACCAACCAAGCACAGCGAATACTCATGACTTTAAATTCATTCATACACTCACATGTGCTTTTGGCGCTGAGAGTGAAGCGTAGATATATTTTATACTTATATAATTTACACGCAGGTATGGTATATGCTTTTAGCTCTTCTACAAATAACGCTTCATAAGTGGACTCACATAATATATTGGAAAAATGTCCAACAAACAATTGATAAGTTATTCAAATCACATCGTTCATGAGCTATGTTAAATTATAACCTAAAATTTAGGGTTACAGAAAGGTCAAAGTTATGCAAATTAAATGAATTAAACCATTAAATTTCTATACAACAGAACTTCAACGTAAAACATATCGCCGGCTTTATAAAAACACTAAAAAAAATGAACACTCAGTGGAGGGTGAACTAAGTGCGATCACAGCCGAAATCTCCAATTTCAGTTCCACTACTCTGAGAATTATATCATGTTTCTGCTCTCAGAGAGTAGGATTAAAGCTGAGAAAGATAGTGAATTTCTGAAAATTGCTCACAGAGGTTGGAAACGGGATGTTGTGAAATATTCAGATTACAGCTTTTCGTTATTGAAATTTCCTTGCGCTATTAGATGAACATTCTAAATTTTAAATACGCCAGCGTCTATATTTTTTGTGACAAGTTCATAACTATGTATATATGTAACTATATATCTATGACATCCAGTCTGTATGGTTTTATGTTCACTATAGAAGCATTTATCGAACTCAACCGAAGTCGACAGTCTGAATCCATTTCCAGGAGTTTTGCCGGTCGGTTCGCCGAGAGAGTCAAAGATGGACTCCAAGCTCTTAAAAAACAAAATTTGGGTAGTTCCGTTCTTCGCCTCGGTAGTGGCATTAGTGAAAATGTGCGAAATTTTGAAGAGAAAATGTGGACACAAGTTTGAAGTGGCACTAGAGTACACTACTACTATGCAACGGTGTTTCGCTTTACTTACGTAGTAAGTTCTACGACAAACGCTCTTTTACGTTAGCCACGTTATTTAAAACCCAATTTACTTCATTCGTTGATCTGTCCTCAAGCTATACCAAGGCTGTAATTTTCGTATTTGTTTCTATGAGAACATAACCACTCAGATTCGTATTAAAAGAATGAGTATTCAAGATGCATGTGCTCAAATCAAAAAGTTGGAATCTTTCGAGTTGTTGATTGTTCCTTTTCTTTGATTTCAGAAAGAACTCTGTTATACATCTCCATACATTCATATAGTTAGCCAATTTAAGATAGTGGCTACCTACTTCAGTGAACTATTTATCCGATTACATCTGAACGGTAACACCGAAGCTCCTTCTCTTTCTACAGTGATACGAGGCCACATACAGGTTGCTTACCGAATCTCGCACCAGATTTACTTATGCAATTCTGGGTGCATGGTGACCAAAGTCGGAATTGGTTATAGCATTACTACTATACTTATATGGCCTGAAGCAAGGCTATACACCATTGCAGCACAGTACTAGTACAAATACAGAGTCCACCGCAAAATGTGAAGAAAAGGAAGAAGTCACAGCTTTTACGGAAATTAATGAAAGGCTTTTGTACAGAAATTCCATGTCTTTTGAAGCGCTGTAAATGCAATTGACTTATGTTGTCAAAGGCAACGAATTGTCTCAGTCATAGCGGGCGCATTTTTCTTTCAAACTACCAGCATGCATACATTCACCGAGATGTATTGTATCATATTCGTAAAATGGGCGTAAAATTGAGAACAACAAAAAAAATAGCTACTTTATTAATTGGACGTCATGTGGGGCAGTCTCACATATTATATTTCGAAAAAATCAGCATAATTATCTTCATATATCTTCTTCAGATGAAACGAGTTACAAAGGCAGGTGAGAGTCAAAAGCAATCACAAAAGCTCACTGGAAGCGAAGTGACAATGTTAAGTATACATGTGTACAGTGCGCGTCAAGTGAAAGTGTAAAATTTTTCATTAATTTTCTTGAGATAGTGTCAGAGTAAAGAAAGCGTTAACGTTCGCCTTAGCTGTTTTGATTAAGTGCCTGTCTAAGGCCTGTCTAAAGCGGTTCCAACTTAGTCCGAGACATATAAATATTAGTTGTTAGAAAGCACTTTTCCCCAATAGCGGACGTACCTCAAAAAACCCATTTCGGAAGCGGTCTATGTACGACCTGACGTTAATACCAAACCTAACCTCAAAAAAGTGATAAATAAAAGCGTTCAATAACAATTAATAAATCGGTAAGGAGCAAATAATTACTAAAGAAAAATTTTTGTCGCAGACTATCAAGTCTAACAGATAATTTCTATATTTTTTCCATCATTTGAACATTCATTATCGCATTGTTATTGTGTCAACTATTCACTATTCAGACAGCACTTCAAGCAATTGCTGATTACTCGAACAAACCGCAGTACAACAATCACGCAAATACCTACACACATGCCTGCACACACTTGAACACACATGCGCGGCCACATTGAAACCGTTTCCACCACAAAGGCGGTAAGCATTTTCCAGGCATTTGTTGCCAAACTGGCATCCAGCTGTGCTCCAACTCAGCCATATGTTTGGCTCTGTGGTGAATGCAAATCCAACAGTTTCCGTCATTAGCACATGTACATATATGTGTGCGTGCAGGTTGAAGTTGGACCAGCAGGAGGAAACTGGTGTGGCTGCGGAAGGAAGCGGAAGCGTCATGCCACAAATGTACACACACACACGCCAAGCACGCACATTATGAAATTGTAGTGTGAGCGATTTCGGTGTACCTTTGATAGTTATTTCGCCTCTACAACTATATTCAAGTATCTATCTATATATATATATATATATGGTAGAATATGTAGTTGTTTGGTATGTATGAACATGCAGAATGTATGTTTATGACAGCTTGCAAATTGTAACGATAGTTAAATTCTGTTATCTGCTCGTTGTTGGAAATTATGCAAGCGAAATTTTATTTTATTTCCACCGTTTGTGGGAAGGAAGTTTTGAAAAATAAGCACAGCAGTCAAGGTGAAATGGAATATCAACAAAAATGTGGAAAATGAAATTAATTGGTTTAACTAAATTTTAATTAAATAAAGGTTTTAATTAAATAAATGTAAGGATAACAAATAATTGCTAATATATATTAATAATATATATTATATATATATATAATATGTGAAAAGTTCAAATACTTAAAATTTTTTTAAGTTCTGAAGGCTCTTCTAAAGTTTTTCGGGATCCTTTTGACTGTCAAAAATATGCTTATTTTCAGTAAATTTGTCCGAGAAACATCGCTGTTTGGAATTCTTTTCAGAGACACCACTTTGCTGATCCATTAAATAAATTATTTTGAAAAGCTACATGAGTAATATATTTATTTATATTTAAATAGGTAGTATAACGCGTAAGTGATATTTTTGTACTGTTTCTTATGATAACGAGGTTAGGAGGACAAAATAGCTATCTTCGATTATAAAAAGTTCTTCTATAAGAAATTACATTTTAATTCAAGTCTTAACTTGTAACTTTGTTGTTATTTTAACTTCAAAATTTATTGGCAAAGCAAAAATAGCGAGCTAAGAAATGGCGAATCGAAGAAGGCTAAAGTATAAATAATAATATTATTAAAGTATAAAGTCAAAATTCACTAGATAGAATCATGTAAGTTTGAGCTCGTCTGGCTAATCGTTCAACTGAACGGGACTCTCTTGTACGGTGACACAGGAGTACTTAGAAGTGAGTCTTCTGGCCTTTTGAATAAAAAAAGAAGCGGTATTATTATCTTTATACCACTTATTACCGTTTTCTACGGTGTTCGAAGGCAGTACAATAATTTCTTTCGATATATAACTGTGTTATGATTTGAAGGCGTTGAAGCTCCACAAGGTCGTCTGCAAGTCAAGTATCTCTGCAACTCTCGATACTTGGCAAACCTACTGTTAGGTAAAGAAATGGACAGACCCCACCTCTTCATACATATTATAATGACCACAAACAAAACCAATTGTTTTGTCTGTTAACACGTATTTAATTTTAGTCCTCTCGCTTCAAATGTAAAAATGTATTGACTCTATAAGAGAATATTTTACACATATATTAGTCAACCATCGTAATTGATGTTTACATTGTTGAAACGTAAATAAAAATATTCCCCACCTCATCTCGATATACCTCCTAACCGGCCATCTCTCAATTAGCACCAATATAGGTCAAAGGAAAAATTTTATAATCATAAAAAAAAAATTCCAAAGCGCCCGTTTCTTGAAGTTGGTCCATCAACCATTTGTTGTTGTGTCGACTATTTAAACTGGTTGTTCAAAGTCCACTAATTCGATTGATGTAGAAACACGTCTTTTTTGTAACTATGTATCACATTAAGAAGAATAAGCGCAATTAACACTTACAATCTCAGAACGTTTCACTCGAGTATGCCAAGATATCATAGAGTCATTTGACTAAAGCTTTAAGTTGAAAATACCTGAAAAATCTTTGAACAGACATGCACCAAATTGGGACCAAGTAGAACTTTTATGCCAAATTTTCCAAAAAGTAAGGAGCTTATTACGATGCGGACGGATGCAATCCGCGTATTCTACAACAAACTCACGTTGACTTAAACCATCGACTTTTTTTAACAATATAGTAATTTTTACCGGTTGCAAAACACTAATCAAATTTTGAAAATAATGCGCAAAGTTTTTTGGACGGAGGTAGTATACTCTCTTTATTAATTTTTCATCCAATTCGCTTCCCTACTTTTGCTTTCAGCTCATTTGAGGTAACACAGCGGTCTTAATTACCAATGTCCATGAGGATTCTCTAGGGACAACAACCGAAACCCTACCTCACTTCAAAATCTCTAATTATAGTTCTTTCGAGTATGTTATGCTGTAGCGAACAAAATGTGAGTGAATAAAGTCAGATGACCCCTCAGCAATTGTTGTATATAGGAGACAGCGAATCACATGTGACATCATATTATAGACTTCCACACTAATTTAAAGCTAAACTTAATGTCAACACATTTCTTGCGCATGTATACATACATACACATACATATATACATATATACCAACACCTGCTAACTCGTTGCCTTCATTAACGCTCAGCAGCAATTAAGTATTTATAAGAGCAAAAGCTCTCAGAAATTTTCAGACTAACAAGATCATTTGGTCAACACTTGCTTAAATCCTTATCCTTCTGCATGCATAAGATTTAATTATTCATGGCAACATACAGTTGCTTGTAAATATATACATACATACATACGTTCATACCTTAATGCTACATGGCCATGGCCTTCAGTTGAGTGCAGAAATTGTGGTTGCCTAATTGCTTTGTATGCATGTGTGTTTGTATGTATATATGTAGAGTGTATTGTCAACTTAGATGCATACAAGCATATATTAAGCACATTATGTATGTATATATATATATATATGATTCCAATTGCTGATTTTAAGTGGTGAACTATTAATTACACGAATTAACGCATATCATTTTGCAGTACGGTCATGTTGTACATGTCGATGCCCAGAGCGAGCTCGCATCAAGAGGCAAATAAGATGCTCAGTATGTGCCCGGCAATTAAATAGGTAATAATTAGTATAACTTTAATGTTGATTATTAAATTGTTAGGCAATTTCGAGTCAAATATATACATACATATGTGCGTAAAGTAGTGAGTACGATATAAATTCGATTGAGATGGAGCTTTGCTTTGACTTACTGCTCTCCCTGGGGTTAGGATTTGAATTAAATCAAAATAAATTTCGTATAATTTTCGGCGAGTTTCAGTGATCTAATGCTAAATGCTATAGCTATCCCATGCCATCTGTCCCTTCTTAAGCATAGTATCCAGTTAAAAATACCTACCTAAAGAACGGCTTTGATAATTGCTCGGCGCGCCTTTAATATTGCTACAATCTCGATGAAATTCTCAGTAGTAACGGTGAACTAAAGACGAAAAAAGGAAGTTGGTGAATTAATCTAAATTCATGCATATAACAAATAAGTGAGGTGTACAGCCTTGAAACAGCAATATAAATCAGCTGATTTCTAACGAGCTATATTCGCACTAAGCCATAACCTTAAAATAACATCCCATATATATCCATATACGTTAAATTGAAGCCCAATCAGCAAACAGACCAACCATCTTGGACCTTGAAACTTGCGAAATTCTAATTGTAATAAGATTCTTACAACTCTTTAAATATAAAAGACGAAAAGTCAGTTAGTATTCTACCTTTGTTGAGATTTCACTCTAAAAGAGTCAATGTTGACTGCCTTTTACTGTGAGGATAGGAATATATTCGAAATATGTCTGGCCAAACTATTACTAAGCAAGAATAGCAACCTTACTAATGCACAATAGTCCTAATGAGGATTTAAGTGTAACCGCTTGCGCTTAAGCGCTATTGAGCTCCCTCTTCAACCAACCAACCAACCAACCAAACTTACTAAATAGGTTAAGGAGAGTTAACTTATATAGACTCACAACCAGAATTCCGCGATGCTGAACTTACCGCAACAATTACAATACCCTACATATATATATTAGGAAATAACTATTATTCTGCTCTGTGAGAACGGAAAAGAAATATACCGAATCTTGAACGACGTATCTGTGCAAACTTCATTTCAAATAAAATAAGATCTTGCAGAACAACTAATTTTAAGGATATATATGCTTTACTGACATCTTAAATTCAAATGCTGTAGGTTAAGCAAATCAAGTCTTGTTCCTACATTGACAAAACCATATCAGCTTCGATTTTATAATTAGCACTTTAATTTTGAGTGTTTTTTTACACCTATAAAAATCATTAATCTGGTCTAGGTACAAGTTATCAGGAAAACTCTTTCCTTGTTTAACAAAAGAAAGGATAACAAATAACGTAATGGCAAAATACGTCACCAATAGACCTATAATATTATATATAAAAGGAAGCAATAGGCATAATGAATATTTAGAAATAGACCGCTAAAATCTACAGCTACTACTTACTAACGTGTCATTAAAATTTATTTGCGACCGCCATAATAGAGATTACATATGTGCGTGCGACCGAAAACGAAGAATACGATATTCGATGTCGAGACTATATTTACTACTCAAACCATGATAATGCCTTATCAAATATTATATTTAGTGATGTAGAGAGATTGAATGAATGTTGCTCGTGACCTAATCCTCGTGTCCATACCAAAGACGCTCGTTCTAAAGTCATTTAACTTCACTATTGGGGCACTACTTTCTACAAAATGGTGATCTAAGTACTTGGCAAATTATGTCTACCTAAAAAAAGGCTAGTTATAAATTATTAAAACGAATTGTCGTTCTCTAGTGGTATAACAGTTTACAATTTAACTCCAAAATAATTTTCAATAATTTTCCTTAAACTCAATATATGTAGGACCAGATACTTACGTTTATAATTAAGTCATTTATTTTTCTAAGCCCCAATACTGCAAACCACAATTCTCCCAACTACTCTTATGTCAGCGTCATTATAACTCATCGGTATATTATTTGGCATATATCGGCTGTTAAACACTTGGCAGGTATGTAGTCAAGCTATAGTACTTCTTGATACCTTCTTGAACCCTACAAATAGACGATACCTCAAGGAGTTACATGGGTTTCACAGCTTTCAAGGCAATCTAAAAACTTGCTGAATATAATGAGATTTTTTTTTCATACCTTTTAGAGGAATAGGAGGATAGAGAATTCAATTTAGAACTTCAACTCACGGCCTATGGAGTAATAGTCTTACGAACAAGCTTCTCGAACATGACCATCGATTATTAAAAGAAATGATAAAGTTATAGCGCTTTCGAGCCGAGAAATTAAAGTAATAAGATATATTTCGAATGTATGTATAAAAGGATGAGTCAAACGCTTAAGCAGATAACGACCTGGCGATTTTCATATCACTTTGAAACGTTGCTCAGCTGAGTGGACAACAAACTGCCGCGGAGCAAAAGAAATTTATTCCGTCACTCTACTCGAATGCCTGATGCACTTTTTTTATCTACTGTATCGCCAACGCGATGCATATATGTATATATATATATATCTGTATATATATGTATAACTATACAGTTACCGCTGCTGTGAAGCAGAAACACATGCGCACCTTTTACACGCACCACTTGCAATGCAAATTTTAAAGTGCTTCTCCATAGTTACCATGGCATGGCAACAACTGTACATACATATATGCAGATGTATGTAGCAATTGCCGAGGTAAGAGGCCAAGCGAGCTGAGCAAGTTGCTGAATGTATGAACAGAATGAAGTTGGTAGCGCAGAGCTTCTGGTTCAGTATATTTAGTGTCAGTTGAGCGGCACTCGAGTATATTACTTGTATATGCATATGAGTAAGTGGTGAGCAGTATACATACATATATTATGACTCAGCAAGATACTGAAAATGATGTGAAAATTTTTGCAGAACACCTACAACAGCAACAACAAACGGTTCAACATCAATTTCCTTTCACTTTTTGGTAAAACAAAATTTTATGCTAACAAACGGAAATATAAAAATAGCAAAGAATATACAATATATAAATATATATGTACATATATATATATATATATGTGTGTGTGTGTTTGTACTATTAATAACCCAAAAGTATATGTACATATACACATATGTACATAAATAAAAGTGACTATGTGAAGGACATTTTCGATTTTTTTTTGGTTTTTTTTCGACATCAGTGCCTTAAGTCCTTTATTTCATACACTCTCTACGCTCCTATGCACACTCCTGTCGTTCATTCTTGCATGCACATATGTATACACACATGCATACATACAGTTTTCCATTTAGATGACACCTGCTGGTGTTCATGCTGCTACCTACGGGTTTATTTTCGACTCTCCCCTCCTAAATATGCAACCAAATCTTGCATCCATGAGTTGTCAGCCAGCAATAGAAGACTACCTACATTGTTTACATGTTGGATATGTACACATCCATGTGTGTGTGTGTGTGTGTGTGTGTGTGTGTGTGTGTGTGTGTGTGTGTGTGTGTGTGTGTGTGTACAGCTTACAGCTACATAGAAAATATTTTAATACTCATATAAATTTCCCAATTTGCCACATATCTCTGGCTTGCATGCGCTGTGAGTCACCTGTGGCTGGCGCTTTAATTTGTTTAGCAAAGTTGTGTAGTTCTTGGTTCCTTTGTTTCTTTCGTTTCAAGTTTCATAATGCATTTGCTTTGTTTACTTGCCTTATCAGTACGGATATCTGCATATATAATAGTATATGAGAGCATTGAAACATACTTTTGAGCGAAATATAGGCATTTAGTTGGCCTTTTTAAAAATATATCTTTGGCTCCATGGAAAGATGTATGTCGATTTTGATACTTTCTTATTGGTAAGTTTCACTTAGAAGCTTGTTTTCAAAATTAAAATAAATATTTTTCAAATGGCATCGAATGACGTAGATAAATCACTTATTGTTACGGCCTTGAGATATTCCCTGATCACTCAAGATACTCGTAATAAAGTTGGCCGGAAGCACTGCAATTAATATATTCGTTAGAGGGAGAAATTTTCTAACTGGAAAATCTATGCCAAGCCTTATCAAGGAATCTCAGTTACAACTCATTGAAGATGAAATGGACACATATCGCCGACGACATGGGAATTTATTGAACGAACCCTGTCTCTCTCTTGCAATTTGTCATATGCTTTTTTAAGCTCTGAAGCCATAATATTTAATTGTTGGCGTCTGGATATTTCTGGCATAAAATACCTTATGAAAAAATTCTTCATCCTTACAAAGGTTACTTATAACAAAAAGTAAACGAATCGGAAGAAAGTAACGATATTCTATGGAAAATAAGCATGATTGCAATTCCATCTCATCTTTTTCAAATTATGTCATTAGTATGTAATAAAATTGTTGAAAACCAAGTTTGGTACAACTCGGTAAAGGAGTCTGCGATGCACGAAATTCAAATCGTCCAATTTTTGTGCTGACTAACTATGTGCAACATGTTGCAAGAGTATAAAAATGGATGGATCATGTGGTATGGCCAATATCTGAATTGTGTAAGCCCCTGATTTTATCAACGACTACCAAAAACTTGCGCATAATTAACACCTTTAAGAAAAATACTATTCTAGAGTGAATATCACAAGAATTTATGCCCTTTAAAGTGGAAAGTAATGCGTCTCATAAAGGTTAACAATTTTTTCTTATCCATAAATTTGCTAAAATCTTTCAAAGGCCTAAAAAGAATATTGCAACTGAGTCTGAATAAACATATAACCCTATGTGTTAAAAGACCGCTTTTATTCTGTGAAACTCAGGCATTTCAACTGAGCCATTTTACTACCGCTATCGCCGAAAGAAAATGATCAGTTATAACCGCTCTCGCAAGAAAACACTAAGTATTACTTCAATCCAAACATTCCTCGGTGCCAATTAACAACATGTAAATAATTATTAATAATTAAGAGGCAAAAATTATGCCATTAAAGGGAAGAAGTGAAGAAGCAATTTGTAACATTTTATAATATTATGTAATATATGCTTTCTTACAATCTTAAATTTAATTCCATAAACTTTAAAATGCATTAAACATTAAACCAAATCAGAACAAGTTTATTTCTAAAAAGGAGTTAAGTATTAGTTTGCCCAGAGTGATTTATTTTCAGGGTTGTCACATATGTGTTACGATAACATTCATGTGACAACGGAAAGTATTACGAAAAGGATCATTAATATTGAACTGCGGTCGCTTTTACACTCGCAGTTTTCATCAGGCAAAAGTGAGAATATATCCTATATACATACAAATATATGTACGTGTTTAGATTTATGGCGTATTTATAAGCGTGCATCATCATCTTTCGCAACATAAACGCCCCATTTACGTGCCTCCGCGCAATAATGCACTCAATGTATGGTCAACCCCTCCATCCGGTAACCCCATTTTTGTCATATTTACTTAGAGTATTTTATTTTTATAGTTTTCATTTCGCATCATGTTTGACTTAGAGTACGTCCGTGAAGTATGGTCAGTGTTGCAGTGCACTCTGCACGCACGCTGTACCGCACTTTGGATTCATAAAAGTGCTCAAAAAATGGAAAGAGCCACACTCATAAAATGCAATGGAGCTGGCTTTCACCTTTTCAAGTTGAGCACTTGTGGCAGGTGGCGCGTTTTATTTGTGATGACCATCATTTGTAAGTACATGTTTACAGGGAGTCGCAATAGGAAATGACTCTGGATCGAATGGCTTGGCCGAGGTCTGTTCAGCCGCTCAGTTTCGGTGAGAATACTGTGGGACATGAAAGTTTAACAGAGAAACTGAGGCTAATAATTTGATAAGGTGCACAAGGATTAGACTTTAACGAAATCATTTGATCTTTTAAGGGTACACCTTCCCGTAAGTTTAGCTCAAATTGAGGTTGATTGTTTATTCTTTTTTTTTTAAGAATTGCAAAATCGGCCCCGTTCGAATTTTTTTGTTTCCAAATTTAAAAAAGTCACTTGCTAGACATTAATTTTAGTTAAATGCAAACCTTCAGGAAACGTATTTTTCAGGCGGGTTAAAGAAGTTGGGAGCCCTACTGGATTATGTGTATCGAGTTATAAGGAGATTATGGCAAGAAATAAATGGTCATTTTTCCAAAATTTTCATTTTTCTTTTGAAGGCTAAGTACTTATCCGACCGACGAAAATGACGCCAATTGATGAGGAAGGCTTTTGGAGTATTCTAGAGGCATATAGTGCGAAATATTTATGAATCTTTATGCGTTGATAACGACTAATAGCGGCGTCAACAAAGTATGTGAAAGCCAATTAAAATTAAAATTAAATTTCTTTGAACTAATATTGATTTTTTTATTTCTGAAGACATATAGAATTGTATGTATATGTGTAAGAATGTAATAAAAAAACGGCCTTCTTAAAAATATTTTAACTTTCTTAAATACATATGTGTGTACAATATTTATATACGAATATTTTCGAAAAGTATTATCGAAAATGGGTAAAAAAAAAAAATAAATAAAACATTAAATCAACAAAAATCAAACAATGCGTTCCTTTAAACGAGTAATCAAATCCTGTTTGTTCATTTTTGAAGGAACCTGCTCATCAAAATGTGTTTTCAAAATATCACGCAATTGGGCAACTGTACAACTACCCAACGTATCATTGCTGGCCAATTGCTGCACATAGTTAAGTTGCTTCAAACTATCCGCATCCGCTTTAGGTACTTTAGGTGGATTTGCCCCTAATGCATCAGTTGCCGTACGCTTTTTCGCTACCTCTACATCATCACCGAATATTCCATTTAAGCGAGGTAAAATTTTTGCAATGCGTTCATCCTGACGTTTGGCATCCGGCATTCCACTCAGACCGGCATTATCAGTTTTTATATTCAAAGCCAAAGCAAGTATATTAGATTGCAATGCCTCCACAGTTGGATCAACGAGAAAATTAGACTGGAATGTTGTACGCAATTTACTGACAACTTTTTCAAAAGCTTTCACACCTTCTTCCGGCGACTCATTTTGCATGCTATTCCAATTGGCAAAATCTATATTGCGTATGTGTTTGGCAAAAGGCAGATATACTATCTTAAAACCATCACCAGATAATAGCGGTTTGGATGTATCATCCTCGGTTGCACTGCCCGCTAAGGGTATTAAGGCAACGTAACGTGGAATTGATTTGCGCTTACGCATAAATAGGCAAATAGCCATTTTATTCCGCTCCAAGCATCGTTCCCAAAGTGCTCGAAATAGACGTTTCGATCCGCTAACACCTTTCTCATCGGGATACATGAAGTTTTGTGGTTTATAATACCAATTTTCTGGCAACTCAGAAATCGGTTTAAATCCAAGTAACATCATACCCGGTGCATGCAAATTTCGCACGCGATTTATTTGCTCTGGTGTAATGCGTATAGGCATGCTTCCCAGATTAATCTCATACCAACCACCGCTTTGTTTAACTTGGTGCTCTTCAACAATGTCCATTGTTTCTTCAGACTGCTTACGCACCATAATAACACGCTTCTGTTGTACAATTGAATTATCCTTACGCAATAGCCGCACTTTTCTTGGCATGAAACGAGCTTTAAAATATTTATAATAGAGCGCTGATAACGCCAAATCGGGACCCAGTGATAACTTGAAATGACCTAACGATCGTCTTAATACGTTTTGACGCAATTTACGATCAGATAATAATGTACGCAATTCTTCAGCATCTCTCGGTTCAAAATCAGCAATATTTCCATCTGTAATAAATCGTTTTTATGAAATGCAACTTAAAAATAAATTTCTTACAAACCTTCAACAAGCGTTAGAAATTCTTTGTAAAATGGCTCATAATCAAATTCATCAACCATAGGTATTACTTGAAATTCGATTTCTTTGCCTTCTAAATCTTTTGCTTTTTGTAAGGCTCTTTGATATAAATTTGAATTGGGCGGATGAGGCGTCGCTCTGTCAGTCAGATAAACCAATGTAGAAGAAACTAGATTATAGCCGGCATTTCCCAATAAGTTTATACACAAACGTAGCATTGCAGAAAAATCGGCGGTTCCACCATTTCCTACGATACCATAGTTTGCACCAAATTCTTGCTCAACAGTTTCCATAAAACGCAGGTAATGTTCCACTATAGATTTCGATAATTCACGGAGGGGTAAGAAAACCGCGCAATTTTGTGGCACAACAATATTATCCACACTGCTAGCTTCGTAGGGATCCGGATTCTTTTCTGTATTTGCAAATACAATACCAATTAAATCATTACTGTTTACAAGCAATCCAGATATTAAAGCTTTCCGCACAATATCCAGAGCCTCAGAAAATCTTTCATATTCTCCATAGAGGTTGGCGTCCACCACAAAAACCAGCGCTTCGCGCCCTTTGTAATTTGGTTTTGTCTGGTCATCATCATCCTCGCTATCGCTAATTAAAACATCGAAACTCGGATTCCAATTTACTTTTGAACTGCAACCCGCCATTTGCACCCAAGATTTGTTAACTTCTAAATGTTGTTTGAATTGTTGTGAAATAATTCTACAATAATTCAAACAAATTTTAACACACGATTAATCATCGAGAAAAATCGATTACTACGAGTGTATTACCATAGAAATAAAACATCACTAAGGAAAGTGGTTTTAAATTGAAAATTATATGACGCTTCGTTTTCAAAACAAGAGCGTTAATAACTGTATTTGATCCAAAGGATTTAAAATGCAAATTCCTTATAATTTTCAACAAAGAAGGCCTCATGTTACTTTCCAAAATAAAAGTTAATGGCATCACTGTAAATTTAGAAAGTCGATTTTCAAGACTAACTAAACTAAGAAACTAACTTATCGATAATTATATCGTCTTAGTATTACTGCATGGATATTTGCTTCTAATTTATTTTCATGCTGATGTTTAGTTTTTTTTTTCATAGGCATAGTAAAAAGTTCTTTAATTTTTATATATTATGACAATAAATATCTTCCACCTCTAGCAAAAGATTTCGATACATATAAATTTCCACCATTTGCTTTTCATTTAATTGTTAATCGACCGTCGTCACGAACAGTAATCGTTTGGTTTATTGAAGAAGTTTGAAACATCTCAAAAGTGAGAATAGTGCAAGAAAAAAAAAAGCTTTACTAAATAAAAACGCTGCGTTGCCTTTTCTAACGACACAAATACTAAACTGCAAAAATGAGTACCAAATCGTATTTTGAGGATTCGCGCGACGAAAGCCAAGGTGGTAAACTGTCCAGAAAAATAAAGGATTCGCCATTCATGGTTATTGGTATGTAGGGAAACCTGAAGGTTTTACATAATAAATTATAGTTATAGTAGTTACTTGCCACGACGACTGAGTACAAAGACTGTTTGGCATTACGTCGAGAACATTTTTAATATAATTTCCTGTTTTCACCTGTAATGTAAATGAATACGAAGTAGAGGATGTATCAGGCAAGCACTTGACCTTGACAACACTTTCTATCGCACGCGCATCAGAGTACGCCTTCAAATTTTATGTTCTTTTTATATTACACAACAGTAAAGTAATTATGTGCGTGTGTATAATTACTGTTATGTTGCTGCACATTAAATTAAATACATGCATACTTACATATACTAAATGTATTTCCTATCTATTGTAATTTGCAAATGATGTGCGCTCATTTCCTGCGCGCCACTCTAATCATTCGCAGACTGTCGACTCTCGATAATGCGTTAGTTGCAGTCGAGGTCTTGCATTTCATTTGATTTGATATCTTTTATACCATCATTTAAAATGATATTGATCATCCTCCAAAGTATCTATAAAAAAGTGGACGTTTAACCAATTCTTATTTTGAAGAAATTCATAATGATGATGTAATACTCTTGCTTGTGTGTATAGTGAGTAATAATATATGTATTCCAATTCTCAATAAAAGTCCATAGCTTTTCAATATGCACTTATAAACAAAATAATTGGGTGGTATAATATCATTTTTTATTAAGTTTAGGAAAATGTGCAATTGTTGTTGTGCGAATTATACTGAAGTTGTCTGTTTCTTATCGTTTTGTCTATGTTTTTCCTTTTGTGCGGACACGCAGACAACTAGTGCTCGTATAATTGATAATTCATATGCTTTTTTAACTAGTTCATATTATTCAATCCAAACTCAACATATATCTGCAATAGGTAAAAATAAGGATACATACCTGGTTCATATTATAAATCTACACGGAAATAAAATTATGCACAAATGTTTAAAGCCTGATCACGAGGCTTTTATAAAGGTATGCATTAAGTATATAATATGTATGTATGTGACCGTTTATGGTGAAGATTAAAAAACGCAAACTACAATCTGACGAAATTGTTCAGCTTGTGCGTGTGTCAATTTGTATTAATAAAACGTTTGAAAACTTCTTGTACAACTTTATTTTAATAGTATACTCTCTTACTATATATATATATATATTCTTAAAATTTGTTTTTATTTGAATTGAGCACACAAGCTGTAGATTAAAACTCATTTCATTGCTTCGGCGTATCATTTGATTTTAAAGCGCAATTGCCATTCTCCCTTCCTCAAAATGCTTATGCAGAGTTCGAGGTGGAAATGGTTAACTTAATTAGCGCCAGCAACAAAAGTTAATGGCAAAATATTACAAATGTATCGTTTTTATTAATGTATTATTAGCAGAAGAATGCAAAAAACAACAATGAAATTTTCCACGAAATTAAAGCGCTTTAGTGCATTTGAAAACTTGTTTATCTTCACAGCTGCTATTTTGGTTTTATTTTTTTAATATACTTACAAGTAAAGTAGGTTTCTCAATTACACCATATAATAATTACACTTATTTATGATTAACAATTGTTTTTCCATGAATTTGTTTTTGCAGGTTTGGCTGGTTTTGTAGCGGCTGGTATTATTGGTGCATACAAATATAAGAACCGTGGCACAATGAGCACAAGTGTTTTCTTAATGCAACTTCGTGTTGCGGCACAGGGAACCGTTGTCGGGGCGCTGACATTGGGTCTCGGCTATAGCATGGCCAACGAATATTTATTCAACAAAACACCCAAAGACAAGTAATGCCAATTGATTATAACGTATAAGAATTATGTAGTTATTAGTATTTGTATTGATTAATGTCTGCATATATGTACAATAAATACAAATTTGCATTGGTTGTTATCATTAACGAGCGCAAGTAATGTAGATTTCTAAGTGAGGGTATTAAAGCTTATTTATATGTACACTTCAATTTAAGAATCGTACCTTTGTTTAATGTATTATGTAACTCAGATTTAGTTATTCATATAAAATATTTTTTACTTTTTATTAATTAATTTTTTAATTTTATGTTTTTTTTCCTTTCCCATTTTTTATTCCAGTTCAAAACAGTCTCAGTAAAAATAATGCATCTCTTTGTACATATTAATCCTCAATAACAAGCGAAATGTGTACGACAAGTATTTGTTTTATATTCTTACCAAACTGAAATCCTCGTAAAGAGCTGCGCCTCTCATATTATAACAGTTAAATAACATAAATATATATTTTCATACATAATTTTTAGCTTAATAATACGAAATATGTTAATTAATACAGCTTAAGAATAAAAATAACGATGATCATGATGAAAGCACTTTACTTGTAATGATGGCATTCTATTGCCTGTGATATGCAAAATATTTTACGAAACTTTTATGAACAGAGATGCTAAATAGCTAATATTGTAGTTTTGTAATCTTGGAAAGAACTATTTATTAAAGAAAACAAGAAACAAAAACTGTTCGATGTTATAAATTTAAAAAAAACGCTTATTTTTTATGTATGATTATTTAAGTTTAATTAAAGAAATAAAAAAACAATAAAAGATGTAATGTTTGATAAATGAAGTGTGTTTACTTGCATATAAAAAGTAGATATTAATTAATAGAACGTGGCATATTGCATTACTTGCCACAGTTGACCAATTGTATTGACAATATTAACGTACGTATAGTAGCGGTAAAAAAATGCCTTCCCTCTCTTCTTTTACATTTATAGATAAGTTTTCTGTTCCTCCATTGCTGCTAATACCCCAAAACTATCATTAAAAAGTTGTTCGGTAACCTTTGAATCGATGCGACACGAGTGACCTTTTTAATCGTTTTATACCAATCTAACTGAGAATTTGTGGACAGTATCTTTGTTAAGTCTAAACTAAATTATATAACCACCATTGAAATCCTATTTTTACTAGCACCATATAATATATATAGGATACCATACTTTGTGTATTGTTGAGGTTTCCACTTTTGTTTTATTTCTGGCCGATCTCCTCCTGCTATCTGTGGTGTTCCATCTTCAAGGAGATCGTGTTCAAGGGTCTCAGGATTTTAAGCTGCTTCCGAAATGAAAAGTTAATAGACTTTTCATTGCAGAGATACTTTTGAAGCTTTGTAGCGAGCATTTAGCATTTGTTGCAGAAAGATTTGCCTATTCTCAAAATTAAAAAACCACTTTAAATTTAATTTACCTTTGTTAAAGATTTAACGCTGAAAGCGCAAACATGCAGTCATTTATGAACGAATGAACGCCTCGCTAACGCATGCTCGAAGTTACGAGTACTAAAGCCGACCCTAGCAACAGTGCGACGATATTGTACACTTTAACCAATACATATGCGGCAAATACTGATGCCTCGACTGTTAATTTTTTGTTTGAAATTTGTTGGTCATGCTCTACACTGTGAAGATAGTATGTACTGTATGTATGTACTGAAATAACACGCTTAAAGCGAACTTACGACTTGTGAAATGATTTCATAACCATCATTACTATTGCACAATAAAATAAAAGAAGTACTTGTGGTTTTTACCATTTATTTGATTTTGTACCACAATCAATGTGGTAGTAGTTTAGTGTTAATACAATTCACAAACATAAATTTACATTTATGCGGTGGGCGATGCAGTGGCAGCACCAGCGGCGGCAATTTCCTCCTTGATACGATCCTTCTTCAGTGGACCCATGAATGCCAATTTGTCGGCTGGGGTCTGGAAACGACCATGACCCATCTTTGACGATGTGTCGATGAATTTGAGTTTGATTTGTTCCAAAGCAGAGCGTTTGGTGTGCTTCAACAAAGACTTGCGGAGTGTGAGTACACGCTTCTTGGAGCCAATGCAGCAACCCTTGAGCATAACGAAATCATTGGTGACTTCACCATAATGGGGGAAACCACCCATGGGTGTAATGCTCTTATCGGTCAAATCGTACTCGGTGGAGGCGTTATTCTTGATGACCTGCAATATTAAGAAAATCACATTTGATTAGCGATCGTTTAAAAGATATTTGCACATATTTCTATGTGCTTTGAAATCAGTCCTATCATTTGATTATCATTTGGGTATCAATAAAAAGTTATGTTTGATGTCGGAACTTGTATGAGTTTATCATCAATGGAGTCTAATAAAAAAAATAGAGATTAATAGGAATTTTGCTTTACCTTGCCATCCTTGGTGTGGATTCCGGCACCAATGCGGTAGATCTTCTTGTTGATTTCGGTACGATGATGGTAGCCCTTTTGACCGGCACGTGCGACGGTGAAGGACACACGAGACGGATGCCAGGCTCCAATACAAGCAACCTTGCGTAGACCTTTGTGCGTCTTGCGTGGCAATTTCTTGGTGTGCCAACGAGCAGTGACCCCCTTGAAACCTTTGCCCTTAGTAACACCAACGCAATCAATCATCTCATCCTGTCCGAACACATTGCTAACCTGCACAGGTTTCTCCAAGTTCTCACGAACCCATTTTATCTTATCTTCAATAGAGCCGCCGTTTAGTTGGATTTCCATGATATGAGCCTTCTTTTGGCGTTGCTTGATCAAACGGATCTAATTGAAGCAAAAACAAATATGGCATTAGAATATTCTATATTGCAACAATATAAGTGTTATAAAATTTCAATTAGTACTGTCCGTGATATGGTTTAACTGTACGGTTATCGCCTAAGCGGCTATGTACAGTTAGTGGAATATATCAAGGATCGCCACCCGAAGGGCAAACTTTTTCTGCGACGTTGCGGTTATATAACTGTACATTGACCATTACAGCAAGACCGCCTTTTAGGAACCCTACATCAGACGCACCCATTCATCCGAAGACTGCAGTGTGCATCCGACGCCGTGAACCAAGGACATCGCATATTTAATGAAAAAGATTACTAATTTTTTTTTTTTTTAATAATTACCTGTGAATGAGCAATAACGCGAATGACCTTGCAGTAGCGGAGCATCTTGCGGAAGTCATTTTCAATGCTCTTCTTGCCCAAGTCAACTTCCCATTTCTTGCTGGCTTTGGTGAAAGCCTTCTTCTTTGATTTGTACCTGAATCGAAGCAGATTGCATTCATCAAACACATATATCAATGCAGTTTCAATCGACTCCGTAAAAGTGAAATAAGTGGAGCAAATTTGCAGCCAGGACGTTTGCTTTCAGCTCCATTGGGTGGGCGCATCACTCAACTTCTTTGCTATTGCGAATTTAACTGGTAAAAAGAAAAATTGGAAGCCGATCTCATCGCAAGTAAAAGCGAGCGGAGATCGATTCTTCCCTGCCGTGCTCACGAGATTTCACACATATCAGAATACCAAAACCCGAATTAAATTTTCGGTAAACAATATGGCGCTCACACGACTTGTGCGGATTTTAAAAGCTCTCTCAGCAAGCTGATCCAAGAACTTTAGTTTTAAATTATCTTTTTAGTAATATTCTCATATGAAGCAAACAATGATTAAGGCAATTAAACAATGTTGATTTCTTTAAACTCAATCAGAAGGAAGGCATGCAGGGACGGTATAATGTTATATCTTCAAAGAAGTGTCAGTTACCATCTATCATCATTGAAAGCAAAAGAAACCAACACATACTTAAAAAACAATCTAACCCCACAATATATATATAAAAAAAGCCCTAATTTGAGTTTATAATGAAACTTAACATACCAGTTCTTGTAGAAACGACGACGACACTCTTCGGACAAATGCTGTGCCCACACATTGACAAGAGCACGAAGACCATAAGGAGTTTCAATGTAACCTACAGCACCAACAACCATCATTGGTGGAGTTTCCAAGACAGTTACGGCTTCAACAACCTCCTTCTTGTTGATCTCTGCAAACAGAAAAATATAAACGTTAGAAACACGTGCTTAGCAAATCTTAATATATTTGTGGTATAGAAATCAGTCCGCCCTAGTTATATTATAATCATGGATATCATTTGTGTTCTAACCATAAATTATTAACTTTTTATCATCATGGAAAATAAGGACGTGTTAAAAATTATTTCACACTTACTGGATCCAGGACGATCCGCTTCACGAACGACGTGGGTCATACCAGCTTTGTAACCAATGAAGCATGTCAGATGCACGGGTTTGCTGGCGTCATCCTTGGGGAAGGCCTTAACCTTACCACGATGGCGACATGACCGCTTCTTGGGGTAGAATGCCATAGAGCCATGGCGAGGCGCAGAGAATTTACGATGAGACTAAAAAATAAAGTTGCAAACTGTCATTAATATACATTCCGGGTAGGATTTGTCTTAGTAAATTTAAAACCACGTGTGCAAATGTCTTCGGAGGTTAGGTTTGATTTCGCTTTTTCAATTTTATTGAAGAGAAATAGAACACAAATTTATATGCAGCTTTAACCTTCACAAAAAATAAATTTAAAAAAAGTATATATAATGATAAATTACCATTACTCAGGAATCTGTTCGACGCTTCCGTTCCGTTTGAGCGACGATAGTGGAAAGAACTACTTCGCTCGGGAAGTTGTACAAGTAAGCTGCAGTTCATTAACGTTACAAACGAGCAGTACTTTGTGATGAGCGACATCTGTTATCTGACTTTTTAAACAGTTACCGATTTAACATATTTTACTATATAACCATTCCAATTAAAGAAGAAATATCTTAAAACTTATTTAATTATTTTTTAAGCTTCCTTAAATAACTTCTCAAAGTCAGCTTTTAACTAATTAATTCCCCTTTTCAAGTTATAATTCGCCAGAATATCCTGGAATAGTGATAATCACGCCTACATAAAATAATAAAAATTTGATAATACCGTTCCTTGACGTTACTCTATAACGGAATTTTATTAAGTAAACCCCGTGACTTTTAAAGTGACTATAGGGACCGCTACATGTTCAATATTTACCGCGGCAGTATTTATTATTACTTATTATTAGTTTATGAAAGAAAGATTAAAAGAAATGTTTTGCTTAACATAATATACTTATATTTGATTAATTTTTTGTACGGTTTTCTACAAAATGTCGCAAGAAAACAGAAGGAAAACGTATTTGGCTTTGTAGAAAAATTTTCAAAGAAAGTATTGCAGAAAAAAATGGTTCCTAGATAGTGAAGAATTCACCAAATCTTTGAAAATGCAAAATTTTTGTGCATATAAATAAATATTAACTTTTATTAAAAATCAAAAATCCGAATCATTTCATAAAATGAGCTTAACGTACATATTTTGGGATATTGTGATATTGATCGATCAATATTGTATGCAAACATTCAACAAATATCGCGATACTGAATCGCATCAGTAAATATTGAACGTGAGAAAACCAGATCAAAGAAGAACTAATATTCCCAATAATTTATGTAAATACCAAAAATTTTTTAAATATGTTATTATGTGTTATATTATTTATTAAATTTTTTTCTTCTTAAATTTTTATTAGCAAAGCAATGCATAGCGATAATCAATCAGCTGATATCTGTCCGAAATGACATAACCAAAGAATACCTTGACATAACTAGTACATAATAGAAACATTTTTACATTAAAATATTTTTAAATTAAAGTTAGAAATACGAATTGTGGCCGACGATGTCGTCTAACAAATATAATGAATTAATTAAGTTGGGCACACAATATGCACGTCGAATGAATTTCCTTTCCAATCGCATATTTGGTGAAGTCGCGCGTACTACCAATGAAAAGTCAATGAAGGTAGTTCGCATGTTCGCGGAAGAGCCGGTGGAGAAGCGCGATTTATTGAATAACTATTATCCCCGACATGTAGAGACACATATTCTCATGAAAAATCTGCGTGCTTACGGTTTATTCCGTGACGAGCACGAGGATTTCAAAGACGAAATGAAACGTTTGAGACGGCTACGTGGTAAAGCTGCACCAAAGAAGGGTGAAGGAAAGCGATCGTCGAAGAAATGAAGCAATGGTGCTCACTTTTTAAAATAAAGATATTTTTAGTTAGACATTAATCATTGTTTTATTAAAAGTTTCGCTTCGCCGATGAAAACAATTTCATCTTCTTGCCTACACTCATATTCCACTAAAGCAATTTTACGTTCATTAATCAAACGAACAGTAATATTTACATCTTTGTCAACACGACATGCGTTGGGAAATCTGAACTGTTGACTTAAAACTATGGTACCCGGCCCAGGTATTTGTGTACCAATTATGCCAGCCACAATCGCATTGAGTAAAGCACCATGAACTTTACGTTCGTTTACTGGTGTATCTGTAGAATGTATAGGATTGTAATCAGCGGTAAGCGTTGAAAATTGATCAAGTTCTGTCTGCCTGAATCGTTTGACTATAGTAATTTCTCTACATTTAGTTGTTACCTGACTTTGGAAGCGTTTTACAAGTTGCAAGTACATTTTTGAAATCTACTACCTCCTCTATACGTGATCCAAAATCTTCACAAAACAATGTCGCGATATTCTTTACTCTCTGATCTGTGCTTTCGTTTCGAAGTTGTGTAATTTTTTTTAGCAAACACAGTGTGACAATTAAAGTTCTTTGTTCCTGTGTACAAGAGTCCGCCGTGAGTAACTGATATATTAGAGCTATGCAATTAAGCTGTATGTCGGTTGCTTCTGTTGCGTGTAGTAGACTGCTTATTTGGGCAAGTTTCTCTAAATTTGTAATAAATTTGAATGCCAGCGGATCTAAGAGATAAAATATGTTGCGGTTTTCGTGACAGCATTTTACAAGAAATACTACCTAAGCATATGTTACAATAACCGGCAATAGCATGTAATTGCAACCGTTCATTTGGACTCTTAATGCAGTCTTCAAATACGTCTAAGGCACCAGATTCTTCTAGATACCTCCAATTTATTGGATCGTAAGCAAAATTAGCCAAATTAGCAGTAACTTGTTCCTTAGCCTCTAGAAATTAAAGTAAACTTTTTGAAACGTTCTAAGCTATTTGAAAATTACTCACCTATGTCAGTACTTGTGTGATATTCTTCTACCAGATATTCAATGTAATCAGGACGTGGTATTCCTCCCTCAGGTGTGCGTCTTTTCAGATGTGTATGACTAGAAAACATGGTACGCTTTGGCTACAAAGATACGACAGTTAGCATTTGCAAAATCCAGCGTTGGGAAACAATAATTAGTTATATATGATTCTCTCTCAACTTCCAGTGACATGAGAGTTGTGCATCTCTTTATCCCTGATCAGTTTTCTCAGTTTTTTCTAACCGTGGCTCAGGAAATAACAAAACCTTGCGAATATTGCAGTGATTCCGATGTAGGATTTTTTCCTATTTCTTCCCTTCATTTGGCTAATGTCGTCAAACAGCTAACTGCAAATTAAAACATATCGATAAACAGTAATAAATCGATTGTAGTTGGCAAAAGTGAAATATAAAATAAAATTATGTATTTTCTTTGTAAATGTATAAATGAAGAAATTTAATAGACTGAATATAATTGAAAACTTTTGGCTTTAATTAAATATTATTTGCTAACAAAGATTTTCCAAATACAAATTTAATAATTTACCAGCGTCGAGTATAATTCAACGCCGTCACAATTGATTCGTCGTCATATGTTACTGACAGGCTATGACAACAGCATTAGCCAAAGTTTTGTTCAACTGACAACGTAGAAATGAAAAGTGATTTTTTTTCTTTGCGTATTAAATGAAGCAACGAAAGGCTAAAGTGAAAACGTAATTAAATGACAAATTCATAAAAAAGTATTGTACATTAGAAGAAGAAACGGAAGCCTTAAGATTAATTCCACTAATTTGGTATTTGGTTAAAACATAAAAAAGGAAAGGAAACAAAAATGTTTCGAAGTAGAAGTTGGTTTGGTGGAAACTGGAACCGCCCAAAGAATCGTCTTTCATTGGAACATCTTAAGTACCTGTACAGTATATTGGAGAAGAATACCACTGTTTCTGAAAACAATCGCGGCCTTTTAGTGGAATCACTGCGCTGTATTGCAGAAATACTCATCTGGGGTGATCAGCATGACTCTTCTGTGTTTGAGTGCGTAACGAAATCATTTTACACATATATGTATATATAGTATATGCTTGTGTACAACGCAGTGTCCAATGCTGATAAACAATAATTATCTTTTATTTACAGTTTTTTTCTTGAGAAAAATATGCTGTCCTACTTTTTACATATAATGCGCCAGAAAAGTGGTGGCTCGAGTTTCGTTTGTGTCCAACTATTGCAAACATTAAACATTTTATTTGAAAACATACGAAATGAGACATCTTTGTGTAAGTATCAACGTTTGAGCAAGCATAACATAAATAAGTAGGTCACTTACAGATATTATTATTATTTTTTTTTATTTTGTTTTTCTAGATTATCTTTTGAGCAACAATCATGTCAATTCTATAATTGTGCACAAGTTTGACTTTTCTGATGAAGATGTAATGGGTTATTACATTTTATTTCTAAAGACGCTCAGCCTTAAACTGAATACGCATACCATACATTTCTTTTATAACGAAGTAAGAATGAAATTTTTTAATATTTAGAAATTATTTAGCAAATTAATTATTTATATTGCTTTGTAGCATACCAATGACTTTCCACTATATACAGAGGCTATAAAATTCTTTAATCACCCAGAATCTATGGTTCGAATAGCAGTCCGCACGATTTCATTAAATGTATATAAAGTACAGAATGCCAGTATGCTGCGGTTCATTAGAGACAAGTATGTACTTAAGAAAGAAAAAAAAATAGATGGAATAATGTAAAATGTTATCTTGTGCCTTTATAGAACCGCTGCGCCTTATTTCAGCAACTTAGTATGGTTTATAGGCAAGCATATTTTGGAATTGGACACCTGTGTAAGGACTGACATTGAGTAAGTCATTGTTAATATTAATTCTGCTTGAGTAAATAAATTAATAAAATTTTTCTATGCAGTCACCAATCCAATCAGAGGCTCTCAAATTTAGTCGCAGAACATCTAGATCATTTACATTACCTGAACGATATTTTATTACTCGAAATAGATGATTTAAATGCCGTACTTACCGAACATCTGTTACACAAACTATTCGTACCGCTATATATATTCTCACTCACGCCTGCGCCACCGCCAACATCACTCGCAGTGGTCACACAAAATTTAGCAGCAGTCTTAAATCGTCCTGTAGATATTGATATACAAGAAATCAATAATCCACGTGTTTCATCGATTGTCGCATTGTACCTGTTGTCGCTGGTATTTTTAGTAATTACACATGCACCATTGGTACATGCGCTTGCGTGGGTCATACTCAATGGAGATCACAGTGTGTTTAAAGAGGGCGCCGCTGAAATATTAAATGCCTATATAGAGCATCGTTTAACAGTTGTACCTGGTTTTGGTGAGCCACGTGAAAGTCTAGAACAAGCCTTGGAGACTTTCGGTGCCAACTCTACGAGCCATAGCTATGATACTGACAATTTAAATACATTAGAGCCACCAGATGTCACAAGTAGCGGCATAGAAGTAGCTATAGCAAATACAGCGGAATCCACATCCAATGCAATAACAACAAATCAGGAATGTACAGAAAGCAATACGAGTAAGTTTTCGGTAGAGACCGCCAGTGCGGCGGCGCAAGCTGTTCTAAATAACGCCAAATTGGCCAACATCACCGACGAGGAAAAGGAGAAGATACAGAAGCTGGTACAACCCAAGCGTGCATTTAATGAATTGAATCGCCCATTCTTGGAAATGGTGTTGTCAGCATTGGATTGTACGGAAAATGATTATGTGGCACTTTTGTCCTCATGCCTCATATACGCAATGGCTTACAACAGGGGTGAGTTTGTTAGAAATTTAGAGCGTATTAACTAAAATATGGGCATATGACAACAACAATAACAATAACAACAATCTGCCCATATTATTGCTTGTTTAATTTGGTAGTTGACATTCATCTAATCGCCTTTTAACAAACGCTAAAGCAACTTACTAATGCACTTCTTGTAAATCATTATTTTCTACTCTTTTCATTTGTAATGCTATCCATTTCAAAATAAACTCGAATGGTGATGTGTTTCTCACTACTACTATATGCTTCATAAACCGACACTGTAGATGGTATGTAAGATTCTCAGTTCGATTTTATGTATTTATATTCATCTGTATCAATGAAATCATTATCCATTAAATATTACTATACATAAATTAATTTGCAGCCAACTTCAATTAATTTTAATTAAAATATCTCTTTCGCCTGTTTTTTTTTTTTTTCTCGGACATATGTAGGTGTCAAAAACGATTGGTTCGAACAAGTACTCTCCCAATCAGCCAAAGGAACATATAGCTACAAGACAGAGCTAATAGAACGCTTGCTCCACATAATTACGTTATCGAATCAGCCTTGTATGGATGCTAACAAAATAATTTATTTAAAATTTAACTTTGTATAATATATATTTTTTGTGCACCCACAGCCTGTCGCATACGTCTTATAAGCATTGAGATTGCGCTACAATTGCTCGTCACCTTTACTAAGCCCTGTACGGACGACGCTTGTATCACAGAGGCGCAACGTGATGCATTGTTTTCCGCACGTAACCAGTCGATGGTGGTATTGCGTAATTTCTATAAGTCTGAAGATATCTTTCTCGATCTGTTCGAGGATGAGTTCAATGAGATGCGCAAAACGAATTTGAATGTCGAATTCCTCTGTATGGATTCAACGATACTACTCCCACCGACCGGCACACCGTTGACGGGTATAAATTTCACACGTCGCCTGCCCTGTGGTGAAGTTGAGAAGGCGCGTCGCGCCATACGCGATTTCTTTCTGCTACGCAAAACATGTCAACAATTTTTGAATGAAAAAGAAACATTGCTGCCGTTAACGAACACAATGAATCTGGTGCAGGTGGATAATGTGCTAGATTTAAGTAAGTGTCATATAATGTTAGAAGTT
This sequence comes from Bactrocera minax, assembly GCA_021498325.1. Lineage (NCBI taxonomy): Eukaryota > Metazoa > Arthropoda > Insecta > Diptera > Tephritidae > Bactrocera > Bactrocera minax. Next base: position 1,543,664 of record JAKEEE010000023.1, read on the forward strand.
TTCATCACAAACCTTTATAACTTGAATACTATTTTAAATGTAGATAATAGCGATTTAATTGCCTGTACTGTTATCACTAAGGAGAGTACAAAACAACGACGCTTTCTCGTCATCGATTCACTGCAACTAATACTCGTTGAACCAGATGCCAAACTGTTGGGTTGGGGTGTCGCTAAATTCGTCGGTTTCCTGCAGGATGTCGAAGTGGTGGGCGATAAGGACGACTCGCGCTGCCTGCATATTACTGTACACCGTGGCGGCGCGACACACAATCGTACACCGCTGCTGTCGGCGAAATTCCTCTTTGACGATCATATACGTTGTATGGCAGCGAAGCAAAGACTGACCAAGGTGCCTTATACATTTAAATAATTTCAAAGTGTTTTTTTTTTCTTATTAAACACTTGCACTTTTTTTTAGGGTCGCAGCAAGGCGCGCCAGAAGAAAATGTACCAAATCGCGCAGTTAATCGAAATGCCTGGCCAAGTGATTGACTCTCCTGTGTATGCGGTGGCTGGTCTGCGCGCGGGTAGCGTTGCAAGCAATAGTTCGCGTTCATCGCGCGAACATCGTCCCATATTGTCGACGACAAACCGCGTGCCTGGCTTTGCGGCGGCTTTAAAGCGCGACATCAATAGCAGCGGTGGTGTGTCTCGCATACAAATGGCACAGAATCGTTCTATTGAGGGGTTAGTTAGTATCTTATTGTTTCTAATGAAGCTGCATATCTAAGCTACTATTATCACTTTGTTTAGCATACGAAATGAGTGTGCCGGTCGTCCGCGTCGACGCAATTCCAATTCCAGTTCACATTCGTCGACATCGCAAAATCGCGATGCAAACTCATCTCCAGGTCGTGAACATTCGCCGCGCAGCTCGCGTGATAATTCACAAAGTCGTGGCGCAACACGTTCGCGTGACAACAGTCCGCGCATGCCCAGACCGCGGTAAACATTTTCGTGTGGTTTTAAAGCTTGCAATATATTTAAAACAATTTTTTTTATTACAGTTCTGAGGAGATTCCGCTCGAGGACTTTCAACATTCGCGCAACAGCAGTCCACATTCGCGTGCCAATTCTTCACATGTTAATACACCGACGGGTGCGCATACGCCAACACGTGCGCTAAATTATGAACCGATTGCTATAACGGTACATAATGGTACACACCACGAAACGCATTCCCCATCACCGCAACATGCCACGCAGCTGAATGGTGTTCCAATTGCCAAAGAAGTATTAGTACCCATCGCCAGTTCCGAAGAAACCTCATTCATTGGCAACGAGAAGGCCGCTACCAGTGAACAACGACGCCACGGCATTGTCGAAACAGTATAAAACGATTCAGCCTTAATTTTTATATAAAAGTAATAACCGTTATATGTCTACTCGTTTGAAATTTGGAACTTGTACATACATAGGTGGTAATGAAAAGAGAAATAGTGAAGGCTCCTTGAAATTTGTATTATAAACATGCACTTTTCTTGTGTGAAATTTTTGCTTTCCGTATACTTTGGTTTAATGTATTAAGCAACTTGTGTTAAATGAAAATTGTGACTAATATTATTTGTATTGAACGACATTAAAATTAATTCAAATTCTTGGTTTGTTTAGTCTTATAAGCTGAGTTTTATCAAAATAGGGGAAAAATATTAATGTAGACTTTGAATAAAATAAATAAATCTAAAGTTAAATTACTTGTTAGAAAAATGTGTAAATTTCGTTGTCATTCTTTAAATATGCTTTCAAAGGTTTTGAAAAACACTGAGGGCGCGAAAAAAAAAATAAGGGTCCGCACGGGTTATGTAAACGCTGTAGAACTGTTAAAATTGTGCACGTGACAGGTTATAAATATGGGTTATGCCGATTGTGTACATCGAATTTGCTTTATTGTTTACCTATAAAGGATGTATGATTTACGAATACCCTATATATGTTTATATATATTATTATATTTATGTATATTATATTTATATATATTATTGTACATATATATATCGTGCCTTGGTCTTGCTTCTATATTTCAATAAAAAAAATTTACTATGCGCGCCTGCTAAACAGTAATTATTTCAAGAAAAGTATATTATTGTTCATTGCAAATAATATCGATAATAAAAAATATGCATGTTTTATAGATTTTATTTTTTTATATATTTATTTTGGTATTTCAGTAAGCAATTGCATATTCTTTCCTAAAAATAGGCGTTTTAACTTAAAAGATTTTTGTTTTTAATTTAAATTAACTTTTTATAATGCACGTGAAACCTTAATTTCATTAAGTTTCTTTTTTGTTTTTTTTTAATTTGTAAATTAAAATTTGGTTTTGGTTATTAATTATTATTATTATTATTTATGTTTAATTTTCTATATATATACCTACTGTACACATAATGTATTGTAAGTAAACTTTCACATAAGCCGCGGCGACGTAGCCGAAAATGAAATTATTGAAATCTTTATTTACGTGTTGTAATATACATACATATGTATATATGTAGATATTTAATTACATATAGTACATACACAACTTGTTCAATGTAAATATAGTTATACGCTTAGTATTATGTTTTAAAAAGTCTCCTCAAATATGCTATAACAGTTAATAAAGTAAATTGGAAATTGAAACAAATTTTTAATTGGTATATTCGTTTTGCTTTCACCTAAGTGTCTTTCGATATTTTGTAGGAATTCAAAATCAAAATATTTTAATAATAATAACTGTCAGCATTAGAAATGTGCAATAATAATTGCTTTTTTTTGTTTTTGTTTTTTGTTTTTTGTTTTTTTGTAAATCAACAACTTGAAGTTTTTTAACCGCGACTAGACGCTAGAGTGCACGAATAATATACACCCACCACTGTGGCCACATACAATATGTACATGTGTGTGTGTATGTGTATGTATGTGTGTAAATAACTAAAAAATGCAATGTATTTGCAACATTCAAATTGCAAAACAATAAAGAGTAACCAAAGTAAAGAGGACTCTTGTGAAGGATTACATTGTGTCTCCCTCTCCCACAATATTTGACTTGCCCAGAGATTGCATAGCTAATTTGCGTTGTTATTTTCGGTTATTTGTATGGGCGGCAGCCAGGTGTAGAAGAGTATGTAGGCAGCGCTGGAAACGACATTCGATGTGTCTAATGGCGAAACGATTTGGTCATCGAACTTGAACCATCTATTAGAATAAAAGTGTAAATAAATGTATACTAATTGCGTTTTGTGACTCTGAGAAACATCTACACACCTGCCATAGTTGCCGCTTTTGCAAAATGCCGTATAGTGACCACTCTCCATGGAGCCATAATGGTTGGAAACGCCATACAATTGATACGTTTTCGGTGTCACTGAACGCGATTCGGACTTCGCAATGTAGGGCGTCATATCGAGATTCTCCAATGGAAAGCGAACGTAGTTTTGCTTCTTTTTATATGAATTGCCCACAGCGTCGGTATCGGCATAAAATCTGAAAATTAATGAAATGAGTAAAAATTTATGACCGCTGTTAGGGATCTTATATGTCTGGCTTGATGTATTTGTTAAGTATATTTTATTAGTGCTTTTCAATTATAGCGCTGTTGTGTTAGCGCGAATGAAGTAAAATAGACGAATCTAGACCTACACACGTGTATGGTTGAATTATATATTTTTTTTGTTGCAGTAAATTAACAGTAGGAACAAACAATTATTTTATTATAATCTCAAAAATAATATTAAAAATATGAAGAAAACTTTTAAGAAGGAAATTTTCAAGACTTATTACAAGTTGCATTCTTCTCTATATTTATTGCTATTTGCAGGAAATATCAACCGAAACTAGAAAAAAGTGTGTGTTTATTGAAAATTCTTCACAGACAGGCCACGAAAATAAACCATATGGTTACATGAGACCTATTTGGTATGCCTACAATAGTCTACAGTAAGCCTACAGTAAGCAAAACTTAGAGCTTGAAGCTGATACTTCATTATCAGCTATCAACAGAAGTATGTTTAAGAAAACAGTGGTGATTTGGTTACCAACTATATAGATTTAACAAAAGTTGAATGAAATTCCATAGGCATTTTAGAAAAATATGTTTCGATGAAGTTGCCACCTTACTTATTTAATTACGTAAAAATAACTAGCAAGTTAGAAATTTGTGTATATAGCTTGTTTTAAGCACTATAGCCTGAATTCGCTGTGATATCTCCGATTTTATGAAATTATATCAATCTATTTCATGTAGCGATTTTCAATAGTGTCATGGTGGAAGATTTTTGAGCGCAAGATTTCGCTTATGGAGCAAGCAATGGACCATATTCCCACATCAGTTTGAGCTATGTAGCTGGAACGTATACGCCCTTATATTCTGACCAAAAACTTTCATCTAGGCGGCACTACGTGAAAACTATTTGTGGAATGTTTATGCTGTGTCAACAAAAACAAAAACAAAAAATAAAGCTTAGCAGCGAATAAAGGATTTAACTCGCTTTAGATTTTCCAAAAAAATAGGCCTTAAATTTCTTCAAATTCATACGCGTGCAAAGCTATGAACCAAACTCGCTTTCAAATATTTGACTTAAAATAGGCCAAGAACTTCACCTTTTTAGATGTATTACCAGCACCGGTGGCAGTTTTGAGATATCCAATTTCTTTACCGCATCACGTTTCGTTTTACAATTCGGACAATTCCAACCGTGTATGCGTTCGCCACTAAAATACATATCCATACATTGGCTGAGATAGCAAACATTTGCATTTGAAGGCAACTCTAGACTTAAATTCGAGAAACATTCATAAGTGGCCGACTCCTTGTTGCAGTCGACACATTTAACGGTACTTTTTATTTGGCCATAGAATAAATGCAATATGAGACTCTCTTTAGCTTTGGTAAATTCGAGCCACGCCTTTTCGGAGGGTGTTATATTATCACGCGGCTTCTCGGGTACATGTAATGTTTGTAAATCGGAATGTAGCCAATCCATGAGTATGGTAAGGAATTCGTGTGAATCTTGTTGTTCGATGCCACGGAATATCTGCTGATACTGACCCATAACGTACTGAAAAGTAAAAAACATATGACATTATACCATGATAATAATTAAATTTACAAATAAGTTAAAAGTAAATAGGATTATTTAGTAGAATGTACAAATGTACAATACACAAACAATATTATATAAACAAAATTATAAACATATTCAAACAAATATACATAGAAGGCGATATTTTTTTTGTACAAACCTACATATCTATATGTGTATATATATATATATATATGCATACTTTTCACAATATACATACATACGTGTCTTATTTGACAACACATATATACCTAGTTACACACATGTGCAATATTTTGAATTTTATTATACACTTACACGCAAGTCCTTGCTGGCTACACATTTGTAGTTGCCATTCCATAAAACTTTAATCAGCGCCGCCACTTCCTCGACAATGTGTCCCTTCGTCTTATTGCTGCGACTAATGTAGTTCTTATATTTGTCCGTTATGCAGTATTCGGTGAGTTGTGGGGTATTGCTGAGGCACTGTATTATACTGTTCATGTAGCAGGTGTTACCCAGGTTCTTCAAGCCGGTCAAGCCGCGACCCTAAAAGCGTAGTAAAAATAAATATGATTAACCTTGAATCCATTGGTATACGACAAAAAAAAAAAGCGATAATATATATTAATTGACACAAACTTACATGTAACATACATACATACAAACAAGAATGGACATTTATTAAAGGAAATGTGTCTTTTGGGTTTAATTATATATTTAATGTACGAACATGTGGCACAAATGAATGTCCATTTGAAAGAGCTAAAGACATTTTCAGATACAGGGTGTTTGGATTGATTTAGTTTTGGAGCAAGCTTTATGAAATTTATATATAGTAATATAGATGCACATATATATATATTTATAAGACTTCTGCCAGTTGTTGGGCCGAGCTTCTTTTGCCAAATGCAGTATGCATCTTGATGTTAACCTACAAACAGACGCGCCTAAATATTTAGTAAGCGGTCGAATGACTGCTGTAGTAACCTTATCATAGCGGAAATGCAGTCAGAGACGTGCTATTATCTTCTGAGACACGGCCCCTATAGAAAAAACTAATTTATAATTGATCTCATTTCACAATTACTGCTGGTAAAAAGCAAGTTTTGATATTTTCATAATTGTTTTTTATTTTTTTTTGGTATAATTATGCTTTTTGTGCTACTAAATTTCACCAAAAGTAGGGCCCGGAAAGAGTAAAATCTCTTAATCATAATAAATTAAAGTTTACACATTAATAATACGCAAAGCAAGTCAGCTTTAAGACTACTCTTGCCCCCTTAGCGCCTTAATGTATGCTACAAAAACTATTTACGCTTTGAAATTGATGAAACTAAATCAGTTACAATTCAATTTCTGCGCCACATAAAATAACAATATACATGAAATGAGTGGTTGCACGATAATATGACAATTTGCCAATAAAATCCACTGCACATTTTCATGCCACAAACATTGCAAGCATAGATACATATATTTATTATCATATTTTTACCTACACGCTTGAGTGGAAAAAATGATGTATAAATTAGTATATGCGTCGCCGGTATATACAATTTAACGCCCGCGACCACGATCATCTCGACTTATTTTGCGTAATACTAATTTGGTTGCTTAAAAAATGTGTAAACGTTTGTACAATATTTGGCTTTAAGTTGGCAATAGCTGGCGTTTTGTATAGCGCGCACAACAACATGCTTTGAGTAGAGACAACGACAGACTAAGCCTATTCTATTGGTCAAAGACAAAGGTGCTTACAGTTTGTTGAATAGCCAGAAGACACATTGTACCGCTAAACGTGTACAAATAGAGAAACAGCTGAGCATATGCACATATGTACTCGTATGTATGTATGTATAAAGGAATATGAAATTATATAGCTGAGGACAAAAAATATTTCAAATGCACGCACACAAGTGTACAGAAACGTCTTGAGCTAGTCTAACTTAAGGCGCCAAGCCTTGTGTTTGCATGCATTGTGTATATGTATGTGTGTGTGTAATGTGTGAAGAAAGTTTTGCGATAAGTGCACACACCCACACACACACATTGATTTTCATTTCTTAGTGGGCTATTGAAAATTGGCGCATTCCACAGTTTTTAAGTGGCTAAATACAGTACTTGTGACAGACGAGCATATAGTTTTGTTTACTCATTTATATACATATATGTTGTATGTATTATATGTGTATAGGACAGCTGTAGGCGGGTCACGTTAATGAAAATAACATTCGGTCATTAACACATTCAACGCAGACGGCCTGATGAATGCTGACATGGTCATTCGAAGACGCGTGTATAATGTTATAAAACGTGACGAAGAAGAGAATGATGCAGAAATTCGCAGACATATGTATATACGTAATGCGCTCTAATCGATTTTAAAAAAAAACTATATATATATATATTTATGAATGCATATGTTTGTTGGCAGTTTCTAATTTTTGCGATTAGTTTGTAAGAAACCAAGTAATTTTTTTCTACATAAAAGAACTCTACTTTAATATAATTTTTATTCACCTGTTGCTGAAAGAGGGAAAATGTACAGTCAACTTTTAACTTTTCTTCCTAGTATTAATTTGGAAACCTACTAGAAGTATCACGATAGTCGGTTTCATATAAACTGAACGAATTTGAAATTATATTCTTACAATCAAGTCGGCGGCAATTCTCAAAACTATTTAAGAATTGTTTCATTCGTTCCCATGATAGTCGGCTTTAAGTAACCGGAACGGACCCGGATTTCTTTTTCGTCCGAGGTCTGTCATATCGGCAGCATTTCTCAAAATTATGCGAGGAATATTTAATGCCATTACAAGAAATGTTTCATGCCGCTAAAATAACAATCATAACAGTTACATTTTGCATACTAGTTCAGTAAATAAATAAATGTGTTTACATGATGACGTCGTTGGCGCATATGCGTCTGTGGCGGTCATTTGTAATAGTTAACCCTGCCGCGTGATGCATCAAAATGTGTTAGAGCACATTTAAACAAAAATATTGGCATCAAATGTGTACTACATAAATACTTACCATTGCGCCGGGTACTGGTGAGAAATCGCGTTGTCTATCTATTATAAAGATAGCTGAACTGCTATGTGTAGGTGCAGCCAAAGGCGGTTTTACGGATCGATCGAATTGTGGTATTTTCGGTTTGGGTATATCATCTTCGTTGTCGATTGACGTTCGCGGGAAACGTGCAATGGCCATGGCTACATGCTGGTCACGTTGTTGTTTTTCACGTTCCAATTGCGCGTCGAGCCTTTGGCGTTCTTGTGTGTTATGTTCAATCTGACGTGTTGTCTTTTCGAGATCCTCTTTTTCGTTGGCCGTTAATTCAGCTTCTTCTTCTTTCTTGATGCTTTTATATTTTTCAATTTCATCCAAGAGACGATCATTTTCAGTTTTCTGCAATAAAAAAAAAAAAAAAACAATAGCTATACTATGCTAGAAAATATATGAGTGTCATATTTATAACCTACATAGTCTGCAGCTGCACTCTCCAATTGCATAATGTAGTATAGTAGTTCAGTTTCCGTAGCCGTCATAGGTTTTTTATCGGGACTTTGTTTATTTTTTTCGAATATGGTACCCAATTTCTCTGAAGCTTTCTTTAATTGTTCATCGTTAGCTTGTGCTTTCTCCAATAGTTCTTCCTGTTCCTTAGCTAACTCTACAATTGGTTTTTGTTTTTGATCGTATGTTTTCATAGCAGCCATTTTACTAGAACGATCTACGCTAGGTGCTGGCTGTGACATGGTGAATGTAAGTGGTCGTGACATGCTACTTCCTGGTCTGGGCGTGTAGCTATGACCACTTATTTCTTCCTTCATTGTAATATCATTTATTGAAGGATATTCAATCTCGTCGATTAGATTCAAATCATTGTTGTTCTGTTGGGGAGCCTGTACACTGGGGTTCGTACAAAGAGTTGGGTACATCATGATAAAGAATTCATAGCCACCTTGTAGTATTTTAATGGAGGAACGATAAATTACATCAGGGTCCCACTGCCATATTATAATATGTATTATAATTTTAACATTTTAGCAAAAGTATAATAGTTATGTAAACTTACATTTTGTAATATTTCTAGAAGTTTACCAATGGGTGAAGACGATGCAGGATTAGAATCTTTGGTGTTCCAATCCATTAAGACGACCTGCTCTTTGACTGAACGAGCTGACCATAGAACTTTAGAACCACTGTCTAATTTATCTTGCAATTTTCCAGCGGACATGCTATAAATAAAAGTATTGAGGTTTATGCGAATATACATAAAAGTAGTGATGGTTACTTACCCAGCCGAAATAATTTCTTCAGGCACGTTAATTGTATAGTGGTATGTGAGATGAGACATCTCATAATCCTTACTAGGTCTGCAGTCCATTATCAACACATTGTTCTTCTTCATACGTTCAAATAATTCTTCACATTTTATCACATTTAAAGATTGTAATGAATAATAACTATTATATGAATTTGTAGTTGTTGAGGAGGCTGGATCGCCTTTCAAAATATCGAATTTCTCTGAAGCGCTAAGCTCGTTGTAGTTACGAACAAGTTCAGTTTGCTTTAATGAAGCTGCCACTGTTGCTGGTGACTGCGGAACTGTCTTGGCAAGCTGTTTTGCCTCGTAACGTCGGGTAAGTGAAGTGCTAAGTTCCTCCAGTTTATTCATGGTCAGTTTATTATTCGAATTACCGCCTAGTGCCTGGCGTACATTCTGCTTATGTTCAGCATAGTCAGGTTTTCGGTGTATGCAATGTAGTAAATTGAAATACTTCATATATAACACATAAGCTAATTCCTCATCACCCTCTCTGTAATATTTGTCTGCTTCTCGCAGTAATTTTCGTGCAGATTCTACCAGTCTGAAATGAAGTTATTTGATGTTATTTAATATTTTCATATTTTTGGGCATATAGCCAATTCTATACTGTACGCCTTCCAGATATATATATATGTATAAGCACTTACATTTGAGTTTTCTTCGTGCGAGCATCTGGTATCTCGGAATGTTTTTCCAAATCATTCAAGGTTTTGCCTAAATGCAAATCTTTTACTTGCGCCATTTTCGGCATCACTCCGAACAATGAATACTATTCAATTATCTTCCAGCCGGCCGAAATTGTAATTTTTGCTGATCGATGCAAGTTTTATGACTTCTCACCCGTTTTCTTCTCTCCAAGCAAATGTAAGTAGTTAAGAGTCTATTAAACACGTTTTCACATATGTTTATTCACCTTTTCAGCATATTTTACTATTATTAGAAAATTTCTTTTCTATTCTGCTATAAAAAAGGTCTAGTTATACTCAAAACAAATAAAAACCCAATTTATCTAAAACGCGTAAAAAGTTCCATTTTGAGTCAGCGAACAAGTGACAATTCTTATGTCTATCGATAACTAAGCCCTCAGCTGTTTGCAGTGATGGGTTTAAGTTGAAATCGATTACAAATAAATAAAAATATAGAAAATAGTAGTTTTTGCCTAAAACAAGCCTATCATCAGCCAATGTAAAGTTATTGAAATTTTTTAAATAAGAAACCTTCATAAGCATTACGCTTTTGCACTTGGAAATTATTAATTGTTCAAATTTGCAAATCGATTATCGATTTAATTTTGTTATCAATACGAACGGCTGAAGATAATATTTGCTACAATTTCCTTTTCCGTTGCCACTTGACATTTTGCGGTAGTGAAAAGAATTTGTCTTCTTTCCGGTGATTTATAAATTTTGAATTAAAATATATAGCTATTGGGTCCATAACTATATTCGCGGTGTTTGACGAGAGACTTGTCTTACTAGAGAGACAAGAAACTTGATTTTTATTCCATCGTTCCAATATTCCGCTACTGTCCTTGTGCATCTTTTTTAGTATATGTCATTCATTTGAAGCGTAAACAACAATAATTTTTTTTCACTCAAATATACAAAACTTTGTGCCGGAAAAATTGCTTTTGAGTGAAGTCCTTTTTCATTTGCTCTAGCTGATCAAACGAGCCAAAAGTGGTTTGCACGATGTAAAAGTGGTGATTTTGGCTTGAAAGACGAAGAACATCCTGGGCGGCTTGTTTGAATGAAGTTTGAAGATGAGGAAGTGGAAGCATTACTCGATGTAGATTGTTGTCAAACACAAGAAGAGATTGCAGACTCTTTGGGAGTCATTCAAGCAGCCATTTCAGAACGTTTAAAACGTTTTTTAAAAAACCATATGAATCGTAGTCAAGTTTTTCATGTCAGAAATGCTACAATTCAGCTAAAAAAAGAAGTGGTTTTTACATCGGATGGTGATTAGTAATGTAAAATGGTGAAATAATCAATTAAGACAACCCATATCATCAAAAAATCATATATGAAACTGGCCAACCCGCTAAATCAACTGAAAAACCATGAATGTATTCATGACGCCAATGTAATGGTCTGTATTTGGTGGCATCAAAAGGGCTTGTTGTATTCTGAGCTTCTAAAACCGGATGAAATCATTAATGGGGAAAGCTACCGACAACAACTTATCAAATTGAGGTGAGCGATTGCCGAAAAACGCCTGGCATCTACGACTAGACACGAGGTAATAATTTTCCATCATGACAACGCTCGACCTCATGTTACAAGACTGGTTAAAAACTATTTGGAAAACAGGAAAACGGAAACAGGAACGGAAAGCGGCTGGGAAGTTTTGCCTCACCCTCATCACCCGTCTTATAGCCCAGACCCGCCCTATTACCCCTTCAGACTACCATTTGTTCCGGTCGATGCAGAGCGTATTCACTTGATTACGATTCACATCAGAACAGGGTACCAAAAATTTACTTGATTCATTCTTGGCCGCCAAGCCGGCGCAGTTCTCTTTCGACGGAATCCACAAATTGCCAGATATATGAGAAAATGTTGTAGCTTCAGCTTCACTTTGAATAATAATATCGTGCAAGTTTTTTTTAAATAAACAAAACGCTTTGTGATACCTATAAAATGCACATAAGAAGAAGCTATAAGTTCCCAAGGATAATCATTTGTTCATATGAATCTATGTGGTTAAAGGCAAACCAGATGCGATACTTACACATTTTTATACAGCATACAGACTGTTATAACAATTATAACTTGTACTTATTTCAGCCAGTTGAGTTCATATTAGCCCTCTCCAATGGCTTTATTTTAAACAGTGGTGCATTTTGCTTATATATTAACATATATTTTCCATTTTATATTGGGTTGTTCGTAAAGTCATTTCGTTTTTTCCCGCCAGAGGACTTAATTACGTTTTTTCGAAACTAACTTCACACTTAAGCCCCATAACCATTATATGTCATGAGAGCTGATATTGCAAGGCTTGTGTGTGAAAAAGTTCTATTAATTCTACCCAGTAGTTTTTGGTTGGTGCCTTTTTAAATATGAAGAGCAATAAGCAGCATTTTCGTCATATTTTACTTTTTAACTTCAGAAAAGGTAAAAATGCTGTCCAAGCGAGAAAAAAATTGACGGATGTGTATGGAGAAGGCGTGTTAACAGTACGCCAGTGCCAGAACTGGTTTGCAAAATTTCGATCCGGCAATTTTGATGTCGAAGATGCACCACGGTCTGGAAGGCCGGTCGAAGCTGACAAAGGCATTAGTTGATGCAAATCGGCGAATCACCACACGAGAGATCGGTGAGAGGTTAAATTTGTCGAATTCAACTGTTTATGGCCATTTTAAAGGCATTATACGAAAACTGTCTTTCATGTTCCCCAAAAAAAACGAAATGACTTTCCGAACAACCCAATAATTATACAAAGTGTTGTATTTCTAACCTGGTAAAAATTTCAAAAACCGTATAGTTGCTTTGTGTCATATATTATATATATATATATATTTCATGTTTTTCTAAATGTAAATGCAAAAACAATTTGAATTGAATTCAACATTTGGCACGAACAGACATTTTAACTGCTTTAAGTGAGTATACTGGCCCATGAAAAGTTTCCCAGTACATACCTTCCTTGAACTTATCCGTATTGCCGTGCAAATAGTTACCAAAGAGATTACTTCAAAGTAAACAACAAAAGATCAATTAATAAATATAAAACAAAATCATCAATATACTTACGCTTCCATGCAATTCTTAAACCAGCCCGCGCTGTTGTACTCCTCACTGCAGCTACCTTGCGCTTTGGCGTCGTTATCGCGATCAATCGCACTAAACTGCTGACCCTCATGATACATAAACGAATCACCGGCTGTGCCATGATAAACGCCTAATATACCCATTTTGTAGTCGGCATGCTCATTGAAGACACTAAAGTCACTGTAATGTGCATACTTTTCTATACCTTGAAAATCTACCAAATCAATGCGTACTTCGAAGAAACCACTATAGGTCAGTTCATGCAAATGTTGCAAGCCCAAAAAGAATTCGCTTTTTTCACCTACACTACCGAAACCTTGTTTGTACGATGTCCAGGTGCGATTGTGAAAGGCGACGGTGCCATCTAAGCGCTGCAAAACAACAATCCAACGTTCGGCATCGCAAAGCACTTTGAACGGTGACACTTTGTCATCATCCAACTGTATCTCACTAACACCGACACTTTGACAAATCTGCGCTAAACGCTCTGCACATTTGTGGTTGCTGCCGCTGCCAACCGAGGCAGTTGAGAGTCTTGGGTGCAAGTTTTGTGCGCGGTGGCGTTGCTGGTGGTGCGACTCGATGTCCTCATGACTGCATATTATATGGCGTATAATATATAAATAATAAATAATAATTAAAGCATGTGTTACGTACTTTTCCGTTACATGTTCCTTGCAATGTGCATGTGGCTGATGTGTACAGGCTGCTGTTGGTTCAATTTCCGGATGTGCTCCAAGTGATTCCACTTTGCCATTCAAAGTTTTTAATCTTAAAATACAATAGATAATTCGTAAATGTGCATTTGAAATACACAAATATGTTTATCATAATTGATATGTATGCATTAATCACTTTGACAATATTTCATCCAATTTATCTTCTAGGCAATCGCCATCACAGCCTGGTGCTGCGCGTACTGTAATCTGTTGACGGTGGAGAAATGCAAATAACACTAGAAAATATACTAGCGAACTTTTTTGTTGACAGCGTAACATGTTTACACAGCTCAAAGCTCGTTTTACCAATGAGTCGGAAAGTATTTATTTTCATAGCTGGACACGTAAACATACAAAAACATACACATATATTTACAAATATGTCATAAGTAATAGCATAAGTCAATTGCTTTTGGTAAACAAATAATCAGTGTTTGAGTGCAAGGTTTATCAATATCTCGCACTTACTAGCGGCAGATGTATTCAAATCTATGTTAACCCTACAACGTACAAAATTTTCGAATTCTCTTTCATTTATATAGTAGTGCTCAAATAATAAAGCCATTCCGATATTAGACAAATGTGTCTTAAAAGTGATATTATTATAGAAAATATAAGCATTATTTATTTGTTCAAGTATGCGATATACAATGTTGCCAAATATTTAAAATTTCTAATTTTAATTAATCGAAAATTTTTTTACATTATATAATGCGTGCTCAAATAAATAAGTCAACGCCATAGAAATGATTTGTATCAGAATTCATGTTCTTGACGATTGAAGGAAATGTATGGAGAATACCGGATTGCTTAATTATTTCTCCCGGGAAAACAAAGACAAAACATGAAACATTTGTTTGACAGAAATTTATTAAAATGAAATGTTTGTAATTTTCCTTAATTTTAAAATAAAATGGCGACTATTCAGTTGGTTGACTGTAATCGCAGGACCGCACGGCTGTATAATATTATATTCAAATTTCGGCTATTGAAATTCTAAGGCTAAGGGGCGTAACCTTAAATATATTTTCTATTTTATTTTTTACATAACGAGACCAATTTTGCAATGTTATGGTTGAATTACATGATCATGCGATATTTTTTGATATTACAAATGATAATATCATATTCTTTAAAGTCTCGTTAAAATTTTTATTGGTATTAATTCGTAATTGCAGTATCAAATCAGAGAATTATTATGACAATAAGTTGAACTCGATTCGATCCTTTGCGCAGTTTTAACTAGACCTGTGCAGGGGCAGGCTTTATTTAGCAGCTCAAACACAATCATTATTTCTATTCGTGTCCTAACTCTCCTTATAAGGTCAATCAAGTATAAATACGTGTACAAAAAAAATTAATGGTACTGCTGGTCAGTGAGTAAGTCTGGCAAGTTCTCAATCTAATGCAATAACATGAACACGCCTATTTCATGTACTGTTATTTACAACTTACATTGCACATACATACACATATTATATACTCGCACATTAGACTGCTAACGACAGAGATTTATTAGATAATATTAGTAAATCAAGAACAAGACGAAAAACCGAAGATAAATGTACGTTGGTGGTAAAATTATTTTGAAGAGAATTTCAATTAATGTAAATCAATTATGAAATGAAAGAAAAACGACTATGTGGTCTATCGGCTTCTCGCTCTCTATTTATGAGATGGTGCAATGGTCTGGTACATATTGATTTTTGAATGTTACTGGGTTGCAGTCCGCTTATTTGATATAGAATATTTGGACCTACGTCTACAGAAACGCACAAAAAAGGAATTGATGAGGCCAATCACAATAATTTATGTGACCACCATTGCGAAAATTCCATAGTTGTCGCATCGCCTTGCTCATGAGAACTCTGAAGCACTCTTTGAAGAAATCGTAAAATATAAATATCTGCATAAGACCTGACTTAATATGTCTTCGTGCCTACAATTTAAAATCCATCACAATGGGTCTGTACTAAAAACAAACTTCAGCAGTTCGAAATGGAATAAAAACGAAAAAAAAGCAAGGGAAGATTAAATCCGAAAAATAAAAGCAAAAAAATTTTAATGAAATTTACTTTGAAATTTGCTTTATCAACTTAAATGCTTATTGGACTCGGGCCCGAAATATTTACTATACCAGAGTGAGACTGTTGTCGTGTATAACAGTACAGTGGACTCTTCTATAAATGTATAACAAAGGTGTTGTTTGTAAAAGTATAAAATAAAAGGAGATATATGAATACATATGCATATAATATAAACCATGATTGTTGTTGTTGGTTCAGAAAAATTGTGCATTAGCACGCAGATGTTAGCGTCCTTGACGAATCGTGACTACAAAGACAAATCAAGCAAAATAACATTATTGATACCATTTTGAGAAACGCAAGAGAGATAAATTTGGCCGTCTTAAATGCATCAAATGCATGAAATGAACAATAACGAATTTTATTTAGTATTTTTGTTTACACCTCCACTATAGCAGTATACTCTTTTTGAAGACCTGTTCTTTCACAATTTTTAATACATATTTCGAATTAAAAAAAAAAACGGAATATATATACAATTTTTGGTAATAATCTTACATTGGTGCCACCCGGCTGTATAATTTTTACCAGCTGAACTTCCAAATCCAGATTATAGAAAATATGCTGAAAAACAGCGAAATCTATTTCCAAATACCAATACTTATTATTCCAACATTTTGACCACAGATAGCACTTTTTCAACTATTCAGGTCGATTAGCTGCATCGAAACTAAATGCCTCAGCAGATTTGTGAAGGACTCAAGACGCGCGGGCCATCTAAAGAATTTTCATTTATCTACAGATATTTTTTAATCAGCACAAAGTACTTGATTGCAATCACTCAACTGTGAACCGCCGTTTGAAAATCAGTCAGAAAACCCAATTTCTTTTTTCCCGGCCAGAGTAATAAAGATGTACCTTGTATATGTTATGCATCACTCGAATATTTTTTAGGAATGTACTAATGAAAAATATAATATTTAAGACATTTACTATGGAAATATGTAATTATTATTTTTTATGTAGCAAGTGTGTATAATGAACCCACTGTGCCTTTTATTGTAATTTTAGCCTAGCTTAAATTTTTATTTTTTTTTCTTTTTTGCGAACAATATGCGCCTTCTTTGTAGATTTTTGGATTCTGTAGACTCCTGTAAATTGCTAGGAATTTATGCACTTTTCAAAGCTTCTTTTTGTCGCGTAAGCTATATAAATTCAACTGGCTAAGTGAAAGCTTTTCATTCGCTTGCTTCAAGTGAAAATTACGCGACGATACAGAAAGCGGCAGCAAAAAACAAAAAAACAAAAAAAAAAAAGCTGAAAACATAATTTTTTACCAAAGTTAAAAATTTTCTACAGAAACTTCAATATTAAAACGCTAGCATTATGCAAAGGCTTGTGTGCTGCTTTCTAACGAAAAATGTCCTTTGATTTGTGCGACACCGTTGTTGTTGAGTAGCCAGCGCGCATCGCCCACGTACTGGTGTGCAGAAATAGTTTCAGCATAAAAACGTCTACATTATTGGAATTCCTCGGAAATTTTCGCAAATGCCCAATTGCTTACAAACACATTTGTATTTAAGGAAAGTATGCATGTATGCATGTTTGTAGGCGTGCGTGTAGCGGTTGTGTGGCTGGGCGTATATGTGTGTGTTTGCAAGCAGCAATTTGCATGTATACTTTTCTTTCGCTGAGCTATTATGCTTTGTTTAGTTGGTATGTGTGTGAGTGTTCGCAAGAATTAAAAGGATATTAGCGTTGAACAATTGAACAATGGGCGTAACATTACAATTAGTGCAATTCCCATGTGATTTATTGGCGTTAAATATTTGTGCGACAAATAAACGCACACAAGCACTTAAATAAACCTACACATACATACATATACATATATGGTATATATGTAAACATTTGCATTTCTTCAATTCTACTCACCCGCTCATAGCATTATACAATTATAGTGCATGCAGCATATTTATGTTTGTGCTTGGCTGCAAGTTGGGCGTTCGCAACAAATATTTTACTTGCAGAAATATATAAACCATAAATTTTGCATTGAACCGAAATTGCTGGTTGGTGTGGTGGCAGTTTGTTGAATTCCTCTAGGTGCCATTGCATGCACATTTCATCACATACAAACACACACACACACACACATAAAACTACACTCGTGTGTATTTGTCACAAGTGTGTGTTGGAGACAGGCGTACAGACAAAGGGCCTAGCTTGTTGAAATGCGTGCATATTTTGTGGTAATTTATCGCTTATACACACACAACTCTATTCACTACAAATATTCACACTTGCTGACTGTCTGTCTGTCTGTGGTATTTGCAAATCATATACATATGTATAATCTTATAGGCTTTTGGCTAATAAGAAAATTTAATTACATCACTCTTTGTGGTGTGTGAAAAATTTATTGCAGGTGCAAATTTGTAAGGTTTACATAGAGTAGGTGAGAAGCGATATAAAGAAGAGACTTATAAGCCAATGAAGGCAAAATTTGTTAAAATTGATACTAGACTACTGGAACTAGTATAAGATTAGACCAGCTGTCTAGACTGGATCTTGTTCTTAATAAATATTATTATTTTGTTGCATACCGGAAAGTAGGTCTAGATAAGGCCATTATGAGTAACAACAAATGTTCGCCTTTTGTATTTGAGTTATTTTTTATTTAATTTAGTACTTAACAAATTATTTGGAACATTCTTCGAATAAAACAACTATCAAGTGGCTGGCTTTATTGGTCACAGAAAATTAGTTCCTTTTGTTCTTTTTTTGGGTTTTCCATTACTTTTTTTTGTTCAGCATCTCAGGAGGTATAGAGTAGAATTCGGCACGAATGTTTAGTTGGCGCCTTGCTTTTCAAATGATACCGTAAAGAGAAATGAGGGGTGTTAAATCTAGAGATCTGGTTGGCCAGTCAATATCACCGCTTATTGACATTAGACATCTAGACAAGCGATGTGAATTGACGCTCGGGAATATACTTTGTGTTTACTACACTTTAAATGGAAAAAAATTCAAATCATTCTTCACAATGTACCGCAAAGTGGTTCCGTTATCGCTAAATGCCGTTTGTGTAACCAATTAAATCAATTAATAAATGTCAAAGTTGTTAAATTTTTATATACCAACATAAATGGTGGGACATAAAAGTGGAGCAATGCAGAAAAATACTACAAAACAAGATAATCTTCCATTGGCCTGGTGTTAAGTTAGTATGTGTTAATAAATTTGGCTTTAATTAGCTTATTAATGTTGTTTCTATAAATGTGTTTTTTTTTTTTGTTTTACAAATACACTGTTTTTGGAGGCATGTAGCTTCTTAGTGAATTTTTTAATGTTAGTTTTCAGACAGTAATTGTGCTGACATTTAAGTTAAGCACTAAGAACTCAACTTGTTAGAGGTGAAGTTTTCTGCCACAACGATCCGAAGCACTCATCTAAGTTGGAGCAAGTTTGTTTATCCACTGACGGTATTCGAGTTTTGGTTTGACCTTCTCAATAATCGGATTTCAATTCCAAAGAAATATTTTTCGTTATAATTAAACGCAGGTTAGGCACACAATTCTTTCACACAATTCACAAAAGCAACAGTTAATTGATCACTATATAAAAATGTGGAAAAATATTTTGGTAAGTTATATATTTTAATACTACAAATTTAAAATTCTTTCATGCTATTATGTCTAGTTACTTTTATCTACAAATAAGACAGATAGAATTTTCATACATCACGTTCACAAGGTAAATGCTTGACAGCCGACCATTCAAAAACAAAATCTCCTATGTTAAGCTGTAGCCGAAGTCTCGAAGTCTCTCAATGAACCCTAAGCGATTGCTTCAATCATTTTCTGGACTTAACTCCGATTGGAGCTATCTTTATTTCAAAAGTGAAGCTTTTCAGCAGCTAGAAGCAAATGCTACTTAGTGTGTCAACTTAGACGTCTGCTATTAAGTCATTGTGGAAAAAGTTATTGTTTGAACCAACTTTTTGGTTAGAAGTATCGCTTATCCTTAATATTTTCTTGAAAATACATTAACCGCACCGGCCTTAGTATTTGAAAATCGATTTTGTTTTTTACCAAAAATTTAATTATAGGTACATTGACGACCACAAGAATCACAGCAGGCCACTGATTTGAAGTTTTTGAAGAAGTGTTGTTTTGAATGTGGTTATATTTTGAAATATAGCTCTCTTTAAAATGCAAATATTTTTTCAAATATCTCTAAGCATTGTTTTTTCGAAACCTCTTTGCAAGGTGCCTAAAATAAGTTCGTAAGATATACTAACAACGTTAGCAAGCTGCTAAGCTTTGAATCACTGTTGAGTTAATTTCATTGCCTAATTTTGAATATCGTATGCACAGGTTTTCGAATCCTTTTCGTATGCAGATTTTTTATTTTTTATTTTTTATTTTTTATTTTTTTTTTTTATCATTTTTACGCTTCCACAAGCAATTAGTTGCATGCAACCACAAACACACTTCAAAGTGGGTGGCGGGGGGTTGAAGCGTGGCTGTAAAAGTTAATTCAATGTGCCGCACTAAAGTGGACATTAAAAACAGAAGCCACAGACGATTGAACAGCAGAAGCAGCAACATAAAAACAACAAAAAATAACGGCACGGCGGTGTAGTAGTAACAACAACACATGCTGCAGCCTCGTTTGTTGCAGACAAATCAACCAAGAGCACACTCCGCTCCACAACGCTCGCCTTCTGACCTCTGACTGCAGCATGTAGAGAGGGTAGTTTCCGTTTACTAGAAAGCCATGGCACTTCCAATGTTGATATATGCAATGCCAGCGATGTCGCGTGTGCTAACGACAGTTACAAGCAACTGTCTGGCAAGTCGCTGCTCGGTGTGGCGGGAGTATCGCGTACTAAAATGTGGTGTGTGGTGTGTGGTATGTTGGACAAATGGATTACTTGGTGGTTGACGTTATCTATATACATACCAACATACATACAGACATACAGACATACATACGTACATACATAACACTTCCGCTCAGTTCAATTGGCTTTTTAATGATGTTTAATGTTTGTGGCTTATTGTTTGCTAACGATGTTGCTGCACATTTTTATTTCTTTCACTTGATATTGTTTTTCCGTTCAGCTCTTGAGATTTAATAGCATTTGTGCGCGGCTGGGTTCATATTGTTCTGCACTAGTTGATTTCCGCTTTTAAACGGAAGACCTATCACCTAACCTAAAATCCTATTACGTTCCCATTACTTTGGTTACTGCTGTCGTTGTTATAGGTGTACAAAATCATGCTACTATCACGGTCCACGTCGATGCTGATAGCTGATGATGACAATGGACAATTCTGTTGTGGCATCGTTAATGTTGATGACAGTCTGAAATGTGCGTGGAAGATGACGAATGTTGCTGCCACAAGACCTTAACGCATACAACTGTTTGTTGTTGTTTGCTGGCTTTGTTTATATCTACTAAATGCACGGTGTTGCTGACGATGATCCGCCTAATAATGTCTTATCAACTGGGTTTCCACTCAATAACACACAATTTGTTACAAGCTACCGGTTGGCAGCGTGAATTAGCAAAATTATCGCAAATGAGGTGTGGAGTGCCTACATATATACATATCTACTCGCTTGGAAGGTATAACGGAAATTGTGTTTAATGATTTCGCATTAGCATTCAACACATTCAAGAGCTGTAGGTCGTCCCTTTTCGTGTCCAGCTTACACATTTTGTTTTAAAAAAGAAAGTCGGTTAGAAAAAAAACGTTTAAAATTGCTAAGAATTTGGCAGAAAATATTAGTTTCTAAGTGTTGTTAGTGTAAACATTAAAAGCACACTTGTATTCGCGCGTGCAACATTTAGTTAATTAGGCGACATTTTGCCGCGCAACGCATTCATTTAGTCAACACACCCACAAGCTGGAACTCCAGCTACATGCCGCTGGCAACACGCCAACTGGGCGACGAAAAGTAAGTGCGGCAAACAAGTTCTTTTACTCGCTTAGATTATAAGAAAAAAATGGCGCTAAATAAATGCAGCATTTGAAATGGAAATAGTTAATCGCATCACACCTTCACACCTTCACACCTTCACACCATCAAACTTTCTTCAAAAATTTCAATTGCAACTGCACTTAGTTAGATTACAGCTGATTTATGTTGCCTGCAGTACATTAATCGAATATTACCTTGATGCGTTTTGACTGAAGAGAAGTTGGAACAAATTTTATGTGTCAAAATATTGAAGCACTAATATAATATAAATAATCGTATAGCACTGTTGTTCTAAATTATTGCATACTTTTCTGCGCCCAGAGTTGCACAAAAAGGTGTTTCATTTTATGAAAAGAGGGCACATCTTGAAATACACGAAATGGGACTGTGACTTGGAAGACGATCTATTCGGTAAAATCAATTTGGATACCTGAGTTCAGTGGTGATAGTACGTTTTTAGGTTATGTCGCAAAACCGAGATGAGACCCAGTTTTTGAGCTAAAATTCCCGGCCTCGAAAGTTTACATATATGCGAAAAGTTTTAATTTTACATAATTTTATAAATTTTATTTTAAACCAAGATCTAAGGATATGGCTTGCTTTATTCTTCTTCTGCAACCATCAAAGGGTCGTTTTCTGTCTTCCTGTTCTTAAAATCATGAAAAAATCCTGCTCTTAAATATCATGAATAATAATGAGCAAGGCAAATGTTAACTGATGAGATAGTGTCTTTTTACTAATATGCTATATTCTTGGTTGAGCTATTGAATTTCCCACTAAAGTGCTTTAACCTCAAAATGGGTATTTCAGAAAATGGTAATGAGCTGGTTTCACCGGGTTCACACTGGTACCAGACCATAAGTTTGACCATCCAAGAGGTTAGCGACCGAGAATACAATCACAAATTCTTTAGTTGTTATTATTGGGCATACTGCTGAGATGATTTCATTGGCGGAGTTAAAACTGAATCCGTTTTCGGTCAATCATTTTGAGGAATGCTACTAAGATGATATTCTTTGACAGCATTAAATTCGGTTCCATTTTCGCTATTCGATTCGAATGGTTTCACAAGGAAAAAAGTGTACGCATTTGCGAATAAATTTCTTTTTAGGAGTTATCATATTTAAGTTGGTATAAATGGTTCTTCGAGTAGTTCCTGGATTTCTTGAAGATACGTTTCTTCTAAAATATTATACCACACATCAAATTTCCCCCAATTAATACTAATCTCTTGCGCTATGACAGTTATAAGTGTATGTATATACATATGTATTTGTTAGAAATTCATCCAGCTCATATGAAAGAACTCATATCTCCACTAAATGACTGCACATCAATGTTTATTTACATGACCGCTCAAGGAGTTTCCTGCGGGTACTCCTCACTATTTTTAGTTGCATTTAATCATAAATATATGTAAGTACAAAGTTGTATAACGGTTTGCGCTTTGAGCAGTGGCGTAGTTGATAAATTTGATTGGCAATATCATACTGAACTTGAATATGAATTCAAGTGAAGGGATGACAAAGAAAAGACTATTTTCGGTTTATATAGATTGTTATAAAGTATACATGTATCATTTTACCGTTTGTTGACTTTATTGTTAAAAAAGAAATATATCCCTTGTTTATGAGCTCTGGATAGATTATTGTTTCGACCCTTCCAAATTATATTTCAGTTGAACAGAATAAATATTTCCTCGCATATAGAATTCTTTAAATTATGGTGATCAGCTCTATTGCAAACTTTTCATTTATCAGTCCCTCTTTAATAAAAATTCCCATCGCCTCTCTGCGATTCTACTCATACTTCTCTGCGCTAAATAAAGCCGTGAACTTCGCTCAACAACAAACACTGCAACAAATATATAAACACTAAATGTCCACATTCACACACAGATGTGCTATACGCTTTGGCTCCATGTAGTTTTTAACACTTTGTTTCATGGTTTTGCATTTTTTAATTTGTTAGTTTTGCTGCTACTTCGTTTTTGCAATGCTTTATGTTGTTGTTTGTTGCACATAGTTTGTATTCAGCGTGTGCAACGGCGTGTAAAGATATGTTGCACGGATTACATATGTAAATTAAAAAAAAAAAAAAGAAATAGTATAAATAAAAGTTAGTGGCTTCCGCAAAGTTACCACAAAACACTTAGCAAATACTACCTGGTACCCATTAGCGCCTAAATGTATGCAAGTGTGAAGCTATGCTGAAGTAGTGACGCATGCAAATGCAGGTGTGGGAAATTAATATTTTTATTATGTCTAGAGCAATGTTGTTCTTTGTGCTTTCTGTGACGGATATACTTATGATGCTGATAAAAAGTTAGGAACATCAAAAAATAGTAGTATTTTCATGAAATAATTAAAAAATTCAAAAGTTATAAAGACAATAATGAAGTATACATTTAGGATGTTAAGAAATAACAAAACAGAGAACTAGTAAATTTATTAAAATGTTGCATATAAATGTTCATAACATAACTGTTAGTAAGTTGCTCAGTTTTGGAGCATGTACCAAACCATTTTCCCTATCTTTTCTTTAACTTATGCTTTTGAACTGCTTATTTATAATTTTTTTATTATATTTTTTGCTACAAATATCTTGAAATTTTTATCGCCCTTTCCCTCAATACGTCAATAGCCGGTATTTGCAGTTTCCTAATACTCCCGACTCAAGTAGCTATTTTATTGCAAATTGAAAAAGTCAAGCGCTGTCACCGGCTTGCCATCACAGCCATCGTCAACCCGTTGGAAGCAGTGTGAATTTTTACATTTACCCTTTATCTCAGACATTAACTTTGATGACGTCGGCGCTTCAGACTGCTGGTATATATAAGCTCAAACTGTATGCAAAGTTGGCTACGATTTTGTTTCTGCTTTTCTTGCTGTAGCTCCAGCGACATTACGAGAAATTGGAAAAGTACAGTTTTTTATATGCTACTTGGAGGACCTCAGGAATATGTTGAAGATAGAAATGTGACTATACTAGCCAGCTGTGATGCATTTTTTTTTAATAGTGTCACAGCATTGCAAGGCATTTACTGCAATGGCTAGCTGTATGAATGTGGAAAGTTAAGTAAATACCTTCAATTTAGCTTTAACAATTCCTTATTACCTTTTGTATGCAGGTATTTTTACAACAATGAATTACTACTAAATAAATACTCAAACATAATACTAATACTAAGACAAGCCAATGTAGGGTTTACTGGACTAACGGTAAGAATAATCATTAGAATCTTTGTTCTTACGGTGGACGGTGGTGGTATTATTATTAGTAAAGGAGATAGTTTCATAAAATTGTGTGAGAATGTCAAACTTAGTATAACGATTATAAACAGTCTCTCTTAGTCCAAATGTGACATTACTGATTGTCGGGTGTCCGGTAGATATTGATATCTGGTAGTGCATATCTCAGATATCACGTAAAATTTACTAATCGGCAGTGTTAGATAAAGTTTACCCCGTTCCGCTCTCATATTATTAAAGGTCAAGTCCATAGTTTCCGGTAATTTTGAAATTAATCCTAATCCCCCACAAGTTACGATTTTTAGTTCTAACTCGAACGAAACTAGTGCTTACTAGAAGGTAACAAAACTCGGTAGAAATGATCCGAAGTCCTAAGTCCATTCTTTCGGCTGGTCTTAACGAACGTCATTAACAACTTTTCTTCCCAAAATATCTCAATATTTTGGGTTTCTACCAGAGTAATTTCGGAGGCAATTAGTTTCCTCTCTATATTGCCTTGTTGGCTTTAAAGTTATTGTTCATTTAGCAGCAGAAATATTTGAAGAGGCGTCTGAGTCCTCTTTTGTCAAATCTTTTTTGGATAGAAATATCACAGAAAAAACCTTTAAAGAGCTTATATGCTGTAAAGCAGCAAGAGTTTTTGAAAATGTTACCTGATCTCTTCTCAATCTGAATAAATTATATTTTCTTGTCAAAGTGATGTTGATAGGTAGTACAATTGCTCGGTATAGGCAAAGAAAAATTGTAGATTGGAGACCGGTTCTCTCCCGCAGCACTATTTTGTTAACTAGAAACCTATGACCTTTCCTCGTTCGCTCGTAAGGCGAACTAAGTTTGCTGTATATTACCGTGTGTATTAACCGTGACATATTTAGCAATTGTTGTGCTTATTAACTTCTAATTAGGAAAGATACAAGTTTGGACCATTTTTGCTTGTGCTGAAGAGTTTTTTCTAGACCCTTGGTAGTTCATTATACCATTATACTGTTTCCCCGAGTCTTACTTACTTTTTGTGGTGTGATCCTTGATATTATAAATAGAGGTACGAACCAGTTTTAGCTCGCTCTAGAATAACTGATTAAATTTTTACATAATTTTATATGTATTTTAACTCGGCATTGATTTTAAGCTTGGATCCTATTCAGCAGCCACCACACACGCTATGCGCTAAATAAAAAAAATCCCCAATCATGCGCTATTTTCATATGCACATTCATATTGCCGATTTACAGGCGCATGCTCCTATCGCTGTTGACTTATGTAGATATGCCAGTCAAACCGAATATGAGCAATCATCGCAAACGCTTACACTTCAACGCACAATGGGCCAATCAAGTGTCCGGCACAATTTGTGGAAGACCACAGAGCTTGATGGCACTAACGACACGACAGTGAACATTTTGCGACATCATTAATCTTGTTACAATGTAAAATTCATCAGCGAATGCTTTTGACAATGCAGCTTTTTTGTGGCCATAGCGAAACTGAAACAATGAATGGTGGAAGCTTAATGATGGACGAGTTTAAGTGAAACACCAAAATGCCTATAGAACGGCAGAACAATAACAACAAAAATGTCTGGGGAAAATGTATGCTGAGAAGTAAGAATATGAAAGTTAAAGCGGCAAAAAAAAAGTATAATAAAGTAACATTTACAAGTATGAGCGTGCAAATGGCAAAAACGAAAATGTGCAAATTCTGTATGTTTACAGATATATGCACATTCCCATATATGACCAACCGAGTGAAAACCACTGATGCCGGTCGAAATTCAATACGAAACCAATGCTGTAAAAAAAAATCAAAGCATATGCATAGGCGCACAAACATGACTTTCTTTCTGTGCATGTGCATGTTGGCATGCAAACAAGTCACTGAATGATGGTGTATTGCTGTCAACACAACAACAGTTAACTAAAGCTACTGATTACTTCATAAAGGCAAAGCAGCTTTGGAAATCATTAGGATCTGTGTATGTACCATATGTATTAGAGAACTCAACGAACGCCAAAGTTGAGTTGCCACAAGCGTAGGGTGTTACTGTCAGAAATTGTGTTGAAAATATGCCACTGGATTTCATCAACGTATGCACTAGCAGGTAGGCATCTAAGGAAGATATGTACTATCATAGGCATAGGTAGGCTTCTAAGGAACTATGTATAATCCTACTCATTAAAGAGAAGTCTACAAAACTTTACGGACCAGCATATATTATTATATATATATAATTATATATATACAATACCTACCGTGATATCTGCAGTTCATTCTTGCGGGACTATAGTAGCTGAGTGTTTTGAATCCGTGACTATCCTCTCATTGAGTTGTTAGTCCAAATCATGGCTGAAGTAAAATATACAAATTTTTGGAAATAGTTTTGTAAAAGGGTTACTCGCTAGATATAGCAAACATTTCGAGTGTATACCTTACATTAAAAGTCGTCTCAAAAAAATTTCATTACCACGTTAGGACAATCACAATCACATTATCACACATAGAATGAAACAAGTAGATTGAGCGCCAATGAGTGATATATACTTCCAAACTATACTTTTGCTGAACGTGTCTGGTAAGAAACGCATTTAATACAACATACTCAGCGAAATACATGTATATATATATAGATATATATATATATTTTTTTGAGGTTTGGTTGGAAAATCGGTCACTTTTACTTACACTGGCCTCCCCATCAATAATGTCCCTAAAACTCTACGAAAGAGTATGTGGTGAGTACGAGGTGTGCTGAGAAAATAACCGGAAAATTCTTCGACTCTGTTCTTCGACTTTAATGGTATAGTACATCATGAATTCTTGCCTCAAGGTCAAACGGTCAATAAGGAGTACTACCTAGAAGTTCAACGCCATTTGCGAGAAGCAAACCGAAAAAAACGCCTGGATTTGTGAAAAAAAATGCATGGCTTTTGTTCGCCTTGCTCAATTCTGCTCACACTTCGTTGCTTGTTCGTGAATTCATGGGCAAAAACAATACTGTAACGATGTCCCAGCCCCCATATTCACCAGACATGGCTTCGTGTGACTTTTTCCTAGTTCTAAAACTAAAGAGAACCTTACTTCGTTTTACAAGTACAGATGAAATTAAAAGCGCATCGTGGAAAGAGCTAAAGGCTTTCCTAAAAATTGGGTTTGAGAAGTGTTTTCATCCTTTCCACGATTGGATGAAGGGCAGGCATAAGCGTGGGCGCGTAATATTGAATGGAGACTGTTTTGAAGGCGACAATATTAATGTAGACGAATGAATAAATCTTTTTTTCAAAAAATGAAAATTCCCTTTATTTTTTGAACACACCTCGTACTTTCATATATTGAGAAGCACAGCAAAACTTACACCCATTAAACTATTCGCTTTCATAAGAAAAATAGTGAAAATTTGTCATATTAAAAATAATGCTCAGAAGTAGCTTCCACAAAAGGTATCTTAAGCGACTTAACTTAATATTTTACTTCGCTTATGCTTTTGTTTTTACATTCTATACCATATTTTATTTATTGCCCACTTCACAACTCATTTTCCTTTTTTCTATATTTTGCCTTGTTCCCGCTAATAATAGCAGTGACTTAGTTATCTGGCTCATCCAGAGTTAAGAGCTTATCGACATTGATAGTAGTGCACTTCTATCGAACATTGAAAAACAAAAGCAAGCAATACCAAAGAGACAAGTAAATTAAACAATAAATTCTAAATAATGAAAAAACGCACGGAGAGCAGAACAATACGAGAAATTCTAAAAGGAATGCCAGCTTTGCTAATGGCAAATATCAAGCACACTTCAATGTCGTGAAGGAATATAGAGAGAAAGAGTGAGAGAGTCATATACTTTAATACTTTATTCTTCAGCTTGTATATATGTATATACGGAAATGTAACAGTCAGAAAATAGCAATTCTTCCAAAGCCTAGTCCGACCGGAAAAAACTTCTATAAATAATGTACCAGCATAAATGATGACAATCACAGGCTATTAAACTGCATTGGAGAACAGCATAGACGAAAATAAAGCACTGATAAAATTGAGAAATTATGCTTGAAATCGAAATTAAATTATTTTACCTCTTAAAAATGGTCACGCATGTTGTAGTTGTTGTTTATTTGTGCTTAAAGGTGTTAACAAATATGTAAAATATTGTGTTCAATCTTAATCTCTAGCAAATATACGGAAAAGAAAAACATTGAACCATGTGAATAGTTCTTCGTTACTTCCTACCACTTTTTATTGCAGTATTATAAAATTTTGCGCTCTTGTATAAATATATATGCATTATTTCCATTCTCACTGCACAGGAATGAAATGCACATGAGGAATTTCTCAGATACCAAATACTAATGTATATGATAAAAATATTGTATCAAATAATTTTATCAAGTCATTTGAATAAATCTTTACAAATTGATGGCAACCTTTTTCAAAAATATTTCAGTGAAATTTATTTTTTTTTTTAATTCTTCAGTTTGATATCTATATTTTTATCAGTTTTACTGTCTATTTTTTGGAATAGATGGCAACTCTTTTGCAATTTTTACAAACCATTATCAAAACGGTGATTATTTTCCAACCTTTTCTCTATTTTAAACCATCTGCGATTATACTCAATAATTCATAAACATTTTCAATTCGGTCCAGCCAGCACTATGGCGGCACTCTGCATAACTTTGGCGATGAGAGATAATTTTGCTTCGTTGCAGTCGATAGATTTTACGTCAATATCAGATACACTTTTAATTCAAAAATTAAATTTTTACAACTAAAGCAGCGGTTAGCCATACCATACATACCATAATATCGATTATAAATCAGTTCAACATTGCCATTAGCAATGTTAAGCCTTACATAACTAATCGTTGTTGTTGTGGTTACTTAAAACCTTTTTAGTGGTGAGATATTATCTGTTGTCTTCGATGTCTTCTAGCGGAAGGTCCAGTAAACGAGCTGTTCCGACGTGGTCAGACCATAAGTAGAGGGACGTTAGGTGAATGTGTCTTCTTACTTCGATTCTTGATTCTGGGGCTCAACTTTATAATACTGACAGTATCTGCCCACGAACGAATTTAGCTATTCTTTATTTTTATATAACTTTGAGATTTCGATTTTCGATTGTTGTTCGATGTCTTATCTATGCTCGTTAGTATTAAATTGTTAATTTTAGTAAAAATACTGATTTTCGAAATTGATTAATTTGAGATCAGAAGTGCATTACACTTTCATTTACTACTATGCATTTACAATACTATATATACGTATATATGTATATGTATCAACTTGCATTAATTTAATTACATTTTCCTTAAACTGTTATGTAAGTGCATTGTTGCACTGGGAACAGGAAGTGTATTAGTCAAACTTCACATATGCACACCTATGTAGGTCTGCATATATAAGTATGTATGCATGTTCATATTAATATGTTGCACCGCTATTGTTCCTCATGTGCTGTTGCTGTTTTTGCTGCGTTGACAAATTCACGCTTGTCTGCGTTGGCTTGGTAAGCCGCATAAATATGCTACAAGCAGCTAAGAGGACATAAACATGTACACATACATATATGCTGAGTACAAATTTTCGACACACAAGCATATAAAGGCCAACAAGCTAATAAGTGGCTACACATCTGCGCTGAATCATACTCCAAGGACACAGCAACCACAGAACATTCATCGAGATAAACATGCACTTGCCACAAACACAGTGCACATATATATGTATATATGTATATATACCAGATGAGGTGACAAAGTTTTTCATTAGCATTACGCTATTACTACTTCAGTACACATATTTAGTCGTAATGCGCTCAAAGCTTATAAATGACAGCTGAAAGAAAGGAGAGAAAAAAAAAAAGTAAAGGAAAAGCTTAAATGAGCTTCAAGTAAGCAAACTAGTAAATGCTTGGCGGCATGTGTACAAACAAGTGGAGAAACCTTTAAAGAGAAAGATATTAATGCCAAGTCAATTGCGATTTCTATGTGTATGTGTATATTAAGGGCACTTAAAGCCTCCTCCACAATTGTCTAACTGTTCTACTTGATTTGGATTGCCTGTGTCTTCACGCAAACTACCGCTGAGCTGCTTGTGACATCTTCCTTTTGCTGCGTTTTATTTATTACTCCCATTTTTACTGCTGCTACATTCCTTTTACTGCTTCTTCCCTTTTATACGCGCTCCATTGTTGTTTGCCACTTTTTGTGGCGCATCTTTTGTAGTTATTAACCCTTAACCGCAAACAACATTTATTATCACACGACACACTTCACCACTTACCAGTCGCATATCGACTATATAGTTACAGTTAGCCCTTTCTAGAATGCCGAAATTTTGCTATAAACACACAAAGCCATAAGCGCACATATGATCGCATTGTTAACGGTGTAAACTATTTAAGGGAAGACAGTTTAACGCGCGTGCAACAAAAGTGCGGCATTGACAATAGAATTTATTTCTATTCACACTTTGGCAGGCGCAACCATATCCTTTGTAGTGTTATTGTTGTTGTTGCTTATAACTACTGGCACGGTAATTGTGTGTGTCTTTTAATTTCTGCTCATCGCACCAATGTATTCAGTGTCAGCAATGGAAAGTCATGTCCTTTCTGTACTTTTCGGTGTTGAAAGTTGTTGGGTGATGTCTTCTGATTTTGCCTTTCAATGGCTTTGTGTGGTTGCTTTAGGTCTGGTGGATTATGGTAATTTGTTCTGAAGTCGTTACGTCTGTGCAAAATCTTCACTCAATGAAACACTGTTATTCAAATGGGTGTACTTTAATGTTAAGGTTCCAAATAACGGGCTTATTCGCGTCTGGACAAATCAGTAGATCTTTATACAGTATAATTTTTCATGAGCTTAAGATCACGTCAGCGCCCCAGTTGGCGAACTTTCCGTATAATCATTATTAGTATACTGCTAGCTTTGCTCTCTTTTCGATTAATATGTGAACGCAACAACAAATTTATACGGTTGATTTTAATACATGAAAGTATGTGGATAGCTTAATAAAGTTTTGTAACTTTTTTCTGTTCCAACTCTTTTCCAACTCTATTTGATTATGTTAGTCTATTCGCTTTATGCCAGCTGTTTGTTCGATTCACCATCATTCAAATTTCCGCGAATCGAACACAGCTGCTGTTCAATAGAGATTGTTGGTCGGAAGCGTGATTACTTCGTACTATTTCGTAACCGATGTTCATGAGCTTTATGAAAAGATTACAAATTGAATGATAAAGTCGTATATGATATAGCAATGACGGTGAATGGTTATTCCATTCATGATTAGACCCAACTGGGAATACAGCAATTAACCATTATGACTATAGACTTTACGTTGAATTATTTGTGGTGGTAATTCGTAATCGCCGCATGTCATTAAACTGGAAAATACTCGGGTTGAGCCGACCGACATTAAAAATCGAGAAATTTAATTTCAAGTAGCAGGAGGCACATACGTTCCAACCTTGACGAACGTTCTAATCTCGATAAAATTTATCAAATGCATATTTCAAGAACTACTTTTTTAGATCAAGTGAAGAAAATCTGTAGCTTAGTCCATAGTTCGCGACTCAGTTGATCAATATAAAGGCGTTCAGGAATTCAGCGTGTTATTCAGCTAACGATTAAACTGTAATTTAAATAAATGATGAAAGTCAAAAGGTCTGAAAAGTCTGGTATGGAATACAAGCTTATCAGAGATAAGCTCTGTGCCTTCTATGTTCGTCCTCAGGAATTTGTGCATAAATGCACACGATAGTTCGATAAGACTTTTTTATGTGGATAGAATGATTGAGCTTTTACACAGTTGATCGATCGACAGATCTAAGCATAGTGATTAGCATATTGATGCACACTACTCTCTGCATACAGGACCCATGATGTTTACCAAGCACTGTCTGCTGCTCGTAAGGCTTATGATATTTCTTTGTTCGGCCCACAAGTTCTCTTGCTAGTCCTCTCATGCAACACGTCAAGTGGAAACAAGGGTACCTTCTAGAAGGACTAGTTTCTTTTATTAAATATTTTCTGGTATGGTAGTCCGAATATAGGATTGGGAGTCTGAAACAGTTTACCTTACTTAGTATAATATTTCGATACTATTTGACGTTAGGTTATTGCATTTCTAATGATGCCAAGCGTTTACTTTCGTGATTTGAAAACTCATCTTTCCAAGACTGTATTTTTACAGCATTTTGCAAAACCATGTTCAATTTTGAGCAGGGTTGGGACTCCAAAATGCGTATGCCAGCTATAAGGAAAACTGCAGGCGGCTCTTTACCATCTGTGGTAACAAATGAAATTCTTGTTTTTACTTTGCTCAAATTTAATGGCTATATCCTTACATGACTTGTCAGATCAAAAGATTTTAAATATTTTTTGGTTGTTTAGTCTTAATACTACCGCTTATTCAAAGACATTTAGGGCGCTCATCCAAATCTTCTATTACTTCAGCGGCTTCGTATCAGCGCAGTAAGTCACAAGAGTTCATCAGCAGAGTCCAGAAAGATTTATAAAAAAACTAAAATCTAAATAGTAATCGAGAGTTATCGAAGTTTGAAGTCAACTCTAACCTCAACTTCGGCTTCACTAAGAAAGCACACTGCTGCTTTGCCTGTCTTTATTGGCTTAAAAAATGGTAATATTACCTTCAAACTCGAGTCGTATGTAACTCACAGCAATGTCATGCTGTAACTTTATTAAAAAGGCGCCAAATTTATGCTGAAATTAAAATCACAATAAAAAAAAGCAAATTATTGACAATAAAGCTGCCAGCCAACTCATTAAGAGCAAATGAATATTGAGCGAGTAAGCCACTGCAACCGCTGTTTAACGAACGAAAATGCGCACATAAGTTAGTCGGTATTTATGCGCAAATGTAAGTATGTGAAAATGTGAAAGCATGTTGTTTATTTGCCACACACATGCAACATATGAGAACGCGCATAAAGTACGGGTGGGTGGCATGTATGTACATCAAGTTGCTTGGTTGGTTGGTGTTGCTGGTTTTTTAATGAAAATTACACGCTGGCGGGCTAACGAGCGGTGTGTGGGTGATTGGAGCGGATAACTGTACTCTACTACCAACTCGAATTTCGGTTGAACCGCATAGACTAGTGTAAAGAAATTCGGTGGTTAATGAGTTGGTGGAGGTGGAATGAAGTTGGAATGTGTGATACTCCGTTGAGTGAGTTAAAATGTGTGAAACCGTTGCAATTTATTTGTGCCACTGTATTTAAGTGTGATATATTTGTATGAGTACGCAAGTACGAGTATATCTCTGCTCCACGCATGGACTCGTGGGTAGCTGCAAAAAATAATGTGCACGAATATTTTACAATGTTAGCGCGGCAAATTTTTTGTTGCAAGTACATATGTAGCTTTGTGTGTGTTTTGATTGTACAAATCGCTGTCGTTCCGCAATTGTCAACAAACTACCCTGACTTCAAATACAGTCGCCCACTTGTCTATCAAGTTTAAATGATTGC
Source organism: Bactrocera minax (assembly GCA_021498325.1). Lineage (NCBI taxonomy): Eukaryota > Metazoa > Arthropoda > Insecta > Diptera > Tephritidae > Bactrocera > Bactrocera minax. The sequence continues at coordinate 1,578,299 of JAKEEE010000023.1, forward strand.
GTAATCTGCATCGCTGTTCTAGTCTTACATATGTAGTTAGGTTAAGTCCTGTTATTGCTTTTAATTTCAACTGGCATTAAACTCGCATAAAATTAAATGAAATTATATGGCATAAAAATTTTCAAATTTCATTTGTACTTACGTAAGTTGATTTAATTTCAAGTACCCATATGAAAAGCTGATGAAATGTGTTTTGAAAATAGAAGATTGCTCTCTGTTTCGTGCGCAGCTGTGTCTGAAAATTAATTTAGCAAGAGGCATAAAGAACCTATTGACAAAAATAAAAACTTTACATTTTTATTAGCTCAAAGTGTACATAATTTGCTTTCAGCTGTTGTAATTGAATATGTAAATATACCTAAAATTACATTAAACTTTTAAAAACTTTTAAAATAATAAGAATATTAGATACACTAGTGAAATTTAAGAACGAATTTATTCGTTTTACTTACTAACCTCATATTAAGGAGGGTAGCATGCTAGTTTCTTAAAGCGTTTTCTTTACTCGATGAAAATGTTGCCCCACTATATGGCAACATTATATAAATGCTGCATTATACCCTGTAAAAATGTTGAATTTCTTACATGAAAAAAAAAAAAACAACAAAAAAAAGATGCCACCCTATCTTGGATCAGCTGTTGGATTGCTTTCATCTATATAGCAAAATTATTTGTATAGGAAAGACGGGCAAATAATTGCTAGTAAAAATAAAAAAAAAGCGTAATTCACGAATACAATGAAAACTTGCTTCTCATTTAACACTTTTTCTTTTACCTCTGACTTTGAGTGACGTCTTCTACGAATCTTTTCACTCTAGGTGGGGCATCCCTTCTAACAGCTAGCATCCCAATTTCATTCTTAGGTGAGAATGAGGTTGAATCCTCCAACTCATTCGCAATTTCCAGTAATGTGCTTAACAAAACTGACCGATTCATTATATTTAGTGGAAGATCTTGAGATAAAAAAAATAACTATCAAAAACGACGAATAAACATCAGCAGTGAAACTCTCATGTTTACGTTTTGAGAAGGGTAGAAAATGTTGCACTTTTACCGGATTAGAAAGCAACATTTTGAGAAAAGAGCAAACGAATCTGAAAAACCTTTGAGAAAAGAACACGCATTTTGACAGCCCGAGCCCGAGAATACGCCAGAATAAATGTCACATTTTTTGGGAGAAAAGAAAATGGTATTACTCTTTCGTAATCTTCACCTCCAATTGAACCACACAGTAAAATCAAAAGTTGTATGCGTAAAGATGGATATGGACGAATGCTAACGATTTTTGGTGTCAAATGCGCAATGCCAGAACACAGGAATTGATTCACCGACCGATATTGCTTTAACTTTATTTGGATAGTTGGATATTTGGAGTTTTATTATTATATATGAACTGATTTCGACTGTTTGGACGCACAGAATTTGATTGAGTGCTATGGATCATATGTATCGAGTTTTGTTGAGATATGCGAGCTTCATTTATGCCTATGCGGCATACCATTGCCAAAGAATAATGCTTTAATTTTCCTCAAACAAAAATTTAAAAGAAAGTAAGAAATAAGTTCGTCTTATTTGAATTTCAGTTTCCATTATTTTATTTTATTTAAATTAATTTCTTTTGAGTATTAACTTTAGCTTCATTTTCAAAACTAATTTCGATCTGGTATTTTTGTTTAATTTTTCAACTTTTCACTAAACTAATCTTTAATTTTAGTGTAGCCAACTTCACTTAAATCACATTTCATCTACTTCGTTTAAAAGGCGAAAGTGAAATTATTTACTATTCTCATTGTTTCTTCGGTTCTTGTGTATTATCTTTCGCTAAAAAACATTTCATTTCACTGAAAAAGTCAGAGCGTGTGAGTTTCTCCTTTTCTTTTATTTTTTTTCTGTCTGTTTTATTCTGTCATTCTTATCTTCGCATTTCCGCACGATTAAATAATTTCAGCATTTGGAGACAACCAACACGTAAAAGTCAAATCACTGCTAAAATAACAAAAACAAAAACAAGCAATATTGTTGTCGTCTTTAATCGACCGTGTTTAACCATAGTAACGCCATTTGGCAAGTTTATCATATTCGCATAATCGAAAATTTATGACTTGTCATATCGGCTAATTTTCATACTTGAATTTCCACATAATGAGCTATGATAATATTTCAAGCATATTTGGGAGCTTTAAACGGGATTATTATGTATTATGTACTTTAAATATTATGTACAGCAGCTAGTTATTTTAGGTGAAGGGATCATTTAATTACTGGATTTAATAAAATCTTCCATTGTTGTAAAAACCTGAGGCTTCTATTTCAGCAAGCGCATGTATTCAGAATATCAGTGGAATAGAAAATGCTATTAGGAGAAATGAAACTGTGAGAAATCGAGTGAATGGAGCCGAAATGCAAGGAATCAATAATGGAGCGAGAGAATCGTTGGTAAGTTAATCGTATACGCTTTTAAATAATACCAACTTGCTTTCTGATCTTTCTCAGATCCGCAGTTAGCAGCAGATCCTGTTGAATGTTATAATACAGAGGTGATTTCATCCTGTATTGTTCACGTTTTCGATGACTCAATTTGCGTTCATGATCGGCATGAGAAGTTTTGAAAACCTCTCAGAGAGAGGTTAGGTTAGGTTACTAGTTACTTGAACAACTAATGATGTTCTCCTATAGTTGGAACTTAAGAATTGATAAAGCGCCTTGAACCTATCGCGAATTTACTAAGGCGTTTAATTTCTGTTGCGACCTGTTACTCATCATACATCTGTGTGGCTGACGTTGTGCGACACAAGATTTTTTCGCATTAATAGTCAAGATGCAAGTGTTAGATAATTCTACCTGATTTTCTTCAAAGCAGCTTCTACAACTGGCATTCTTATCGCTTTGGCACAGATTGGGCTATGACCAGGTAAAACGCCTACAACTAGGAAATGTCTAATCTTGCTGAAGATTTTGGGCCAGAAGGAACTTGCGACTGCGCAACTGCGCGGAGCTCCGTCCCGTTCCGATTCTTGGGATAAGGTGGCTGAAGTGCATTTCCTTGCAAGCTCATCAGTTTTGCAGTTACGTGCGATAAATTTACTACCTGTTCTCAAAGTAATTAATTTTTTATATTGTTTATAATATATACGTTAATCATATGAGTATATTGCCACCATTTTCATGCTTTTGTAAACTTTCAATAATACTTTATATTTTTTTTCGAGCAACCTGCTGCTCGAAAGGACGAAAATTATTAGAAAATAAAATCTTTGCAAAGCTTAAGCGTCACATCAACTAAATGAGGCCACCATTGCATAATAGCTCGCCTGCGAATGAGCGCGGTAACGGAAATCAACACAGTTTTATAATGTGTTGGTGCAATGGTGGGAAGTCTTCTGCCCTGGTGGCACCAACATTCACCCTTAACAAACATACAAACTAACACATATACATGGCGAAAGCGACCCATACAAAGCGGGCACACAAACAGTTGGAAGCAGTATTTATGTAGGTGTTTGTTGTTATTGTTTTTGTTGTGCCATCGTCTAGCTAGCTTGCCATTTGGTAGGGACTTGAAGGGCTGCTGCATTGCAATTGCAAAAAATGGCCTACCATTGCCAGCAGCAGCAGCAGTAACATTATAGTGCAACAGCAACAACAACAACAACAACACTATATGCTACTAAATAACGGCAACGAATGGAAAATAGTGTCATGTTGCAGGTTGCATTAAAAAAATACACTCGAAAGCAGTGAAACGAATGTTTTGGCTCAGGGCGATATTTTTGCATTGCTCGTAAATAAGTAGCAGCAAAAATGTGTGTGTATATGTGTATATGTTTACAAGTATACACTTGGTAAAAGGAGAAACAAGCCATTGAATAGACTGGGTACATTTATAATTTTTAAAGCGCACTGTTGTTGAATTTTTCATTTTTTTCGTTTCATTTTTAAAGGAACAACGCCTAAAAATATGTTTTTACAAAACTATACTTTTGTTAACCAACATTACGTGTGTACCGAGTGTGCTGTTATTTGCGGGTGAAAGAGGTTATGCTGCAGTGATACCAACAAAATGAGTGAAAGAGTCTGTTTGGCAAAAGGAGACTAAAAGTAGCATTAACTATATAGTTTGTAAATTTTTGTACTAATTATATGTGTATATATTCATCTGCATTTCTAGCTACTGTGTGCTTCCCTTTTTCTAAATTAAAGTGTCACCAGAGTAATGGGAAAGACACACTGCCAGCTCAGTTGATAAAATTGAATGAAGAAAATTGCTGTGAAATGAAAGTGTGGATAAATTATAGGGAAATTAAAATTTTATTAAAAGCACTTTAATATTTTTGCTTGAAAATTTAAACATTTTCTATCAAATTAATAAAGTTGAATTTTATATGAAAGCAATATGTTATTCGAAGGGGTTTCAAATAGAGTGATATACTCTATGCTTCCTCAGGGTGACTGGAAATCTTAGAAAAATTGCTCATCATCATCTAAATGAGTTGCCTTTAGTACAAACATTTATCGCATTATACGACAAATGGTAGTGTTGGCTTGAAGGCGATTTTCTACAAACCATTCAGTAAACAATATGACAATATTCGTTTAAGTAATGCTAAATTGATTGATATTACCGTCACTATTTGGTAATAAGTATAGAGGAATCGGAGTGTTTTAGCTCTTCGTCGCGCATTAGAACACGATTTTTGGGGATTGAACCCAAAAATTGTTGGAAAAAAAATTAAACAGTTGGCAACACCGAAATTATTTCAATAACATGCCATCTCTAAAGTTTGATACATACATATAGTAATATTTTTTGCATGAATTTAATTAATTTTTTTTCTAGAAATTTCATTTAAATACAATTTTTAAACAGTTAGCTGCCTATATCAGAAATAACTTCTTTCTTAAACCTGATAAGTTTGATATCGCTATTGTAATAATTGGGTTTCAACAGCTAAGCAGCTTAAACAGCTAACAATCCATCTCAAAATTAATTGAAGCATTTTTTTATTGCAATACTTGCTTTTTTTCTTACCATTTTTATTCAAAATACCCTCCAAAATATATTTTAAACAATATGCTTTCTTCAGTTCGTAATATTTGTTTATCTTAATACTTTGTTGATACTTTAAAATTTAGAAGAAGTGGCAACGTTCTAATTTTATTTTTAAATCATCTGAGAATTACAACGAAAAAAAAAATAATTATGAGAACCGGAGTATACTCCGAGCGTGAGGCAATTTTATATGCAACACAATTTCGGAGAGGTCGATTGATTTTACAAACTTCTGAAAATAAGTTTTATTCAGAAATTCCGATGTAAAATCGAAGCTGGGCTTTTATTTGAGAATAAATAAGTTAAGCTGAATTTGTACCTAAAAACCATCAACTGAGAAATTTTCGGATCGGAAGATTTCGGATTCACTACGATTACTTTGTAAAATGTGATTTTGAACTTTAAATAGATTTTTATTTTTTTTTTTAAATAATAAGAAATTTTTAGGACAGTATTTTGAAATAAATTTCTTTGATGTCTATTTTTATTTCAACTTGCCACATGACTTTATTTTTGAAAAAGTAATTGTAATAAAAATGAAAAGTTCGACGAATTATAAGAAATTATTATTTTTTGTTTAATATGCTTATTTCTATTCGAAAATATTATTTTGAGCTCTGTTCCAATTATTTGCAGAATCTTCATAATTTGAACGCCAATCTTATAGCACTACTTCCTTAAAATTTTTAAAACAAAAACATTTACATTTTCAAATTCACATTAGTTCAAACTTCTTTTTCAGTTTTTGCATTTTCTGCGTAATTTTTCAGCAATTTACAGCTCATTATTCACATTATCAAGTGCACAGAGAACCACTCAACTTGATTGGGACGGTATGTGCTCATACACAGTAAGTTAACTGCGACCACATATTGAAATCAGAACATAAAGTGAGTGAATGAAAACCAGTAGCCTGTGTGGAAGTGGAAGTGGGCGTGTCAAATGCACAACGCTGTAATTTATTATAAATAACTGTAAAAAGCTTCAATCTGTTGATGTCACATTTACGATTTTATACATATGGCATTGTTGTTGCTTGATATAAATCATAACTGTACGGTTATGTGGCTGCAGTTTGGCTGGCCGGCGTTTGACATTTAACTCTGGCAAGGCAGTCACAGCCAGCAGCGGGTGAGATGCCTGTAAATATGTATTGTTTGGGTGTCGTCTAGTAGTCAAACTCTGTTGTTTACACGCACGATTAACGTTTGTTTGTGGTGAATTAAAGCAAAAAGCGAACTCTTAACAAATCGTAATAACAGCTGAAAAAATGTCAAGCAATTTAGTGAAATATGCTCTATGCATGCGTATATTTGCAGTAAGAAGCACTTGCGAGAATTAACGAAATGGAAGAGTGACGAATGAGCAACAAATTAATTTGCCATCAAAAACAGGATTACTTAGGCAACAAAATGCAGTCGAAATGTGGGCAACATTTTAATATCAGGAAATATCATATATGTACATATCTATGTAAATTTGTAACAAGGGAACCCAGTATGTCCTCATCTTGACAAGAAACAAATTTTGAAAATGAGTTTATCTAGAAGTATCCCGGTTCGGGTTGACGCCTCGAGTCGAGTCCGAGAAATCCGTAGGAAGAATATAATATTCAAGTTATGAAAAAGTATATTTTTTTTTTAAACCAAAGAGCTTTTTCTTAGGAGAAATCTGTGTCTTAGGCCATTTCATTCTCTTTATTTCTCTACCCTATTTGTATAAAAATTTTCAATTCGTCAGCATTGCCAATGGATTGCATCTCACTAAATTATGCTGGTGTTGCTATACATATTTTTCGACTTATTATTCCAACATTTGCATTTTTAGTTTTTGAAAAAATTTTGTTTAAAAACTTCAAGATGTAGTAACTTTGTTTTATATCGTCGATCGGAGGTCGCTCGATTTATTTCAAAAGTTCAAGCACAAGGACAAATAGTTTTTGCTAAGCATTCTGTACAAGTAATCTAACATACATCCTGGTCCCAGATCCCTTACTTATACTTGTTACGAGAATTTTCTGTGGGCTTTAAAACTTGTAAAATCGCATATATTTTGAGTATATTTCTTACTTCCGGCATAATAACATTATGGATTAGAAAATTTGAAATTTTTACGCGCTCTGAGTTAGTCTAGTTAGTAGTAGAGAGTTAGTCGTTATTTTAAGCACGGGCGGTTTTGCGAAAATCGGTATGCTCCTATGAACCCTCAATTAATGAAGGCTTATTAAATAAAGAGAGTTATTAAACATAAATTTTAGAGCACAATATTGAGAGTAGAGTAGCGATTCCGTCATCTCGGCCAGCAAGATTCTGACATTGTGAAGAGAAAGAAGATTTGATGAAGAACTGCTTTTCTGTCATCGAAGGTTGGAGGCGAATTACTCTCACCTCTGTCTGAGATTTCACCTAAACTTTGCGCTCTTCTGCAAGATCATAGTAGTTGGCAACCTTTAGATTAACTTGCTTACTACCTACCCTTTGTTCTTATGGAGATAGAAACTAGTCGTCTGTTCTTCGCTTCAGTTAAAAAGCTTTAGGTCTGACGATTTACGTCTTTTTATTAAAAGCGTCTAAATGTATGCATGAAAGCATTTGTTTTTTTATATTGTATCCATGAAAAGGCGTTTAATTGCGCTAAAAGTCAGGACCAGATGGTGCGATCAGCGACACTCTACGCATGTATAAATCATAAATGTGAGCCTGCAGCGACTCATTTGGGTGTGGGCATTTGGAATAAAAAAAGTGTCATAGTAAACCACGGGCTTGCTTTATTGTTACCAAAGCCAAAAAACTTAAGTTATTTGTATGATGTCCTAGCGAGTGGTCAGCTCAGCTGCTCAACTATAACAAGGTGAGAACGTGCTCATAATTTTGGTTAGCCGCAAGCAGTACACAAAAGCCGACATCAGCAGCAGCGCCTGTACATATGTTATATTATTTGTTCTAGACCACAAAGGAGATATATTTGTGGGTGATGTCATAATATGTTTGCTTGTTGTTTTTGTGCGAAACTAAATGCGCTATTATGGAATATCTATTTATGGGAGGATAACAGGAAATATGTATGTATATATGTATGTATGTTTTTATGGGTGTGTTTTTGAACACCTATAAGGAATTCAAAAAGCGTAGGAAGAAGCCATGATATTTTTCAGAATACCTTGGTGCTTACATTATGAAAGACTTCCCCATAATTGGAGTTTGTTTGTATTGATGAGCTCAATTCCAACGTTTGAAACGTAGTCGATTTGTGGATCTATAACGATCCCACAAACTGACCCACCTGATATTATTCGAGTTTTTTATATCCCTAGCAGATTGTTTTTCCGCGTTCGTTAAGATGGCGCCAACGATTAAATTTCGCCGCATAATTGGGTGACGGTGTGTTGTTTTCACCAATAGTTAGTATTCCGTTTTATATTCGTTTTTTAGGCAGCGATTAAATACTCATATCTTAGGCTATGAAAGGAAATTTTATTAAAGGCCTAATACTATTGTACATTGCTACCGGATAGACATCAGAAAGAATATCTCGCTAATCATTCGTCATTAAAATTCAAGTGTATTCCGTGTTCGAGCAGTATCTGGTAGAGCTATATATGTTTACCCGAGTAGGCAGCCGAAATTCTGTGGAACGCTATCTGCAGTCCTCAAAGATTAGTTCTTCTGTGCTAGAGATTATTTGTATTCCGAGACACTCCTATGTCCTTATTAACTCTTGTATGGCTGAGCTTTAGGTGAGTTAAGCTTAGTCTGGAACACTAAGAGAACTTCCGGAGGTTACGTGAGCTCTTTAAAATAGCCAAATCACAACACCGATTTCCAAATTCTAGCTCTAACCTTTTGAAGACCCAGACTCAAACACTTTGGCAGACTCTTTTTCGGCTTAGCCTAACCATTTCTGAATATGCCGGTATCGAAGCATTAATGTCCAAGTTCAAGAGCCTTCGTACTGCTCCCTAAACTAACAATAACGGTTAACCTTCGGTGGGAACATAACCTCACTATTATATTTATAATTTTGTATAATTCAATAATACTCTAAAAAAGCACTACTATTTAATAAAAGGCATTTTTATTAAAACCACAGACACTAAGCACTCAAATTGCAACACATAACTACACGAAAAATTTATGTTGCAATATCTCTTGTTGTTTACTATTTAGTTGCATGGTCATATTTTAATTTGCGGTTGCAAATAGGCATTCATTTTCCCTTTAGGCGCCTACCTAGTAACTCATGCCACACTTTCCACTTCATTTGGCGGCAGGCAATCAGGCGCCCACTCAGCTGTTAGGGTTTCTTTTTGCTTTTCGGTTCAGCACCATTAGACTGTCCATTTTACAATGCTTGTTGCCGCATTATGTTGCAGCATCACCCACACGTACATATACACACATATGTATCTACATGTGCATATATGCAAATTCCACCACAGCAAAGTTGTTGTAAGGCTGGAAAAATATGAGACCGCATGAACAGTTGCAGCAACATGCACGTGCAACAAAACGCATCGTACGTCAAATACAACTGTACATGTAAACGTCGCTGTATATGTGGCATATACATACATATGTAGATTGCGCAATTTACGTTTTATTCGTCGTCAGTGAGTGCATGTTGCACGTTGCATGTTGTAGCCGCACTAGTGTACTGCATTGCCGGCTTGCCGCTAGCTCGTTCCTAGACGATTGCGGCTGTTTGCCTTTGTTGTTGCCTTTTAAAAATGGCAGAGTCTGATTACACAGGTAGAGTACACAAATTTTTGATTGCTTTCGGAAACCTTAATATCCTTACGAGAAACTCATTTAATTCCTAAAATCCTTAAAAAAATTTTCTTGCATACTAATTTTGCGACATTTGGCCTTTTTTTAAGCCGGAGCTGGGGAATTTTAGTCTAACTTAATTTTAACGCTCGCTTGCATATTGCATTGCTTTGAGCCAATTCCCCTTTCCTCTCTCTCTCTCTCTCTCTCTCTCTCCCTATTTTCTTTTACGCTACATTTTCTATGCCTGCCCGTTTGGCATCATCGCCCGGCAGGTGTTGCATGATTTATGAGATTTCCATATTGAACTGTCATCGCTTGCTGTTGTTGTTTTTGTTGTTATTGTTTTTGAATGCAACAATGTCATGCCGTTGACAGACCGGTGTCAGAGGCTATTTTGCAAATTTTATAAGTTGAATATGCTGCAACATACAAACCCTATAAATAAAGGATATATAATCCATAGACATTTAGTTGAATTTAAGAAAATTTTGAAACGGAAGCGGAAAGGTGACCAATTAAAACAATGTTGCTTTCAGAAAATTAAAAATTGAAAAATCAAGCACATCTACATCCATTTAATGGCGTTGTAAGAGTCAGTTTGTATTAGTTTATTTTAACGCTTGAATAGGAACACGAACACGATATAGTGCTATATGCACTTGCATCCGACTAGTTTGGAACTAGTTCTTAGCGGAGTAATGATAACTTTGAGAACTCTGAAAACTCTAGAATATTTCATCAATTAGATTATGGTATGGCGAATAATATTGTTTCTTTCTTCATCGCTTTTCAAGGTTTGCCCAACTGCTACTACAGGTTTCACGATTCTCGGAACCTTAAACGTAAGCTCTAAATAACGAAAGAGGTCTAAAATCAATTTAAGATAATTTTTCCTTCGTCGATATCCTTAATGTTCTGTCCGAATCAAATCATCATTAGTTGTAGTTGAAGAGTGTGGGTTCTCGCTTGTTGGTTACCGTAGCACATAGTTATGACTATATGTAAACGCCTCGGCGCATGCTTTTAGAAAAGCACTCATCTTATACTTCCATCTCCTCTCTCGAGATAGCTAATTTCAGGCACCCCGAAGTAATGTAACGAACTTATACTTTGATAAATTTAGAATATATAGAACTTTGATAACAACACTCGAAATTCCCTCGGAAACAGTGTTTAAATAGTCACTTTGTCATTATTTTGAACCAATTTTCAGTGAATTTTTTCATGTGCAATTTAGGTATCTCCAAATCACACTATTCTAGCCACTCAACCACTTCTTCGGACGGCGATAAACGTTACTTCCGCCGCGGAGCACTTTTGGTTATAAAGTCAGGACTGTTCGGGATCTAGCTTCCTCGAAAAAAACCGTGTCGATTTGATTGTCACATTGCTATTTATTTCATACGACGTTAAATGTTGTTGAAAATCATCCGCAAGTGATATGAAAAAAATTCACCAACCGGTAGAGAGTGAGTTAAGAATTTGTAGAATTCTCTAGTTGACCTGTAAAATCACAAAGACTACCAAAAACAAGAGAGGAATCATTTGCATCTATTGAAAAAGTAAGCGATAATATATTGACTTCACTGGAAGTTTTTCAATTTCCTACTGGCATATGTCTAATAGACTTCGGTCAATATTTTTATGCTCATCGCAACAACCGTACGTCCGAACTCGCTCTTATAAAAGTATGCACAACAAAACTTGGAGAATAAGTTCTGGCAAATATCGCTCGGATCATGGAATATTTAATATAGAAAAATTAATTAAATAAGATATTAAAAAGAAAAACAAAAATTTTATCTGAGATATTAAATTTAAAACAATATATCGAATTTCTTCACGCAAAGCATCCACAAATACATGCACAGGCATTCTACTACTCAGAGAAATATTTCTCCCAAAGATAATCAAAATTTTTCCGCTTTCTTAAATGTCAACATCGCAACAGCAACTGCAATCAGGCGCTGTCGCTATCGTTCACGTTGTTGTCGCACATTGACATAGCTGTTGTTGACTTGATTGTTGCGCTTTCTACTGTTCTGGTCAGCAGCAACTCAGAGACAGCTGCAACCAACAGCGACAGCAGCAACATGATGACGTTATTGTTGGTTGATGTCCTGCCTCATTGTTGGTGGTGCTGTCGGTGTTGGTGCTCGTCGCCGCTTGTTGACTGTCGCTGGCATATGGCACATATGTAAGTGATATTTTTATGACGTGCAACACAATACAGCTATGGCCTTCGTCACACACCCAATCAGCGTTTTGGTCCTGCCAGCTTATGCATATGAGTAGTGTCGATCCGGTCCAGTTGAAGTTGGACTAATTGTTATGCACAGCTAAGAGTCTTCCTCTTTCCAGACAGTGTAAGCTAACGCTCCAATTCGTACTGTCAGCGCTGGCACTGACATAAGGCATAAAAAAAGAAGAAAAAAATTGCATGCAGCCACATAAAATAATGGTAGAAAAATTGGGGAAAAATCAGAAAAGAGTTAAAAAGGAAATAACTATTCAAGGCTCATATATTTTTTATGGCGAACCATAAGCTGAAACCGATGCGTGTTGCATGATTAATTGCGCACATTTTGTTTAGGGGTTGTGTGGTGAGTGCGCCTCCAAAACACACACACAGATCTCCAGCTTCAGAGCAATTAGGAAGATTTTAATTTTACTATTTTTAGTGTAATTATTCTCATGAGACGCATGCTATACATTAGCGTCCAGCTACTGTACAGCTGCTCTGTCCACCATTAATTTCATAATTACCATTGCCTTGGGATCTTTAAAATGTGTTAATAAATTTAAGGCACTCGAATCGAAATCCTATTCTTATATTAATTGAGCAGTTAGGCAGTTAGTCGATGCTACATTGGTTTCTTTGTTTAGCGGCAACAGTTTTGGAGAAAACTGTAAAAATAGTAGGTTCGGTTAGATTGAAGTAATTCCCCTTTTCACATATTGTTGAGAACCTCTTTGGTGCCACTAATAAAAGTAAGGAGTAAACTATTGTAAGCAGAGTAAAGTAAATCAAAATTTTTTCCCGGCGACTCAGGAATTTAGATATTATTCCAACAGATTCAAACTTAACCTAGTTAATACATTACAGTTTCGTAAAATACACGGAGATTTTTACACCTGATCAAACATAAAATAATTTCAATAAATCGAATTTAATATGACATTGAATTTTACTTCATTCCTTTCTTGGTTAAATCTTGCTCAAAAAATAATCTGAATACATCTAACCTACTCTTGGAGTTATGTACACTGTAAAGGCAACAGGTTAAGATCTCCTTTTTAGGTTAAGATCAGATATAGCTGTTATCGAAGTGCTCCAAAGTACATTAGAATTTAGTAAGGTTAAGAATAATTGAAATCATAAACTATTGATCCCACTGCATGTATTATTAAGTACATTAAAGAGTTTTCGTACATTATATTACTTAGGAATATTAAAATATTGAATTTGTTTTACAAAATTTATTTGAATAAAAAATTTCAAACGGTCGGCAACTGTCATTAAAAATATATGTTGCATAAATGTTTCTTTAAACAGTTTAGATTCATGTCCGTAATATAAAATTTCTTAGAAACAGGTTCCAACTCCTCATTAAAATATTTTCAACTATTAGCTTTCATAAAGCGTTCATAAACATTTCAACTATGAATTCAGTTATTGAATTAAATATTTAAACTTTAAACTTTTCGACTTTAAGCTTTCAGAAGTCTTTGATTGTATGCATATTTTTGGCTTCAAATATTGAAACCGTTGGCAACAATCAAATTTTCTTATTTTAAACTATTCAGGTAATAGATAGGTTAAGCCTATGGTAACTGTTCATTATGTATCCCATGGGGAAAGTGTAACTTTGCATTGCAGTCGACTGTTTATTAGTTTCGCAATTTTTTAAAATCGGATATGAACGAATTGTAGTTCGACCAAAGAATTTCATCTATTAAAGAAACTAGTACATATTAATATCGAGCGAATATGATCCCATCTTCTGCTTCTTCTTCTTCATTTCGCAAGTCGACTACAATTAGAAAAAACAAAACAAGTTATCGATATTCATCGATGCCAGTTTTGCCTTCTCACAGCAGTCGATATCGATAAAACTGGAAATTTTGCAAAACAAAACTCTACCTGACTAAAGCGGGATCTCCTTTATTAAACGGTTACCCGTAAGACCACGGTTTTTACATCGCCCCTTTGGATCTATTGTGTATTTACTAAGATACATGGTTCCTTTATACGTTTTTGAATTGGTGTTATGGAAGTTGAACCATACAACTTCCCAATAGTTTTTTATGCACAAAGAGTAAGATTATTTGTGTCGGCTTCTTCGACATAAAATTTCCGATTATCACTCCTACCATCAGTCTTCCATCACACGAAGTAAACAAATCGACCAAATCAGCCAATCAGGAAAATTTTCCATTGCAACGGTAATCAACTGCGGCCTCTGTAAGCATTTCAAGTACAAACTTCGATTCATACCGCAGCTATATTGTTTGAAGTCATCGCTTGGCTCAATTGCGTTGCGCAATTCGTGATACCGTTGTTGGCTTCACGAGCCGCCCATAGCATTGGGCTGCGCTGCCACCCACTTTGCGTTCATATTTCATGTGGCATTGCAACGTGAACTTCTTAAATGTTTCGGCTCCTTAAATAATCCCCTTCTAATTTACCTATCCACTCAAACTACCATACATATTTGGCAATAAAGTGCACGATTTCACCTTAACTGACTCAGCCTGCAGCAAATTATTTGGCCCACCTCTGCCACCAGGCTTTGTTATTTATGTACTTGCCTCATGAAAGCACTGCGTTGTAATCCTTGTCGCTGTATATGAGGCAATGATTGGAATTCGGTTGCTTTTTCTGGGCCGACAAATTTATTGTATTATTGATACTTTTCTTAGATGGCCGATTGCTGCCAATTGGCATTTTTTTTGCAGATTTGTGCGTTATGACCAATTGGGTTTTTTGTTAATGGCTTTGAAAAATAATGAGGCGCCAAGTGATCGAGCAAAAAATAAAGTCATGTAGTGAAATGTATGTGTGTGGTGAAAAGTATGACAACACATTTCAAAAAATTTTCCAGCTTTTTTTGGCGTTATAGACGTTTCCGGCTAAGTTCTATTCAAAAATTGGATTCTCCAAGCAATTCTTAAAGATGTATTAAATATTTTTGGAAGCTCATTTCGTTATTTCTGACGAATTGCGACCTCAAACTCTTCCAGAACCGGATCTCTCCGAAAGCCATAGTTCAAAAAAAATCAAAATTGGTTTCTACACTGACCTGTGTTCAATTCAACAAGATTATACGAGGGTTGACGACTGCCATATTGGGAATTCTTTCACAATCAGGTCAAAAGCAATAAAATGGCATAAAATTGAAACACATCTTGAGACCCTACTCACAATTGCTGGAACTAAACTCTTATGAGGTCTGGACCACAAGTGACTGTAATTAAGACATCATTATGGCCATTGTCTGTCAACTTGATAGTATTCTCAATCTAATCTACGCCAAATTCGTAACATCTCCAGAAGCCTGACAACATTTTCATCACATCTGCTTTTCCAGAGTTTTACACTGTAGGAGTTCCAGGTAGTGGATTTATAAGCAGACCTAGCCACATGATCTTAATTCAAATGAGAATTTTGTGAATTAAATTTAAGAAATAAAGATCTAAGAATTAAGCTACCAATAATAAAGAATAGTCAAGCTTGTGTCAAAATATGGGTGGTGGACTGGCTTTTCAAAATTCATGGACAAGAAGAGAATAAATAAGAAAATATTTCGTTTGGCAAACTAATAGTAACAAATACTATTTCAAGTTTGAACACCTTTTGCAAAAATTTCAACCATTATTTCAAATTTTTTTTATTTCAACAGCTCTCAGTTGAAGAATTGTAGCGAATTTTGAAGTAGCTTTCATTCCTAAGGATTTTTAGAACTTTTATAAAATCTGAGCTTATTAGTCTGCAAGGATAGACATTTTACCTACAATATGCCCTAAAATAGCTCCTTGCTTTCTCTGAAGCGGTTTAATTACCAATTGTGACTTTGTAGGTTTGCTTTCGTATTTTGAATTGAAAAAAAGCTTTGCATATGAAATGTTATTCCTTTCCCAGAATATTTGTTTACCCTAATAATAAGTTAAAAGTTTCGCCATTGTAAATTTGTTGTAAAAATAATTAAATTACATTTTGCTAAAATTTTACACACCCTATACACATATATAACATGCCTGTTTTCCCATCAAATTCCATTTGCAATTTCAGATAAACCGAATATATGATAGGCAAGTTGAGAGACAAAAACGACTATTGTTTGACACCCAGCATATGCCAAATGGTTATCTCACTTGTCGCTTCGGGTAGTTAGAGAGAATATCAGCTCTCGCGCAAATACCAGTTTTAGCTTTTTCAGTCACACAAAACTACATTAAATGCAGGCAAGTAAAATAAGTGGTCAACACAGCTAAGCTCCTCATTTTGTTGGAGAATACAAAGAGCAAGAATGATAGAGACTCTTAATAGAGAGCCAAATTACTGGAGTATTGAAAACTCCAACTGAGCACGTGAAAATTTTGGTCTCACTTTTTATTTAATGGAGCAATCGCCCCGAAGGTGTTTTGCTCTTCATACATGGCGGTGTGAAGACTCTCATTTAATGCTGTGTATGTTTTGTTTATTTCGTTTTCGTTTCGTTTCTCAAAATTTGCAACCACTGTGTGTCCGATGCCGCCAAACGCCGCATGGCTGTGCATTAAAGAATCAACAACAACACAAAATGCAAAAATTAAAAAATACTCACTCGTGTCTATACATACATATTTACATATTTAAAATGGAGGCGTGTTGATTTGTGGAACGAATATGTAATCTACATTTGTGTATTCCTGTGTTTATACAATACCTATATTAAGGGTAGACAATAGTAGGGACAAGAAAAGAACAATGAGCGAGTAAATAAAAAAAAGTGCAAAATTATTTCAATTACAGTGTAGAAATATGGAGATTCTCAAAGTAATTTAAAATTATGCATAGTAAATAAAATCGGAGGCCAAAATTCCATGTAAAAAAAATCTCAAAATATAAATCAATATGAGAAAGTCATCCCATCGCATAAAACTAGCTTCCAAATAAATTGCTGATACAGAAAATAGAATTAACGGGCCAAATAGTCCAGGAAAATCATCGTTGAAATACTTTCGAAAATATCGAGAAATGGACCGAAACTTAATCGCAGTAAATTATACTTGTGTGGAGTCAAGAACATTTCTATGCTCGTTTGTTTGCGAATCTAGTATCTCTAAAAGATATCAACGAAAGCCTCCTTGCGGCGTCCTTTCGGCAACCACAAAATTTGGGTATTGCTAAACTCGGAATTTAAACACGGTTTTTTTTAGCTCTAAGAACTGTAGAATTGCCTGAAAATCTTTAAAAAGTAGGAGTCAGCCATTTATCTCTGTTTGTAATGCTTTTGGCTAATGGTGTTGCTGCAACCTTTGACATCGTAGCTACGAATCTCTGTCAAAGAAATGTATCGATTAATTTTTTACTTTAGGAAATATATGAATATTTTTTCATTGATTGCACAAATACGTTTAATTTAATACCGATATTGTAATACCAAATTATTTTTTATTACATTTTCGAAAATTTGGCAGCCCTTTTCAAAAATAACTGCAACAGAAACTTTTGTTAAACTTAATTCGAGTGATGCAAATATTGTAACCATTATTTTATTTTCATCAATAAAATTTAATTACAAGTTTTAAATAGGTGGCAACCATTTTCAAAAAGTAATTTCAAAATTTTATTATCTTGAACCTTTTTAGTTTGTTACATATATTATAATGAAAAGTTTGCCTTCGAATTTTTTTTTAAATTTTTAAATAGGTGGCAACCATTTTCAAAAATAATTTCAAAATTTTATTATCTTGAACCTTTTTAGTTTGTTACATATATTATAATGAAAAGTTTGCCTTCGAACTTTTTTTTAAATTTTTAAATAGGTGGCAACTATTTTCAAAAAGAATTTAAAAATTTTGTTATCCTGAACATTTTTAGTTTGACATATATATTGTAATGAAAAGTTTTTCTTTGAAAACTTTTTTTAATTTTTAAAGGGGTGGTAACTCTCAAAGAAATTTTAAATAAAAGATTTTAGAAACCTATTTAGTTTGTAGCCTTGTATTTATGTATATCACAAAACTTTCTGACTTTAAAATTTCAAACACGCTAACGACAAAAAACTATCCTACTTTAAACCACTCGAGTATTACACCAAACGACCAAAAAAAAATTTTAAAATTGGTTCAATCTACACTAAAGTGGCGCGTTGTTGCGCAACAGAATTCCATTGCAGTCACTTATTTTTACTGCTGATGTAGTTTCATATTAAAATAATTTTATTTTAATATCATACTTATGGAATTGCAAATCCAACCCACAGTGCAACACTCATGATGAGTTCGTTAGTCGGTGTTGTAAGTAGCTGCGACTGGTCTTCTTGGTCACATGAAGTAGAGCGGAAGTGGTTAGAGGGAAACACAAATACATACAGACATTCATAATAAAAGCAGCAATGGAAACGAAGTGCAAGGCGTATTGAGGACTACTACCAACTTCACTGAAGTCTGGCTCGATATTTGAGTGTGTATGTTGAAGATTGTGTAGGTGACGCTTCGTTGGCCAGCTATCGAAAAAAAAATAACAAAAATACACAATGTGGCTGGATGTGTGAAAGCATATGATTGTGTGTGCGTATGAACAAAACACGTCTAGGCGGCTGGCTTTCTGATTACTTGACGCTTCTCGTTTACGCTCGAGTAGCCCACAGCAAAGTGTTCTCAGCGCGGCTTGAGCAAGAATTTTATCTTTTCGAAGCATGGAATGCAAGTTTATCTCAAAGTGCGCAAATGTGACTGTGTGTGTGTATGTGCGTGCGCGTTTGTATTTGTTTTTGTGTTTAGTTGAAAATCTCATTCCTTTTGTTCAATGGTCGATGTATGTACATTGGTTTCGTACTGCGCGCCTTTGTCCTTATTATTATTATGGCGCTTTTGTTTGTTTTTGTTATTGCTTTTGCAGAAATTGAAATTTTTGAGCAAAATCAACAAAACTATTGGAAACAATGCGCAGGCGGCATCCACGCAGCACCCATTGCGCTCAGCGTCACTCACACAACAAAAACGAAATAGCTCTCTTTGCTCCGCAATTAACGAAAGTGCGCTCTCCAGCGAATATCCGCCACATTGAGTGTCACACAAACACACACACACAAATGACACACACATGGCAACTGAAGAGCGCCTCCACCGAATTTGCTCGCACCAATAAGAAATACTCGCACTCAAACAAGAAAATACCATTGAGCGTGCATTTTACAACGTTGTTGTTGTTGTTAAATTTGTTTTAGTTTGCCTTTACAGCATGCTGAAAAAGCGTAATTTTTTGCCGTCAATTTGCTGGTGGCAATTTACTCGGCTTATTCGCCGTTGATTCTGAGTTCGCTTCAAATGCTGATTGACTGCTTGCTTGGCTTTGCTTTGGCGTGTTTGTTGGCGTCCAACTCTGCTCAGTACAATTGTGACCGTTATTTCGATAAGTTGTAAGTGCGTATCGTATAAAAATCGCTTTGGTGCTGCTTCCGTTCGGTATAGTTTATTTGTTGTGTGTGTTTTGAAACGTCATATCGAATAGCAGTAAATGAAATTTGATGAAGTGACATCGTAAGGTCGAGACAAACAACAACAAAAAGGTATAAATAGTGTGGCAAAATAAGGCAAAGTAACTAAGTAAATGCATGCTTACATAAATTTGTATGCATATATGTATGTATGTGTGTGAGCAGATGTTGTGAAGGATGTGGAAGTGGTAAAGTGTCAAAAAGTTAAAAACTTCAAATGCGAATGGCAAAAATAAAAAAAATTGCAAATTGAAGTTTCAATGCATATGTAAATGGCAGTTATTTACATTAAAAACAACAAATTATAATTTCACATCAGTTTTAATTAAAGTTAATTAAATGTATCGCCAAAATATTCCCGAACGAAATTTGATTTCACGCAAATGTTCACAAAAGCTGTTTTGTGTTGTACGTGTATGTGTGTGTTTTGTATGGATGTGTGTGAATTTCACCAGCGAAACAGCGTATAAAATAAGTAGCCATTCCTCACTGCCTAATTTATACTAGAATTTTACAAAGTTAAGTTAAATTTTGCTAATTT
The DNA here is from genome assembly GCA_021498325.1 of Bactrocera minax. Lineage (NCBI taxonomy): Eukaryota > Metazoa > Arthropoda > Insecta > Diptera > Tephritidae > Bactrocera > Bactrocera minax. The sequence goes on from JAKEEE010000023.1 coordinate 1,598,366, forward strand.
CGGAATATTCAAAATCAACGTTTTTGTTGTCAGTTTTATTGAAAAACCGGAATTATAGTGCAATGCAGCACTAAATAATTTTGTATCACGTGTTATTGGTGTTTTATTTATTTTCGTAATTCTTACCAGCTTTATCTACTTTCATGCACGTATGTATGCCTGTGTATGTTTGAGGAATATTTTACCCACCCACTTAACCAAGGGTCGAACGTTCCCGATGACCATAGACACGGCACTCCAAAACACACTCGACGACTGATAACGCTTGATTAGCGATGTTGAAATTGGATATTGCGGTTTCGCCACTTGTTTTGCTCGTAATTAATCAAATATTCTGTCAAATGTGAAAAACAAAACTATGGCAGCGAAAATAAATACAGGAACGACTGCGTTACAAATATAGGTGTTTATTACATAAATAATAAGAAAAATATAATATAAAATATAAAAAATATATAAATATAAATAATAAATAACAAAAAAAAGTGTTACAAATATAGGCGTTTATTACATAAATAATCAAAAATCTATGAAAACAGCGCAAAGAACAAAATGAAGAAATAAAGTGTTAATAAGTGAAGAGACCAACAAAAAAAAATCCTTAAATAACACAATAGAAATAAAGTAGATATGAAATTAAATAATCGTTTTATTTTTTTTTATTGTAATTTGATTTGAAATAGCAATATTTTCCAAAGAAAACAAAAAAAAAAAAGAAGAATTTGTTAAGTGTAACGCTAAAAACCAATAAACATAAGACACATTCTATATCAAACTGCGATGCGAGCCAATAAAAATTTCAAAATTATTATAAAATTTTCTCTTCAAATGTACAACATTTTACACTATATATATTATTATTTTATATATATTTACGTATTTATTTCTAATCGAGATACAAACCAACGCTGGAACACGATTAAATTTTCGTTTTAGCTGTTTGATCAAACTAAGCTGTTTAAACTATATCAGTAAAACAGAATAAGTAAACAAAGAACAAACAAAAAATTAGTTTCATTCACACGCCTCCGATCCGCGATATGGTCCGAGCGTGAAACCACATTAAAATCCTCCAATCTCTACCCACTGGATGAAAAGATAGAAAGAAAAGTATTGTTCTCAAATAAAGCGCATTTTCCAGAGCGTTAGAAAATTGTTGAAAATACTGTTAAGTTAGCTGCGGTTCCCAAGAATTTTGTACGGGTTCATTCACGAAAGTTCCATGTTTTTGTTTTTTGTTTTTTTTTGGTTTTTTGCTTCGAAATACTTTGTGGTAGTTGGCCACAATTATACTCTTAATAATAATTACTTAGCTCATGTTGTTGCTTTGGATGTGTTTATACTGCAAATCTTTACCGAGTGTTTCTCTGCAAGTGGAGTACTATAAAATCGGTTATTTATTATGCATTATACAAGACAATATTATGATTTGTATAGTAATGATTGAAATAAATTAAAAGAACCACATACTTGCACCTCTGTATTGTGGCCTTAGCCACGGTTAACGCTAATATTGTGAATAAAATATTAACATGTTGATACTAATGTGTTGACTCTTCGTTTCACAGAAGTAATTTCTAAAACCGATATAAAATGTTGAAGTACCAAGATTCGAAATATATAATAATTATATGTTAAAAACTGCTCATTTGGAGCGAGAGAGAGAGAGAGAGAGTTTTTTCAGACCTAGTAGAGCTATTTCTCATGTGGAAGACCTAGCAACACTGAATCAAGATTAAACACAATAAAATCCATTTTTTCGATAAAGCCAAGCTTGCAGCATCCATTTAATAGGATATCCAGTAGCTTTATTAGAAAAAGCCGTATATCAGTATGTGTTTGTAAATAAATATGTATGTATGCATGGGCATTTTTAGAAAAACCACATGTCTTGTAGAAACCCAATCGAAAATACTTTATATGCCCATATTATTGAATACATACATACATACGTACAAACATACAATTGCATGTAGCCAGTCGTAACCGCGATTATAAAACGAGCTGGATCATTTTTCAGAGAAGCATGCTCAAGATCATCATGGGGACTTAAAAGCAACGACGATAGCATTGGCCACAAAGATTTATAATACATACATACAAACACGCATGTATTGTATAAACAAAAACAACAACAACGCAAAAAGTCCATGCAGTTTAGTAATAAATAAAGCGGAGCACCCGAGCATAACAATTTAAGAACTATAAGGAAATAAACGATGAAAACGACAACAAAAAGAATAAGAAAGGAAAGTAAAAGACCAAAACCTATTATAAAGAAGATTGAAGAAAAAGACAATAAAAACAAAGCGAATACTGTAGTGAAAACAAGTAAACACAACGCCAGAACTTGATATCCATCAAAGCGAAAAACAAAGCGAGGCACACACAGCAAAATGTTAGTCCCTCAGAGAGCTATGCGAAAGGGGTTCGCAAATGTAATAGGGCATACTGGCATATGTATACCTATATACACACATTTATTATATATACTACACTATGCTTGCACATAAGCGCTGTAAGTATATGTATGTGTACACACTTGTATATATATATATATATATATATATAATCTGGACTTCAATGCAAACAAACAGCTAATTTTTAAACGAATGTCGCTGAGAAAAGAGTCGGTTAGAGAAAAAGAATGTTGATAAACGACATGTAATAGCGAGACGGTAAAGTTCTGAGTCAATAAACAATGCGGAATGCAGTGCAGCTCACAAAGTCGTAACTTTGCTTTTGGTGTACCAAAGAAATGACCAATACAATTGAAGAAAACGGAGGAAATGGAATGTTTATCTAGAAAAAAACTAAGTAAATACATAATTAATGATAAGAGTTTGATTGGTGTGTTGGAAATTTGCGACTTTATGACATTAGTATAGTTAAGAAAGTGAAGTACGAACGGATGGGAGTGGGTCATTAAATTAATGCAGTAAATAAAGGCTGTTGCGTGTAATCGTACATATTAAAACAAAAAACATTATTACAATGCATGTACTTAAAAAATGTATTCGACAAATTTCATAGTGGGAAAATTAGCAGAAAAAAAATTATGAAATATATACATGTGAGAAATCGAACAAATTTCAAATTTAATAAAGAATAAAGGAAAAATAATAATAATACTAACAAAATCAAAAATAAAAATGTAATTTAAATAAATGGACAAAAATATAAATTTAAAGTGATTAAAACATAAATATATTTAAATGGAAAAATAAATTAGATGATGAATATAAAAGAATTGTATTGAAAAGTATGATATAAAACTTTTTGAAAAGTTAAAAATTTGCAAAATCCATGAAATGAAATTTTAATTTATATTTATTATATATAATATAATATAATACTTTACTATGTTTTAATTATAATATAGTAAAATATTATAAATAGTATTACAAATAAATAAAATTTAAATTTCAGTTCATCTGTAAAAAAAATAAATATAGTGATAACAAAAATAAAATACTACAAAATAATAGCAAAAAAATAAATATATAAATATGAATTAGAATTAGACATAATTAAAATATAGAGATATTTCAAAAAATTATAAATAAAAGATAATGAAAGGTAAAACTTAAATGAAAATAAACGAAATAAATAAATAAAAAAAATAAAATATTAAATTTATGCAATAAATAATTTAAGAAATGCGTTGAATAAAGTTTTAATGTAAATAAATAAAATTAAAATGCAACTATGCACTGTTTACAAAAAACTTAATTAATCAATTTATACATAAATATGCAAAGGAAATATTTTAAAATAATACATAATAAAAATGTGAATAAACCATTTAAAAGCAATATTTATGACTTCCTATTTAAAATAATGTTGATAATTAATTTCAGTACTTCAAATTGAGAAATTAAACAAAAAAAATTGGCATTAAAATTACTTATATGAAATTATCTAAATTATATAATGACACACAAAGAAACATAATTTAAAAAATAATCGAGATAAACCAAAAAAAAAATATATATAAATTTATTGAAATGGTAGCAACAAAGAAAACTAACTTAAAGGAATATCCGTTCTTGTTTAAGAGAGTAGCGAAGGAATACCCGCTAAAATATCAAAATGCAGCATTCTTCAAGTTCAGCGACTTTGCTTTAAAAATTAAATCGATATCAATTGCAAAAATGCCACTTCGAAAAAAAAAAACAGGCAGAACAAACAAAATGAAGGTTTCGTTTGTTTGCGAAGTGTTGTGAAATTCCTAATATGGAACTTAAATAGTTACAAATATATAGTTTTTGATATTTTAAAATTATTGCAATTAGCTATAATTAACTTCAATAACCAACACATAAATAGTCATAAGTTTTACTCATCACTGCACTCTTACACACGCGCATATGGCAAGATGGCAAGAAGGCGAAATGACAAACAAAAAGGCTGAATAAGCGCAAAAGGAGATGGAGTGGATGGATGGTGGCCATTTCAAGAATTTTGTCAGCGGAGTTAATGGCAAACTCTGGCAGACAGGCTGTTAAATGTGATTGTGCTCCATAGCATGGAATTTGAGTAGCAAAAAACATTGAAACTACGTTTGTAAATGTGTAAAGAAGTATGCAGGAGTTGTTATGAATATTGTTGCGACCAAACAAGCTACAGTATTTAAAACCTTGTCAATCGGGTTACTGCAAAGTATCATTTATTTTAATATTTGTAGTACTTTCGACTTCACTAAGCGAGAACAATAATCGCATAACTACTAAAAAGTGGGTTGTTAAATCAAAATTCGGCGTAACAGGAACAATTTGTAAAAATTTCTCTTTTAATGTTTTTATTTTCAATTTGTTAAGGTTAGATCATTATATGCATATTACAAATATGTTCGAAATTTTTGAGTGTATAGAATTTGGGCAAAATATTTCGACGACATCGAAGAAATTTTCGATCGAATGAAATATATTCGTAATACTAATACTTTAGCTGTAAACATATTCCGAATAAAGATAATACTCTTCGATTGGCCGTATTGTAACTGTAGGGCTATATACCAAAAATATTGTAATTTGCGATTGAAATATATACCATGCGTAGTCCATAAACAGCTATATTCTAAATATGGGCGAAATTGGGCAATACTTACAATTTGTGAAATAATTCGTCTTTAATTTTACATTCAAGTTTTATCGGTTTATATAGAATGTTAAGGTAATTTTTCCAAATATTAACTAAATCGGTCATATAATGAACCCGATAATTTATCTGAAATCAGCGTCCATTTAATATGCAAACTATAACTAAAATCGTCTGGCTGCTAAAATATTTGGCTAATGAGTATTACTTATGTATGTATTTTAAAATACCTTAATGATAAAACGGCCAAACTCTTGCGCCACCTTACATCTAACAACGCAATCAAGTATTCGAACGGCCACTACAAACGACCGAGGCCTATTACGCTGTTATTACTTTCTGACCATTTCGGCATTTATCGAGAATATTGGCAGCCGCATCATTGGTGTGCACTTCCGCCGCATAGCGCGCGTCACTCTGATGCCAAAACTCTAAGCACGCTGCAGACGCTAAAGGCAGCGAGTAAAGACACGTTCTCAGTTTACATTTATGTTTGTGAATCTGTGTATGTATATATCGCTGTATCTATGTATATGTATGTGATTGGTTTTGGTCAAATAATGCGATGCTGCGATGTGTTTGTTGTTACTACACGTAACTTTTTTGAGGTTATTGTTACTATAAATATTGGTATGTTTATATATAAATATTTATATATATATATATATATATATTGCTTAAATATCGACATTTATTACTGCTAATTAGTTACTACCTACTCTGACGCGCACTCTCTTATCACCTTGCTCTCGCAGAGCGCAATCCTGTCGCTTAACAATTTCGCAAGCATGCTATCTCTTTCACCTGCAAGGATAAACGGCCACTGCTGAAATTTTACCAAAAACATGGTTCAATGCCAAAACCAAACTTACTTTCGTATGACTAGAGACTTCCGCTGAGAGTGAGCGAGAGCGAGAGCGAGAAAGTTGAAGATGACGGAGAGCGTAATGGCATAGAAATTTTGAAAAGAATCAAAGGCACAGCACAAACTCAAACAACAGGCTACAGTGGTTACAATAATTTCAGCAAGTTGCAACAACAACGATGACCAGCATTTCATGCAACAATGAGCGGGTGGAAATGTTTGTTGTTGTGTACGTCAACGGCCTACCAGTGGCACATGGCAGACCCGAGCGTGCTCCAGCACTCCATCTTCATAACCAGTTTAAACGCCACCACTGTAACAGCGACAAGAAAACAAAAGCAACAACTATGCATATAAGCAAAGCAATGCTGGTCTGGATTATGCGTCATCGGACGCTCGTGGCAACACATTATTACTACGGCTCTATGGTACAGCGTTCGCTCGTTGTCGTTGTCGTCGCCGTCGTCGCCGTTGTTGTTGTTGTTGTTGTGGTTGTTTTAGTTTTGTTTTTGTTCAATTTCGGTTTTAGGGTTTTTGGCGCTGAATATGCTCCAAAGTGTGGCCATCTCCAGCGCGGTCGCCGCACGATTCAAATGATTCTCCGAATTCAGTTGACAAAAGTCGCCTCACGAGGGCAGTTCTACTTCTAAGTTCGAACTTATGCCAGGCAGTGATTTATTGCGCCTGCCAATTTTATGCGCGCGTCTCTTCAATTGCAACAACAAAACAAAGCAAAAAAAACCGTAATAATAAAAAATAAATAATAAAAAATTAATAAAGTCTGTTTGCCGCTGCTGTATCAGTGTTTGGCCGAATTTGCAATAAAAACAACTTCATTGGAATTTCTTTGGATACCAGTATTTACGTGTGCATGCATGTATGTGTGTGTTTATCTAAGTGTGTGTGCTTTGTTTATTTGTATGCAGCAAGTGGCGCTGGCAACTGACAGCAAACTGCGGCATACCACGCAAATTGGAGGTTGTAGTTGCCAATAAAACAAAAATAAAACAAAAAAAAACAGAGAATAATAATAATTTGTGACTAAGAACAATAACAATAACAAGGCAATAAGTATAATAGCCCGTAGCTGAGTTATGTGGCGCAATTTTCTTTTGATTATTGATCAAACAAAGTGATTTATATAATATAAACAAAGAAAAAAAAAAATATTATAAAAAGCGCATGTTAAGGTTAAAGCAAGCAAGCATACAATGTAAATATATGTTTAAAAAATGTAACTGTATGTGTGTGTGTGTGTTTATTGTATATCTGCGACCTCATATAGGCAGTTCGGCTTGTGCGTGATGCCGTGGTACAAGGTTACGAGTTTGATTGTTATTTACTATCTAGATGCATATGTATGTATGTATGTAGATTTTTTGTATGTCCTTTTAGCAGCCGCTCCTCCGGAAGTTACACCTTAGCGGCTTATATACTTTATGTATATGCATAAAGCTGTGCTTAAAAAAAATAATAGTAATGACGACAAGCCAATACAAATAGAGGAGATTTCGTGACATTAAAGTGAGGCGGTAAGGAGTCTATCAGGCATCCAAAACGTTTATTAAACTTCTTCCTAAAAACTCTTCACTATAACCAAAAATTTTAGCGATTTTTATTTGTCTTTACCTGTCAGACTTCTAACTAAATCGCACCTTTATGGAATTCAGATTTCTTGACAACCTTACATAAGGCCTGATGGCATCCTTATCTACACTCTCTATTCAAATTTAATATTACGTGTATTTATTGCGTTTATGTTCTAGTTTCAAAAATTTTTGCATTCCGCTTGTGGGTTCTGCATAGTTTCACGCACAATACCCAAGTAGTTGTCATAATTCGTCTAAGATCGAACCTACTGCATTGTTCATAAAAGCTAAGTTTAAACACTCCAGTGTATATAAGTTATATTTATGGTATCGAAATTCAGTATTTCGAAGAACACGAACACGCTGTAGGAAACTTGTGCTCTTAAAGAGTGCAGTATTACTATGGCCTCTCCATAATATTTCGCTTTTTTCGATTGGCCAATCACAATAAAATTTAATGCCGAAACTACTTATTTAGTTTTAGCGAGAAAAGGCTTCTCATAAAAACCCAAAACATTTCGGAGTCAAGTTAAAATAAGTTGGAAACTTCAACTGACTGACAACAATAAAACATAACAGTACAACGTTTTCAATTTATGGAATTAGTTATGGTGTTAGTTAGTTAGCTAAGAAGTCGCAACTATTTGATTTATATATTATACATGAAATATGAATTAATTCCAGCACCACACCGAAGAAAGTCAAAATTATAAATCGAAAAAAGTCTGTTCAAATATTATTGGAAGAGAAGAAATACGCCATTGAGTTCATTACATGAGTAAAATCAGTGGCATTTTTAAAGAAATAAATTCAAGAAATAATTTTAAAGAAATATATTTTAAGCAAGATAAACCATGACGAGAAAAAAAAAACGAAACGACGAGATTTTATTCGAAAATTATTCAAAAAGTTTCGTACTTATTGTTAGAAGCAGTTCAGCAATATTTTAAAATTTTGCACTATCGTCAACACAATCTATATCTGTTTCTATCTGCTCTATATGTGTTTCTATAAACGTAACGTCGTATACATCGTATTATATTAGTTGTTCTCCATAAAATGCATTTTGATAAACTGCGTTTTGATTTGACTTCTACAGATTATAACCTCTCCAAAGAAAATGTTCATAGGAAAAAAATTTTTCATCGTTAAGCGCGTCAAAGTTTCACTGTTAATATGTGTTGTATTATATTGGTATCTCTCATGTCTATTTCAATTTCGAACTGTTTCGAACAAATGAGGCTCGTTCAAATTATTATTATTTTTTTTTTTCTCGGGGTAACCCTGGTAACTGATTAAATGGAAGAAATTGAAAAGAACTGAAGAAGCTCTCTCGATTCTGATGGACCATTCTTGTTATAAAAAATGAACCGAATTGTTTGAATACCAATTGGAAATTCTATCAAATTTAAAGGTGGCTATTTTTTAAATATTTCTTTTCCAAATGGACGATTTCTTGCTTTACAAGAACAGTTGTTGCTTAATTGAGATTTGTTTCCTAACCACTAATGTGATAATACCAAGTAAATATTGAAATAATTACTTAAAGAATTCATGTGTTCTTTAAGTGCCAGCACCTCTTTTTAATTAAATAGAGAATACTGTAGAAGACTCTGGCTATACCTATTATCTCATTTTATCTATCTTGTTTGTATTAAATATTGCTCCCGTGTCAATTTATACCCGCTGACTTAATTATCCTGTTACTCATTATGCATTATTGCATTTATTCACGTTTATACCGAAGGATATGCATGTATTTATGCCCGTATAGCCGTATTTAAAAATTTTTGATTACTTTGCCGCGTGTTTGCTATAAAAGTTTGTCGTTTGCTCTTTCTAGATTTATACATCTCTATGTATTTATACAGCAAACCATACATATACTCAACAGGAATACATTGGCACATACATATAAGCATATATTTCGCATCCATAAAGTTTTTAACCTCCTTCCTCCTTTCATTCATTAAGTGGCATCATCTTTTGTTTTAAGTTTGTTGTCTGCTATAAAATTGTATATAGTTTAACATAACTAGAACTTTTTTTTGTCAGTGTATTGACTGTTTTAACCTCAAATAAACCTCAACAAAAGCACTGAATGATTCAATTAACTGCAGTAATGAGTTTGTCATTGATCACTACTGTTCAACTTCTCGAAGTAACTTCGATCTGGTTTGCAAACATTAGGGATATTCCCAACGACATTGAGATTTTATTGATTATTTTTCTAGGCTTCAGAAATAAGTATAAGGAATGTAAATAGTCAATTAAGCTGTAATTATATATTGTGGAAGTCAAAAATACTCTCAGATCCGGCCGCTATTCAACAAAGGAATAGTTTTTACATCTGCCAAAGTAAGTCAAAGTTAAAATAAATTCTCTTAATTGTTCATTGACTTAAACTGGAAGTTTGAACCACGACCCTCATAATTGGAGAACTTTGCTGAAAGATTTAGTGCTTACAAGCAGATGTTCTTAGCTCAATTGCTAAATCCAAATGGATTAAAGATTTCGAAAAACCTTAAATTTTTCCAAAGTCAAGATTCTTCTACCAAAATTACCAAACTTGGCTAAGCTCACAGGATTTAATACAAAAAATAATGGCTTGAGCAATATTAATAACTTATTATACGATCGTAATTGTTTGTTTGCTTTGTTTTTTGCGAGAGGAGCGAAATTTTCTTAGTATTTTTGAAGAAAGAGCTTACTATAATATAGCATTATGTTCTATATAGCTTATTCTTTAACCAAACATGCTACCCTCATACTACCTTCGGTAAAAACCGAATTCTAATGCAGCCCGTTAAAAAGGGAAGAGAGAGAAGGGCTATCGCGAAATAAACGCTAAGTCTATCTAGATCTAATTTAGAGCAGGCGTAGCAGAGCATATTTTTTCAGTTATGATTTTTCTGTATTGATTTTCTAGAAATTTGCATAAACTAACCGAAAGTTCATTTCAACAGAACAACATAACAGACATGAAAAATCTACGAAATCACAAACATAATTGTTGCCCGTCAAAAGGTCACCATCACCATCTTAATGAATAGGCTGATATTAATACGAATGAAAATGAAAAGGGTGGAAGATCAAAAACAAAAAAGCAAACAAATTAACTCGAAAACAGAAAATTAATCAATTCAAGTGTGCGGCCGCATGACAGTTCCACCTTCGTGTTTTCTCTGCACCTACACGCCCTCTCCGCCCACCTCATGCAATTATGTGTGCACAAGAAAACGGGCGAAAAGTTTTGATTTCATGTCGTCGCGTCGTTGGCAAGCAGTTTAGTTGACGACTTTAATTTCTTTTATCATGAACACAAATGTTTTAGTTGATTAGTTGGAAATTTCAAACAATTTTTGTTGTTGCCGCAATTTTTTTCAACTTTTTGGAGTGTGTTTTATTTTTCCCAATGTTAAGTGAAAAACAAAGATTTTTAATTAAAACGTAATCAGGCGACAAGTCAGCTGGCGACATGCCGTTCATAACCGTTTCCCGTGGTGCACTACACCCGCCCTCACGCCCGGCATTGCGCTCAAGTCAATTAGTTAATGTTTGGCATAGTTTTGCAGGTGTGTTTTTGTATTTATAAATGCTAAGCAAAGTTGGTAGGTGGGGTGTAATGATATGTAAATTAGTATAGTGAATTATTTGTTGTTTTAAAACTGTGGAGATATGTAAGGTCAGAGAAAAAGGCGAAATTCGTATATAGGCCAATAAAATAAATGAAATAAATAATAAACAATTTTTTATTTAATTTCATAATTATTTTTGGCTTTTTTTTAAATTTTACTTAATGAATATTGTTTTTAAATTCCGTTATTGTTTATTATTTGTTTAATTTTTCTGCTTGTAAAATAAAAAAAATATGTATAAAACACATTTATATTCGCAAGGATAATAGTTTAATGCATATTTTTTTTTGAAGGCTGAAATTATTTTGAAATTAAATTTAACTCAAAATTTCTCTTTTATTGTATTTTAATATGCAACATGTTTTTTCTTTATAGCACAACCCAACCAGCGCGAAATCAATAAAATTTCCAAGCCCACAAATAGACATTTGAAAATTTTCGCAACAAAAGTGTTTAAAGAATTTCAAAATTGTGCGTGAAAAGGATAGAAAGAGCTGAATTCAATACATAAAAGTGTGAAAAGTGAAGGTAGAATTTGAAAATACAAGAAAATTCAAATGTTATATTTCAAACACAGCAACTAAAGTGTTACAAACAACCAAAATTTAAAAAGAAATTGAGTGAAATAAGAAATAAACAAGAAAAAATAAATATTTGCTTTGAAACCATTTAAAAACATCAAATTATTACACGTAAGTAGTAAGTAATTGCAAAAAACAACCATTAAAGTTAAATATACAATTTAAATCATACAAAAATGTTTGTTAAAAGGTATTAAAACATTTAATTGAAGTAGTCAACAACAAAAATTGTCTGAACATAAATAAAAGGAAGAGAATATTAAATTTATTATAGTTGTACACACATACATATTTAAAAGCAAAAACGTAAGGAGTAAAAACCATAATTCTAATTAAAAAAGTAAAAAATTTAAAAAATTTAAAAAATTTGAAAAATTGTGAAAAAGAAAAATTTTTAAATGTAAAAAAGCCATTACCGGAATAACAAAAATTATAAGGAAATACAAAATAAGTGAAGTTAAGAAGAAATATATTGAATTGTGTAAAATCAAAAAATTTTCGAAATACAAATAACAAACAAATTAAATTGTTTAACTGTATGCAACATTTCAGCTAATAAATAAAGTAAAAGATAACAAATTTCAAATCAAGTAAATTGAATTTATCACAAAACTCAAGTTTGATACAGAGAAAAATAAGAAAAAATTTAAGTCAAATATCAATTAAGAATTAACCAACACCAATATATAATAATAAACATTATAATATAATAATTAACAAAAAAAGAATCAAATAAAAAAAATCAGAATTTGTCACAAATAAAATCCAAAAGTATTTGTTCAACTAAAGTACTTAATAAAAGTGCTTAAGTTACTAGTAAGAAATATATGTCATTGCGAAAAGCAACAAAAAGTGTTTGAGTTATAAAGTAATTGTATTTAAGTGAAAAGAAGTGAAAGAAAATGTTTAATTGTCGCGCGTAGTGTAAATTCAATAAAAAGAAATTTCATAAGTAAAGCAAATTGTGTGCTTAAAAATTAAATTAAATTACAAAATTTTGTCCCTGAACCAAACAAAAATAATATCAAAATAATCGAATTATATTACACGCCAATTTCAGTGTTATTTTTAATTCAACAGCATTATATTAACAGCAGCAGCAGCAGTCAGCGAAATCAATCAAGATGCTATTCGAGAATCCCGCATTAGCCGCCAAATTACCATTCCCGTACAATGTTCCACCACCATTACAGGCGGCTGCCGCAGCAGCAGCGGTTCCAAATCTAAGGTAAGCACATTGGCATACTTCTATACTTACATACGTACACAATTACGTACTTACACTTACACTAACCCTTTGTGTTCGTACCCAAATTTCATCTTGACAACTCTTTCAATTATTCAGTATTTAAGGTTTAAGCATTATAAATTAACAACTTTGGAGTTTTTGCTTAAAATTTCTTTCGCCTTTTGTTCAGCGCAAAGTTTTGACTAGTCATGTGTATAGTCACTAGTCAAACTCAGTTGGCTACAAGTGTGTCAGACACACAGTATATACATATATTATATGTGTTTGTACGTTAACTTTTGTGTGAGCGTGTATAACCATTATTTGGTACTTTAATCTTTGCTTAAATTTGTTAGACCTTGAATACATTCAACATAACCTCAAATTTTCAGTTTTCTTTTTACTTATGTATGCTGCTTATTTTTCATATATTCTATGTATATATACACATATATTCATATGTATGCATATATTTTTCACATTCAGAAACTTAAACCCCAAAACCAACTTTATGAGGCTTCCAATAAGATTTTGATTATAAAATTCAGCCCTTTAAAGCAGGAAAGCCTGAAGTTAGACCATTTTCTGAAAACACCAATTCATTCGCATTCGCGAAAAAATATAAGATGATCTATAACAACTCGATCCGTAGCACCAGCTGGTCTAGAGCAGAAACTCGGTACCTTGCTACAGAACTTAAGAGAAACTTCGGCTTCTCTCATAAAGTAATAATGTCTTTCGAATATGTTGGATTTTGAAAAATATCCCACAACTGAATAATCCCACCTTCAAGTGATCTTTATTATTTTACGCCATTATCATATTTTGCGAATTATATAAACATTCTCGATATTGTTATTACCGTTGCCACATAGTTGATAGTTTTAGCAAAAATTTCATTATACCGACAGCTGTTGATCGGATATATATATATATATATATGGTTCTATTTCGATTCGGTAAGACCGACAGCCTTGGAAATGGGTGTCACAATAACTTGCTGAGAAATAGAGTTGCTCTTACGTTGATTTTATAGGTCCATAGGGGAAAAGTCAACATTACTTTTTATTTTGACTAAATTAAACTACATGGACCAGTGAATTTAGCGGAGCGAGTTTCCATGCACACGCGCTTAGCGTTGATTTTCTGTATGAACTTAGCAGCTAATGTCGTTGAAAGCGCCGAAAACGTCGCGAAATCATCAAAGTCTAGTCGTAACCACCTTACTTGGCATGTGCCATGTGCCATGTGCCGGCATGTGGCAAGTAGCAAGTGCCACGCCATGTGGCATGAGTTGTTGCTCTGCAGCACGGTTGACTGCTTTGCGTTACAATTTTCTGTTGCTCTCCATGTTACTGCTGGCTGCAGCAACCTGCTTTGCTGTTGCTTTTCGCCCGCTTTCCAACACCAGTAAGAACCTTTTGCTTTTTACACCATTCTTCCATTTCATGCTACTTACTGGTCCTTGTGCTTTGTTTTTATTTATATTCGCTCGCTTCGACGCGATTTTAATATGCAAATTGGTATCACTTAAAGTAAATCATACTTCATCCGACCTCCGAGCATTTATATGACTTGCTGTTCTTTAATAAAAATGGCAGAGTCTGGGGCTGGAGCTTACAGTGTTGGTTGCGAAAGCAGCTGTTATTCCTGTCGAGAATTTTCAATTGAAAATATAATCCCTGAAAAGTGTTGTGCAAGAAATGTTTCGTAAAGTGCTTTAAATACGCGCAGATATAAGAGACTTATGGCAGCAATTTTTCAAAACTTCGAAACACTTTTAATATCTCCTTACTAGTGTACACGTGAGCTCTTCCTGCAATGGGTTTTTGGAAACGGAGAAACAGTGATATGATTAGTGTATTGGTTTTGTCTTAGAGTCTGTGGATAAAGCGTAAAAGTATCACAAAACCTTGAGTTTCACACAGGTTTCTTCACGCAGCTGTACCCAAGTGACGGATAACCTCAATCACCATTGACTCTCTGTACTGTCTGATAAGAATTCACTTTTTGACCGCGAAAAGTAACTCAACAAATTCCTAATTTTTTCCCTTCTAAAACGACTTCTATTGTATGATTGGGCAGGTATTTTAGGTGTTATCACTAAAAGAACCTAAGGGCTGGAAAACTTGAACGAAATAAATAATATTTAATAGCTTCTGAGCGATGAATATGCGACAATTCTTTTGATAACTTAGATATTTGGGTGCCAAATTGCTTTCCACACATTTATTTCATAAAATATCCAAGAAAGGTGGATAATCCAAGAGGTCGATAATGTCTTGATTATTATATAAATACTAATATCGAAGAGTATTTTTCGAAATATTTTGACCCCTTTGGGTTCACAAAAACAAAATGAGGTGGTTTAAGAGAATTTTTCAAAAGCTACTAGACATCAAATTTTCGATATGGTTAGGACATTTCAGATCTTTTGATCTTGATAAAATATGCTTATTTTATTTTCAAGTCTCGTTTTTTTTTTTTTTTGTTTGAATGGGATTTTATATAACCCAGGTAATTGTTGATATAACCCAGGTACTTCGCCTTCAAAACAATGGACTCATAACTCAGAATTCAATTCTTATTGACTTTCTCTTTTACTAACGAAGCTTTATTCTTAACTTTATATTTATCTTTCATAATATCAAGTCTACAATTTCTGTTTTACTCATAATTCAGTTATATTGGACTTAATAAGAATGTTTTAGTTCCTTAGGAATTAGGCATGTTTATGTTCCTATATCGCAATTTTTTACTACTTCATATAATTTCGAAGTTCCAGATTCATCGATTTTCAATAAAACATAAAATTTCACATTTCTTTGGAGATATGCATTCTAATACTTTATGGATTATAGGATATTTGAATATTTTTTGTGGGTATGGTTGTGTACTATGTCTTTAGTAGAGGTGGTAACGCTTTATGTCTTACTTTCGCTACTTTCTATGTGTGTCTAGAACATATACCAAGCAGAGAAAATTATCTAAGTTGTTCTCGTAGTGTCACACCCATTTTTTTTTAATGTTGATTCTGTTTATACTTTTTTTTATTACATTGGGTATATAGTCCTTAACATTAAATTTATCGTTTTTGTTTTCAATAATATCACTTAGTTGGGGTTAATAGTTAAATCTGGATTTAAGAATTTCGAAGAAGTCATTTTAGGGGTTAATATCATTAAGCTTTTATAGATTTAATTTATTATGCCGATTTAGGAAGGATAATTAAGTACTGAACCAATTTTGTAGTTAATTTTCAGTGCAGTTTTTATCTAGCTCCAGCGTGCAACGCTTTACTTAGGCGTATATGAGGGTTAAGCACACATAGGTAGTGTAATGTTAGTAAAGCGCTAATATTTTGCCTACAGGGTCACTGCAAGTATGCAAAAATATATGTGTGAACACATCCAGACACGAAGTCATTTTATTCCGTTTAAAAGAAAAATAGCTCTCTTTCATTATATATGTATGCAAATATGTTTGTCCGACCAATCGTATATCCTCGCTTATTTTTCTTATGACCTTTAAGTGTTCTTTTAACTTTAATGGACTATTTTCTAATAATGAAATTAGAAATGAAATGGGGTTTCTGCTATGTTGATTCATTTACCCTCTTTATATAATATATTTTATATGTATCTATGCGTAGGGAAAGGATGCTGAATAGAGGTCAAAGCAGTACAAAATGTATATTCTAATGTATTGAATGACATTTTGTTTATGTGTGTGTGCGCTTAAACTTTCAATACTACCTCAATTGCCAAATTCATGCTTAGGTCCAATACTACTTAATTGTTTCTACTATGTATTGATTAAAGGTACTTAAGTATGTGCATACATATATATATATATATATATATATATATATAAATATATGTATCCATGACTAAGTATTTGTATGTATTATATGTATGTATTCGGGATGCTTGCATATGTTTGTTAAATCTATGTATGTGTTTGTTGTTAAAAGTGACTTGAAAATATTCAATTAGTAAAAAAGCAATAACAACGGCGCGTCTCACAAATTGGAGCGAACAGCCGTGTTGTTTAGACTTTTCAAGGTCATTTGTCTTAATTAATAATTATGTGCGATAAATTTATCTAGGCATATGTTGAGGTGAGGTGAATATTTGCGAGATGAAATGATAAAAGTAAGCGCATACTACATGTTTTCGTGATGAACAGTTAGCTACAATCCGACACCTCGAAATGAGTTAACGCTGTTGTGTTTCGCACAGGGTCATCAGCGCTCGTAAAAAAAAAACTGACAACAAATCTACAAGAACAGAAGCATAAATGCATGTATTTAACACCGTGTGTTTTTTTTTTTTTTGCAAAAGTTCGCTAATCAACGGCTGCGCATTGGCGCGCTTCGACAATTCCTTTGCGCTGTGATAAAAATCTGTAGGCATGCGCACATTTAAAATTACTAACTTTATTGCCAAAGCAATAAAATCGAAATATATGCGTGTATATAAGCATATAACACCAGCAAAAAGTACGAAGGAAAAGAAAAACGACGTAAAATGTTACATAAAATGAAGTAACAACAAAAATCAGGTTGAAGAACGCCGCTGACGAATTATCAATTCACTCCAAATCACGCGTTTATATTCATTTAAGCTTTTTTCCGGCTTAGGCGGCGGATTTCCATAGAATTAACATATTTTGATGGGTTTGCATCAGTGTATGTTTGTATATGTTTGTATATATATATACGATAACAGATGCCAGCAAAAGAGAAAACCGCAAACATGCGCCAGTAAAATCATAAAATCAGCTATATTTGTGTACGTATGTGTGCACGTGTCATAAACAGCGTCGAGATCGAAAGTTAAAGTCCATAACAAAAACAAAATGCGAGCATACCGCCATGCTTCAGTTGAAATATTTTAATTAAAACGTAAAAAAAAATCGCAAAACGCGCATTAGAAAACGAAAAAAAAAAATGCTCACTTTGGGAATGTGATTTTTATACTTTCAGGGTCGTTTGATAAATCTGTGATTTTTGTAAAATTTCTATAATTTGAATTTAGAAAATTTTCCCGCTTTAAATTACTGTATTTTTTTTTACCAGGTACACAAAAAAAATGCTTACTTGAAACGACCTGTCACCGCGTGTAATATATCCATATGATCGTATTATTCTTTCAAAGTCATTTCGTTAACCATTTCAAGGATTTCCCTGCCACACAGTGTGCTTTTCTCGACGTCAAGACTTCAAGTTTTTCAAGTTAAATTTCTTACTGACGAAAAGGTTTCGCTGCGTTGTCAAGTAATATAGCCGTTGACACTTTGAGGTGCCTTTTTGGCCGATGGATTCTTTTTGGCCTCGAAAAATGCTTGCAAATGAAAGTATTATCATTTGCAATAGCTTTCCTCTCACTTCCAAAAATATTTGCAAATATTTCACCTTGGGTACTTCAAGTGAACTATCTGTTCTATCTATGAGTTTTTGCGAGTGATAATAAAATAATCACTGACCTATTCAACCGCCTTCGTATTTAAGCAGTAAGCTGACAAAAAAAAAAAAAAAAAAAAAAACAGAAAATCTGTAAGCGGGAGCAAATTGTGCAGAAATCTCTAAATTGAAATCATTTATGACTTTTGTTTTAATATATGTGTATATGAACATTTATCTTTATACATATCTCGCCGCTACCGAAGGCATCTAAGCTCAATGAAGGAATGATGAAACAGTAGTCATCATATTTAGTAGAAATACGAACAACTGAAATGGAATTGCTGACAAAACCTTAATAACTACATATATACTTACACATATACATATAACATACAAACAATATTTAATAATAAATGTATACCAACATTATTTACTCTTCAAGGCATTTACATATCTAGCTAGAAAAACATTTGCTTCGCCCCATATTCTAGACAATATCTTTGCTTGCCACTTCTGCCAGTTGCTGCCTTCTCCTTGACATCCGCAAAATTGCCCGTACAATTAAACTAATTACGCTAACGATTTGGTGTTTGGCTTTGCTGCAAACAATTTAGTTAGCGTTGGGCGTATGCGTCATGGGGGGTTGATGGGGGGGCGTGTCGCCATCACTGATAGCAACAGCTTTTTACATATTATATGGTATTGTAGTTGTTGATTGACGGTTGAGATGTTGTTATACTCTCGCAACATGTTGCTAGAGAGTATATTAGTCTTGTTCACCTAACGGTTGTTTGTAACACCTAGAACTAATCTAGATAGATTTAGATCTAGACATATATATATATATCTATATATCCGTCTGTCCGTCCGTCCGTCCGTCCGTGCAAGCGATAACTTGAGTAAAAATTAAGATATTTTGATGAAACTTGGTATGCGTGTTCTTGGTCACCGTAAGACGGTTGGTATTGTAATTGGTAATCTGCCACGCCCACAAAATTCCATTAATCGAAAACAGATAATGTGCTATAACTAAGCAGCAAATTGAGATATAAACGTGTTATTTTGTATAGAGGATCCTAGTAGGGCGGGGCATCTGTGGACAAAAGTTTTTATAAAAGTGGGTATGGCCCCGCCCCCCAATAGGTATAATATATATATCTCGTAAACCGTTGTAGCTATATCAATCAAACTTGCTTCAAGCTTCTCTTCATATACTGAGAAAATGAATGCAATTGGATAATAAGCACGCCCACCCCCCATACAAAGGTTGTGTTGAAAACTACTAAAAGTGCGATAACTCGTTGAAGGCACACTTCAGAAACATTAAATCCTGCAGAAAATACGATATGGAAGGGTTGCATAGGAATCCGTGTAAATTTTTGGTAATGGGCGTAACATCGCCTACTTTTAGGAGAAATTCCATCTCTTAAGAACGCCTTAACCGATTTCAACAAATTCATTACATTTGAATTCTTATGTCACATTATGAAAATGAACGAACTCGGATAAAAACCACGCCTATTTCTCATATAATACTATTTTAAGTTTCATCTGATATTTTCACTTTAAAGTAGATAAATCGAGCATCAATTAAGATATTGGAATAAAACTTTTCGCAAATAGAACGTTTAAGATATGCCATCTAATGCGTAGAAATAGTCGAAATCGGATTATAAAAGCCACCAGATACCCAATAAGTGGACCTCATTGCCTCTTTCTGACTTTTTTATCGAAAATATCGGGAAATCTGTAAGATATTGTAATGAAATTTTAGGATTATCTTTCCATGATAATAATGTGATCTGGTGTCAAAAATGGGGAAACTCGGATAAATACTTCATCTAGCCCGCATCCACGTAATATACGGATTTTCAACTTTCGGGTACAGTGCAGTTATTCCTCTACCCCAAAAATCACCGTTATAAGAATTCTCGACATTCCACCTGACTTTAAACCGTTTAAATTGGTCAATATGTGTGATATTTTAATGAAATTAAGTGGATATCTTTTCTTAAATATAATGTGATTTCGCGCTAAATAAAATAAAAAAGAAATCGGTCTAGACCATGGTGTAAAGCGCTTATTCTTAATATAATTCTTCTTCGTCTATCGTCCATAAGTGTTTCTTGTGAAGTACAGGCCAACATTTTGGGATTTTAGAATTCTGAATAAAATTCTGTACCCGAAAACAGTTCGAAGTCTCTTCGTGAGATTCCTGAAATATGATTTCTAACTTTGTTCAGGAAACAATCTCAAGTAAACATGGTAACTATCTGAACTCTGAAGATGTCTCTTTAGCAAAAAATACAATTCCGGGCTCAAGCTGTTGAAAGCTGTCTTTCTTCCTTCAGATCTTGGCATCTTCTGTAGAGGGATTATGTTCTTTTAAGCTTCTTAAGAGACGAGACGGGCAGTTAAACAAGGTGCTGTTGTAAATCTCTTAGACTTTTACCCACGGTCTTATTGTAAGATTATTTAAATTTCTATAAATTACTAAACATAGATAGCATAATTCCGGAGCTGCAGAACGCCCCTGAGTTAACAGTTGCCTTTTTAACTCCCATCTTTGTCAGCTGTCTGCGCCGTAATTATCAGTACATGGCTTGAAGTTCAATGAATCAGCTTTAAGTGCGCTGATATTGACGGTATATATAGAGTATATCATGAGCTGTCCGGTGTACTATTCTCGCATATGTCCTCAGATTAAGGATACCTTGAGGAGCTCATTCACACACATCCACCTTCAACCACTGAATGAAATATAAAAACAAAAAACAAAAAAACAAAAAACAAAAAAAACCAAAAAAAAAAACGACTAAGTCTTTCGAAATGAATATTTTATGAAAAATTATCCAATTAAGACGGCATGTTTCTCGCACTCTAGTTATGGAACTTCGTCAACATTTGTGAAAGCAAATATTATTTTAAAAATATTTCGAAACGAAAATAGTTTGACAACGCTTAAAATAAAATTAAGTGAAAGAACAACTGCGCGAAATTGCGTCTGAATAAGTTTTAGCAAAATTTGATGAATTTCCTTGCCTACGCCGCTCCTAAACACACACATACACACACACCTGAACGGAATAACAGCTGGTCTGAAGCACTCAAGCATTGGGAAAACAAGCAAAAGCAACTGACCTGGTAGGGTGTTGATAATCTCAAGCGACAGCAACGAAAACGCTGCGTGACGAATGGTCATGCGGAATGGCAAACGCTGTGACGCAACAACAACGACACGTCACACACAAACAGACAAATTCGCGCACACGGACACTTAGACGCG
Source organism: Bactrocera minax (assembly GCA_021498325.1). Classification (NCBI taxonomy): domain Eukaryota; kingdom Metazoa; phylum Arthropoda; class Insecta; order Diptera; family Tephritidae; genus Bactrocera; species Bactrocera minax. The sequence continues at coordinate 1,620,060 of JAKEEE010000023.1, forward strand.
GCAACTTTTTAGCCGCACGCGCTTAAGCGTTTATGTGCCATTGAAAATAAGCAGGCGAAAAAGCAAAAAAAAAAACAAAAAAAAAACAAACACACACACACACACACACACACACACACGAACAAGTGAAATGAAAAGGAAAATGAAAATGTAAATGTAAATTAAACGTAGCGATGCGCAACGCTTTGTGTTGTGTGCTGACTTTGAGCGTTGACGTTGGCGCGGCAAAGCAAAGAAATACTCGTAGCACCGACATTTTAGCCGCGTGCATTTGTTGCCATTTATTACTGTCACTTTAAATCCAATCAACGTTTCGTCTATTTGCTTGCTGTCTTGGGCGCCGGTCTCGAGTGCTCCAAATACCCTATTTTACATAGGGAATGTATTGTGATTTGTTTTCTTTCCTTTATTATGATTGTTTTTGTGATTTGCTTTTGTGGGTTGTGTGTATTATACTGCTATACTGCTTATTATCGACGTGCATATATATTATTTGCCATTTGCCTAAGTTTCTTTGTAGCATGAATTCTACAAGCGGTCATATCCATATATAACCACATATATAGTGCATATATGTGTATGCATGCATGTAAAGGCAAGCATGTATGTACATTTGTAGCCTGATTTTCATTTCATAAGCTTTACAAATTGTTCTACGCGTACTCAAAGCTCAAAGCACAAGCAAAACTTTTATTAAACACTTATTACATATTTTTTCGATTTGTTGTATTTTTTTTTTTTGTTTTTTTTTTGTAATTTGTTTCAGTGCATTTTGGTATTTATGCCGTTCTGCCTGTGAAAGTGGAGCAACCTTGCAGATAATGAACTCGATTTATATCTTGCCACATAATGCAACATGAATAAATAAAGTTTTTGTTTTAATTTTTCATCATTAAATATTTTCTTTTCGCCTCAAATTTACAACGCGTCTGTGCGTGTCGTCAGCCATTTGCTAATTTTTTCGAAAAATATTAATTACCATTAGCGTATTGGCGTATTGGCGCAGTGCGTCGAATAATTACCAAAACGCTGCTTGATATTGAACGAGCATACCATTTTTTTCGTATGCATATTCCCCCACCACACTTTGGTTTTCTGTATTTTTCGACCTAACCTCAAAGTTAAAACTTACAATGTGTTTGCTACAATAGATCATACATAGAATAGAATCACATCGTGATTTATAAAGTATGCTATTGAAGCTATTTACAAAAGCGATAATTTCTTTTATCAATTAAGTTGTACTCACACAAATTCCTTACAGTGGATTTAATTTTTATTTTAACAAATATTGATTTATTATAATTTTATGCAATATGTTACATTATCTGAAGTCGTGTGAAGAAAAATTTTACAATTTATTTGTGACAGAAATACAAATTAGACGTATTTTTTTTTTTTCTATAAAAAATTTTAATAGCGTGAACGATTTTATATAACTACCAGTTTAAATAGATCAACTTCTGCTCTGAAAAATAAATATTTATAACTCACTTTTCAAAACTCGTTTGAAATGTTTGATTCTGAAATTACTGATATGACGCGCATTCCTTTAAGTTGTGTTCTCATTATGGCATAAATTATACAAATCCAAACTTTGAATAACTTACTAGTGAGATTCAGTTTAATATAAAAATATTTCCAACAGCATTGATTATGTAATTCTTTTACAAAATAAGCAACAATTATTATTTTTCTTCAATATTTGTAGTTGTGATATTTTAACCCCTTGTTGTATATGTTTGGAAAAGCAATTTTTAAGGCGTTAAACATTATAACACCATTTATGAAATCTATTATATGCAAAATCATTATTTAATAATAAATACTTAGTATTTTTTTAATAAACAAATGTTTTAAGCAGAACTTTATAATTTATGGCTTACGAACTTTATAAATCGAAAGAAGTAATTAATTATATATATGTCATAATTGATCTACAGAGCTATAGAGCTAAATTTTATTATAGTTTTTAATATTTTTTAATACGATAAACTATATATCTATAGCTCTAAATAATATTAATTTAATATCTAAATAGTATTTATTATTTAACATATTTTCGAGACTGCGAAACGATTTCTGCTTAATTTAATAAAAAGGTTTAAGATATGAAGTAATTTTTTATGAAGCAAAAAAAAATCATTGAATTCCGCTGTTTCTTTAATAGTTACAGCCATTCGATTCATCTTCTCTGCTCACGTAGCTTGATTTCTGATCCCTTGTCTAAAAATACCAGGGATTTGTCTGGTAGATTCAATTACAAGAGACCATACGGATAGCACTTTAAATTGGTATAACCGCTTGATATTCTATTTATTTTATTATGCCGATTTATTGAATTTGTATAAGTTATTTGTTCGATGCGCTACTCGCTAAGTTCTGGTTCATTGAAATCAACTAATAACAAGTAATTTTACGAAGTATATAGTTGTATAGCTGTATGTTAAAGAAATAAATATTGTATATCTCACAAAAGGAATCAAAATTACAAATATCGAGGAAATAATACTCTTATTACGTATTTATAAAGCGTGGGTATAGTTGCCTTTCGACAACAGTAGACCAAAATAAACATAACGAGCGGATATCGACTACCTACCACAGGCAACTTAGTCAGCAATCGCCGACTTTGTGTATATTATCGGTTACTATCCACACTTGTTATATTAAGTAGAAATCTTAAAATCTAGTAAGTATATCAGAAAAATGATATTGAGCAGTTGTCCATACTGTTTTGCGAATTTTGGAGTTTGACAAAACATTGAATATCTCTAAGAAAACTTTGGTAATGTACTTTATTTTTTATTATTTGCAAACGTTTCTAACTCCATAATTTACAAAAATGATCTTCAAAAAAATCTTGAAACTGTGTTTATTGATCCATTAATATGATTAAACAAATATTTACAATTTTTACAATTACAATACAAATTTAATAATTGTACCTAAACGTTGCATTCGTATGAATTGGTACTTAGAAAATAATTTTTCTAATTCTTTACAATTGCCAATATTAATCAACTTGAAAAACAATAATTTAACTCACCAAATTTTAGTAATTTCTCAACGAACGTATAAATTAATTCAAATATCCCAAACGATTTTAAATTCGTATGAATATCGTTATTTTTCACTTCTTTATAACTCATTTTACAATTTCTGTCATAAATTTGGGCAATGCTGCCAACATTTTAAACAGAGTTTTCCCGAAATGTAAACTGAGCGTTGTTACCTGCATTTTGAAGTATGCTGGCTTCAGTAGCCTTTCGTAAAGTGAAATCCTATTATAGTATCCAACGCAAGTATACCGACAGCTATAACCCAGTAGCCTTCCGCAATAGGGTTGTTAGCTTCGTTTCTTTCATCTTCTCCTGTGTTTTTGATTACGAACAAAGTAAAATTCGAACTGAAGTGAAGTTAGCTGCGGTTTTATAAATGGTTTCTAGGGCATTGCATAAGAGTGCAATCTTTTTTAATTGACAACATTTTTTTTTTTCAAGTAAATGATTTGTTTTACCCACTAAAACTCTAGTGTTCGTGTTGTTGCTTTATATTTATGTTACCTAGTGCTTTTTTTTTACAAGTAGGGTATGAAAGATATGGCTGATAAATATAAATAATAAAATATTTGTACATTTATATAAATATAACACATGTCCTAACTTCAAATGAACTAATTGTATATACACCCACATACACATTTCGTTATGTATATACCTACTATATACCCGTATAATGCAAGCTTGCACTGCTCTGTAGCTGTAACTGCCTTTTATGTGGGTCCGCTGATTTAAAAATAAATGAAAGCTTGGAAAATTAACTATATCAGCTGAGGCAAGTGTTCTTGATTTATTCGATTTACAATGTTGAAGGTCTGTGAGATTTTATATGCGCACACGTATACTTCTATGTAAATATATATTATAAATAATGTAGTATACTTTACAGCAGAAAAATCTCTCTACATCATGTGTGCATGCCAATATGTGTATGTGTGTGTGTGTAAAATTTTTTATTTGCCTGCATGAGATTTGCATATTAATTAGTCGCACACACACATATATATATATATATATATATACATATATACGCTTAAACAATGCATGCGCTTGTGGCATTTGATTAGCACTGTGTTGTTGTTATCGTTGTAAAGTTGTGGTTTCATGCTGTACTATTCTGTGCTGACATGATTAATAAACGTTATAATAGGCGAATAGTTATGGTTATCGTTTATTTATTTGCAATTAAAATTATGCGCATACATACTCAACTAAATGCATGTGAACGGCGGGATTTGTTTAGCTTGTGCAAGTGAAAAAAAAAAACTTGCAAATATAGAAATATGGAAATTTTCAAAGCAAAATGCAACTCAAAGAGGAAATCTAGTTAATGCAAGCTGTTGTCACTGTCAACAGTCGCTGACCATGTGAACCAATCGACGTTGCACCATTTAAGCTCAGCATGTTGTTGAGGTCAGTTAAAGTACCGTTAAATCCTTAACCGCAAAAATTGCAATTTATTACTTAGTAAATTTGCAGCCCAATACACTTGAAAGGTCACATGTCGCTAAGTTGAAAGCTTTATACACGCCTCTTTTGAGGTTATGTTTTATGTTTCGGTGTCAGAAAACAGATTTATAGGTATTAAATAGGGCCACATTTTAGTACAAAAAAAATTTTGTTTACTTTTTCATTATTGCAGCTTTAGAGCTGCTTGACTAATGGGTGGGTTTCTATTGGACCATCTATATGGACCAGTCACCAAGGAAGTTGAACATGCTTATGTAGAAAGGGCAACTACTTGATCTATCAACGGAATGACTTAAAACCAAAATCCACGTCTCTGCCATACTTGGTTGGTTTAGTATGCGTCTGGTCTCAAAGTTAGTTTTTGCAACGGCTTCATGAAGAAAGAAGGTACTACAATCCTTTGGTTTTCGCTCAGCGATCTGAGATGATACAACCGGTATAGGTTTAGACAGGTTTTCACCACCCTAGGTACACAAATAAGACGAATAAAATAAGTATGCAGCGGTGCTTAAAGATCACTGTGAACTAAGATGTCATAGACACAAAATTAATGCTCGGTCCATATTACGACGTCGGTTCTGCGACCTCGTGGAGAAGCACTAGAACACTTGCTTTTCGAGTACAGAGTGGTGTCTCAGAGTGGAGTGGTGTCAAGAAGGAGTACACCATTGCTACGATGTATATGCAAAGGGGGTACATTAGGTCTCGTGCTACCTATTGTACTTCTTAAGGCACTGGAACTGGCTGGGGTAACGTAATTGAGTATGGACGATAGGCCACAGTGAATACCTCGAATTTTGTTTGCATGCCCAGCTATGAGCAATGTTGGTTAGAGCTCTGAACAGCTGTACTGCAATAAAGATGATTTTGTATCTTTACGCTCTTTTTTCTAAGTCCTTCGTCAAATCTTTGTGTTTCTTTCTTAATTTTATACCTGTAATGACCTTGGCCGTCAGACTTACATGACTGAATATTAAATATATATATATTTTCTAGTCCTCGCTGTGGTAACTGTTTGGAAGTCGTTGATATAGAATTATATCATCGTTTCTTCTTCAGCCGGTCGGAATTTTTGTCGGTAATAAATGAAGCTACATTGTGGGTCTCTAGCTTTCTTCTCGTCCCTTTCATTCTTCTCATTTATTTTGATTATTTTCTTTTTACAATATGCTTGCCATATATGCATGCAAAGATCAGGTTAAGGCTACTTTCTTTGATACACCACTCCTACATAAACGAACCTAACTAGCTGCGAATTTGAAATTGGAGCGCAACGTCTGGTAATTAATTTACCAAGGCTAAATCCAACATTTAATTTATGTTCACAGTCAATAATCGGATTTTCACGTAGTCGTCAACCTCCTAATAATTCGATAATTATCTACAATATTATAATTAATCATCTTTGGTCGCGGTCATATTGATGCATGCCCAAATTGTAATCGAACATCACACACTTACATATGTACTAGTAGAAATATGTATGCATGTATATTGGATTTATATTAGACGCCAAATACATGAGCATTATGCTGTCAATCATAATTAATAAAATTGCATAAACACACAGCCATACATACATGCACACTACTTAGTATAAGCGTAGAAATCAGCGTTGGCTTGTAAGATAATGAGCCCCAAAATCGCCCCAAAAGTACACATTTAAGTAAGCAAGAAAAATATATTCAAAGTAAAAAAAAAAAAACAAAATACATCAAATTTGTCGCTTGTAACAGAAATTGGCCGAAATTTTTTCTCTCTCGCAGTGGGCGTGCAATTTTATTTAATTTTTTTTAATATTTATTTTCGTTTGATTAATTCGCAAACGCTTAAGTGACGACAACATGGCATAAATTTTATGCATAAAATTTTGTTTTTGCAACGAAATCTTGTAGGTATGCGCTTTGGTCATATGTAGACCTTCAAAGGCGCGTTGGGCGTTCGTGATAAATAATGGCTAATATTGCATGTGACAGCCTGGCATATTTGGAAATGAAAGAGAAAATGCATAACGCTTGTACAGTTCATGTGTAAAAGTATGTAGGTAATTATATATGTATTTATGTAAATGGCTAAAACTGATGTCTCTCATATTATGCAACATTTATCTCTAAATGGGTGAATCGAACACACACGAACACACGAATGTGTATATTTTTTTTTATAAATGTGTACCTGCCTACCTCTTGGTTGAGGAATCCAAAATTAACAGGTTCAATTTCACAGGATCAATAAAAGGATTACTCCATACTCAATACGGGTTATCCCGGACAATTTTGAACATAATTACGCGAATAATTTTCATATTGGAAAAATAGCTGAAAGAAAATTAAACCTCTTTAGTCCAGCATACTTAACTCTTATATACCGTATATAAAATTTTGTTGTTGGAACAAAGCCCCTGTTTCCATATCGTTCAGGTATGTACAGTTTCTGTAGAAGAAATCAAACGGTGGTTTCCATCGAAGTGAGTCTATAAAATACAGATTCCATTTTCACAACAGTCGAGTCTATATAATCAGAATTGACCCTGATTTTTATCCGACCGAAATCGGTTCAACTCGACAGTATTCCTCAAAATTATTTGTGGAACATTTTTGATTTTGGGAAACCGTACGATTACAGTATGTACAAGGGACCAATCCAATTAAGTCCAGCCCGGTTTCAGGGAAGGGAAACGCACCTTCCAAAAGAATTAAAAATCTGAGATAGAATTTTTAGTAACAAGAGAACAATGTGAAAGCAAACCTGATAGTATTAGGTTTTCAAAAATTATAAGAGTCATAGTAATACAGGTATCAGTTTTGGCACTGCATTCCTGGGTTCGTTCGTATGCACGTATTGATGTTGTCCATCATATGTTAAGGTCAAAAGCTGCCTTCCATTAATTATATAATCTTCTAGTTTTGCAGAATATGTTTTTTGAAAGCTTTTTCTTTATCAACGAAGACACCCACTAACATTTAAAATGGTATTCACTTCGAAAACCAACGAAAAATCTCTTCCGGACTAAAGTAGAATATTAATTTAGGTTTTAAAGCATCATTTCGGCTTCTGCGATTTATTAATGAATGGTTATCTACCTAAAACAATTAATTTAATACTGATTAAGTGTACCGAGCACAACCAGAACAACAGTGAAGTGGTATTAACAGTCCAACGCAATAATGGTGTATACATATGTAAATAGTATTGTTCGACATAAATATGTTATCAATTAAATGTGGCTCAGAAGAAGAAACCGCTAAATAAAAGACTTTCACAAGCAGCAAATATTAAAACATTTTAAATTTAAATAAATTTAGCTGCTCGTCGCTTAAGTGCTTTGCATGGGCAACTCTGTTTAGATAAGTATTGATATTAGGGTGTTTCTTAAATTTATAAATTATTTTTATTATATGTGACTTATTAAAACGGTGCTTTAAGTCGCAGTTTTGTATGTTTTACCTAAAGTATATAGTAACATAGTCGGAGATGTCACAAACAATCATTCGGAGATATTTAAGACTATTTGCAGTTTGGTTGAAGTATTGAATCTTCTTTGGGAAGTTAAAAAAAGCATATGGTTTGTTATTTTACATTCAAAATCGACATTTTTCAATAAAGTCAAAGATGATAAAAAGTGCCAATCACTAACAAAACCAACTTTAATTCCTTTCATTGAAAAATGGGTAAAAAATATTACATTAACCTAGCTAAAACTGAAGCAAGGAAACGGTAGCTTCTTCATAAAAGTTGAAAAAGTTGAACTAAACAAATTTTCTGTCCAGACATGGTAAATAAATAAGAAGAACCTCTTTATGCTCTCTCTTTATTCATAATATAGTGGCCAGGGACTGTAAATCTTTAAGGAATCAGAAATTTGAGACCTGTGTGACATGTCTGAATCGAGTGAGCATATGAGGCCATAAAAAATTTTGAATATTTCACTTTTTAAGTACGACACTAATGTGCATATTATATGCATTTTAATACTGTTTATTTTGTTTATTTGCTGCTAATGTCTAACGAAAATACTGTTGTATTCGAAGGACCACCCTAATGATGCTACTGCATGCATTTTGAATAATTTATATTTATATATATATTTTTTTTGCTACCACCAGTCCATAGTAGGCATTCAATCACATAACTAGTTATGCACAAAAATAAAAGGCAAAAGTATTACTTTTTAATCCACTTAAAAATCATAAGAAATGTCCGCAACTAATTTGAGTATTTTTCGCCGGCAGCCTGTTTGAGAAGCAGCTCTTTCGGTAGTAGTTCCAGTGTCTAATTATGATAATCAAATAATATATGCAATCACAATTTGGCATGCGTATACTTTTCGTGTGATTTATACAGTTAATCAATATTAGTTGACTAATTTGTTATTATTTCTTGAGTAGATTAAAAAAGAGTGATAAAAAAATTGTTTCGTTCGAAAATTTTGACTACAATGTAAATGTGTATATAATGTTGACGAAGAATTGAAGGAGAGAGTGAGAAATGCAGATAACAATAAATTTTATATATTCGCTGACAGACATAAATAGGATTGTGTCACGAAGTGGCAGATTAAGCGCAAATTAATAAATGGCCGAAAATAGAAAATATATGCATGTATATATAAAAAATATATATATATATCTATAAATTAATATTTTGCATATTTTATGAATGACTAAAGTGCGTGAAGGTCAGCTTTTGCTATTGTATATTTTACAAATGCGATATGAATATATTGATGTGATGTGTCTATATACATATATTATATCTAATACTAATATGATTTATTACCATTAAAACTAAATTATTGTCAAGTGAATATGATTTATTTAATACTTTACTAAACGCTTGCGGACTTAAATCGCAACATAATTTAATAAGATAATCATTATTTGATTGAAAGCCTTGAAAATAGAAGTTTTTACTTCGTACCTTGAAATTTGATATAGACAGTTAAAATCAGAGACCAGTAGGTCTGTGTCTTTATAATGAATTAAAGCATGGTTTCGGTGTGGTAGACTATTCTAAAATTTTGCACAAACTATTTAACTTAAAAGACTTGGTCAACGTTGCCAAGTACGTCAAATAGATCATATATTTCATGGTTGGATCGTGGAACATTCGCGCGAAATCCGAAAACAACTTAAGCATGTTTTCTGTTGGTCTACCCTATATTAAAGCGTCTTGGATATAAGTTCTGTTACGTCTATCAGTATTCGAAATGGGAATGTTACCTAAACAAAATTTACTTGAGCGCTCGAAGGGGTTTACTTTCCGCTTCTTTGCATCGTTTTGCACTTGCTCTACCATATGAAATAGTAGTGCACCGTGTGAGTTGGAGCTTCATTTTCGTGCTACAACAGCCCATAACAAATTTCTAAGTGAATTTCTGACATAAACGTCTTCTTATGCAACCTATCATTGCATAAGAAACTTAAACCAATGACGTATATCAAATTTAGAGGCAGAGGCAAAGATCGTCAAGTAGAAGCTGTAACGTCAGAACGTGTCGGCGAAATGTATGGAATATATTGAATGATCGGGAAATTAACTATTCTACATTGTCTGATATAAATACCGATCTGTTTTAGCTGTATATTATTATATTATCATCATGAGTTCATCAAAATTCACCTTTAAATGCTTGAGTTGAAAAGGAACGGAGTCAAAAAAAACATCGCCTTACCGTTTAGCATAGTTATTAAGTAGGTAGTTTTCACTGCGTTAGTGCTCTCAGCACTTGTTTTTCGTATATCTTAATCGACTGACCTAAACTCTTGGCAGTTCTCTTTCATCATGACTATCTCAAATGGCGAATTCAAAAATTTTGAAATTCAAAAAATTTTTGTGTTTCGATTAATTACCGACTTCATAAGTCACTCATTCAGCAGCCGTGCTAAGCTCGTTCGAATTCAATACTTCGTTCAATACATACTGCATGTTCTGGATGATTTGGAATTTGTGAAACTTGGTGAAACTTTCAAATACTTCCTAGTACCTATTGAAAATAATTTTTGTAGAAAAATATTGGCACTAATAACACTTTTATTTGCCGATCTTACATCCGCTCGCTGAAACGAATAGAATGTTTTTAAGAGTTTCAGCTTTGGGTAGTCAGAGATCACAGTTCATGGCTTCAGCTTGTTTTTAAAGGCAATTAGCTGGATATTCTCTATATGATTTTCCAGATCGCCTTCATTTTCCAATACTAAATTGTATATAGATTCATAGATGTTCCATAGATTCACATTTGACAGTATTGAAGAGCTCATTTAACATACACCTAAAATGAGAATAAAGCATTACACAATTCAAGACATCACCTCTAGGCTGAGTCAGGGTTGCTTTTGGAACTCAGCATAAAAATGTTTCCAAAAATTAGGCGAAAGACATTCTTGGCTTTAAATCACTGCAGTAGCCGACCCAAAATTACAGCATTTATTCAGCAAGTATCAAGTCGTTACCGTTCAACCCACCAAGGTTCAAGCTACTTGAATGCTAACTGCACACTTCAACTGTAGGAGCAGTACGTCAAGCAATACAACGTTAAATGAAGTTGAATGCGCCACCCATGTTATGTTATGTATGGGGGTGGCAGGTTTGCCTTTTGTGACGACTCGACGTCGACACGCAGCGCATATCCGCTTTTGTGCGCTAGAAGGCTATTAATGGCGAAACGCGCAAGAAGAATGCACAAAATGCAACATGTAATACATGTAATGCCAACAAGTATGCTACATTTTCCATGCGCTTGCCTGAGATAAGCAAAAATCGTATTCGTAGCATACATATATGGGTAAAAAAAAAAATCGAGAAATTGAAAAGCATATGGAAAAAAAAACACTGATAAAACCACTGCAAGTTGAAACAAAATGAAAGCTAAAGAGTATTGCAGTGGCTGGGCGATTTGAAATGTAAAGGCCAGCTGGAGCGCAGCATGTGCACTCACATATGTGTGCCTCTATGTATTGTGTGTGTGTGTGTGTGTGTATGTATGTATGTACGTATGCATGCAATATGTGGCTGCGATACAGATGCAGCCTGTAGCAGAGCAAATTCGGCCAGCACTATTGTCGTGATGAGCTTTCATATTAACCAAAAACAAAAAAAAAAAAAACAAAAAGCAACAAACACAAAACAACTACATACACATACGTGGAGAGGTCGCTGCAACTTCAATTTGCTGCACTGTTATTAAACTGAAATGAAAACCTCTGAATGCCAAGGAGATGCCAAAGATTCTTGACACTGCTTCTGATTTCAACTGTTTAAACATGATGTACATATATGTATGCATGTGTCGGTGAATGCTTGAAAAGTGGAGTGCAGTTTAATACCGCTTTCAAGCTTAAGCTCACTCCCCAGTGTTTCTTCTTTCCGCTTTGCTTTGCTTTTCGTTCAAGCTTTACAAAAATAATGAACTAGTAAGGAGTTGGCTTCGTATTATGCGAAAGCAGAAGTACCTTTGCTTCATACATGTGCATTAGTATGTGTGCGCTTGCATTGAACAATTGAGTCACTATATCGTTTGCAAAGTTTTAGCTGTATTAGTGACATATCTTTAGCGGCTTTCAGTAGGAAGTTGCAGAAGCATGAAAGTGCTGGATAACAGAATTAATGAAAGTTCAACGAAATAAAATTGAAAATAAAGCTACAAGTTTTGTTATAAGATCAATAGGGTAAAATTGCAAAGAATTACTGACATATTACATATATACATACATACGAGTATATACATGCATATTTACATTAATTATTTATATAAATTGAAGTGCAATGAAGGTACAATGAAAAGCGTCGTTACACCTATTTATTCTTGCTTTTGATTTTTTTCTCCCTCTGTATTTCTATTTGCACTACACCCTAAATGTAGGCAATATTTTACACAGAAGCGAATTTGTGTATATAAACGTTATCTACATTTAGGCGGTTTATAATTACAAAAATAAGCATAAGGCTTAAGAGCAGAGAAAAGTTTAGGAGTAACACTTGTGTTTCGAAAACTGTCAGTACAGGCATGCTATCAGGTCAGATCGCAAGTTTATTTTGAAGACCGAATGTTCTGTGTCTAACACAAAGGTAACTTGTTTCATCTAACCAAACTTTTCTATAAATGTGTTCGATATGGTTTTATAACTTTAAATACATTTTGTTACATTGCAATTCGTTTTTTTTTCCTTTTGTTTTGTATATTAAACAACCAAAAGTTGTTAAATAATATATATAAGAATGGAATAACATTCTGAAAACTTAAAACCCTTATTGAGGAGTTATACTTTGTCGATATCTTACGGCATATATCTTAATGGCCAAAAAAAAATAAAACATTCAAAGTGAGTAAATTTTAATTAAAAGTTTTTTATATTATTTATACTAATTATAATAATTATATATATACAAATTAAAATAATTTCTATTCTGATATTGAAAATTGCAATACTTCCAATCTTTTCGAGATTAAACATTAAGGGATATAACAGCGAAAATTAATGTCTATTTTTTTTTTATTTAATTCAAAGGCTTGATAATAATTTTTATTATAATATTAAAAATAGTAATATATGACGATTTTGAAAGTTTTTCAAATAAAATACTTTTTCTATATTTTTTATAAAAACAGCAATAATGCATGTTTATTTATTAGTTTACTTCAATTTTAAGTTTTATATTTTAATAATTTTTTTTAATTAGTAATAATGATTTTATAATATATTTATTTTTGAAATTTTATAATTTTTCTTCTATGTGTTTGAAATTACATTTATATTTTATTTATATTTATAGCTATTTTATTTTTGTTAATATACTCTTTTTTAATAATTTTTTATTTTCTATATTTTTTAGTTATTAGGAAATAATTAGCAAAATTTTTATAAAACAATTTTTATTTTGTTTTTGAATAAATACAGCATTTAAATTTTTTTTTTATTTTTTACTCTTTCTTTAATTTTTAAAAATTAGTTTTTTAGAATTAATTTTGTTTAAGAAATGTTGTTTTTAATTTTTTTTAAATTTTTTTATATTTTTTTCGTTTTTGTTTTTTTTTTTTTCCACAGTATAACTCAATGCAGAAAGACATAAATGCTTCAATGCCATATCTATTTTGCTGATTGTTCTACGTTTATGCATAATTCTAAATATACATAATTGCGCTGCATTTACATCAACTTTTTCATATACATATTTGCATTTGCATACAAAATTACAGTGAGCTGCTGTGTCGTAAATAAGGTACAAGAAGTAAATAGTATTAAAGTCTTCTGTTATGTACAATGCCATAGAAGTATTTATAAAAGATATTGTTTTCACTTAAGTACATTTGTGTGCTCAGCATAGTTTGCTACAGCTTTGTAAGCGCAACACGTACATATATATAATGTATGTAGCATATAGTAATGCTGATTGAAAAGTGTTCATTTTACTTGCACAAACAGTTAGCACAAGCATGTTGTTGGTGTAATACATAATGGACAAATAAAAAAGGGTACTTAAAGTAAATAGCAAGTTTTTTGTATCGTTACGCATATATATATGTATATGTATATATGTGTGTGCGTGTTTTCCTTAATGGAAATAAATTTTTAATAACTGATCTCTTGCACTTTTACTTCAAACAATAACATTTCCACTAACCACTTTACAATTTGACATATTTCTAACCATTCATGACATAGAATTTCACCTCTACACTGAGATATACATATATAGCACATATACATACGCATACATACTATAAGCAATTATTTATATTTGCTTTATTGTTCGAGTTGTTGTTCAAAGCGTTAGTCAAATATTGTTTGTAATTGTTTTTGTGTTTCTTATACATGCATCTTTTAAAAATTCACAAGAATAGTAGAAATGAGTTGACAGGCGCGCAACAACAATGCATGTGCTTAAAAGTAATGCGGCAATCTTCGTTAAGACTCTTAAGCATATAGAAGAAAAACCATTTTCAAGAAAGGAAGTTTGTTTTTCGCTTACTGAGATCTCACGCCGTATAAGTGTGTATGTATTATGTGTGTCAGGTTAATGAACCACAATGAGTTGACTAGTAAAAGGTTGTACATACCTATAGACATACATTACTATGAATACATTTGTTTTCAATTCTTATATTATAAGCATTCTGTAGACTTCGCGGAATGTAACACAGCTTTTTCTATTTGTAAGTACCATTACTTTCTTACACCCACAGTAACAGTATACTCATTTCGGCGTAGCAACAAAAGGTGAATAAGTCTTGAAATTTCTTATAAATGCGTGAAAAAGCCACAAAATGACATGAGTCAGCTGTAATTGCAGACTTATAATTACGCTTGGTTTACTTTACAAGCAAATTTTGAAGTCATTGCTCGCTATACTTATAGACAAAATTATATGTGGAGATATAAATAAGGTTTGTGAAGTAAATTTTGTAGGTTTCTGTGCGCATGCAGAGTCCGTAATATCATAAAAATGTAGAAGGCATAAAATTTTAAAATGGGTTTAAGCGAAAAATTTAATTTCTCTTAAATATAAATACTATATCGGTAATGATTATTTTTCAAAATAAAAAATTTGTTACAGCCTATTAGTTCAATTAATATGTTTTTTTTTTTATCACTTTAAGTTAACCATCTGCAAACGTTAAGGTATTTGAGAGATAATATTAGAGCAGGTCATAATATGTTGTCTCGTCGAAGTTCCAATTTAGGTCAACTAAATTTTGAATAAAATTTAATGCCGAGCTCTTTTTTAATTGTCAACTGATCCTACGCATTGAATTTCGTCCGCATCTTTTTATTTGTACTACGCCTTAGTCGGAATTTACTTCGATATAGCTTTCTAGACTACATTTTAAATTTTTCTCACTGGTGTGCTTCGTACTTTCCTTTCCGTTTTGTAAATTTTCAATTCAAATTGTTGCTTTCCTTTTCTAGATTTTATTAGTTCGATAGAATCTGTCTTGTGGCTCTATTTTATTCGATTACTTCTATTATTTAGTTATTTTTTTTTTGTTCCTCTATTCCATCCTTGAATATGTTAGTATCGACAGACTTGCAAATTTCTTCTCTAAAATCACTGCATTTTAGGTCCGTTATAAGAATGATGTGCCGCTGACTTTTGTTTCTCCAGCGACTCCCTTTTTTTTTTAAAGAGTACACACCTTCATTTTTTTCAGTCGCTTGACTCGGAACTTGGAACAATACTCTTAAAATTACCAAGGCGGTGGGGTCTAAGTTACAGGGGTGCATGTTTTGCAACTTTTTTCAAAAGAATGGGCAATTAATTTTAAAACCAATAAAATACTATTTCAGCACGGTGAACAAATTACACTTTTATTATCTCATTACAAGCATGTATGTGGTGTTCCAGAAGTTCAATTAAGATTTAAAGCAGGTGAGCGACAATATCCCGACTGAACTATTTAGTCAGATCTTCAATACTTCACGGACAATATTTGCAGCTCAAGTGGTAAAATGTAAATGTTCAACTTTGCAGGTTTTGAGGATTACTATATCTTAAAATAATTGTTGTAATGAAAAGAGCAAACCCAGATCGAATATATCGATCCATTAATTTTGCTTCCTATATACACACATATATTTAGGAAGGCTTGAAGTATGATTTCTAGGCAATATTTCTGGGCAAAGAAAGAACTCTGTAATCTGTGGCTCACATAGTGTGGCTCAAATAAATGTGGCACACTCTAGATTTAAAACCCTAAGTGCCATGTATAAGTCTATAAGTTGTGATCTTTGATTGATCTCTATGTATGCTCTACTTATGATTTAACATATATATTTAAGCCAATATTTGTAAGTCTACATTCTCTGTGAATTATGTTTTCCGATATCTAAGCTATCAAGCAACATCTCTCAGTTATTTTTTATTATTCATATATGTCTGTCTATACATACATTCAACTGGCATAAGTCTTGCTCCTGTTATGTGCTATGTCTTGCCACATGATTAATTTTTTTAACCTCAATATTGTCACCATTATCTCATTACCCATTGCCATGTTATGCCGTCAACTCCTTTTCTGGTGGCATTTTCTATGGCAATTTGAGCGCCTTAGATTATTTCATGTACATGCGTAGTCACATATGTGCTTGCACATACAGTTAGGTAGTTGAGGCATTTGATGTGGGCATGACTTACTTGACTTTCTTGCTATCTCCTCTGTCAACCGCTACATTTATGGCAAACCAATTGCTACTTTTTTACCTCCCTATCTATCATTGTTCGCTGATCTATTCCCATATATGTCATTATATCAGCTATATGTCTGTATATGCTGGCATCTATGTGTGCCTATTTATGGTTATTTGCAACGGTAATAATGCCAAGTACCATTTTTCATGCACACTTAAGAAGTGAATTGCTTGTATGTACTTATTATATACATATACATATATATCATCATGTTAAATGTGCCAGAAAAAAGAATCCGGTAGCTGAGTTATTCAATTTCTTCGCTTGCTGACAAAGTATTATCTGCGGGTATATATGTGTAAGCTTTGACAATGCTCTTAACATACTTTCCCAAAGATATATACTTATTTGTGGTATGTATGTATGCGTGTAACTTAAGCATTTTATGTACTTAGCTATACCTTATTTTATACTTAACTACATACATACATTCATACATATAATATATATATATAAGATAATACAAACATAAACATTTTTATATAAGTACAAAAGTGTAAATATGTATATATAAAAAATATATAAACATGCTTTAGACAAAGAGCTGTCTTGAATAATTCTGGGATATTTCGGCAAACGATTTTTGTGGGCCTAGCTTAAAAGAAGTATTTTCTCTTATACTTTTTGCAGATTTAACATTCTTTATTAATTAATTTGTTTTTTAATGTTGAGTGTTGATTAACATAGTGTTGTGGGTTTTTTGTTAGCAATGACGATTCATCTTTCCTAAACTCTTTACTTAAAGTTCTAGTCTATAAAATAAGCTAGCAGCAGCATTGAATTAAGCTTGAAATTTCGATTTCAGCTATTTTTGTACCTCCGGAATATGTTCATTACTATCGAATCTATTACTGGTCTATACCAGCTTACCGATTCGTATAAGATCTCAACAATAGCAATCTTGAACAGTAACCAGATCTTATAGTTATTTTTTCAAAATCAAAAACTTCCAAATAAAATTATGCAGTAGGTGAAATTTCTCGGTGTCTTACTGCTACTTGAGAACTTCTCGATAGAATTGAAAAATATCGACTTTCACCAAATTAGATTCGGATATAACAAAATATTAAGCCAAGTGTATCTGTTACTAGTATATCTGGGCAAAAGTCATTGTCTGGTTCTTTTATTTTACCTGAGAACCTTCGTATTTGTTATGAAATGTGTGTCCTTGAGGTCTAAATGACTTTAGAGGACCGAAAAAAAGTTGGAGTGTAATATTTTTGAAATATACTTGTATATAATTTACGGACAATTAATAGAAAGCCGTGCTTTTTTCGTTAGTTTAAATCATTTACTAACTATTATATAAAACAATCAGGTTACACAGTGTGTCTATGAAGCGAAATTTCCCTCTCATCTAAAACTGGATTATTCAAAGTTATGAAGAACTAAATATATACTTCTACTTGTAGAAGAAGAATTATTTCCACTACTTCCTTGTGGAAAAGGTTAAAGTCGCTGAACCTTAACCATTGTTTAAGAAAGCAAACAACCAACGAACGCTTACGCGAACGGTGTTGCACTTTAATTTAATCAGAAAAAAAATTTTCGAACATTAAACACTGCCAGTTTCCTGTCAAATCAATCATTTACACTTGCGAGATGTTTCCACTTTCACTGAGATTTTCGGGACGAAGACTGTAAAAAAATATATGCATGTATTTATAAAAGTATACAAAAAAGCCTAGAGAGTTTACTTGACACTCTTTGTTGATGGCTGGTGGCATGAGCTCAAACTTCCGCCTGATAGAAGTAAAAAGGAGACTTGCAGGGGTAATGAGATAAGAAGCAGAAGTCCAGTCAAATATAGGCACATATAAAAGCTGTAAAGAAATTTGCTGTAAAGAAATTTGCTTTAAAAAGGGATGCGTAGTGGTCAAAAGGTGAATGAATTGAAAAGGAAAGTTCGCTACAAGTACTTAAAATAAAATAGTAAACTACATATGTACATATGTGTATATATATAACACCACCAGAAGTCACACGAAAAAATTTTAGACAAAACTGCTTGGTTTTTTATATCATATTACTTTCTATGCGCCTTCAATATATACCCAACCTTAAGTTTTGGGTTTGCTTCGATTTGAAGATTGAATTGCATAGTTCTGCTAATATTTTTTTTCTTTTCTGATTTTCATATATACATACGTACTAAAAGAAAAAATTTCCTTACTTTATTCATCGCCTCTCATTACCACCCCACCAGCTCTATAGCTACACTATGCTCATAGCCTTATAAAATACTGACGCGTTTCGTGTCTAAATTCTGGTATGCGTGTTATTTATGTGTATTTATATGCAATTCTGTTTCATTAAGTTTCATTTCAATTGAGCGACATTGCTTGCGATATATTAATAATAATAATAAAATATCCCCCTCCTCCTCGTCATATACAATGCATATACACTGGCTCACACCATAAATGGGACACTCCAAAACTGTTCGATTTTTTAACTTAAAATATGAATAGTAAGCAAAGTATGCTAATTCTTGCAACAAATTCTTTTTTATTACAAATAAGACATATATTTTTTATTGACATGAAAAAAAAAAACAACCAAAGTTTATGCTATAACAAAAACAAAATTGAAATGGGACAGTTAACGCCAAGCGAAAGTGCACTAAATAAAGCAAAATTTGTATTTATTACTCATTAAATAAAATTCCAAAATTGTTTCATAGAAATACATATGTATACAGTGACTCACACTATAAATGGGACACCCCAAAACTATTTCATAAATTCATTAACCGCTAAATTTCCGTGAATTATTAAGCAGAGTGGAAAAAATCTGAAATAATTAATTTCAACCTTTGGTGATATGCTTAAGTATTTACAGTTATATGGTATATTGACAGTAGAATATCAAAATTTTAATATGCGTATTTGAAATTTAATTTTGATGTTTACCTTTTTTTTGTGTATAAATATTATTGTAAATATACAGGGTGTGCTATACTTTAATTTTATACGTAAATATTAAATAACTTTAACATTTGCTCCGATTGAGTTTAGTGGGAAACCTCAATTCCAATATCCGAGATGCTTGAAAAGTTCATTTTGCTGTAGCCAATAAACACGGCCAACTGTTTGATGACCAATATAATAGCTTGTGTACCCTGTATATGTATGCTAGCATGTAAATAAAAGCATATATATTTTTACTCTTAATAATGCGTTAAATTGTACTAATACGCTTAAAAAATAAATAAAATAAATGTATATACAGAAAAATAATCGTATATACGAATAAACAACTACTGTGTATATATAAATGCTTCTGAAGAAGTCATATCACATTTGTTTATGGGGGTTTCCTATATGTGTATGCGGCTGTACGCTTCACCCTTTGTATATATAAATGCTATGGTATATATATACATTTATCTAAAGCTATGCACATAGCTATGCGTTTTGCAAATTCTACTTCTACTCACACTTTCATAAGCTTTACTCATTGTTTCATAAGCTTTGCTGGTTTACTGCGTACAAAAACCGTGATCGCGTGTTACTCTTTCATCGCCCTCTATAATCTGGTGCAGAATTAACATCCGGTGCGCTATGCAGAGTTTTTTTTATGACATATCTGTTTACTACACTTTTTTGCCACACCACCTCCATTCTTCATGGTAGCCGCTGAATGGTTGTCAATGTAAAGTTCGCTTTTGCTTTGGATTATATTTTTTTTATTACCTATTTCGTTGAATGCCAGCTTTTTGAGTTAATTATTTTAATCCTGAATCTTGTTTTTTCAGTCCCGAAATTTCGGGATTTGAAAATAGTAATTTCGGGATCCCGATATTTTAGAGATATATCAGTTTCGCTGATGCAAAACAAAAGCAAAAATAAAATTTTTTGAATTTGAAATTCCGAAGCTTGAAACCTTTTTTAAGTCTTGCGTCGGGTCTCAGGCGGCAACTGAAGCATGAGCTCCAACTTTAGTAGTGTGTAGTGGCTTTTGATGTGATATGGTACGTATCGATATCTCATTGTAATCCTATACGTTCCTTCAATTTATGGCATAAATAATCGATTGAGTCACTGTGCGTATCGAGGTATCGACTGTAAACTGGTTTTGCTGAACATTTTGACGAACCGCCGAGAATTTGTCTGAATTTCTAGTATTCTTCTAATTGAGGAACGTTGACAAAGTTTCTACAAAACAACAACTCCGTCACAACCAGCTGCAAATTAATCTGTGCCAATTGATAAACCCTTTACTTCACACTTAGTACATATTTGCTTTCTTATCGAACATAGATAGAAACCACATCGTACCTTAATATTCGTAAATTAAACAATTGTGCCGTTAAATGAAAAATCAATTACCGTTAACAGCTGAAAAATTTATATTTATATTTATATAAGTTACATACTTACATACATATATGTTTCTAGACCCTCAAACATTTTATACTTATGTATATGTGTATACGAATATACTGCTCTAAATGCTTTCTACTGCTCACTTGAACCAACACATTTGTTGTTGTCGCCACTTAAACTTCTGGCACCACTTTAAATATGATTTCATTTCAGCGAATTTTATTGATACCATTTTTTCCGTTCTTCATTGATTTGTTGTGGCTGGAAATTTTTTTATAATGGTCTGTATTTGTGTTATTGCGGCCGGCAATAGTTACCAATTTACTTATAAATATTGCCCTATCACTACATAGATATACATACAAATGTATATATGTATCAGTGCATGTGTACGCATGTATATACCGTTATTCATAAATTTATATACATACATATATTTTTGAAATAAAATTAATGACGAAGGCAGAACGCACGCAGCCAGCCAGCCAGCCAGTATATATCTATATACCGTATATAGGGCGGTTCATGTGTTGGTCCCTCTCCAAATTCAAAAAATTCATTCAAACGTTAATTTATAATATAATAAAAAATATGCATATGTATATATTGTTTCTACTAAAAAGTACTTTTTTCCTGTTATATATTCCTGGGTATATTTGTTGTACTCAATCCTGGAAAAGGTCTTATAAAGAGTAAGCACCTCCTTTGATAATGATTCTTAGGGCAATTGACTTCAACAATTCAAGTTCAACAATTTTTAAAAATGAACGCAGAACTCTCTTCGCGTTTTGAGTACGGCTTATTAGGCCAGCTTTGCAGCAGTGTATTTTTTTATAAGTTTAATTCCACGATATTGGTTCCTAACTCCGCCTCTCTAGTAGCTTGTTCATTATTTGCTTTGATATTCAAACATTTGATGGATTTCCTTGTATAATATGTACGACTTCACACAAAAAAGTCTAATGTCTTCAAATAGAAACACAGTTCTACATTAACTAGTTAATATTGTTGAGTCAGCTATTATCGAATTGGTATGCAAAATGCAATTGTGCCGGGATCTTTGTGGCATGGCGTGCCATTTTGCTGAAACCAAATATCTTCCAAGATGACATTTTTAGCCGTTGACCCCAAAAGATAAAGTTTATCATGGCTATATAGCGCTTGCTGCTATCTGCAATGATGTTAAAAACAGTCCTTCTTCGAAAAAAATTTAGATCTACATGGACATGGACGGCAGTTGGCACAATACCCTAACATCAAGTCAGAAAAAATTAAAACTTTTTTATTAAAATTGATTTTTAAGAGCAAAGCATCTCATTTTGTTTCGCGCAGGTATGTATTTATTTGATTTGCTGACAAGTCTCCTAACTCTCAAAGTCACGTTTGGAAATTTTTGACGATTAAGTATATGGGCAACCCTTTTTCACACATATGCAAGTAATTGAGCAATTAATAAATTAAAATTGCAATGGAAATGCAATGCCAAAACTGATCAATGCTTATCAAATTATTTTACACTTATGCCTACAACTATATTGTATGAGGGAATTCATATTCCGCGAAGTGACAGCTGTCACTTGAGGCCACAAACTTAACCCACTCAGCTATTGAAAGCTCTTGAAAGCAATGAGTTTACATATTTAAAGTACACTGACAAATCGAGAACTGCCGCAAAACATTACTCAATACCATATATACAATTTAGAGCTTATGTAATATGATAACTGCGGTTTTTTTTATACATATACATGTATACACACGTAAATAACTGGGGTCTACCATCATATTTCAATTGTTACCATTTATACAATTCCATTGAAATTTTTACAATGAGTGGAAAATTAAGAGCCATACTTATGTATATATGTATGAGGGTTTATATACATATATTTTTATGTACATATTTGCATATATATGTATTTCAAGGCCTGTAAATTATTTGACGAAAGTGAAGAAAAAGTAAAAATGCTAGGTATAATAGGCTTAGTAAAAAGAAATCCATTCTTTTTGCATAAAATTTAAGTTTTTAGGTGAAATATGCACCGTTTTGTTCGATAACTTGTTGCCATTTCGAAGGTAATTTAATAATGCCATGCTCATTATAACAGCTCCATTTTTTATTCCTAATTCCCTGAAGGTAGATATGTTTTGAATATATATTTCATATATAGGTACACATGCATACACATTTGTGCATATGTATTACTTGTATTTCTATCGATGCACTTGACATTACCGTCGATCGAAACACACTGAATTGACAGTTTGAAGTGGGATACCTAGAGGAAAATCTGTGGAATTTATGCCAAGTCACAAAGCTAGATTTCGAGAGATTAACATATTGTAAATGGAGCGCACACTGTAAATATGTGTATATATCTATACTGTACATATGTATATCTGTACGCACACTAATAATGATTGTAACTATCCGCTAGTTTGCTCACCTATGAGCACGGTGATCCATGATTAGTATTGTTGATTGTCATTATTTTGTGTGCGGTTTACCAACACTTACCCCCATATATAGGTGGTAATTTAAAAGCCTAAGCCATTATTTCATATACTATATATTTATATACATTGAAGTCGCCTATATATTCTTTCAATTATTGTATTGTTCATGCATTTGCAACCATATTCGCTACTGTGTCTCAATTAAGTGTTGTTGTGGGCCTGTAAGTTGCTCTATAGTAGTTGTACTCCGCATGAATTAAATGGCATCAAATGGAATGTATGATATAGTTATTGTCGCAATTCAATTTCACAACACTTCAGAATTTATAGAAAAATAAAATTGAATTGTAAAAGGCATGCTGAAAAATAATCGCCTGGTTTACATGAAAAAATTTGTGCTACAATTAATTTCATTTGCTACAAATTTTGTATGTGTGGATTTGAATGAAAAGAAATATATATTTTTTTTTTATAAAATACTTAATTTCGAAAACTTTATATGTATTGCTTATGTCCCTTTTTTCTTAAATTTTTGAACTTGTGTTGTCAAAAGTCAAGAGTTATGTGATAAATAAATATGTAATTCCATATAGATTTGTTGTGTAATCAAATGATTTTGATCAAATACTACTTTATTTACCAATTTCATTAAAAGCTGCTCTATAAAAATTCTCATTTAGCATAGCATAGAATAACATGATATGGCAAAAACTAGCATACGATAGTACAAGTTAATTAATGCTGCTGTTTCAATTAAATTTTTATAAATACAATTACCACACCACTAAATTAGTACGTTAAATAGCATTACAACCGTTAAAACCATAATTACCATAACAAATACTGTTGCCATTGCAGTAATGATGAAATTACCTTTAACATTACCATAACTTGAATGCAAATTATAAATTACTATTATCACTATACTTAAAGTTAACAATGCCACTTCCAATGACTTGAAATATTTAAATTGAATATACTTAACATACTTTCAAATGCAAGCATTACCAGTACTGGTACCATTACATGCAACACTACCACATACATTACAAATCTAATACATCCAATATTATAATTATATAACTGTTTCATTGCCGCGTCAATGTTATTGCAATTGTCATTACTGCCAACATAATTAAAGTAACATATAAAGCGCATTACCAACAGAATGAGAACCATTACCACTACAATTACAATACAATTACTACAGCAATATTTTTAAAATTACCACCAACGATAGTACAATACAACAAAATCATAATGATTGCCTATTTACTTATATACTTATAGTGTAATCAGTACCAATTTCTTTATCATTGGCTTTGACATTATCATTACCCATTATTATGGTTATGAATTTATTACTGATTAGCATTACATAGCACTGAAATTACCCTTATAATTTTCATTACTTTGTAATCATTATTAGCAACACAAATGTGGTATATATTTATTAAATAAATTTATGTGCTGTTATTTTGTTGTTTCACCAACACGGCGGACATCAAACCTACAAAAGAAGAAATTTTACTCCGAAAATTTTGTAAACACCCGAAATTAGAAACTTCATACCATAAAACACACTACTCGTATAATAATTACAAGCAACAATGTTACAATACCATGTATTTGTCGAGTGTCGGGATGAGCATCTGTGCCAACGATTATCATCGACTATCATCTTTAAATCGTAAGCGTATACGTTGCATTAGTGGTTTGCGGTTTGTGGTTTTTTTTATAGTGCCTACATACATCCATACATATGTATTTAAATGATTGATTCGACTTTTATCTTCTGCATTCTGGGTTATTAATATATCGATCTGCGGTTAGCTAGCTATTCGTATACCACATGCCTATCCCATTTGGAAATGTATGTAGGTGTGTAGTTTTGTTGTGCGTAATTGCAACATAATTCACATCTGTACATATTTTTGCATTTTATACATACATACATACATACAGTACATGCTGTACTTGTATTGAAATTTTTAATAACTGTATTGGTGTTAACCACAATGAGGGGTTGTTCGAGAATACCCTTCGTTGAATCACTACTAAGCCATATTTCGGATTCATAAGTAAAACATGTAAATATTGAAACACAAAATTTTTTAATATGTCAAATGTTGGTACTATTATATAGAAATTATTTGAGCCTATACCAATTGCGCCAATAAAATTTATAAATAGGAAAATTTGCAATATATTTATAATAAAATATTATATGAAGCAGAATTGTAGGAAATGAATTTCTTGCGATTTTAAGTAGGTATTTTAAAGATTAGCTAATATCAATAAAAAGTGTGCTAAATAATTTGTTTGGCTATAAGATTTTGTGTGGCTATAAGATTTTAATAAGAATTATACATTTTCTAAAAAATATATATATATATATATTTAAAATATTTATATTTATATTTAAAATAAATATGCTATTGTTACTGGGCAATATAAAGAGATTTTATAATTGTTGTGGTGCCATCTTTCTTACAGAAATAGTGTGCTATAAAAAATATTTCCAACTATATTGGCAAACCATTTGGCTAAACATATTTACTGGTTTGATTTACGTCTATTTATTTTTTAGGGTATAATCAGTACGTAAACAAAGGACGTGCTATAAAATGCAATTTTTTGCATTAATAAAGGTTATTATACATAAATATCATATAAATACAATACATACTATATTGAAGTGATATTTTCTTTGGTTACATTTTTCTTATAATAAGGGTAGCTATAATAATAATTTGTTATATATTGGCAACCTTGTTGGTGAAACATATTTAGTTTAATAATGTTTTAATATGTAAATTTTATAGCAATAACTGTAGAACAATATATACGATCTTTAAATAAGTCAAAGCCAAACATTTTTTCAAATAGAAACTATTCTAAAAACAATTTTTATTATATTATTAAATTTCATATAAATAAAACTTAACAGTTTATATTTTTCGAGTTAAAATCTTTCCTATAAATATTTTTTGCTATAAAAATTATCATATTTTGTATTGGCAACTCTGTTGGTTAAACATATTTATTGGTTAATGGTTTTGTATGTGCAGTCTATTAAAAATTTTAGAGTACAAATTATGCGAAATTAATATATTGGATACAAATTATATAAAATATTTGAATACATATATTAATGCTATAATTTTTTAAATCAAAATTAAAAAGAAAGATTTTGATATAATTCCATGTAATTATACACCTGAAGTAATTTTATATATTTACTGAAGCAAAATCTTTCCTATAAAAATTGCTTGCTACAACATTTGAATGAATAAATCAAAGAAATACGTTATTAATTCTGCTTACAGCATACAATTTGATAAGTCATTCGAGTGCAATAAATCATTAGTTTGCTACACACTCAATTTAATAATTAGCTAATTTTGGCATTGCTAAAAATAGTCAGCTCACTAGTCACAAGCGGTTGCCGCCACATATGCACAAAAAATTCCTCGCGTTGTTGTTGTTATTTTTTGCCATTAAAATACACACTTTGTGCATTTACCTAATTTCATCTGTTCGGCAAGTGTTAGTTAAAGCGGCAATGATTTAAAATTGTTTTATATTTGCTAGAAATAGTGTGCACGCACGCTATAGTAATCATTACTTAGTCACTTAGTCATGTAATTAGTAATCATTACATATTTTATTTGAAAACATAACACACGAAATCTTTTTAATTCAGTGCCCATTGCAACTGCAATGCTTAGGGGCACGTCTTGACGTCTGTGAGAAACATACAAATATGAGTGTGTGTGCGTTTGATAAATGCAAAATAATTTGCATTAAATCGCAATGAATAGAAATTATTTTATTGCATAGCACGCGCATTATTGCGCCAAACTGTGCTTATTTTGCCATTGACGTGGGTGAAAATTGACGATAAATTATAGTGTAGGCAGGCATATGATTAAGTTTGTGTTTCCTAAATAATTATACGACAGGAAAAATGTTTATTAAATTAAAAAAGCTGTTCGTGTGGGTTTTAATTGTCTCATTTCGTGTTGAAAATGCAATGAATATTAGAAGAAAATTATCACGTTATTAATATAAGTAAATGTATTCCATTAATATGTGATTAAAGAATGATTATTCGATATTTGAAATTTTACCAGTATAATAGCTTTTGTATGATAAAAAATAAGATAAATGTGTCGTTTAAGTTTTTCTACATTTCATTTCATTTCATCACGATTCTCCATAAAACACTTTTAATAACGTATAGTTCTCATTATTTTCAGTCCGGTATTAAATTGAGTTTATTTTCATACCCTCAGACTAAAAGTATACCACTTAAAATGCACCAAAGATTATATTGCTTTTTGTGCCCTTTAGTTGTCAGTATTTTGCAATTTTTTTCTGTTTACCCACGCCACACCTCTTGAACATAACCACCTGTCAAACAGCTGCCAATCGTCTACGTTGTAGTTTTTATTTCAATCATCAATCAACAGTTCGGCGCGACACCGGCAGTCGCTTTGAAGAATACATATCTATTTTAAGTATTGAAATAGATATTTTTCTCTAGGGCTAACAATATTTCAAACACTTAAAGAAGGCATTAAAATATGCTAGATACAATTATTTGAAGTTGTTTACCATAATTTTCATTTGGAGATAATATTCAGGAAACTCGCAGTGTTATAAATAATACGTTTATATTTTTTCAATCTATTTCCTTATCTATTTTAATCATAATAATAAAAATAACAAACTTTCATTGAAAATTTATTGCTATACAAACGAATTATTATTACTTCCTTTGACATTAACCATGGAAATATAATAAACTTAACAACTTAACAACAACGCAACAACCATTACAAGTACAAATACAATACGATTTGCTAATATTTTAACATAGCATTATTATTGTCATAAAAATTATAATCATAACGTATTTGCAATACTTCTTTCTTTATAAATTATTTTTAATTACTCCTATCATTATTTTTAAATCTACACTTACCATTACTATTACGCTCGTTCTCTCAAAAAAAACCCTGTCAATATAGCTTTAACTACTATTTTTGTTTAGTATTTGTAATATAATTATAATTACTCTTATTACAACTAATTATACCGAAACTATATATGCATATCTGCCGTCAATACCATTCCCGTCGTCATTACCGCAATTATATACACTTTTTTGTAATATTTCGATAAAATTAACATAATTACTGTTCTCACTATTACCATTACATATACAAATTGCTATGATCATTACAACTACCTACCATGTATTTTACCAATACCATTTTAGTTAAATATGGTATTATACTATTATTCTAGCTCTGAGAATTATAAACATCATTACATCGAACATTGCAATAGCATATAATGTACAATAATTACTATTACTGACGTAAGTATTACAATTACAAATACTGTAATACATTTTAGATTACTTTTGAATACTGCACTAATTAAATAAATTACATTTATCAACAGCATTGCTTTTGCCATTACCATTACAATTACGATTACAAGTACCATTACCATTACAATTACGATTATAATTACCATTTATCATCTGATAAATTAAGTACATTTCAAATGAATTAAGTATGTATTTAGTTACTTTATAAATATTTATTCATCTTTTCTTTTATTTAAATTTCAACAAATGACCGTCCAATATCTCTTTAGTTCTCGCTTATTAGAATGTGTGCATTACTCTGACACATTGTCACAAAAGTCATTAAAACAAAATTAAAAACTTGAAGAGAAGAAAATCTGAAGAAATGGAAGATAACTGGAAGAAAATAGATAAAAGCAATTTAAAACAAGAACTCTGTATATTGCTTTTAGCCAACAAAAAGGTACCAAAGGTACCGGCACCGTATTCTGAGCGCATCCTAAAGTTATTGACAAAATTTTTTGCGATTGTGTGTTCAAAAAAAAAAAAAAAAATTAAAAATTTTATGCATAAGTATGCTATGTCGATTTTAATTTCTTTACGTAAATACCGCGTTGTTATAGATATTAATAAAAATGGCGTATGCTGAGACGCCCAAACCAATAATATTCCGCATATTGTTTATTTAAATTTTCTCAATTTTTCTTCGCATCACTTTCCGACTAATAGCGGCACAAATAAGTTTCAGTGTCGTTTGAATTGCTTGCGTAAGGAAAAAATCACTATTACACTGGGCAACAAAATATTGGCGCGAAAGAAAATTGAGAAAATATTGAAATAGTGTGATGAAATAAATTTTGATAGCTGATTAATACCAAAAAAATTTCTTTAAGAAAAATTGCTTTGTATTTTGTAACTAATAAGTCACTGGAAATATATTTCCGGTATTTTTCTATTTGAAAATTATTAGTGTTGTCTGGTGTAAATATTTTATTTATATAATACGGGTATTAATACATATGTATGTATGTATGTAATTCCACTAAATGGCTGCCGGCGTAATTTGCACTTGTTCTAATAAAATATTTATTTATGCCATATAAACGTACGCTGATTGGCTATTTGCTGTTTCAAGGTGATTGTTGTTGTGTTGATGTCTACATATAGATAGTATAGTACTAGTTGTTGTTTCACTCTTTATCAAAGGCGTTCACCTAGTTCTTAGAGAATTCATTTCGCTCATTTCGCGTGTTGTCTTACGATTTCACATTGCTGGTTTCGTGCCAAAAATGAATTATAACAGATCGATAGAAAATATATAATTTGCATTGATTTTATGTCGAAGTGATTTTACAAAGCTGGTACGAAAGCGGATGTGTGTGGTTCTCATTTAAAAATATAACTAATTTTAGAAATTATTTTCGATTTTCTTGTTTTGCGTAAGAAATAGTAAGATAATATACGTATACGTCACATGTATACAAATCGCATACTTTAGTAGAATATTTTTTAGCCATTTCCGGTTTAGCAAACATGTGTGAAGTGCGAAAAAGCGATAGCTACAAAATGATCATAGTTGATTTCGCACAGAACAAATTCGCTATAAAATGCACGAAGCTTCTGACAAGTAGCCAAATTCCAAATACTGGGGAAAAGTCTAAAATTTTGTGTTGGCGAAATCATTCTTACAAGACTTGCCCTAAAAACTGTTCAGGCTATATCTCGTATAAGAAAGCGGTTTTTCGGTTAAGAGTGACTCGTCCTCCGTTTATATGATTACCTATCTGAAAAAGAATTTGAAAAAGAAAAATATAATGGAAATATTTATGGAACAGTTTTCAGTTCAGTAAAATAGCTTTGGTTTCCGTTTCTTGACTTTAAGGTATATTTTTCTAACTCAACCTCTTCTCAGTTTTCTTCGATATCTTCTCGAATTCTTTTCAAAGTAATCGAACAAAACATCACTCCTTCACGCCACTCTACAAAAGCGACGTCAAAACCTGAGTTGGCCAAGATTTTGCTTCTTCGATATCTCCGCGACTTTCTGAGAAGACTTAAGTGTGTGGGATTGTAAATACCAAGGTCTAAGTAAACCTGTAAAGTGATGTACAAAATTAATACATATCTTCGAGAGTACCTATTGAAACTTAATTAGCCAAGACACCCGGGTCTTGTGATTGCATATTCTGCGATCGATTGCGCTCATTTTTTGGCAATATCGCTGAGACATTACCTCCTAACTACAAATTATTTTTCATGTCAAGGAATTACAACCAGAAGATTGCGCATACTAGCCTTTGATAACAAATATTTTGGTTGGCGATAGATATACAACCTAAAATTTCGGAACTAGAAACTGTAGGGCATGTAAACGGGCATATTTTTTTTATAGAATACGTGATCTCGGCAAGTTAACTCATTTCAAAAACAGTATTTGTTTTAATTAAGAAAAATTTTAAGTGAAAAAAGTTCAGTGAATGACCTCATGTTCATCTTCGATTATTTCACATTTCATTAAATCTAGTGCCACAAGGTGTAGCTGCTATTAATTGTTTTCAATTGATAAGAATTCTCGTGGCATCATATTTTTTTCAATTATTAAAAAAAAAAATTACTTTATTTTTATTTCTTTTATCTTTACTTACTATCAAGGAGTCAGCTCATAAGTATTTATTTGTAACTGACTAAGTATTTTCATTACTGTTATTATTACCATTAGTTTGAACACATAATTTCTAACTTCATGCCTATATATATGTATTTACTTATATGCCTAGTACGAATTGGAGCGGAATCAATTAAATCATTTGCACTTTGTCAATAGAGATGTTACTGAAGATGTGTACACACTGATAATTTCAAACAATACAGTATTTTCAAAGACTTAGAAATACCTCAGGCACTCTTACAAGACAAATAATGAATCGCATATACAACTTACAAATAAAACAAAAAGGAAAGTAAAAAATTGGATGTGTGACCGATATGTTTACAACCAACACAATTTATTGATACCCTGACACCCAGCCGACTAAATAAATAACACCGCTGTCACTACCTAATAGCAATTAAAATAAATCAAATAAATCGGAGGCATTTTTTTTTGATCAACATAATAAGCTTTCACAATATTTTAATGAACAGCAAATGCACTCAGTCCCCTATCTCGTATGCGAGTGAGCTACTTTTTCGACCATTGCCGCAAACGAGACGAGGCTACAATCAAGCTCATACCCACGAAAAACGACAGAGCTGTTCAATTTAACGCCATGGTTAACACAGTAAATTAGCACCGGAATCGGTAAAAAAAACGAAAAAGGATGTGGCCCCACACGCTTTGGAGGAAAATCTTATATCTCAGGAAATACAACTGCTCGACCCATTTTAGTGCAAATTTGATGCATAACATTATCTTAATATCTTAATCTTACAGTTTAAAAATGGGCGAAATCAGACTGCAGCCATATCTACTTCTTATAAAACTCATTATTATATACCATCAGATTCTTACGCTTTACAATATATAATTCAAGTACCAATGAAGGCATGGAAAACTCAGCACAAATAGTGCTTCTAGTAAAATATAGCTTTTCGAGCGCTCCATTACCTCCTACGATGACCTCAGTGCCTATGGCTGACTTAATGTCGGAAGTATCCATTCATGCGTAAGCTATATTAATGAATTCATGTCGGTAGCATGGCATTTTTTTTTGGTAATAATGTGGCCTGTTGCTAAAAATGGAAAAAATCGGCTCAGTACTTCCCTTAACCTTTGACACATATCTTGGTCTAGCACCCATGTGCCGAAAATGTGGGATAATCTGTGCATGAGTAGAATTATATAGTAATTTCTCTCGGAAAAAATTCTGTAATTCTGATATATTTGAACAATAATTGTCGTGGTATGTGTTCCTCGAAAAAAGTATGCATCAATATAATTTTAATCGAAATTATTTAATTTCAGATTTATAAAAAATTTAGTTTTATAGAAATGCTTTCGAATAAACAAATTCATAATTATTCTTTTCTTTTGCAGGTAAGCAGTCGTTAATAAATTTTCTATCTACTATCCCAGATTCCAAGTCATAAATAGGGTAAGCAATGGTTACACAACTTCACACAAACTCAAATGAAAGTAATAAAAACCCTTTCTACAGGTGTACGTATCTACTTTCTTCCATTAATTGGAAACTTTTTTTTCGCAAACAGTGGTCAATGCAGACGAATCAATGAGAATCGACACAAAATCGTAAAATATGTGACTTAAAAGCTATATGTGTAGATATGTATGCATACAGGTTCAGTGGAAAGCTTTACAGCGGCTCCACAAGAATCTCTTCGAATCGAATTAAAATGTAATGCAAGACGAATGAAATTGTAAACAAGCGTACAAAATGAATATAACGATCAAAAGAAATGAGGAAAAATTAAATAATGTCATTACATGCAACATGCCGTTAGTTAGCAACTCAGTGTGGCAACGACGATGTGACAATGCGCCTGATGGTTTGTTAGCAATCATTATGTACATGCGCGCTTATATACAAATGTTTTTATATACATGTATATACGTGTATACATGTGACACTAAGAGTATATGTTTACTGCCATTTAAGCAAGTTGCAATCCATTGAGGCACACTGCAGCTGATGCAATGAAAAAGAAATGGCAAGGCAATTGCCGTAGTAATTCCCATTATTTTTAAATTCTAGGAAAAATACAATCATATATACATATGTATGTATATATGTATGTATGTATATAGAGTTTTTGTAAAACAAACAGTTTAGATAGGTTAGGAAGCCGCATGTTGCATGTTACGTGCAACTACAAAAGGCATCATGCCACAAATGTTGTTCACATGCGAAGCGTAGCAAAGTACAACTATTTGGTTGAACAAACTGTTTACAAATGCACATGCATGCATTGTACTGGTAACGTGCCACAATTTGAGCCTCAACTGTGCTATGATGTTGCGATGAAGTTACATAAGTCGGCTTGTATTATTCAATGTTGTTAGTATTTTGTCGTTCATACCTTTTTCAGAAGTTTAACTTAGTTGGTGTGCAGCTCAATTTTATTCGGCAAATGGAAGTCTCCGAAATCGAATGGATTCATTTAAGAAATCTCTTCGGAGATCTCTTCGGATACTGATCGCCAGTTCGCATTAATTGTGAACTTTGCTATATCAAATATAATATTGAAAATCACCAATGATATTTAAAAAGATACAGCAGCACCATATTTTTTTGACAGTTCTGAAATTTGACTGAATTATTAAGAAAAACTAACTAAAAAATTGCTAGATATAGTGCCAATAGGTGCTCTCGGCAGCCAATAATATATCGCTAATTATCGATATTTATTTGCCAGCACTAGCCTATCGTTACCAGTTACTGAATACTAGATCACTTAGCCCATCTAAGAATATAAGAAGAGCACCACGACACCACTTCCAGAGCTGTTTTTCATATTTTTAAATTCCATTGTTGTATTCTCCTATTTCTTAATAACGACAATACCTCTTAGTATTTCGGGCAATAGTTTCCATTAAATAAAGCTTGTTTCGTTTATATTGAGATTCAGTTTTGCAGCAATATCTTCAATTATTAATTACGATATCCGAAACTTTGGAAATGCGTTGGGTTGGAACAAATAGTGTCCCAGTTTTAGGTCGAATTTTCATATCTTGGCATGGCTTTACACATATTGTAAGACGATCTGGCGAATATATTCTTGTGTACATATGTATACTGAAAATTCAGTGTTTGCTCAAAGAATCGTTATGGCAGATATGTCATGGACTAAAAGCAGAGATTAGAAAATATACAATGTACTCTTATAAAAATATGATAAAGATTTCTTTTTCAAGGCTGCATCCGTTTTTGACCATAGTAAACTCTTCTTTCGATCAGTGGATAACATAACCTAACAACTTTTAATATTGAACTCGAACCAATAATATTATCGAGCTTTTGTAAGGCAGCTGCAAAAGAACACTCACTAAAATAACAAAATGTACGGAAAGCAGCAAAAAACTCGGCTATTTTTAACGATGCTTGAAAAATCAGTGATCTCAAATATTGCATTGCTGTGTCTACATGAAAAACACAAAATACAAATAAACGCAGCGAAAATCTCTCAAAAACATGAGAAAATTCAGCAAACGTTTGACAACTGAAATCTTACCTTCTGCAAAGCTCAGTTAGTTGAGCATTCTGTTGCAACTCGCTTACAAAAAGCAGCAGAAAAGCAACGAAAAAGCTATCTATTAGTTGTTAGTTTGTCTAGAGAACAGTTGTGTTATTTTATATTAATTTATAT
Source organism: Bactrocera minax (assembly GCA_021498325.1). Taxonomy (NCBI): domain Eukaryota; kingdom Metazoa; phylum Arthropoda; class Insecta; order Diptera; family Tephritidae; genus Bactrocera; species Bactrocera minax. The sequence goes on from JAKEEE010000023.1 coordinate 1,655,270, forward strand.
TCTCAGTAAATACCAATAAACGAAGTGAGGAAATCTAGTCCTAATAGAGATTCATATGAAACTACGAAAGATTGGCTACATTAGTATATATATACATATGCATATATATATGTACATACCTCATAAAAGGGCGCAGCTTGAAGTAACTCAGATAAAATGTCAATTTTCATATAAATATTTATGCATTTCATATTGAATTTCTGAACATTAATAACGACATTTTGAGGCTGCAGGCTGATAAACTGCACACACACATATGTATATGGTCATGCAAGCATATATTTTCGTTTCATATGCAAACTTAAGCATCCGTTGACAATATTTATGTCAAGTGCAGCAGATTCTTAATTACAACACACATGTGTGAGAATATATAATAATATATACTCGTCGATGAATTTATATTCACCCCTCCAGGGAAGCGCAAACGAACTACTAGATCTGAATTTCACAAAATTAGGTAGCGCTGGTTTGTCGCAGTCTAGTAAATAGTTCAGTCTGCAATTCGCTTCCTTACTTCTCGCTGGGCTTACTTTGGTAAAAATTTACGCGAGAAAGAAACAAAAAAGCTATTAAGTTGAATATAATATAATAGTTTGTTTTTATAAATGACTAATGTTTGAACTGCTTTCTATCGCATGCTTAACAATGGTAGCAGCTTGTGTGTTCGATTCGCCAAACCTTGCCGGTATTTGCAATATAAACATGCATATGTAAACGGTATTCAGATGGATACCAATGACCCTTTCTGTGGCATCGAACTGGTTATGTAAGCTGCTTGGTGAACTAGAGCTGAACCAATTCTGAATTAGTGCTTTTTCCTGCTGAGTATAGAAATATGTATGCATATATATATATACATATATATTTTTAGAGCTTATGATTTCTGTGTATGTATTTGTAGCTTATTTGCTTTGTGCCTTTGACATTTCCACCCTTACAAACGCATACATATGTGTATATAGCTCTATGTTTGAGTATATGTATATGTGCATAAGCAACATTGGGTTCATGGCTTCTTTCCGAAATGGGCCACACATGAAAATAATATTCAAGCTCGCTCTAAGCCGGTGCTCTTGTGGATATCCTCTTAATCTGAAATCTAAGGTTTTCTTCGATAAATATTTCAAAGTTTATCTATTAAAATGTGTCAAATTTGCAAAAACGTCGCCCAAAGTGCGAGAACGAAATACGAGTTAGTTACGATAGTTAGCCGAAAAGATAATTTCCTTGCGCCTCCTGAAAACATGAACTTTAAATTCGATTTCAACAACGTTACCGGGACCGGGAATGTTCGAACGCACAAATCAACGAGATTTTCTGTATTTTGAAACGAATGCTTATATGGTTTGTACGAAGAAAATGATCCTAGGATGGATGAGAATACTCGGCGACGAAATTTCTTTGTCATGAATGTCGTGTTGCCTTGTCATGAAATGAGATACTCTTAGATAATGGTGGTGGTATAATTTTTCCTAATCATCAAAGACCTCAACAAGCTGGTCAGTGGCACCTTTAGAGGCACATCGGAGACTATAAAAAACGCGTATTCCAGAGGTGAACTATGAAATATTGATCTTTAAAATATTAGCATTAATCCTCTACAAAAATATTCCTTTCTTCCGAAGCTTAGTGGCATTTGATATACCACAACGTAATGTAATTTCAAAATATTTATTTCCAGCAATTTTCAAGTCACACAAGTGTTTTCGATATTTGTGTAAACATGTCGTTTAATACATACATATACATATGTACCATATTTTGTAGCGTGCACTAGATATTTCCAATAATTTATAGTTGTTCCCTCTCGCATTTAAACATTTATCCGTTTGACATATGCTCGTGCGGTGAGTGCAACTTTTGCGGTACTTGTTTTGTAAACAGGGAATTTTCGGAAATTCTTTTTCCGTGCGTTGTAGCTCCATATATGTATATGTGTATGTGAATATGTATGTTTTTATTTATGTAAATGCCACATCAAAACACATACTTAAGTATGTATGTATATGGCTGCGACCACAGCATTTTTGTGTTTATACTCTACTGATGAATTGAAAAATAAATAAATTGACTTCGCACTTTCTCAAGTTTCTGGTCGTCATAGAAACATATTTATATAGTATGTATATAAATAATATATTTAAGTAAATATAAGCATACATCTATCTAAATTCTAAGGTATACGAACCAGCGCATCGAAAAACTTTTAAAGCTAAAAATGTAGACCCCACATGACGAATTTGTTAAAAACCAACATTTCTCTCAATTTTCTCGGAGAAAACACCACACACTTGCATTTGCATGTCATTCTTAAACATACAAATATTGTGTATTGCTTAAGGCCTCTTTTTACCCATCTCTGAGTTATTCTTATAGGTGTTTTGGTATGGTGCAGAACTCCTTTGACGAATATCTCTTAACCCATAACCATATATTTCCTATCATAAATAGGAAATAGGAGTCATATTATATTCACTTTACTTACCTTCAATGGCCTTTATAGAAAACTCTTCATAATGGAATGACCGACGAGTAATATTTTTTCTTTTTTTTTTTGTTTTTGGTCAGCATTGGAATTCTGGTACCGATCTCAGCACGACAATCATACGTCCATATTTATTGAGCCAACCAGGCTTTTCAATGATTTCAGCTTGAGACTTGAAAGGCAGAATTAACCACGGAACTTAATAATAAAAAAAATTTTAAGAATTCATAAATACTCATAATGAAAACGGGGTTAGACTTACTAACTCAGATAGTTATTTAGATAATAACCTAGAAAATGCCGAAATTCTGCAAAGGTAGGCATTGCTTTTACTTAGGAATGCCATGATAAAGAAATCATATTATTTTCTGCTTTATAGGTGAAATTGAGGCGAATGTTGAATAGGTCCCTAAAATTAAGTATGGGAATTATGAGATCTAAATCAACATATTACTTAATGCCAGCATGAAATCTTTTTAAGATTCATTCCATTTTTAATTAAGTCAAGGAAACACTGCTAAGTAAACAGGTATTTTTTGAGAAGGGTTGCCAGCTGTTTAAAACCGTTTAATTTAACATAATTAAAAAAAACAAACAAACAAGTTATTACAATATATTATCCAAAACCTTATCCTAAAGAGATTTGGAATTTTTTTAGGTGAAAATATTTTGAAAAATTTTAATTTAATTGATAAAATAAATTGATTGCAGCAATATGGGCATCAAACTAAAGAGGTTTTAGAAAAGTGTTTACCGTTGCAGGTTTAAATAAATTAATTCAAGTAAATTGTTTGAAATAAATTGCAGATTGCAATATTGTTATCAAATGCCAAGTTTTCGTAAAATCTTTAATACATATGTAGAAATTGTTTCTATGAAATTAGCAATGCAACACAGTTCAATCTGCACATATAATGATCTATAAAATAGAAATAGTTAATGAAACCTGTCATTAAAATCAAGCAAGCGTAATTATGAAATATTTCTTATACATATTACTCTTCTTATTGAATTCTATGTAATCTAGCACTTTTATTAATCGATTACTTGATTAGCATATTGCATTACCACAGCTAGTCTTTTCCTTTTGGAATGTTTGGCTGAAGCTTAAAAATAATATTCATAAAATTTGTGATTTCTTATAGCCTATACTTTTTTTAAATCGCTATAAGATATCATTTGGTGCCTCAAAAACATTTTCCAGTTTCAAAATACAAGAATATCCCCAAAGCAACACTTTATAACCAAGAAAAAAGTTGCATAATATTTTCCGAATTTAACTTTTTTTTATTATATTTATTAATTGCCGTAAATATTTAAATTTTTTCGAAGCCCAACCATTTATCCAACCTCGGTAATTTATTAATAACAGCCAACTTTCTGCAAATTTTGTTATCTTTAAATATTCTTCGCCCGCAAAAAGTTCTTCAAAAATAAACTTTCAGCTTCTTGCGCGCTTAATGAACTGTACAAAATGCTATTTCCCTTTGTGGCTACCAAAATCTTGCACTTTTAAGTGGCACCAAGAGAGCTAGCTATATGTATGTACATACTCGTGTTCCACTGTGCGTACATTTCTATGTGCAACTGTATATATGTATGTGTAGCTGTGTGTATATGTATTTCGCCCTTAATTTTGTTCATCTCGCGGTTTGTACGCTCTTTCGCTCCACATTTCATTGCGAATATGAAGAGGTGCAACAAATTCATATAAATCACGAAGAGGTGAATAAATAGTGGCAGCAGTGGTAGCAAAAATAACAACAACAACAACAAAAATAAAAGAAATGGATTTACATATTTTTACGATGCTTCTAATCCAAAGGATGAGGGGGCGCAAAGTGCGCGCCAACTCATCGATCAGAATAAAGCTGCTTATGCAAATTTTTTGCTGTTTTTTTTTTTTTTTTGCCGTTTTTTCGCCTAAGCGCCAAAGAAATTTGCGGTTTATTGAATGTCTGTCGATCGTTGCAAGGCGATGAATATGAGTAGCGTAGCAATTGTCAGCTATTGAGGGAGATCTAAAGACAGCTGATGTAAACGAACTGTGTGTGCGTGCGTCAATCGAAAATATTTGTGTGTGTGTGTGTGTGTGTGTGTGTGTGCCTCGTGTTGTGCATAATAATTAAAAAAAAAAAGTTGCATTTATTGGCAAAAAATGCAATTAGTTCCGCTCTAGTTGCGCAATGCCACCAACAGACGAACACACATACATACATACAAAATAAGTAGATGCTAGACTCACATACTCACCGGTATGCAAATAAAAACTGAACGCTTGAAATGCAACAAGAATTATTGGAAATTTATGCAAATCGCTCCAATCGATTGCGAAATTAAATTTCCCTCTTCGTTTGTCTTCTTTGCATTCTTTCGCTTTAGCTAGCCTTAGCTTCCTCTGCAACTTGCATTGCAATGCTTCTGGTGTGGGTGCGTGTTTCTGTTTGTTTTTTTTTTTTTTTTGCTAGTTTTGATTTTTCGGCACCTTTTATTGCTTTCGTATTATTAATTTTCGGTTTCGCCAAAGTTTTGTTCACCACTTTGATTGGCACGTTTTCAATGGTGCGCCAACACACAGCTTGATGGCAATAATTCATTGCGATTTTCGGCATGACATTTTCACCGTGTCACCAGCAGCGCCACTGATTATATGCGTTCCGTTTGCCTGTGTTTATTAATCTGAAATCAAAATATACATACATACACTTACTTGGTTAGGCGTAATGGCATATTTTTAGGCCGGAAAAAACTTTATGTGACGCAGTAGTTTTCGTTGATTTTCATGCCACATTCAGTTGCATGATCTACATATACTGTGTAAATATTGAAAAGCAATAAATGTGTTTGACAAATTTGGTTTATGACTTGTATGATTTATGGCGAAATCCCATCAAAATCAATAAAACATAACTATTTAGGTTATTTGAGAGGTAAATATACAGATAGTTGTAATAAATGCATGCATTTGTGTATATCTATATGTGTATAATGGATTACATTGTGTAAAAATAAAAAAATTAAAACTGAAATTTCCAAATAAAAAATTTTTTCTATTTAATTTTCTGAAGTTTTGAAGATTTTTTTGCGCAACTCAAAGGTTCGAAATAGCCAAGTATTTAGAAAATGGATTTTATATATTTTTGAACTAATTTTTAGATACGCTACTGCCCAGGCTGCTTTCCTTTATACGAGTTCTTTGTTCGATTCGCTACTCCTCATGATTCGGTGAATGGAAGAGCGTGTTTATGTGTTATTTTGAATTAGTAACCAACAGCGGAGGATTGAGGCTGGGTATTCAATTTTAACCACATTTTAATTTGTGGTACTTCGATGTAGAAGATCTAAGCAGCTATCGTCATGAATCTTTTTTTAGATTGAAAAAGTACAAACAACACTTAAGATATAATATATAATATATTGAGAGTAGTGTAGGAAAACCCAAAGAGTAATATGTCTGCAAAATTATAAATGTATTCACTTCAATAAATTTTCATATTTTTGACGCTAATGCCAAACCAAATTCTTTTAAAAATTGCACTGTGTTAGATCCTAGTCACAATTTATTAAATATTAAAGTGTGAATCATTGCTTCATGTTTTTACAAGGTGCCTAAATGTAGGCAACATGTAATACTTATTGATTATTTTGGTAAAATTAAATTGTTGCCTACATTTAGGCTATTATTTTATTGTGAGTCTGCTTATAACGTGAAAGCTAAGCAAAAATGTTTTTAGCAACAATCGTAGTCTATTTATATGTTATTTACTACATTAAGACGCTTTGTTAAACAATACATATATATATATATATGCGATGTGTCATTTCAGCTGAATTGTTGTTGTACGAAAGAGAAAACATTGCCTACATTTAGGATGTGCAGGCACATGTGAAGAGAAAGACAATGAGCACAAAATGGTGTCGGTATTTTCAAAGCATGAAACCTATTTCTTTTTTCCTTTTTTTCTCTGACAATTCTACACAGTAAACAAATAAATCATATATGGGTGCTTAGGTATATGTGGGTATAGGTTTATTAGGTAGATCATAGTATGGCGAAGAATTTTTATTTTCCGCAATTAATTTGTAATCCTCGTAATTTGCGAGCTTTGAACTAATTTCTAATGGGAACAACGGCTATTATAGGCAGAGTTTCGAAACAAGGGCTGTAACTGATGTGGAAAGCATTAAGTTTGGTCAGAGCATTTCCTTGGTCTGTGCGAACCGTTACGCGAATCAGAGCGTGTATATTGTACAATATATAGAAAATATTTCGAACGTTACTTGCCTTACCAAATTCGACTTAATATAAGCGGTAGAGTGCCACCCAATGCCTGAGAACAGATTGGCTATCAGTTTAGACATAACTGCTTTTACCCCTCCACGTTGTATAATGGAAACATTTTCATATTTTCAGTTCCCAAGTGCTATTTAAAGTATTTCCAGGTGCAAAAGCAGTAAATGAATATCTCTTATTTCGAATTTAAGTTGACCCTTGGTATTTTACATATGTGTTGCACTCTGTACATTTTTAAAAATTCACGCAATTCTAAAGCGGATTATGGAAAGCTGTACAGTTAAAGCAGTTAAAAAGACTCTTTTATATATAACTTTTTTTATATATATGTATAACTGTAACGATAGTAATGAAAAAAAATATTCCGGTTTTAATTTGGAAAACTTTTTTTTTATCTATGAAATCCATGAATATTACTGGAAAAAATTATTTTGCAATAAAAATATATATAGCAATCTCGTTAAAAATATATATGTACATTTATTTATGTCATGTTATGCTATGTTACGTAACTCCTTTCGGCAAAATTGCTACCAGCACGTTATAAAATAAAATATCATAATAGAATAACATTAATTTTTACGAGTTTTACATAACCTTTCATTCTGCGCCAAAATTAATTTTTGTCATATTAGTTTAACATATATATGTATATAAATATTTATATGTAGATATATACATATATACCACTGTTTATGATGTTCAATGAAAAAGTTTGATAAAATTTTATGCAAATTGTTAATTAAAGTAAACAAAATCGTGAATATGTGCCACATATCAGCTAAACAATCAAGCGGTGCACCAATGCAACCAGCGGTATAAAACAATCAACTAAAACGAGCATACGAACAATAACTGTATTTTGTTAGTAAATTGCAACGATTAAGTTTGTACAAGCCATGACAATGAGGCTATTACTACATCGAATTTATATATATGTATTGCTGCATGTATATACTTCTATTCATATCAGTGATTCTTTTGTTATTGGTAGCGTTATTATTAAATGCGATTTTCGTGGCGTTTATGCTGGCATAATGCGATTACTAATATGGATTAAACTGTGAGTGGGATTAAATAAATATGCACATACATACATACATACATACATACATACCATACATCAGCACGAGTATCTAAAGACCATAAGCGGATTTACATTGACTTGCTACATTGTATGAATATACTAGTAACGCGTTAATACCATATATTATAGTAATCATAAATATGTATATCGTTTCATTATCCGCCGCACTTGCCACACTTCGCCCCTTTCGCGCTTCCACACAACTCATTTCACGTCAATAACAACTCCGCGACATTGGTAAGCTTTAAATTTCAATTATGAACTTTCTCCTTCATGAACTTCTCGACATCTTTGCAACGCTTGAGTTTTGGATTCTAAGAAAATGGCTAAAATTAAGCGCAACAGAGCATAATATTTCAGGTGCTCAATAACACATTTATCATATCTGGCAGTTCAAGCGGGCAATTCAGAGAATATTTTTTTTAAAGTGAACGCATACATATATACGTATAAACATAAATAAGTATATGCTGCGTGTGTGGCCTCTTAGAAATAAAGTTTGTGCAAGGCAAGTTCACTTTGAGTTAGTTGAAGCTTAAAATGCATTTATTCTTTGATAGAAGAAACGATATTTGAAGACGATATTTTTCAAAACAAGCTTGAATTCACTAAATTGAGGGCGCTAACAGACATCAAACTTTCGATTTTGTTCAAATCCGGCGATCGACTGCAACGAAAATGTGTTGCGCAACGAAATTTCGTCACAGGAGGCGCAGCAAACTAGAGCACCAAGCGAATGCCAAACCGATTTGCTTAATTCTTTTAATTTGTTTGATGTAAGCCTCGAATGGTTCAAAAATATCTAACTAGGTTGCCAACTAGTTGAAAGTTTGAAGTAAAAAACTTTATAAATTAAAAAAAAACAGTCTTTAGAAAGCAGTTGAATAATTTTGGTTTAAAAAAACTAAGTTTTAATTTTATTTTGACATAAAGCAACATTAAAACTACAATATGGATATCAAACTAAAGACGTTTAAAGAAGAAAATTAAAAATACATGGAGGGTTACCAACCTTTAAAACAGAAATGATTTAGAATAAACGAAATATTATAAAATCAGTATAAAACTAAGCAAGATTTACTCAGCGAAGAAATAACTTGCGAGGAAAGTTTCCACCTGTTTTGTTTTTTTATTAAATTAAATTTATTATATTGCAAAATGATTAATATTCAAAGTAAACAAAACGTTCTCTGTTTGCTATGTCTTTAAGAGGGGTTGCCACCTGCTTAACTTTTCCGCATATAACAAAGGTTCTTATAAAAATCCGCGCTCTGATTGCTAGCTATCTTAAATTTACTAGACGCTGCTAATGTGGCGGAAGAATGATCTAAACATGAACAATTTTAGGTAAGTATGGACTCTCAGCTCTGTGCCTTTTCGTAACCATAAACAGAAATTAAAACTATTTTGTTCATATTTTCTTAAGATATTGAAACTATATGCTTTCTTAAAAATAGGCACACCGCTAAGTCGAACTTTCAAAATTTAATAAATTTGGATAAGTTTAACTGTTTTAGCGTGGGCTAAAGTAACTTGAAATCTTGTAGAGATAAAAATGGTGAAACTTTTTCCTTGTAGCAATATTAAACGTGATCTTTTTCATTTATTATTTTCATTTTATTATTTAAAACAACTTTTGGAAAACACAACACGGGCTTCTGATTTATATATATATATATATATATATATATATTCACCATATACCACATATTCAGCATATCAAATAAGTTCGTCTCTATATACTAAATATAGCCTACAAATAAGCTCAGTTTCGTATACCATAGACTTTTGATTTCAGTATTTTCGGTTAACGCCATATAAGTTTGATATAAGATGTTTCCGTTATGCTCAACCATAGGCTTTCAAACAGCTTATTTTTTGATACCCGCCATACACAACAGATAAAATAATTTGTTAACACTCTAAGTACTCTGTAATTAAGAATAGTAACTTTAATATAACTTCGATCGTTATAAAATTCACCACACTACAGATAAGTACAACTCTATATACAACATACTGAAGCCTATAGAGTAAATATATATTAATACTGATATCTTTATACTTACCGAAGTAACCAGATATGTTGATTTTGAAATATGTAACATATGCTTAACGTACATACATTTTTCTATATTCACCACATCACAAGGTGTATAAACAGTTTTCTGTCTATTTATCACATGTTTCAGTTGTTACATTTTTCGCCTAAGCTAAATTTCTCAATACTTTGCCATGCTAGCACATCTGCTTACTATGTGCATATATTCCGGTAAATGAAACTCTCCGCCAATTGCTATTAGAGCGATCGTAAAAAGTAAATTGTTTTGGCAGTTAACCAACATTTGTTGGATACTCTCTGTCGTTTTTATAAAATTTAATGTATTTTGCTGTGATTTTATTAAGCTGACTGCGCTTCTTTCAATTTCACTTTCCTTGCACAACAACAATGTGTGTAACGGTATGAAATCAACAACACAGCTGAGAAATTAAGTCAATTTACATATGTAGGAGTGGGACTACTTACCATAAGTAAGCATGTGTGTGTGTGTGTTTGTGTGTGTGTGTGTGTGTGTGTGTACCGCCAACGCACTCGAGCAACTTGCAACTTGGCAACAATAAACGCCCCTGCTAGCCATGCTAGCATACATAAGTACGGGTTCTGTGTGCATGTGGGCGAGCCTGGGCAGTGCTTGTGCGAGCGCAGCTGGACCATAGTTGGCGGTATAATTGCGAAAATTTCACTTTCACATGCTGACTTAATTGCTAATTGATGAACGATGTAAACGCGCACATGCAACACAACGTGCTGGCGAATGGGCTGGTTACCTTTACTACATATGCAATACATATATATGTATGTATGTGTGTGGCATAACAGTGCCACAACTGCGATTTTTGTTATCCTCGTTGGAGTGCATGCGCATACCTTTCACTGTGCATGTGGCAGGAATGTGTTGTTATGCAGCTTTTGTGGTTGCAGTAAAGGTGCTGTGTCGCCATCACCATTAAATGACGCTGACGTTTATGTGAACTTGTTCACAATTTAAGTAGCTGCAATTGCAGCCCATAAATAGTCGCCAGTTAATAGTGTAGCTCAGCAAATTGTATGGGGCATGCAACATGCGGCAGACAATTGTGCACGAAATGGCTAAATTGTTGGCAATGTATTAAATGCCTTTTTGCACTATTTATGGCAGATACGCATTGTTTGCTTACTATTGTTGTTATTGTTGTTGCTCTGGACTTAGTGTAGACAGTACAAACTAGAAAATTTTCTAAGCAAGCAGCTGCAGTACACTGTGGCCGCCAGCTCACGGAAACCGGTCTGCCCGATACAGTATACGGTCTGCATAGTTTCGACTTATACGCTGACAGGATTTACTTGTCTTGCGCAAATGCTGCCGCGCAGAAAATATAATTTTTTTTTTTTTTTTTTTAATTTTTGTATTTCACTAATAAAAACATACCGATCGCCTACGTGGCGCACAATTCATTTTCATTAAAAATATATATGTTATGCATGCATTAATTTTTTTTTTAATTTTTTTCCACAACTGCTTTTTTTCGCAACATTAATTTTGTTGTTGTTGTAGTTTGCCTGTTGATTTCCGATTAGCTGGCTGCGTACAAATGCGCTTAGAAAGTGAAAAATGTAACTTAGAACTGGTTTTGCAATTTCATTTTGCCAGCCAGCTGCGCCGCCGGGTGGTGCAGCGCTGTGTTGGCACTGCGTTGGCGCCGCAACATGTTGCAGCTGGGCGAGCGTGGTCGTCGGGTGATGTGTTGGTGTTGCCGTACGCTTTGTAAGCGTGTGTGGAGAATTTTTATGTGTGCATTGAAATCAATATGCTGTATTAGAGAGAAAAAAGTACGCGTGTCAGCTGTGCGCTTAAAATAAATTTAGTTTAAATCCTTTGCTTTTCATTGTGTGAAGTTTGTAGCTGCTCTAATCGTAATAAACCGACTCATTAATGAGTGGGCAAGTGCATTTTAGTCATGCAGCAAACAGTAAACAGCTGGCGAAGAGTGCTTCGGAGAAATATACCTCTCAGGTCTTCAGAACTTCAGAGCCTGCCGACCCGACTTGTTTTATGTCAAGGATCTTCTCTCTGCAATAGTGCACTCCGAAGGTTGTTCCGAGAGCGTTTAATGCTATTGAAATCACAAATGAAACCTTTGCTTGTTAAATGATTTTGCGTTGGAGCCTTTGTCTGAAAATTTTTTTTTTGTATATTTTCGGCAAAATCATCATCGAACGAGATATCTATGACGAAAACACCCCATTTGATGATATCCACGACATATATAACTCCAAAATTTTTCTGTAAAATGCGATGGAAAATGATCAGGTTCCAAATCAATAGATAATAGTAGGAAGACCTCCCCTCAAACTGTACTCTCTATACAAGCAACAAAATCTGCGATCATATTCCTACGTATTTGTTTAAATGAAAAAAAAAAAAAAACATTTAGTAGGCAATAATAAATTGTAGTACCCATTTGATCGTCAAATAGCAGTCATCAACAGCTCAGTTCTATTGTAAGCTAATGGGAAAAGAGCGCAAGCTAAAAGAACAAATTCTTTGAAAAAGAGTAACACAAACGCAATAATTTGAACGACTTCGGGAAGTTTGATTCAAAAAGGAAAAAACCGGTATCTAATAACCATAGTTATAGGGAAATTCAAGCAATCGCAGCCAACTTCGCTCCGAAGTCAAACTTATTCTCTAAATTGTACACATAAACCCTATTAATTATTGCTAATCAATCAGCTTACAAAAATTGGACTCCTCATATTCTTACTGGTCTAGTAAATGACTGAGGACTTCTGCGTTCGATTGCCAGATGAAGCATTGTTTATATAACAGTATGGTAAGGTTCATTCTGACATATTGAATATCGGTAATGAAAGTAAACTCCACATAGATCTTGGAAGTTATTCTTGACATTTCACTAGTTAAAATTTAAGTTAAGCAAATCTAGAATGAAAGCATAAAATTCAAAATTAAGGTCCAAAGTTATTCTCTCATTAGAAGTCTGTTTCAAACTTAATATCCCTGGTTTTTTGGTAAACATTTTGGAAATTGCCGATGAGGCATATTTATCCAATGTGTGAATAGTCGATTTATCTTTGACACACAGGGTTTCGAGGCTACAAGGAACCACTCGAGAAGCTTTCAACGAAATGTAACGTTAAAAGTATCTGCCTTGAAAAAATCGTATGGGGTTTACATTAGGCCCCTGTTGACTGGATCCACTATCAAGTCTTTCTACCAGCGACTTCAAACGCAGTTTAAGGCAAAAGTCGGTAAATATGGAGTGAAGCACAAAATTAATTTGGGGTTGTATTGAACCCGCACCAATGTTAATTCTAACTTTAAAGATAAAGAGCCTACATAAAGATCAATTGCATTCTTTCTTCCGAAGTTATCGAGCTTTTAATGCAGTACTCAATATTCTCGGTGGTGTCGTTAAACATAATACAAATATGCACTGAATTACATACATAAATTTACTTGCAATCTAACATAATTTAATTTTAATTATAATTGAAATACTTATGTAATTAAAATTTGACATTTATTTAGCTTCATCCTTCAGAGAGACATTTGTTCTAACAACAACAATACATATACATATATTTATATATACATGCATATGTTCGTTTCGACAAACATCGGACGACTTTACCATTTCTGTTGTTGTTTAGGACCGGAAATGACTGACGAGACAGCAAATTACACAAACGCATACAGCTATTTATTTTGTGTTGATTTTCAATTGTACTCACTTATATAACATTGCCCTCAATCTATTTTGATAAGCAAATCAAATGACTTACATTTATGGAAAAATTATGCCATTAGCAGTTAAAATCAAATTGTTTTACGTATATTTGCATTTATATCAATGCCGTTGACATCCACACTACAAAGCAGAATAAAATATATTTTACTAAATTTTGTATATACATACATATATATGAATATATGTGGGTGTGTTAGTAATATATTCAAACAGTTGTGGAGTATTGCTGTTTCTGAAGACTACCTGAAATGAAGGTGTTTTCAGTATTAGTGAAAACGTATTACATAATTTATAAAACAGTTGGTTCATGGTTCATTCTGTGAAAAATATCGACCTACCTGATTCCTCCCCTCACGCTTATCATAGATCCATTTAAATGAACAGAAAATATTTAATAACAAATTTCAAGTGTTTTTTTCCCAAAAGTAGATTACAAGTGAATACAAGTACGAAACTTTATATATATACTTTATATACTTTACTACTACTTTACTACTCTACTTTACTATACCTTATATATATGCATGTTTTCATAAGCATGTAATCGGCTGGTTAACCAGAAGTAGAGCATTTTGAGCGATTTTTGATTTATTTGCCTTTATCGTTTGCCACTAATGGCAAATAATATAACCATAAATGGTTTTCGGTTGATTTGGCAGCATGGTATTCGTATTTGTGGATTTGCCGAACATGGTAAATGTTGGCAAAACTACAACAATTACAATAATTTACAATAATACTGCTTAAATTAAAGTTATTTGGAATTTAAGAGCTAACAGCAATATTTTGGAACAAACAGTAAAAAAGTTATAGGATTCGTTAAGTGGGCTTAACATTATTACTAAGAAACTTGCATTAAATACATTGGGAATCGTCAATACATATATATACAATAATACGATAATATAATACATTATTTAATTTACAGTAGCGAAACAGTGTTGAAATGTGATTAACATTAATAACAGCAGAGAAATCAAAATATTTACGGAGCGTCATTAGAAGCGCTTACTTAAAACGCAAATAAATAAGTGAGGAATAAAAATCAAAATGAAATTCTTCAACAAAGAACGGAAAGATGTCTTCACATAAATAATTTCGTGAATATCAATATTTAATGGCAGTAGAGCTTACCTACACTACCGCGCTAAAGTTAGTATACTAAGTAGCGGTCACTAGCCATTTTAGTGGCAAAATAATTTATGACTTAAAAGTAATGGAAATGCGATTTATTGCTTTATTTAAATTATACGCGAATTTGAATATTCCGAAATATAGTTTCGATAGTCAAGTTTTTGAGGCAAATTAAATAAAAAATTTTTCTAGTGTTTAAAAGAGTTTAGTGAAATGAAGTACTTCCTTTAATAAAATTGATGTCAAAGAAATTCAATTTAGGGAAAGCTAAGTATATATGAAAGAAAAGAAAATTTTTAGTTCGAAAATGCATGCGCTTACAGATTCTTTCCATCTCTTGTTCTAAAATTTTTTAAAAATAATTGCAGTGTTTACAATTTCAGACTGGGTTACTTTGCTCTTGAGGAAAATTCATTTTGAATTTGAGAATAATACATATGCTACCCATTACCTAAGTGACTGCATTAGAAAAACATATATTAACGATTTACATGGACGATCAATAACTAAGTGTGACAAAAATGACTTAAAAAAATATTTTACAAGATTGCATTAACTTGAATTACAGAAATGGCAACTCTGGTCAAATGCAAACAATTTTGCCTACATTTGAACATAAGAATAAGTTGGCAATTCTGCACAAATTTACTGCTTCTTAATAATATAAAACTTGAGTTTTGAATATTAATTGTACAGATATTGTGTTTAAAAATGCTTAAAGCATTGAAAAACCGTAATATTGCTTTAGGCTAGATACATAGTGAAGCGAAGCAGGGAATACATGATAAAGGAGAATGGCACATTCTAGGAAATTTGAGGCATGTTTTCAATGTTTGAAGGCTTGTTTTTTGGAATGCTCGGAAAAAATTACTTCTGAAGACATTTGAAATTTTTTTTTTCGTATGCTCGGAAAAAAGTTCTCAACAAGACTGATAATCTCAAGGTTGTCATATTGTTTATTGTTGCAATACTCTATTTGAGGTCGCCTATTATTTAAACAATTTCGCTGAACTCGGAAGGCAGATCAGCTTGCGTTCTTGCAGTAACTAGATATTTCTTTGCTTTTCAGCGAGTGTTCTTTTGCTGCTCGCGTAAAAGAGAATAATTCGCTGTTCAGTGGTGGCGAAGTGGCAACTAATTCCATATTAACTTTGACCTGCTTTAATGTATGATAAACTTTCTTTGCCTTTGCCTTTGAATCTATTATATCGGTAGAGCTTAACGAAACTGAAAAAAATAATTATAATGAAATATTCTGAGTATTTGAGTTTTGCTCAGAAAGTAAGTGCAGTAGAAACACTTAGCCTACAAAACTGCAAAGAAGATATATTTCTGAATTCGATTGACGTTTTGCACACATTTTTATTTGTATTTGTAAGGTAATGTGCAATACATTAGAGGTTGCAGAATGGCAAATCGAACAAGCAACTGGCATAATTTTGAAAATGCTGGCATAATCTAATAGAAACAGAAGCGCTACTTCAATGAGGTATCGGCGTACTCTCTCTCTCTTTGATTAATTCAATTGTGCAGCTTTCTTGTGCTTTCTCATATACATTTTGTTGCAAAAAGCGCAGTGCTTAAGCGTAACGAGTAGTGTATTGCGAATCGAAGGCGGCTAGTAATCTTTGTGCTATGCAGTCTTATATATTGTCTATACGATTCTGAACGTTGTTTCCGAGTGCTAGATACATTTTTATTCAGGGAACTGACTTTCCAAATATTTTCTTCGGAGCATTTTTTGAATTTGGAAACATTAACCGAGTGAACACTTAAATGAAACCAATATAAATTAAAATTCAAAATATGCTTTCTTTGCTTCTTTAAAGAAAAAATGTATCTCTTGAAAACATAACTCGCTAAATATATTTACATATATATAGGATGGATATATATAAAGTATATGTGTATATGTGCCTCTTTTGTGTAGTGACTTTGTGCGAAAAATATTTCAATGCAGAGCTGCGCAGACTTAACAACACTAAGCGCAAAAATGGTAAAAATATTTGAAACAAAAATGTCGAAGCAGAAATGTTCAAACCGGTTATTCGCTCTTACGGCATAAAAAAGCAAAAACCAAAGTTATTTTGCACACATTTTTCTGACACAAATAGGCTTAGAAACCACAATAATAAAAGGTGTTAATACACATACAACTTACGGAGCAACAAAGGCTGGAGAACAGCAGCCTAGAAAAACCAACAACAAATAGTCGTTTACGCATAAAGGCAAGATCACACGAAAACTGGAAATTGTAGCAAAATCGAGAGCGATGGGCAACTCGGAAGACAACGAAAAAAGAGAGAAAGAAACGAGCAACGAGCAACGTTCCACTTGCAACATTGCTATTTGACACACACAATCACAGAAATAGCGAAACACCAACTTTCCCATATTAAAAATAAAATATGCACAAAGGTTGCAGTTTCTCCAACTACAGCATCGGAGTCTAAATTTGAATTGCAGTTGCGAAAATTGATGACAACACATAAAGATAGATGGATAACGACGTACACGCGCACAAATCAAATGCCACCTTGCAGCATGCATACATACAGATGTACACGTATGTGTGTGTTTAACACACACGCAGAAAAGAAAACCCTAAAAAAATCCGCGAAATCCGCGACTTCGTGAATGCGACAGTGAAATGTAAATGCGAATAAACGTAATAGTGTTGCAGTGATAGACATATAAAATTGCATTTTCGGTTGCAGTGACGCGAAATTGGCATATAAATTGCAACAAAATAACGTCAAAGGAGAGTGGAAATTAAATTTATGCTCGTACGTATTTTTTGTTATGCAGTCGAATAAACCGAATGATGTCGAGAAAATTGTTGGTGATTTCTTTCTTGCTACCTAGAGAGCGAGAGAGAAAGAGCGTTAGAATGGTAGTGAGGGGGAGTTTGAGAGAGATGCTGTTGACAATTTGAAGCTCGAGGAATGGCTATGGAAGAGGGACTCCTCTAATACTATATAAAAACTATTAAAGTGGAGTTGGGAATCCGCAGTAATGTATTCGATATTTGCCTCATCTACTTACATATGTACAGATAACATCGAAATATGTATCACATGGTGGCCTTCGATT
The DNA here is from genome assembly GCA_021498325.1 of Bactrocera minax. Classification (NCBI taxonomy): domain Eukaryota; kingdom Metazoa; phylum Arthropoda; class Insecta; order Diptera; family Tephritidae; genus Bactrocera; species Bactrocera minax. The sequence continues at coordinate 1,673,177 of JAKEEE010000023.1, forward strand.
GCCACTTTACTTATCGATATGTTGACTCTCTTCTAAAAATTTTTACTTTTCTAGTCGAATTCGTTACTAGAGATTCGTTTCATTAAAGAGGCCTTTAAAATAGTTTTCTTTGTATATGTCAGCCTATTGCATTTATACCAGTTGTTTGTTCGATTCGCCGTTCTCCAAAGTCTGAATACTCTCAAATTCTGAAAATATGTTAGTTAAACACCAATATCTGAACTATATATCTCTCGCCTCAAATTCACGATAATTGTTTTTCCCGAAGTTGGGGAAGGCTTTGAATAAATATTTATTCTTTTATTTATTATTATATGCTATGTGACCTCGACTTTTTGTTTTTCTAATTGTACTCTTGCAACATGTTGCAACAGATAGTAGTTTTGTTCCGGGGACTGTATGTCTGTGCAAGCGATAACTTGAGTAAAAATAGTTCTTAACAAACATGGTACATATGTTTCTTGGTATTTCCGAGGTCGGTATTGCAGATGGGCGGAATCAGGTCATTGCCACGTCCACAAATAAACAGTAATTTAGTACAGGAAATTGTAGTAGGGAGGAGCATCTGTGGTTTGAAAATTTTTAGAAAGTCCAAGTAGTCAATGGGCGCGGCATCGCCCACTTTTAGACGAAGTTTTACATCTCATGAACCACTTCAATAAATGCAACCACGCGACAAACTTATGATACAGCGTGAAAATGGGCGAAATCGTATAACCACCACGCTTACTTTTATTAACACAATTTTAAATTCCATCTGACACCTTCACTTTACAGTGTATAAATGAAGCACCCATGAAAATGTCGGAACTTGCACAAAAATATTGCTTTCAAGATAGGCCATCTCAATGGTTGAAATTGGACTATAACTATTCAAGTCTCTAGATATCCAAAATGTGGATCTCAGTGCCTATGGCAGTCTTTTTGCCGAAAATATCGCTCCATCTGCGAGGTATATTAATGATATATATTCCGGTGGCGTCCTCTCCTGATGATAATGTTTCCTTGTGACCAAATTGAAGTCAATAATTCCCCTAGCCCCCATATACCTAATATAAGACTTTTTGAACTTCTGGTTGACTTTTTACCGTATTTATCGGTCAATAATTAGATATCTTATTGGAACTCAGAGAGCGGCTTTTTCCTAAAAAATTAAAAAATTAGGTCAATAATTCATGTAGCCCCCGTGTACCTAGTATAATAATTTTCAAACATCTGGTTGACTTAATACTGTATGTATCGGCCAATATGTAAGTTATCATAGCAAAAATTAGTGAACTATAATCTTGTATACTATCAATTGGGACGAATATGGTTGAAACCGGCCCACGAATTACCACAGCACTTATATGGCACCTAAAATTCTAGTGGACCTTATGCCGAATAAATAGTTGAACTTCTGAATTTTCATATTAAGATAACATAAATTGCGAGAATGTAAAATATTCGGTTGCACCTGAACTTAGCGGTTTTTTTACTTGTTTTCTTTGAACTTTTTCTATGCTACTGCCCCGCATTCTTCTACATTCATTACTTACTGCAAATAAATGCATGAGGAGTGGAGTATCCATTAAAAAAAGGCAAAAAAAGGCAAAAAATTAAGAAAAATAAAAATGTTTGTACATATTTACAGTTATTCCCAAAAGCTTAGTTTATTCCTAACCAAAAATATACCTAGAAACAATTGTGAACAGACAGTAAAATTTTTAGTTGCAAGCAATACGGGTAACAGAGTACAGTACAGCTTAATTTTCATCCTCCCAAAGCGTTAATCTCTTTTTATGGAATCATACCCACTATTCGTGCTCGCATAACGCATCTGCGATGTGCGATTATACGCGCGAGCACGAAGAGTATTTCATTTCAGCGTCATTTACCTACAACGCACTTAGGTTCTACAAAGCTTGCATATGTGACTGTGAATGTTAGGAAAAAAGCAGAACAGTAGAACAGGGTTACCGTGTGCATATAATTATATTAATTTTTTTTTGATGAAATTTCTTTTTGAAAAGAGAACATGTTTGGATTCCAACTATGAGAGAAAGAATTTGATGCTGGGAACACATTTGAAATTGATTGATGAACTCTTTGCTTTATGTCGCTTTATGGTTATGTCTAAGAATGCCGCATTCAATAATTGCTTTTAAAACTTTTGTTAAATTTGTGACCAAATTAGATTTTGATAGTTTCTTTTTTGATTCTTTGTATTGTTGCTTTAAGTAAAAACTTTATTATTGTGTGTTACCGTGAGTTTTCCAGTTCTGTTAAGACTTTCGTGTAGAGTTTCGTAGGACTCGTACCACGGTTAATATGGCATCCCCGTCTAAGCACTACAAATTGTAGATTTAACTGCACGAAAAATCGTACCAGACTTGACACGTTATCTACATATATACTTGTATATATACATATATACCCATATACTTATTTATGCGGGTGTAAGCTTACAAAAACCCAGTAGGAATTTTTATTTGTCCGGTAACAGTGAACTTTTTATATAATTAGGGGTTAGAAAAATCAAATTAATCAAAAAACACGAATAAATTTAAACTTACTATCTATCTGAGTTTTAGTGAAAAAGTTGTAAAATTGTTAATTTGAAGCCAAAAATGTTTCGTTGGATTACATGACGTCGGTTTCCGGGCCGCCGATCCTCCGAAGCTGCTAATTGCTACATAAGGCGCTCCCAAAAAGCATGTTGATTGAGAGATTTGTACGATTATTTCTTGCACAAGTTATTAGAGCTTTAACCCACACATTTTTTAGACATTTGTTGACGCTTTCTATTAGTGGTGTGTATTATTGTTTTCATTTAAATAGAGCGTTAACTGCGTTGGAAGACTTTTTCAAACATCTGGTCTGCGTATGAAATTGGTATCACTAGCGATGTTTGCCGATGAGCAACCACTGTTAGAGAATTTTTTTTGAGGCCTTTCCTCGGTACTTTGATCTCAACACCAACGAATATAACAAATCAAAATTCTCAAAGGGTGCTCTAAGTTCCCAAACCTTTGTCGTCGTATAAGAGAATGAGAGGGAATATACACATATGTATGCAAGTGAGAGAGAGAGAGTCTGTGAAAGCTTTTATTGTAAAATTTTGCAATATTTTTTGACACTTTTCAACTGGTTACAATCTAATCGTAAGCGAACTAATTCAAATAAGCTTTCACACAATTTAGCAACAGTATCTACAACCTACAACCCGTAACAGTATCAGCCGTGTGTAGTCAATAGAAAGCACAGAAATGTATTCAAAATTATTCGCACAGCAGGAGTGTACAACAACATCTATGAATATGTTACAATTTTTGCATTTTATCTGTGTTACTGGCGTCGCTACTGCCGCATGCCATCGGTTATGCTCCTACGCGTGTACATCAAGCTGTTTGGTTGTGTTGGTGTAGTTGGTGTAGTTGTTGTGGCTAAACAAAGTTGCTGCATGAACATATTGTGTTGTGTTTGCTATGGTTGTTGCTGCCGTTATTATACACACTTCACTGCAATGTGTCGGAAATTGTCAGCAAATCCGCAAGCACTTGAAAAAAAGAGGCGCGAAAAAAACGCAACAACAAATAACACCCATAAATCGAAATGATAAAATGGAAAAATTTTATATTTATTCACACATGCACATGCATACAAATGCAACGGTGCACAATGACGAATTTCGCATAAAAAGTTTTTTATGATTTTTATGGCAAAAAAAAAAACGAAAAAAAAAAGAAAGAAAAAAAGAAAAAAACAAAAATAATAAAAATATATAAATAAAATACAGCAACAACCCCACAATCGACTGAGCAATATTGAAATTGAATAATGCGTCTGTGGAAACCTTCTTTTCACGTGCAACTTTTTTTTTTAGACGTTACAGCGCTGGACCCGCTTAGACTGAAGTTGAGCAAGGAGGCAAAGTGTTTAAATAATGCAACAACGTTGTAGTACTCACCAAAGCCGCTAGCATGTGTTAGAAATAAGAAAACGTAAATAAAAAAATTACAACAACCATGTGTGTGTATGTAGTTCCAAATGTTCGGCTTCTCAGACACAAAAACTAACTAGTTTACGGTGGGTGTAGCCGCCTTCCCCAGATTGCCTCTATTGTCTAGGTAACGTTATTGCTATTGGTGTAAGGTTAAGTTTTTAGCTAGCGTATTACATATTCCATATAGCATATATGTAGGTGGCATTGATGTTGTTGTAGACAATGATGTTGTGTTTGGTGAAAATCGTACCAGCATTGCTTTCAAGTTTATTTCTTTGTTGTGCTTAGAGTTGCGGCCTACCAAGAATGAAATAATATCGAAATTCGCAGTAATCGATAAACCGATAAAATTAATGAATTCCGCGTCGTGTTGTTTCCTTTGACCTTGAACTAACAAATAAGTAAATACGTACTAAATTAGGCTGGCAACGTCTCCCTTGTAGATTTATAAAAATTTCGACGTAGTCTTAATCCCTCCCTTAAGGGTTTTTTCTGCAATAATGTCGTAATATCTTTGCTTGGTATCTGAAATGTAACGTTTTAGTCACCTTTGAGAAATACTGTTACATAAGAGATATCAGGAGAGATAGCATCCGTATGATTTGTACTAGATTCGTATCTATAGTAAATATTCAATTTCCATGCCCAATTGTCTAACTTGAGACTTGTGCCTTCACATGGTCGAAGGTATACGAAGTGGTAATAAGTCATGCGTATGCCTTCAAAATTCTACAAATAGCTTTTGCGAATACTGCCGAAATCACAGTTCTTGGACGTATACAAATCCTGGTACAGTGGTTCCACGTTCTGGTATATATTTTTCCGAGACATGGCGATGGTCTGGAAAGTGAGGATATAAAGAAGGGACTACTGAAAGCGGAAAAGTACGTAATCGTACTATAAGTTCGTTTTGACCCGGTGAATACATAACATTTTGTAATAGTAGGTAGGTAGTTCCTAGTGAAATGCTGAGTTCTTGAGACGAATGACCCATGTTTTTCGAAAGGAACTCGTATTTATATCGACACTGAAAGCATGCGGAAGACACGGCAACATTCGCCGAAACTATTAGTGCGATATTACATATATTCGCTACAGCAACATCTAACGGTATGCATTCAAACTTCGAAAATCTGTCTAATCTTATTTATTTCTCTGCACTTTCGATGTCTCTTTCGAGCGTGTTTACATACCACATACATACATACATACATACATACATACATATGTACATGTAAGTCAAGTGCTTCTGCATACCAAATACCCTCAGTGATTTTCTTCCAAACATAATTGACCTTAATTACATAGTCAAGTTGTTCAACTTTGGACAAAAGTGCTGCTGCTCATTAACTTTCGTTGTGAACACAAAAAACAAAAAAAAATAAAAATTATATGCTTGCTGCTTTTTGACGTACCTACTTATAATTGTTGCTGTTGTTATTTTTGTTGTTGTTAAAAAGAGCGACGTTAAGAGGGTTATGCGCATTTACTTTCATCGTGGTTGTTGTTGTTGTTGTTGCTGTTGCTGCTTTTGTTTTAGTTTCAGTTTCACAAATGGCGAATTTCATGTTGTTGTTTTTTTTTGTTATTTTCGTTGTCATATTTTTGCTATTGTTGTTGCCATCGCTTTTATCGTGGGCGGCGTCAGAGCTGATGACGGCGCTGTCAGTGACAGTGATGATGACGATGATGGGTTTCTTCATGAGAAAAAATTTAGTACCGTTATAGCTTACGAGCCTATATTGTTGTTACTGCAACGTTTGCTGGCTTGTGATTACTATTGCTGAGTTCATTATCATACAATGTGGCAAAGTGTGGCAAGGCTTCTAAGTAAACTTTGCTGACGATTTGCTGTTTAATGTTGTTTGTTGTTGCATAATTGTTTTACGGCGACGATTGTTCGCCCTGCCGCTCTGCTGGGTTTATATGTTATGTTTATGTGCTGTTCTGTTTATATGTATGTATGTATGTATGTGGGTGTGTATTCGTGTGTCTTCGATTAATAAAAGTCCATCAAGATTTGTTGTAATTAAAGTGAAATTGATTTGCGTCGCTTAGGGCAGGAAAATTATTTATAATTTGTTTCTCTTCTCCTTTTTCGCTTGTTATTCGTTGAATCAGCAGTTTGTGATAAGAAATCACTAAGAGTGATATTTATAATTTAACGCTCTTAATAGAATTATTTTGTATTTATCGATGATATAATTATTCTTGCGAGAGTAGGTTGGACTAATGACGCATAGAAGGACTGAAACTTGTTTGTAAGTAATCACATTTTTGTTGTTGGTATATTCATATAATTTCTTACTTTGCAATCGCTGTAAGCTCTAACCTAGATTGAATTATAGAACAACGTATGGTACATAATTATGTAGAGCTATTGTTTCTTCGAGAAGTGTATACATATATGTGTAAGTCTGGTGCTAAACTAAATATTTCCTCAAGTTAATTGATCCTTTTATGATTCTTCTATATTTAGTCGTTCAATTTTGGCTTTGTGAACTAATGTACAGTATATATCCAGAGGCCTCTCTTAACCAGAAGGTTAATCTATAATTTTCAATTAAAATCTGCACTGGAAAATTGAAATGGCATAAGTCGAGTTAGCAAACAACTAAAATAAAACAAACCAAATGAACTGAAGCACAACATTTCAAAACTTTTTTCGTTGCTTTTCCAGTAGAGAAATAATTGTAAAATCAAATTTAGTCAGTTAAAGCCAAAAATTGAAACCAAAAAAGCTTCAAATACGAAGATTTTAAATTTTCAATAAATAGAGTTGAGTTGTTTTTCCTAATCGTCAGTTTTTGCCAACTAATTATGCAGTTTAATTGAAAATTTTAATATATTTAAATCAGAGAACAGCGAAAACTGAAAATTTGGAAATGTAATTATGCTAGGGTTGCCACATCGCTTATACCCCTTTAATTTAACAGCATTTCAGATGCTGTGCTTTTGGATGAACTATATTGAAGTCTGCCACTATTCAATAATATATGATACATAGTTATTTTGAATAACTGAAATAATCTGTCAGCGGTTTTGGTCTCGAAATTCGAATTCGAAAGTAATGTGAAGGTTTTTCTTCAATATCGTAGTACGCACACTAAATATGTTTTTTTAAGTTTCCGCCTTTGTTCTTATGCGAGACTGACTTTCTGGAGTCATTTGATGCACCTTAAAGTAGAAATCCATAAAATTTAAAAATTTCAAGGTAAAAATTCGGAACAATACTAACAATTTAAACTAAGTAAGTTACTTTCGCCACGAGAATAACTCTATTACGCTAATTTAGAACAATTGCGAAGCAATTTGTAATATATACATATATATAGAGCGCGGCAATTAGTACTTCTTAAGGCTTCGCAATTTTAAATTCATAAATTCTATTTGTAGAAATGGGTATGATTATGTGCTTTAATGCAATTAAGTGCAGTAAAGCAGAACTGGGTTTGAAAAAAGTAAATCTTTCTTCAGAAGTATACACATGTATATAAATATTTTTATATTTTGTATACTATTTGCTAATTAAAAATCAATTAACAATTTAAACAAGTATGTAAATATGCTTGCAATGACATATACGATTTGTCGAAACTTGGAGAGTGCCGAATCGAACGCACAACTAGCTGAATGAAACAGAATTATAATAGCAAGTGTTTATATCACTTTAATGTCCGCTTGTATTAAATTCAACTGCATAATTCTGCTGTTGCTTTATCATTTCAATTTTGTACAAAAGCGAGCAGTGCTCAGATCTAGCGAGCAGGCATGTGGCGTATCGAAGACGGTTATTATATTTATGTGAACAAAAGATATTACGTAGGCATAGATTACGCTACTGATTTTCAATTTATTATGCGCCTACTTCGCATTCAAAGTTATAAGTTTTATGAAGCACTTAATCATAAAGGACCAATAAAAATTGCCACCAACAACTTACATTACACACAAATCACTAAGAGGTATGAGTTTATGCGTCATGCAAGCCTTAAAACAAAACTTAATGAATCTAAAATAGATTCAAAACACTGTATATGTGTATATGTATGTATATATATATATATATGTACACGGTTACATTCAATGTTATGTCGAAAGTTTTGCATACAACTAACTTACACTGGTATTTGGGTCGATTTCTGCTGTTTGATTTAGGTTTCCGGCGCCCGGTGGTTCTTGTTAGGTACAAAATACATATGTACATAAAAATTTATATAGGTTACTGTGCATATATCTGCTTTTCAACTGATTCATAATTAATGAGCATAGGGCGAAAATTCACTCGTGTTTCTATGGCAAAATTCATTTTCATAAAATTCTGCGCATATGCTGTACGATTGTCTGTGCATATGTGTGTTAAAATGTGCTTAAGTAGTGTTTTAAATACATATGCAAATATTTAATATTTCTTACCAAGTATTTTGGTATTAAAATATGTCTTTAGGTGCATATTCTAGTGATTCTGTACAATAGCATTTGGCAGTGTTTATACATGTAATCGCACTTGCATAACCGTTATTAGAATGTGAATACAAAATATACATAATAATAGTGGTTGTGAGATACTCGTATGTAGAGGAGTATTCTGCATTAACTACTTCCCATTTTCACCTGTTTTAAAATATACTTTTATTTTCTTTCATTGGGTTGTTAGTTGAAAGTAACGGTAATTAATGAAACTAACGGATTTAGTACAAAGTATCTTATAGTTGCTCACTTATATAAGTAAAGGCCCTTTATTTTATAGAAGTTGAGTTGTAATCCTCATCATCTGCTATTATGTATTTAAAACTAGGTGATGGACTTATTACAGATATTGTAATAAGCTCTACAAAATTTCAAAATTTAATTCTATTTTAAGCAGTATTAAGGAATGTACATGAACAGACATGTAAGCTTATTCTGACTATTGAGTTCTGACAATTGAAACGAACATCTGTGGTGGTAAGAGATTTGATATATTATAAGATTCGAGATCCTTTAGCTGAATCTGACTTAGATGCCGCACATTACCCTTTCGTTCAAACCAACAACGAACAAATAAGTTCTCTTGTCTGCTACTCGGCCATAAATTGAAAGCAGTATTGTTCTATTGGAATCGAGAAAGTTTAAGCAAATCTTGTCGAAAATTAGCACGAAACGGAATTTTTATCCTGTCAAGGACTGTAAACTTTGTAGCACTCCACAACATTTTTTGGCGTATTTTTTCTGCAACAACAATACAATGCTTTCAAAAAGCAATTAATTGCACTTAATTTAGTGAGTGAATAAGGCAATATCTCGCATTCGTGTGCTACATCTCGATGGTGCTATACAGTTGGCGATGAAATTTGTATCTTTTTTTTTTTTTACAAAGAAAGCAGTCCAGTGGATCAGCTAAGAAGTAAAAGAATTCAGAATTTTGGAAATATCTTACATATGATTTAAGCCTGATGGATAGGATAAGATGATCTCTCAAACTCTTCAAATTAACTAACGTATTTACTTACATTGTGGGACCGGTTTCAAGGATTTCAAATTTCACAAGCCTTAATAATCTCCTAACAACATTAGTACACATTCACATTCTGACTTAAATTTGCTCTATAGAGTCATTGTCTCTTCGACAAATCGGAGTTCGTCGCACAATGGCTCAGCGCTTACGCCATAGTGAGCGAGGTACATTGTGCTACGTTGAATAACATACAGTTTATAAGATTTCGTAACAAACAGAAGCCTTAGTGATTTACCGATGACTAAGATGGCGCCTTGATTTCGACTTCGCTCGCTTTGGAAGAATTTGGAAGAGTAATGCCATAGTAAAACTGTTGTCAGAAAAACGATGTTGAAGGTAAACAATTCGGCTTTTTGTTTAATATGTGCAAAAGAATGATATGAAATTCAGTGGAATACCAGGGTTCTATCAGGTCGAGATAAACTATTCATATATGTATGTGTGCATTTTGTTTTGACAGCAGCAAGAAAAGTACTCCTTAATCTCAAAACTGTCACTCGTTGTGCACTTTCGAATGGATTCATCTATAAATATGTGTCAGTCAGCCACTTGAGGCATGGAAGCACTGTGCCAATTAGTTAACCAAACATAACTCACTTACAAAAATCCGATTGTTGTGCAATCGTAACGCAATTACGAACATAATTGATCTCATTTTCATCGCGCACACATGCAGAGACAATACAAATCGCATGCAATTTTCTCATAATACCATGACATATTTGCAAATGTGAACTTTATGAGAAAGTGCAACAATTGTTGATTCTATTTTATACATACCGACAAATGAACGGCTACTTGCGATCTCATGCACTCTTGGCAGCTTAATCAGCTTAACCGTGTGTCATACAAAGTGCGGCACTCTCAGGTGCGTTGTGCGTTGTGCATTTACAAACAGACTTGGACAGGACTGCATACCAGCATAGTTTCTTCCTTTCTCTTCATTTTCCTTGTGAATTTGTGGCAAGAACGAAATAAAAATGTATGTAATAGTGTTTTTCTGCTTATTGTTGTTATTATTATTGTAATTGCTAAATCAATAGCTATAACAACGTATTCAATTCCCGATATTGCTTCGGCTTTGGTTGTATTCCATGCCACAATAGCTTCTGGCAACTGCTCAATTTGAAACTGAAATGCCTGCCACTATAGCACCAATATAGCAATTGCTGTTGTTGTTGCTTTAATGCGCTTATTGTATTATTTTGTGTGCAATGCTCATAATGCTTGTTGTACTTGTTGTTCCATTCTATTGCATTGCGACACAATTTCGTGCATTCTCCTTGCGCTCGCATGTAATTAGAATAATGGTGCCTGAATTACTGTGGCACGATTGACAAGCAAATTGTATGTATGCATTCCATGTGAGATTGACTGACGGCGTTCGATAAGTGACTAAGTTGTTGGAGCAGCTGTTTTGTTGTTGTATATTCAGAAAGGTAAAGATGCTCAAGTAATATGGCACATACTCACGTACTGCTGTAAGCGATTTGTCATTACTGAATTAGCTTGCCGCAGTGCGCTTACAATAGTTGTTGTTATATGTAAATTAAGTCAATATTACATTTGAAAATTTAATTAATAATTGCTCAAATTCATTTGTAATTGAGTAATGCTGTTAACTATTCCCTTACGCAAGTAAAATTGTATCTTTGTGCATTGGGCAATCTCAGTAATACTTAATTGCATAATATATGCAACAGTGTGTACTTAGTTATATATAAACATATGTGTTAAAAGCTTTTAAATCAATCAAGTAAGGTTTTTAGCGAATTGCCATATGGGTGTCAGTTGCATCGAATACGGATCTGGTTGAATATTCAATACACTTCGAAAACGGAAAATATTTCATAAGATATAAATTTATTGACTATTTATTTGTTCGAAAAAAAAAACTAAATTTTATATAGGTATGTTATTCTTTTTGATTCAATTGTTTACATTCGAAATCGAAAATAATTGATTCTGCACGCCAAATTCGACTTGAAAAGTAAAAGGATGATTTTGTAATCGTTTTAGCAATGAAATGAGTATAGGGTATATTTTTAGGTATATCATATTTCTTTGAAGGACAGCTGTCAAAATAATTGTCAAAGTAAACGCCTGTATTTGACATTTGTGTACAGTATACTTTGACAAGTTACCATGAAAAGGCTTACACACCGGGTCTTTGTATAAAATCGTGTGAATCTACTTTCGAAACACGTGTTCTGTGCAGCGAACTTATTACAGTTTTACAATGACATCATATGCGCAGCCTAGGAGCTATTCCGCTTCAGGCTGATAACTTTCATTACAAAAAAATATATACATTTGACTCACTTTTCTGCCCCAAATTCATCATACTTTGCTATAGATGGTCTTCAAGGCTCTATAATTAGCAAAAATTCAGACATTGATGTGAACTTAACGTGTACTCTTAGTATTTTGTACTGTTGCTAATCTCTCGCATATACCAGTAGCATCGTTTTAAAACTAACCATTTACTAATAATCTAAAATATTTATGTGTAAATCATATAGAGTCATATGGTCTTTGTGACCGAACTTTTCGTTTCAAAAAATATAATTTTCATTGACCCACTCAGTTCAACGAATTTTTATATGGACTATGGATTGTATTATTTAAAATTTTATATACTCTCCGTAACTAATTTTTTTTTGTTTTCAAAAAGTGTAATTCAAAGTACTTCAGTTAAGCCGAAAACAAGTAACCCGAATTCGATATTGCCTCGTCCATGTGGTTGGACAAATATTGCTGCACTTTGACGAAAAATGTAACAGTACCGATTAGTTATGCAACTCAAGCCAAAAATGTTCTGACTATAGATTATTGCAGAGGTCCTTTAATAATTTCAATTTGTCTTAAATAAGATGCCAATGACCACTTAGACTTCATTTAAACAACTCATTTATAGTAGCGGCTGCAAACTACTTGCATGTTTGCTTTTAACTATGAATACGGGTCATAAATAATCGACGAAATATTCGAAAGGGTTTTTGTCTGTACAGGTCTTTTAATATCTAAGTTTTTCATTTAACAGGTGTTAATTTTAAATTTTCAAAAAAAAACATACTCTTTGGTGTTCTACTTACTAAAAAGACCTATATTTAAGCACGCTTGCATAAAATTTGCTAGTATTGAACATTGTTTGTTGTGATCTTGTGACTGTGACCGTCTAAATTGGCTAAACGTTTAGAATATATGATAATTTTTCGATCACATTCCTTTTTTAAATATTTCTTTTCTTTTATTTTTCAATACTTCTGCAGAGTAAGTTGCTAATTCGCTTTGTTTTGGTAGTATTACAAGATCTAATAAATGCTTGGTTAAAAACAAAAAACTTTTGTAGTTGCTGAATAGTTTGGAAAGTTGATCGGTGTAGATTTGGATTCTCAAATTATCTCACAGTGCGAGAGAAAAGGACTAATGCGTCATTTAGTAAGACTGTTTTTCTTGGAATGTATGAAAAGAACAAATAAGAAAACAAAAAATAATATCTCTTTTCATTTTTATACAAAAATTCATTAATATTAGCTTCATATATACTATATCAATCAATTTCATTAAAAATAACCACTTAATAATTGAAAAATCTCCTTTGTCTTGCAGGTAAGTGTCAAGATCTCAATCAAATGACAATGACTTTCAACTAATAATAGCAGTTTATAGTGAGTATTTGTGCTGTTTGTTTTTGTAAACAAAAGAGAGTAAATGTGAGAAACATATTTACAAATAATATAAATAATATTTCCTTATTGGCTAAACGTGTTTGCAGCTGTCAGTCAACAAAAGCTGATTGAAGTTCAATGCAATTATCATGAAGATGAAAGAAAATGCAAAATACTCGTTGTGTTGAATAATTAATTGAAAGCGAATGTGTTGAGATTAAATTGGATACTCAGTAGCTCATCTGTTTGTATGGACTTGTTTAATTAATGCCGTTGCGACGTAGTCAGTGTACGATTTGCCTATTTTAATTTTGGTTTTAACGTTTGGAGAACACTGTAAAGAGAAAATGAAGGGCGTGTATCACAGATTTCTTCGGGAGAAACTATCGCAATGAAATTGTTGAAGGTGCTACGTAGACGAAGCATGGGTTTCTGGTGAAAAGGTGACTTCACTTTTGATCTTAAAACTGGAATCTTTGCATTTAGCCATCAAGGATCGGTACCATCAGCTTCGCTACATTATTCAGTACAGCTATCAAAATTTCATATTCTAATATACATACATATATGAAAATCCATTTCGGAAAACCGAACATCTTGTTTGTCATAAGTGGTGCCAAGACTTGCTTCTCGATTTCAGCGATATTTGAAATGTGATGTGGAAACTGATTTCCCAGGACTAAAGTGAAAAACTTTGTCCTTTCTACAATGTAGTCTTTATAGCATATATCCATTTTTCTCAGTACCATATTTATGATTTCCAATCAGATTGGCAATCAGATATTTTCAATGATCATATTGCTTATAGCTTCACTTTTGAGTCTGTTCAGTCGTTAGCTTATCGGGTTTTATTATTTATAACCACGACTTTCCTATGCGAACTTCCACTTGATTCTCTCTCTAAAGTCTTGGCTCTGCAGAGAGGAGTGATGTCTGATGTGTAATATAATATTCTGGAAGTTGTAGTTGACTTAATGACATTCGTTGACAGCCAATATTGATTCCTCAAGCATATTTTTCAAGAAACGTTTATAAATAAGATTTCATAATCGGAGTATTGACGGTAAACACTTCATTAAGCGACAAGTTAAGTGTCAGATTGGTTATGACAGCAAAAGGCTCGCAGATTTGCGCTTGAATGCCGAGAGGCAATCGCTATTAGAAAGAACCCTTTAATGTTGTTCATGATCTAGGCATTTAAATAACGTGCTTAACCAAATGATTCTTAAAGTCAGAGTTTTCTATTTTAACTGAACGGCCTATAAAGTAATAGTACAGATTTTGTAGATTCTTCATATATCAGCAGTTCTAAGAAATCAGCTGGCCAGAGATGGTTTTCAAGTTTAAAAGAAATAAATATTAACTATGGCTTTGATATTATGATTAATTTTGGTTGTTTGATTTGGACTGGCAATTACAACTGCAGCTTGAACGGTATTTAGGTTTAACATTCATAAATAACGGTACAAGAACTGAACATACTTGGTATTGTTTATAATTATATGTTGTTTGGTATCCTATAGAATTGAGCAATACCGTCGAAGTACTGACGATGCGTCTGCCTATTTACCGCATTACACACATTGCATATATACATACATACATACATACATACATAAAAATATTCATGCAAACACATATTTGCACTGAAACGTCATGCCAAAGAACAATAGCGTCAAGCAAAATGCAATTGCAATCATTGGCTACCAACAGCAGCAGCAGCATTTTGAGAGCATTATCATCAGCAGCATCACAGCATCACAGCCAGCATTGCCAACAACTTGCCGCATTGCCAACAACTCATAGTAATAAATGAATGAAATTGAATTTTGTCGGCGCGCGACCAATTGGCACAAAAGCAACAACAAACACTTACTACAGAGCTGGCGATTGATTGAATATGTAGTACATATATGCATATATATATATATATATATATTCAAATTTGTATGCCAGCGTGTATGTGTATTTACATGCAACATTGTCCGCACAATTATTTGTTTGCCATTTCAGGCGGCTCATCTGCCAAAATGCCGCCGTTTGCATCTTCTGCCTAACTGTCCCAACTATGTAGTAGTACATACATTCATATTTGCTTGTGGCATTTGTACGCCTAATTGTATGGTTGTCCTACTGTTTGACAGTGTATATTTCACAGCTGTTTATCTAGCTGTCAATTCTCGACTCGTTATTTGCTTACATTTAAGCAGCGCGCGTGTTTATTTACGCGGTCAACAACAATTTGAAAATACCTCACCTCACCAAGTTGTAGTCTAGCGAAGCGAGTCACAGGTTGTATGAGTGCAAATGTTTGTGTTATTCATTCTACTGTGTGTTAGCTGCAGTTTAATAAGTTGTTTCAATCTGTAAAAATATATGTATATAGACATCAATAACGATCATAGAAGTAATAGTTGAAAAATTAGAAAACAGAAGAAAGGACAAAAGAAAAATTGCTTGCAAGCGTTAATTACAAGCGATTGATGATGAGTTCATTTGAAAGTTATGAGCACGCGATAAATCTCTGTTAGCGAAGTATTTAAAAAAGATAATTACAATAAGTGTAGTAAAGGCGGCAGTAGACGACTAAGAGGATTTTATTGTATTCAGTTGAACACGAGTTTATTTGTTGGCGCTAAATTGACTTTTTATCGATATTTATCATGTGTTTTTATTTCCTAACAGTTCTACAATTTCTATACGGTTTTCAAACATTCTGGAAATATTACTACTAGCTATTATGTGTCTCACCAACAATGCTATACTCAACGAAAAAGAGATCATCTGGTCTTACCAGCTCTTATAAATTTCATAATAAATCTCTTTATAATAAATTTTAATATTATATATTTTTTATAATTCCACATTTTTATGCCGGTGGCAGAGCGCTCTTATCTTCGTCGAATGCGCTCGCTTTCGCTGTCAATCAATGTCGATATTTTCTCAAACTTGGAATAACACTTTGATATATGGCAACCTTAATAGTCGAAATCTAGTGTATTTCATATGTGCCGACCTTAAAACAAGCTTTGGTTTCAAATTCTCTCTACAATGAAATCTACTCACAGTTGAGAGGAAATATGCACACAATTTTCACAGCTGGCTCAGGTTCATACAGATAAGTCTACGAGATCCAGGTATCTGACATAAGCGCAATACTGTGTCGAAAGTGCAAACTTGCCTAATATATTTTTTGTTTGAATATGCATTTAAAGCAGAGCTATCTTCATTATACATTCGTCTGATTCCTTTCCGACGTAAAGTTATGAATATATGTATTTACTAGATATTTTCTTGGCGAAGAATTTTCATTAATGCCTTTCCTTTTAATTCTTGAAAAAATTTTCGTGAACAAAATTAATAAAATAGAAATCATGCTACAAGCTAGAGCACTAACTAAGCCATAGCTTATAGTTAAAAATATTTTTTCGAGCAGAGTTGCCACACTTTTCATTTGTTTAATACAAAAAAAAACCGATAAGATAAGCCAAGAATTGAAACATGTGTATTAAACTTAAAATGTTTAAAAAGACTTGAAAGTGATAATATTCAAGACCAAGGTTGCCAGCTATTTCAATTTCTTTAATCCAAGCGATAAATAAATGAAATATTTGACCTTTTGATATCAAACTTAAGAGGTTTAAGAGAGTCTTACGTAGTAAATATTTGTTGGAAAAAGTTGCCACCTGTGCGAAAAATTTAATTCAAAGCAATTAATAAAATAGATTAAATAATAACAATATCGGCATCAAATAAATGAATTTTATAAACATTTATTGATAGTAACGGAACAAGTATTCGAAGTTGTTGAAAGAAAAAATTTTATTAAGTTTTATTCGACTGTAAAATCTTTCTGAAACCTAGATAATTATGAAACTATGTGCGCTTTACAGAAATAAACACAATAAGCGAAAATTTTCTTAAACATATTTTATAACAACAAAAAATCAAAATCTGTATCTACAAAAAAAAAAAAAAAAATAATAATTTGACTTCGCCACTTTATTATCTTATCATAGGTTTAATTTTTAACCCCTCCAATGTATGTAATTAACTACCAAGTTTCCAATATTTCAATACTTATCATTCAAGAGAAGAATAAAATTTTTAATGAAGCAACAAGTCTTAAGTGATTAAATGCATAATTTTTGCTTTATTATTTAAAAATATTTAGCAACAAATATTTACATAATCCTTTGTTTGCGTTTCTCCCCACGAAACACCGCTTTTTAATAAGCTGGATTGCGGTAGTTGCAGTAACGGTTAATAGGAATGTACAAGTTTTCGCTGCTGATGTTATTTAAACCGCTTACAATTGTAAATGGGTGAGAAAATATGCGTGGACTTGGCTATTGTTACGAGTTAGCGTGAACGAATGTGGGTACAGCTAAACATTTATATGGCAGCATGCAACTAACGTAAAGGGTTCTTCAATTTGGCTTAATTATTATTATGAAATGAAGAAAAATTGTGGTATAATTTGAGCGAGTTCAAAGCATGATCTCTATCACGTATTAAACTACGTTTATTAAACCAGAATTTCCGACTTCAGAACTCTCAAAAGTACTTTTGAGGTTAAGTCGCACTATCTTGAGAAGCCGACCAAAGCTTTTCTTCTTCGTGGGCTCATTAACTGATTGTTTATCGAACATGTTACCCCCAGTTCAGAGAATCGACTTTGAAAGCACTGTCGCCTATCGTTTGAGGGTGCACTCAGCAATTCCAATCGGAACCCCCGCTTCGGTCACAGCTCAACTCTCATTTTATTGCGCCTTTTTAGTTATTGTTTAAATGCATTTTTTGCAACATTTCCGCGCTTTGTAGTGCTTTTATGCTTGGCTGGTGTGAAATGGTGCAACATTTTCCCACAACTGTTGTATAACTGCACGCATTTCTACTATTGAGTCACCAACTAAAGTGTTTGCGTTTTTTTGTTTGTTTGTTTGTTTGTTGTTTGTTGACTTATAAAAATCTTCGATATTTTCATTAAAATGCCTTTAAATGATTGCAATACTTATAAAGTGTTCTCACTTTACCATTCAAAGCATCTTTTCGTCGTTTTTTGGACAGAAATGCACCACTAACACTTAAATGCATATTCACCGATACACACGCTCATATAAAAGAAAGTTAAATAGGTTAAGTTAGATGGCTTTTGTGCTTCGCTTCGTGTTATTGCACGCGCATGTGTGGAAGTTGTTATCCTTTGTGCAGGTGTTTCTGCCAAAGGCCTTACTCAAAAATCCATTAGTAGTGTTGAAGTGGACTTTTTTGCAGGCACTTTGTACATTTATGCCAGAAGCGCATACTTAAACGCACATATACATATATGTAAGTGGGTATATAAATATGTATAGCTACAGTACATACTTTTTGTATGTCCTTAGCCAGTAACTTAATACTTCATTATGCCATATTTGCAGCGACTATTTTCGGGTTATCGAATTTTCTTTGTTCATCACTTATTTCAACTCGCTTCATTATGGCGTCTTTGGAAGACATAACCAAGCTTCTTTTTCTTGGATCTTTAATGTGCTTCGGATGGGATTAAAAATGTTCTTTCTTATTGAGTTCTCCGTCTTTGGCAGCAAAACTGTTGGACAATTTGAATAAAGTAATAACCGAGGAGCTTCAGCTGCAAGAATTACTCAAAAATTCTTTATAGAAACTTTTATGTTAGCTGAAATAATCTTTAAAAAAAATTTATGTTTTAAAATTAACAATCGAACAGATTTCTTTTGAGGAATCTTCGCTATTATGACGTCAGCAAAAGAGTTGTACTTACTTACATATCTTGAGAATAATCAGTGTGGAGGTGAAAGACACTCTGAAATTCATAAGTAGAATTGTTTAACAAAGTGTTGTCTAAAACACATACATATCTTCTACTTCTACTTGCAATCCAAAAAATTAATAGATTAGCATGTTCACGTTGTATCATAGGGACGAGTTTAAAATTTTGTGTTAATGAACAACTTTCTTCAACTTATTATTGACATTACAAAGCAGTTGTTTTTAATAAAAACACTGAGCATAAATAAGTGAAGGTGGAAAGAGTCTGCATTTCAGAAGTATATTGCTCTTTTAAAAACATGGTGTGGAAAATTTACAGAAAAACTTTAAATAAGATATAAACTCTTCGTGTTTATTAGCATATGAACTTTCAATATAATCGCTATGATGACGTCAGCAAACAGCCGCTTTAACTGAGATCGCTGCGAATAATAAAAAGGGAGCTTGTAATATTTAAGTATTGTGTTGTTTTTCTAATGCACATATAGTATTGTCTTAACGAAGGATACTAACAACATAAACACGAGTTAAACGCTTAACGTTCAAGTTATTTGTTAATGCACAAGTGCTAAGTTTTCTCAGTGAGGGAGTTTAGTAAGCTCAGAGCGTAAGGAACTCAGAGTTTAAAATTTGTTTCTTGTGTTTTTTCCATTCAACACATTCGGCCTCGACACAATCTCTCTCTCTCTCTCACGTTCTCTCATTAAGAGAGTTTAATAAACTCAGAGTTTAAGCTGGTATTTGCTTGCTGTTTTTTCGCTTTTTATGAGTTCTATTCATTGCTAAAGACTAAATCATCTAGAAATCGAGTATACAATAAAAAGTAAGTCATAAAAGTAATTGGCAAACGTTCTAGGAGGTATTCGATGCAACGAATAATAAATATTGTTGAGGTAAAATAAGTAAATTCATACGTATTTTATACAATATCAATTGATTTTTGGTTTTAGAAATATATCTTCTAACCATCCAACGCCAGTAATAATTGTTTGAAGTTTGAAGCGAATGAATAATTTTTTGAGATGAAAAATTCTAAAAAATAAAACGAATTACATTTTATCATAAGAAAATACATAAATTCCTAATTTCTACTTTATTTCCAATATTCCACAACATTACATTTCCTTTTCGTTTTCGAGTAACGTAATATTCTTGTCGTTCTCTCTCTCTCTCTCCTTCTATCTCTTTTTATCTCTTTTTATCTCTGCATGGGCGCCTTTGTCACGTACAGGCATTTCATTTTGTATAATCTTTTTTTTTTTTGGAACTTTTCTCACTTCCTGTGAGACATTTGTGCCAACGTTATTGCATGATATTTTATTGAAACAAAATTATGCCACAAAATTCATAAGGGAGCATGGGCTGGCAAATAAAATGAGCAAATAAGCGCGCACATAAATAGGAAATGGGCATATACACATATGTGTGTGTGTAGGTGTTTTTGCATATACCCACAATACACTACACTTTTATTGGTCCTACTTATTCGTTAAAAATTTTTTTTTATATAGCATGTACTCACATACATAGTATGCGTACCACCAACACCTGCATGCGTAAGCATCGGCTCTTATATTCACTTGCCACTCATGAATTCGGCATTTTTGTTGAAATCCCTTAAGAAATTCTGTGAAATATAGCATTTTTTACTTCGCTCATAATACCGAAAAATCCTGTTGCTATGCCCTCTTTAATCGGCCGTTGTTCATGCTTAAGCTCCTGTTTGCTGTGACCTCTGGTGCTGGTGTCGAATCGGGTTGGCGAGTTGGATGAAAAGCTTTCGAGTTGCATGACATTTCTTTAGTCGCTTGAGCAATTTTTTGCAAAACGAAAATACAAAAACAAAAACAAAAAGCAAAAAGCAATAGCAAATGAAGGTGAAATAGTAGAAAATTAAGTAAAAAGCGCAGAGAATTGTGTTGTACATATAGGCAAGTACTGCCGGGTTCATATTTGGGTATAAAATAAGCGCTTAACAGAAAGGGTTGTTCAAAAGTATTTCATTTAAAAGAAAATTAAATTATATAGTATATTCATGTATATACATGGAGGTGTTGTTGGACTTGATCAACTGACCAACGCATCTTATAAATCAATGTTTTCTCTGCGCTAGAAGGGCCAAATGTATGCCATTACATTTGCTTAAAAGATTTAGGTTCATAAGTTTTGGAGCTCACTTTCAGATGGAGTTCGTTCATGGCAAGCTGGTTCGTGTGTTTTTCAAATGCCCTGCATATAACTCGGCAAACCAGTTAATTTTTAAACTACGATATGAAATATTTTTTGTTTGCTTAAAGCGTTACATCTCTAACCTTGTGAGTTAACTTTCTAGACAACATAGTCTTCTTATACGTATCTTTGTTTTTTATTTTGCTTTTATCATCTATCTCATCAACAAAATTCAATCAGCCTTTGAACTACCCCCTATAAACAACCGGATTGTACACATTTATTGTAGGGATTTTGCGCTTAGCTACTTACCGACACATATGTATACATTTATAATATGTTATGTTATATAATATGTAAGTATATGCCCACTTGGTTAGCATTAATTCCAGTTGCGTGCTCTCAAAGGGAATATACCCACACGCATTGCTGGAAAGGTATTGAAAACACGCGTGTTGATTGATTTTTTTTCGTACTTTTCAGTTTATACGCCTAAAAGTATGTTACATGCATGCGTCTGCAACAGCTTAACTTTACACTGTTTCTTCTTTAACAATCGATTTTCTTGCTGCTGTCTGCATTTGTATCATCTCTTTTCACATACGAACATACATTTATGTGTATATATATGTGCGCACTAAAACTTTTACTCCTTTGCTTTGTGCCAGACAGTAAGCAGCCACGCCATTTCACTTAAATGCCGACGATTTGGTTTTTTTTTTACGATTTTTGCTATGGAACATGGCTTTATCGTGCTTGGTTTTGTGCCTGAAATATTTTATATAACTTTTTTCTCGGCATTTTGTGCTTACTTTCCTTGCTGCAAATTTATTTTCGTTATATACATTCCCTATTTGGCAGCGTCATTTTATTCTCTTCCACTTCATTTGCCGCTTTTATTGTTGTATCTTGTTGTGTTCTCTTCCTTTTTTCCATTTTCACAAGAAAATCATTTGAATGGCAATAGCGTAGGCTTTACTGAGGTCAGTTTATGGCTGTCTACACGCTACTTCAAGCCTCGCAAAGCCGTGAGGGTTTCCATTGACATTCATTTTTAAATACAAAATCTATTATTTTCGCACATAACTAGCATGGACGCACATAGACTTGACTAATGATATTGCGCTATTGCGTGTTTTCTGCTATAAAGACATATGTACGTGCCACAAATTCACTTTCTATTCTTTCTTTGTGTGGGTGAGGATGGGCAGATTGTTAGGATACTTTTGAAAGCAACTTTTACTTATATATTCATTCGGGCGCTATGATGTAAATGATTTGGAAAAATATAATACGATACCTTTGACAAAGTTTCTTAATCAGAATTTAGTGAGCATTTTGAGTGCCGAAAGTGGTATATATGTTTATATGCATATATAGATATGCATCTAGTAATAATGAGAAAGTAACTAAGGTTGGTGGGTTCTTTTGATGACTAAGAAACAGTACTAGTATAGACTACAACAGTTATGTAAACGCAACTTCCTATTGAACGCTATTTGGAAATGTTTAAAACTGGGCCGAGAAACACTTAGAAATTAAATAAATAGATTTTCCTAATGGTAAATATCCAAGCGTTTTTTTAATATGAAAAATACTTCTCAGAATGTACTTAATCTATTTGGAAGCTGTAGGAACCTCCATTTATCAGATAACGTTAAGGAGCATACAATTAATAAGTTTATTCTTGTTTTATAATATTACTTAGGTAGTGAAAACTGTATAATTGCAGGATAGTGAAAGAGCTTCCGCATAGTATTTAGATCAGTAGCTTTCACCAGAAAGCTTCTTTACGCTTTCTTCTTCTTGGTTTCAGAGCTTCAATGCATGCTTTCTTCTGGCTTCTGTCGAATGGCGGAGTCTCTATAAAATATTTAAAGAACCGGTTCATTCAATTGGCACTTAATCAACGTTTTGATCTTCTTTGGTGCGCTCTCTATCAAGTTCAAATCTACAAGATCTTCAATTAAATATATTAAAGAACTATTTTTTTTTTTAATGACCTAATCAAGGGCTCTTTACTAACCTCAGTCGGTATCTCAATAAGCCTTGTCGGAAATATTTTGGAGGTTATCATCGGTTTCATCCTAGATTATTCGTGTCAAATTCAAAAAAAATGTGTGTGCTGCGTTTCTAGCGATCCAATCTTGAATGTTATCATTATTCAGAACGTTGTCACGGTGTCCATATATCTTTAATTCTCATAAGCTGGAATGTCTGAAAATGAAAACATAACCATTCATTATACATGATGTGTCTATAACAATAACATCTTAAACGAAAGAACAGGTTATCGTAGGTTTATCCGGTTGTTAATTTTTGCTTTTTTTTATTTATCTTTATTTTTTATTTATTTTTATTTTTTTTTTTAATTACTTTATTTTTAATTATTGTATATTTATTAAAGTGTTGCATTTTAAATACATTGTTGTAAGATATGCCAAAATTCCACTGCCTTGCTGGAAAGCTTTCATTATTGCACAGAAAAATAAAATACCGGGGGCAGTCTTCCGCCAAGAAATTTATTTCTTACTAAGAATTGGTTCTTTCCAAACCTACATATATAAATTTGAGGATGTTTCTTTTCTGCTCTGTATTTGTTTGTCATTATGAAACAAATTTTAGTGATGTTTTCAATAAGAACCATTCCATTAGTGCAGTCATCTTGAAATGCTGTCATCTTCTTGACTACAATTAGTTTGATAAAACTTAAAAAAAAATTCTCTTTTTGGCTCCAACAATCTACATTTATCATGAGGGTCTAATGAAATTTTATAGGTTTTTGGGGTAAAGTTTTTATCAGCAGTCACCCCTCAGCGCTCAGTGCCAAAACTTTACAGAGTATTTAAGAGGATACATGTGATGCCAAGGTGCTCCATACAAATAGAAGAATAAGGTGCTCTAAAAAGCACCTAGCAGATTTGTTACAAATACTAGGTATTATTTTTTAGCGAAGTGCAAGCTTTCATGTGGGAAATTGAGAACTCAACGAGCGACCACGTATGCAAGTGTTAGCTGTCAGCATTCCATTTAATTTTTAGCCATTTTTATAGCGACTTTTATTATGATATTTAATCGCATTTTATGGCTGGCACAGTGTCCGAATGACTATCTAAGCACATTCGATCATTTACACATACATATGCATATGATATATATATGTGTGTGTGTGTATATGTGCACCATTAGCCTAGCGCTGAGTGTCTATGGCACGTTTTCGCTGTTTGCCATCCTTTCAGCATATATATCTAGTTGCCATCGGCCGTCTTGCGTGTTCATCTAGGTTTCTTTTGCACTATTCCAAATATCTGACTGACGCACACAGACCCATTGGCGTCGACAATGTCTTTTTTTTGCTCTTCTTGTCTATGTTATTCCGTTAACAGCAACTTTTAGCCGCAATTTTCGTGCTTCCGTTTAGCATTGAGCTCTAATTTTTGTATCTTTTATATTCTCCTTTCTTTGTTGGTTTTTTTTTTGTTTCTTCTCTACTCCATTTTTGCTCTCCTATACTGTTCCATATTCTTGCATTTATCTTACTTGTGTGTCCAATTGCGCTAAATTGCTTTTGTTTTTGCTTTTCACTGCGTGTTTTGCACACAACACCCCTCCAAGACCTCACGCTCTGCCGCGCACCAGCAACAACCACTTCTGGTGCTTAGTTGGCTTCCTTCAACTTCCACTCGTAGCTTCCTCACCTACCGAGCTAACTTCCTGCCGTAGTATACTTGCTTCCTGTAGAGTCTCCACTCACTGACTTTTTGTAGCGCTACAAATATGTTCGGAACAATAAAATCACATCGATAGCGAGCACCAAATTCTTGCATGCAGCTTGCCGCTTTCGGCTAGCTGCTCCCTCGTCTAAAGTTAGCGTGATTTTCGGTAGTTGCTCGCCACTGTTGCTGACAGAAGACTGCAGGACATGCCATGAGCATATTTTTTATGAGCGATAGCTAGCGCCATCGTCACCGCATATCAACTTCTGCAGAAGCTATCTCGCAAGCTGCTAAAGTTGCAAAGCGTTCAGCGGTGGTGGCCCAGTGATCACGTGTTTTCGTGACGTAATTCGCGCTTTATTGGATTTATTTTGAAACCGTGAGGGTGAAACCAAATAAGGTAGTGGGAGAAATGTGGGATTGGGGACCTAATTTGCTTTGGGGTGTGCGCGCGAGGAGTGGCCAGTGTGGACTGCATGAAATTATATTACTTTGACTTATTGTTATAATACTGAGATTTTATTAATTTCAAATATTTAAGCTCATAATCTTATTAGTTATGCAATTTATGTAGGAATATTTATTTATTTTCTTTTTTTATTTAACATTGTTATATCATTTTGTACGGAAATGGAGAAAGCATTAGAAATAATCTTCTAATTAGAGAAGGGAAATTAGAATTTCTGTTCATTTCCTTGGTAGGACTATACAATTATTTTATTTTATTTTAAGAAAGTTGTTAATCGAAAACCAGTTGGGAAGTTCTTACTTTGGGTAACACCAAGTTTTAGATGCTCTCGTTAACTTTAAGAATATAATACAATAGGTGCGGAATATCTCGAAATATGTCTCGAAAGTTGTGGCGTTGGGAAGGCGAAATCGTTGAGAAATTTTATGGACACATTCCGCTATCCTTGGTAGCAAATTATTATGTTATTAAGATAGATATTATTATATCCAATTAATTTTCGGAGACATCCACCTTAAAATCAACC
The DNA here is from genome assembly GCA_021498325.1 of Bactrocera minax. Lineage (NCBI taxonomy): Eukaryota > Metazoa > Arthropoda > Insecta > Diptera > Tephritidae > Bactrocera > Bactrocera minax. Next base: position 1,699,003 of record JAKEEE010000023.1, read on the forward strand.
GAAAATAAAATGTTTAGTTATTTAAGGGCCAATGGCAGACGTATATCGATTTCATCAATTTTTTGATAAAAAAATACATTAGGAACCACATTCATATATATAATTTTGGAGAGATATATCATATGTGTAGAGATTTATAGTAGATTGAATTGATTGTAAAGTCGGAAAGCACGCTTTTCGATTTTTGAGTCGATTTTCATTGTAATTATAAGAGTGATGAATGTTTCTTTCCATTTAATTTCTCACGTCTGATCTTTTTCGTTTGAAAGGCATTGCCTTCTAGTAGTTTAACTCGAGTTTAGTCTTTTTCACATACACGTGATGAGAAGCCGAAATACTTCTTCACACTTTCTTGAAGCCTACTAGGGATTGGGACACACCCAACTATAAATAATTTGAAAACATCTGTAACGCTGTAACCATCTCTGCTTAATAAGAGTATTCTGGCTTGGACTTGGAATAACGTCATTTTCTATGCCAGAATATAGAAATTATTAAGTTTAGAAATTTAATATTTTAGGTTTAGTTTGGAGAGAATGCTTTGGGATGAATCACTTGCCTGATGAGCAAGTTGTGGCTATAGAGGGGAAACTTAGTATGCAAAATTGTGGCTCCAATCAGCTGAATTACGTTTAAGGTTACCAGGTAATTGAACTATAATAAATATATAAGAATTTTGAAAGATTTGGTCGAAGGTGAGAGCAGAGTGTTCAAAATATGTTTTTCTTTCAATCGTGTCACCAAATGGATGGAAGAGGACGGTAAAGCCGCCGCATTGCAGTAGACGCTTTGAAGTCTTCCTCTCAAGTATGAACTTTAAAAAGTATGGATTTTTTTTATAACAGTATATAATCATCGACGACGCGTCTTTACGAAATTGCTTAGTATAATCTTAATTGTCTCGTAGATATTTCAAGGTTCTTGATTATATTGTGAAAATTTAAGTGTCTTTCCAAAACTAGAAAACGTATTGTTTTTTTTTTAATAATCGTTAACCCTAATGTGCACACACACACACACACAATGATTTTCAACACGGTTATGGTTTGACGTTGGCATAGTTCATAAGGAAATCTGATACTCTCGTTCAATTTTTATTTAATTTTTTGGTTTCATGTTTTGCTTCGTTTTTTTTTTACTCTGCTGCCAATAAAATTTGACTCGAATTACAGTAAACATGCGAAAAAGCACACAACGCCGATGCATAGTAAAAGTCAAAATTGTTTACCAATACATAAATATATATGTATGTACAAATATACGCTTATTTGCTGGCATTAAATTAAAAAAAGAAACTTGGATAGAAACAGGAAGGTTCAACAGCAAATAAAGGCTAACCATAAAATAAAAAAGACATTAACGCCAAAGTGGAGAGAAATTTAAGCGAAGGTATAAAAATGCGTGAAAATCGAAATTTTGGTATTAAAGGAGCAATAAATGTATATTAATGGCAAGCGGAATTTACAGCGGTTACAGAAAGCTTTAAGTTGAAAATATTTGTTGAGGAGGGTTGCCAGCTGTTAAATAATTTTAATAAAATAACATTTATAAACTGAAATTAATTATTAGAATTAAAGGAGTTTAGGAGTGCGAACACTTGAAAATATTTTGGCAAAGTGTTGCCACCTATTTAGTATTTTCTCACTTCACGTTGTTCCTAAATCCACACAATCAATTAAATTTATTTTTTTTATATCTTTTTTCTTATGTACAAATTTTTTTTACAGTAAGTTTTCTGTAGAAAGTTGCAGTAACTTTATATATATAATTGTAAAAGAAAAAAAAATTATTTAAATGGAATCACGCTTAAACTACTGCGCGGATGCCGAAGATTTTTGTATTGAAAACTTTCAAAAGCTTGTTGAAGATATTTAAGAACAAGTAAGGAAAGACTAAGTTCGGTTGTAACCGAGCATTTTATACTCTCTCAATGTACAAGGGTCAAAAGTGGGGAAATACTTTAGGTGTTGCATAAACTTTACATTAAAAATGTTGCGAAAGAATTCAGCATTCATTATTCGAAGAAACCGTTAATGGATTGCAGTTATATTTGGTATCATATTAACGTATATTACAGGTCATAGACTCGCACACTTTCATTGTTATATTTTGCTTCGTGTCCGAGCTATTTATATTAAAATCTACCAAATTAACTCAAATAATATATATCCGATATAAACTCGACCAAAATCGTTTAATGAATATATTAGATACATGAGGAAAGGGTGAACCAGACAAAAGGAAATCATTATATTAGGAATAAGCGGCTTAGAGCACGGTCTAGACCGGTTACTTTCATATTCATATTCTTTCATATTATCATGAAAAGATATTCCTCGAATTTCAATACGATATCTCACAGAATTACCGACATTTTCGGTATACAATCAGTCCTTGATCATATTTATATATAAATATCTATATCTATCTCGATTGGTTTTAGGTGTTACAAACAACCGTTAGGTGAACAAAACTGGAATATATTAGACTTATTTAGTATTTAGTTTAATTATTGCAACATGCTGCGAGAGTACAAAAATTATGCTAGTTGATTGAAAATAATTAAAATTTCGAACTGCCATTTTGGGATACTATAACATTTCCGATAATTTCTTTTATACAAATATAAATTCATAATTTTATTAAACGATAAAGCGGTTGACGAGGGTGACACATTTATTAAAATATTTAAATTATTAAATTTTTAAATTATTACTCAAAACCCTAAAAATTAAAAAAGGATACATAATTCGATTCTAAAAGGCATAATAGGGAGTATGTTAAAAAAGTGACATTGTCACCATATTTAACATATTAATAATATTTTATTCTTCCAACCAATTGTAATAGAAATTTTTCTTATTCAGCTGCCAGCGAAATCGCAAGCTCGACGCGTTATCAAACAAAAGTATATTCCATAAAATAAACCATTTCTTCTTCTCTATATATTTTTGTAGTGATTCCGCATCGCGCTTTATACAAACAAAATAAATGGCGTAAAATGTAACATTTTCACATGACAGTGAAATTACAAAATCCCTAGAGGCAGGCGTTTTTTTTTTTTACTAACGTTTTATTTGATGTCATGCACGCCTAGGCATATGCTACAATTTTTGTACACTTGCATATTTCGGAAAATAAACACGTACGCGCGTTTACATTTGTTAGTCACCTACACAAACACACGTGATCTTTAAATAAGGCGTAGCATTTTATGCCAGAATATTTGTATTTTTTTCCTAATATCATTTTATAAAATATCTGTAGTAGTAAGGGTGAAAGGGCAGACAATATAAGCACACAATTTTTCATGCAATTTAAGGGGTTTTCTAGCATAAATATTTGGAGTATTTATGTATGTATTTAATGAACTTTGAATGTAAAATTATGTATAAACAGTGAAGATTTTTTAACCGTTAAGCATGCATATATGTGTGTATATGACGGTGTGCATTAGCTGATTAATTCTATATGATTCGCAACACTTACACAAATGTAAGGCAATTGTGGTTTCGAATGCTTGAGAACGCATTTACATGCGCATACATATAAATATATATATACATGATACATATCTCACAGCACAGTTATTGAGCATTTATTCGTTGAAATATATGCCACTATGAAGCACCATAAATATTGAACCCGAAAAAGGTCTGTGAAAAAATCGTTATAGTCATCACAAAAATTCCAAAAAAAACACAACAACAACAACAACACAAGCAATTGTACACGAAGCATTCGAAAATGCAATAAATAACCTCTTATCGATACAAACACACACACACACACACACGCACAAACGCGCACATCTAACAACCGCAGCCATGAATTTCGAACCAATGAATTTAGAGCGCTCGCTATTTAATAGCATTTTTTATTTTTTTGTGTTTTGCAAAAAGCGTAAAGACAACAATTACGTTTGCTCTGAACTCATTCACACCACGCGCCACTGCCATTGACATGCCTCATTGCCGCTGCTGCAACATGATCGCCATTCGTTTATAAATCACCATAAAATGTTAATATTTAAAAAGGTGTTTAGTAAATTTATATCGTCATAAATGAAATTGATGCCTCAATAGCGGATTTGTAATGTAAGTTGCAATTTGTTGTTAAATTGAGCTTTGTTTAGTAGCCGGTGTTTGATGTCACCAGTTTTCTTCTCTTTTTCTTTATACAACCACTTTGTAAGTTACAAAAGCCGCCGGCGTTGCTGAGTTATGGCACTTCAGTACAATAAAAGTTTATACATTTATGCAACAGGCAGAGAGAATAAATTTATGTTAATATTATATACATATATTGAAAAAAATATACGTATGTAAATATATATACAAGTCTCTGCTTATATAAGCTGGGGTTAATCTTCTTATGCAGCTGAAGGTGATTCGTATTAGATTTCAGTTCGATTCATTCTTATTTTTTTATATACTCGTTTTGCTAATAAAGTGATTGATATCTTGCCAATAAATTTTATATAATGATCTGATTTACATACATGCATACATATTTCTACTTAAAGCATATAGAACAATTTTAATTCAAGCATAAATTAATTTTAGCTAATCAGTATGAAAATATTCAATAATTTCTGCAAAAACAACATTTTACTTTGTTTTGCATCCATATACCCAGCAGGAAATATTACTCCAAAAAAATAAATAAAAAATAAAAAAAATAAAGAAATGAATTCAAAGCGAAAAAATAATAATAATAACAATGAAAAAAAAAAGAAACGAAAAACATTGTTTTTGTTGTTGGGGACTGTTGTAAAAGCAACGGTATTTGATCGGATATAAGTGCAACACCTTCGCTGCAATCGAGACGCTATTGCCGAATGAGCTCAACAAGAAAACTATGCTATATACGGCTTTGTCGAGTTCTTTAGACCTTTAGTGGTTAAGTGACTCAATTTGTTTGGCGAAGATATGAAACTGGCGTTCCTTCAAAGTTCAATCTATCAAAATTATGCACATATGTAAAAAAAAATGCTAATAGATGGAGTTATAAATGGAGTTATAAATTTGTACTACCTACTTTGGATTACACTCTGCCCAATTGGCATTATATCATATAGTATACCATAACTGAATCACAGGCTCATATTACTATAGTCAAACATTCTAAACTATTCGGCTTAATGTTTAATAAGTTATAAATAAGATCATTAAGTTATTTGCAGTTCTGAGAAAGCTTCTATTATGCATAACATTTCTGAATCGTTAATATATTGTTCGATTCGTCGATTGAATCGATCAGTTGTCGAAACAGCCGACAACACTATTTGCGATCCTGGCGAGTAAAACATTCATCTACTTGTGCTCAAAAATCGTTCAAGCTCATGCCTTCTCCATTTCTACCAAAAAAAAAAAAATCATTAATCATGTAGAAAAAAATAAAACCACAAGTTCCAGGTCTCTATGTGTGCAGAGTAGCTTGTTAAATGATGAGTTACAAAAAAACAACCTGTCAGCTAAGATATTTTAAGCTGAACACTTTTTTTTACAAATTTGCAGTCAGAAGACTTTCAAACTAAGGCACTCTTTTGAGATATCGCACGAAGAAGACCCCACAAGTCATTCTAAGCTACTTATCTAATACACTTCTCTCCATGGACTGATCCTGTCGAAAGAGTTTGTTTTTCTGGGCGTCCCGTTAGATGACATCGAAGGAATGCCTTAATTTCTGATCGCTACAGCAACAATAACAACATGATCTGTACGTTTTCCGATATATTTCGATGCTCAAAACCTCTTTTGAAAATATAAATGTATGAGATATCTTTTAAAGGATTTTGTAATGGGTATATATATCTTTTTAAAGGTATGAAATGTTCCATAAAAGTCACAGGGATCCAATGTCGATCTATCTGTAAACTGATACTCCTAAACTATCCGTTTAGCAATTGGAATCTGCCCCTTGCTTTATTCGATTTGGAACTAACCATGGCAGTGGTATTTCTAAGAGAGACGCGGACGAGAGAGATATATAAGAGAGACGCTGAAGCCTCATACATTTCTCCTACAAATTCGCCAGAGTACATGTAAAATTTGAAGCCAGCCCTGAAGTTAGCCCTCATAACGGTATTTGCATAATTTGCTATTGTTGTCTTCAACTCTTCTCATTCCACTCCGCGGAATTGACAGTTGATCATTTTGCTGTCTTCAACAATTTTTCATCCTTTTTATTATATAATTTTTTACTGCAATTGAAAGCCGTTACTTGTCTGAAGAATCCGTCATCCGCGCTGCTTACTCAACACATTCGCACCTACTCGCTGACAGTTCTTGTCGTTTGCTTAGCCTTACAAGTTGATAAGCTTACAAAATCCGCTTAGAAATAATGTGAAAATACAAAAGTTTCTAGTATCAGGTATGCAGATAGACAGCCCGATAGACAGCCAGCTAGACAAGGTGTTCAATTTCACAGCTTCTGCAAAAGTTATAAAATAGTAAGAATGTTTGTTTCTGTCTGCATTGTTGTTGTTCACACCTTGTGATTGTCGCTTTATATATTGTTTGTTCAGCATTAAAATTATGAGAGAATAAAATACAAAGCGTGGCAGCAAAATAATAAAAAAAGTATTTTTGCAAAAATTTCTGTTATAAAAAAGTTCTGGTTCCTTTAAAAGCAAAAATTTGTTTGTAGAGGCAACAGAAGTTGGCATCGTAAAACCTGCGAATACCGTTATTGTGGCATTTCTACAATTACGAGTACGAGGCATGTACGCAAAATAAGTAATTAGGGTAATCCGCTGACTGGAGAATATAAGCGTTTATAGCTGGCTAAGATACAGATTAATATGATTAAATCAAGGTCAAATTTCAATGAATTCGGTTATTATTTAAAGATAATAATGTTTGGGATGAAATATGATTGCTGTATGGCAGAAAATATCAAGTTCAGAACTTGTATAAGTCTAAGAGTTTAGTAAAATGAGGCGATGAGTGTAAAAATCATAGGAAATTGAAACTGCTTATAAAATCTCCAGCCAAATCTTGCTTTCGAAATATTTTTGTAAGCAGACGTAAAGGAGTATATCGCTTTATTATCCATGCACCTGATTAATATGGCCTTCACTTCTGATATTTATCTATAAGACCTTTACTTGTTGTTATTGTGCTTGCACAAATTGATATCTCAAATAAGTATGTGGAGAAAATTCTAACCGTTTGTAATTTCGGCTCCATTGCTGTTAGGTCGAACTAACTGTCGCGAGAGCTGACAAATTTCGCATTACCGAGTCTATTTTTTAGACTAATAGTACTCTTTTCAACAAAGTCATCCAAGATATTAGTAGCTGAGCATCTGTTCGAGAAAGCTTTTTCTTTTGGTAATCATATGATGTTTAAGTTTTCCTATAAAACAACCTTGAACTTAGTGGATTGAAAGTTGAGCAGCGGTTTTTTAAGCACGACACTTTACAACCAAACCCGTGCTACAACTGGATAGCTGACCATGCTTGGAGAAAGAAGGGAGCTTTAGAGAAACTTTCAAAGACTTCAGTACTCAAATCTACAATAGAGACACAAGATACACTATTGATGCCGAATCTGTAATAAGTTGCGAAAAAACCAATTTTCGCTTAATCTGTCTGCTACTCATTAGAAAGGCAATAGTTTTGGAGCCTACTCTAATTACATGAGAGCTATTGTTCGATAGCCGAAAAATTTAGTCATTTATTTTATGTCAAATACAGAGAAAAATATGCTGTTAGTATTTCAAAACTTATCGGAAATAAGTCGTGACTTGAAAACTCTCAAAATTAACCAAAAGCTGTAGTTCGACTCCACACAATTGTTCAACTTTCGAATTACACTCACTTAGTGTTATAAGAAGTGGACTCCGTCTGGTACTAACAGCAACAGATCTCAGCTGGAAACCTTTGGAAAACTTTGAGAGGCGCGCGGTTGTTCGGAAGCTACAAATATCCACTATTTTATAGTGCTCCTCAAAGAGATGAAACGAGGGTTAGCATATCGGTTTAACGGCTTAAGACCAAGCTCGACATTGATTTCGAATTTCTCTAAACTTCAAATACACCACTGACTTGGTGATGGTGGAATGTTAACAGTGTTGGCTGCAACCAGTCGGAGATTTCTGTACAATATCACTGCTACAATTCCAGAAAACTCCACAGAATCTAACTCAATTCTATAAAGGGATTGAAAGAAGACACTTCGCTTCATTTTTCGAGTATGCACCAAGACCTCACCCTAAGATTCACCTAAGATGTCTAGGAATGTTAAAAAAATTTCGTATTTTCACCACATGTCGGTAGAGCGAGCATCTTATAAAATTAACAATAACAACAACAAACGACACCAACGGCAGCCAACACTCACGCTGGCTGATAATTTGAGTAGCAAGTCGGGTCTGAAGGATTTGACAGAGCCAAAGATTGTGTGCATGCCAAAACTGACACATAAACAAGACAAATAAATATTGTAGAAGTAAGCAAAAATGTAGATTACAAAATAAACAACAACAAAATCAGCATCACTTGCGCGCTGAGCGTGTTTACCAATGCCCGCCGGAATGCTGCTTGGCGCCAATAAAGCTTCTGTTTTACTGCTGTCAGATAACTTATGTTGTTGTTACAAAAAGACACCGGCAAACATAGTACTTGTATAAAATATGCATGACTCTTTACTTACACCGTCTTTGCCGCTTGTTGCATACCGTGCGAATTTGTACGTGTACTTGCCGTCACCACTTGCTACCCCTTGCATAAATTAATCGCATGCGATTGCTGTTATACACATTGTTGTTGTTGTTGTTGTTTGTATTGTTTCTGTTGTTTTTGTTGTTGCCCTTTCCGCCCGCAAATCATCTAACGACCGAAAGTTTTTAAGTAGCTGCTAAGATTTTCGTTGCTCAATTCATTTTCGTTGTAAAATTTCATTGTTTTTGTACTTTTCGCCGCGGTTTTATATGCGTTTCCCCGTTTTGTCTGTCTACTACGATTGCTTTTCTGCACTGTGTGCGAATTAAGTTTCACTTTTGTTCGGCTGCAGCCAGCATAAATGCCTTTGATGCAGTTAGCTATTTTCAGACTTTTACCGTTATTTTCCCATTCAAAAGCGTTTATTATTTTGTTACTTCTTTACTATTTTTGCTTTGTCTGTGGTTTTGCAAATTTGCGGCCTCTTCAAGTAGTCAAGTGCTTGAATTAGCATTGTATTTGTCTTGACAGTTGACAATTAGCGGTTTGACAAGTAGCGGCATTAGTCTTCGAAGGCGGTTACGGTTGCGAAATAACAGATGTTTCTTTCCCATTTAATGCGCAGATTTTTGTTCTCAGGATGACACCTGAGCTGAGAACTCTCATAATACTGTTAGGGGTATAGAAAAAGGCATATAAGAAAAAGTGACAACAAAGACAACAAAGAAACATAAGAGTTTAAGTGTTTAGAAGTAAATGCGATAAAATAGTGGAAATTATAAGCTCTCCTACCAAAAATATTGTTTTAAGATGTACAGCCCAATTTTCAAATACTTTTTTTTTTTATCTATAAATATCAAATTTCTTAACCCTTAGTCTCTTTGACATGAGTGTCCACTGATTGAGAAGAAATCCGACTGGGCCAACTGTCGTCATCGAGGCTGTTGAGTTACGATTTTCCAACCGAATTCTGATAAAAGTTTACCAAATTGCCAAAATAATTGGCTCTTAAGCTTAATAATATAAAGCAGCTTCAATAAAATTCTCTTACTTGCTTGCTATGTCTTATTTGCTTATTTTAGAGCTATCGCCACACTAGTAACACCATCTCATTTCAGTATCAATTCCATTCGAAATAAACTTTTTTCGTTCGCATTTTTTAATTTTTTAATTCAATCATTTTCAATTACTTCAGTTACTTTGATCATTAGTTTGGTAAGCTTTCGGCTTTAATAATGACTGTTCGAGAATACACTTACCCTCCGAGAGAATGCGAATCGAGTTACTAAATCCTCTACTTCACAGTGGTCAGGCATTTCAGAATGCTACAGATAAGCTGTGAAAAATTATTCGGTCAAGGTCATCTATATACCTATACTATCTATCTATATATCTATGTGTGCTAAATAATGTGAAAGAAATGTTACAAATTAGTACTTGAAACCATAATATTTCTAGACTGATACTATATGTATGTATTTATACATCAGATAAAATACATATACTATTCAATAAAAAAATGTATATGTTAAACACATTTATTCGTAAATAAATAAATCTATAAACATTCAAACAAAATGCACAAAATATCTAAATTTTTCTTGACTTGTTTGAAAAACTAACGAAAAAGTACTTTCAAAAAAGTTATAAATAAAACAAATAACAATATAAATAATGCCGATTGGCGAGGGTTTTAAAAATGTAGCACTCAACTGTCAATTAGCTGTCAGAATATAATTTTAATTTTTGTTTTTAGCTTAAAGAAATAATTGCCAACAAACAGCAGGCATTTGTGGTAATGACCAAACGTGGGTGTCAATAACCGACGGACGAGCGGGCGAGCGATCGTGTGTGCGTGATTGGCATACAAATTTTTAAAACTAACTCCAACAGTTAGATAAGGAAGTAAGCAATAAAAATGGAATAATATATAAGAAGCAAAGCGAAAAATGCTGCTACTGCGTGTACATACATATGTATATTTGTATGTAAAATGAAGCGGAATTTCGTTTGATCACTCACTTTTGACGTTAGACACTAATTTTGCCTAATAACTACCGTAAAACGTATGCAATTAAGTGTAAACAACATGTATATATATATATATATATATATATGTGTGTGTACATATATAAATAGCGACATTGTCGGCATACTAATTGCTTGCTGTGCCACCCACGTTGACACATTGATACGCATTTAACACGTGGATTTTTGGTAACAATTATGCATATAAATTTTAGTCATATTTACATTTATATAAAATACAATATGTAGAATGCATCAACTAATTATAATCTAAACTGATATAACAACCTTAATTCGATGTTATGAAATTCCGAAGAGACTAATCTGTAACAATTTGTGAGCGCGTATTTTCCGAATACGAACAGTACAGTACATTGTACAGTACAGTGATAATACATAAATTTTAATTTTAATTGTTCTTCTATAATGGGAAAATTAATAATTACACTATCGAGTATCATTACATTTAAATCTGCTCTAATATCATGAATTCAATAGTGTTAGTAAAAATTCTTTTAATTTTTAATGTGTTAAAATAACAAAAAAGCAGATAGCTGACAAAAATTTATGCAAAATAAAATATTAAAAAAAAATAATTAAAAATGTCGGTTAATATAAACTGCTGGCATCATCGGCAGGTTAACACAAAAACCGTATTAATAAGTATAGTAGTTGTATGTAATCAGAAACCAACACTTTTTCCACAATGAATCCAATTCCGTAGAAAAAAGGTTATATGATATCATAACTTCGTCGAGTTTTTATGTTAAATAAATCTCATTGTGTATCCACTTTGGCAAAAAATACCAAAAGAGTTTACAATTGCAGCAAAATGAAATTTTATACATACCTAAAGCCAAAATATTTGGCGGAAATATTTTCGTTGAACCTTTTAGCCCATTATCTCTTGCCTGAAATGGCCGGTTTGATTATTATTTAAAGACAGTTTTTGGAGAACGTATCTATTTTTCTATTATTTTACCATTTCTCATACTAGTTTACGCTTCTAAATGCTTGCTTTGGAGCCTATTTAAAGAAAAATTCATAGTAAACATTTTCACAGAACGTTTTAACACGTTAGCTCCCGCCAAAAAAGGAATTTTAGCGCTTATTTCATTGTAACTTGCATTAGAAAAAGTGGGGAAGTCATTAGTGGTGGTTGGGATGGTCTAGCAGAATTTTTCAGAAAGTGTCAAAAGGTGTCTTCTCGGGAAAAATCTTCAAATCACCAATATAAAAAGTGTTGGATGATGATAATATTAAACAAAAACTTTCAAACTTAAAGAAAAATAGCAAACTAATTGTTTGTTCAATGCACCGAAAGAATATATTCACTTGCCTAGTGGCAATTTTTTTGCCACGCTCTCTTGTTGAAAAAATTACATGCGAAAGCGGCAATAAAGTTAACCAGTTGTATGCATTACCCGAAATATTAAGCCATAGTCGATACTTATTAAGCTGGTGTAACCACTCGCAATTCTCTTTTTATTTAATTACAACAGTCTTTTTGATTTCAGCTAGTTATTTGTTCGATTCGTCACTTTTCAAGCGCCAGCGTATCGTAGACAGTTATCGAACCAAGCGGCATCTAATTGAAATGTGTTGAAATTTTCGTGCTTTAATTGCTTTTTAATAAACGAAATACAAGCAAAAATTTGAATTACTGTAGTTCATCAAGTAATATTCGTACTGTCGCTCTCACCATTCCCCTCCATAAGAATCATATTTCGAATTGTAATTATTTTGTTTATTTATTCAAAATACCAAACATTCTAACATGCTCGCATTTAGTCACCTTTGGTGTTTATGATATTTCTTTATTCGGTTAACACGCACTTTTGCTTTTCAAACACATTCTACAGAAAGCACACAGCGCACAACGCAAAAAAGCGTACGGAAGCTAAATAACATATGCATGCATACATCAATTAATATCTATTTACATATGTTTTTGTTGTTGCAACGTACATTTGAAATTCTGTTGTGCCACAAACTTATTTACGACCTTACTCATTATAATTTGTGTTTCTTACTTGCTAATATTATATATGGTTGTTGTTGCTCGTATTTTATGTCACATGCACACAGCATACATACAGCTGAGAAAATTTAAATAAATATTTGATTAATGGTTCACATTTTCAAGTTCAAACTGAATTACATGAAAAATTATAGTTTGAGGTGTGTGAGAGCAAGAGCAAGAGCAAGAGCACGAGCATTGAGAGCGTGAAGAGCACGAGAAGCCGTTGTGTTAACCATAAATTATACTAATTGATAACCACTACTTGCTATGGTAATATTATAAAATTTAATTAATTGAATAATTTGTCAACAAAAAACAACAAAAGAAAAAAAAAAAAGAAGAAATATAAAATTAAATTTTAATGTAAAATTATGAAAAATGATTTTAACTACATTGGGAGGGAAGGATCGCATGGTTATTTCATAATTGTTTAATAATTAAAGTCTAAATTAGGTATATTTGTGAATCAGTTATACTAAATTTTCAATTTAAATTTTGATTTTAAAGTCAGATTTTTTTCTTATTAATTTTAAGAGACCCACTTCAAGACGACAAGGACTTAGGAAAGCATGTTTCCAAATTATTAACTCAATATCATTAGCATTATATGTGTTGATACTTACAAATGTACATATGTTTCCTGAATCGGCGGTCCAATACCCTGAGCCTCTGAGAAATAAAGTTACAAACTTTTTCAGAAGAAAGTTTTCAAAGAGCATCCAAAATTATTAGATTTTTAAACATTTGGAATGTATTGAAAATAGAAATAAGGTTAGAAGAAGGTCAAACACTACCAGAACTAAACGAAACTTCCGTTAAAGGACTGAATTTGAATACTTTAGAAGTTTAGAAATTAAAAAATTAGAAATTTAGATGTAAAAAATAAAAAAATTGCATGAATAATAGACGAAATATATCAATTATTATTTTTTTTCATAACAAAAAATTCAAGGGTACGAGTGCAGAATTTTAAAGCCAGTCCAAAGTCAAAGCCAGCCAAAGTCCATCATTATTGATCTCACTCCCGCTTAGAGGTGTGGTTATTCCTTGGATTATAGAACGCATTTAAGATACTTTGGGATAAAATGGTATCATCATAGAGGTCAGTTATGAATGCGTATAGGAGACGGTTGTCGCGGCAATAGGGTCTATGAGTCTGAGTCAGATCCGGGTTTATGTATGATCAAAGGTTATCACCCGAAATTATTTGGGGTATGCTTTATAAAACTACAACCACAGCAAAAATTATATAGCATCGATATAGAATTTTCGTAACGTATACAAGATACAGGACGAAACTGCTGAGGGAGAAATATTAAAAAAACAGCTAAATCTAATGAATGGCAGGCTAGTTGGCAGGTCTAAGGCTAGTTGGTTATTTGTTATGCGCCTAATGCGTGAGAGACCCCTGAAAAGAGTTTGACATGCAGAAAAATTTGAATGATTACACCCATAAAATGAAGTTCCACTTTCATCCTATACTTCAAATTCAGGCTTCAGACAGGTGAACTTTGTTTTGATTCGAAAGAGCTTACGAAAGTTGTTATGAATCACTGCGCCGTTGATGAGACTTAGATTCATTGGTTTGTGATATCTTTTTAGGTGTTGTACTGGATGATTTTTCGAAGGCCATATGGAGTTTAGTACGTTGGTGCCGGTAAATATTACAAATGATGATCCTTGCAAGCTTAAGTTCCTGAAGCACGAGATTCGACCAATACTAAATCAGCTAAGAAGACGTAGATAATTGAGTGTGATTAGAAATCGAACCGTTGAGGAAGCGAATAAAAACGAAATTGGGAGTAGTCTGTTAAAAATCTGAAATAGAGGGAGCTTGAGCAAAAATAATTTGATGCATATTTAAAACTATAAAATTGTAAAATTGAAAAGCTTATAATTTCTACTTTCGCTTAAAAACTCTTCAAAACTGTATAAAATAATTTGCGAGGGAAAGTTACGTAACGAAAGCACTGTAAACTGAAGTAAACTGATAGTTACAAATTATGTCAAAATTCAATTTTCAAAGCATAGAGTTACTGCATTTTGTTTAAGCTTTTTATAATATTTCTTTTTCAATTTTAATATTACATATTTTGTATTAAAAAAATTTTTTTTTTATTAAATGAAAAATATCATTTCATAAAAAATTAAATCTTTTAATTTCATAAAATTTTTTTTTTTTAATAAATGAAAGATTTTTTAATAAAAACTTTTTTTTAATAAATGAAAAATTTTTTTTTAATAAATGAAAACTTTTGTTTAAAAGTCTTCACAGCTTCATTACATAATTTCATAAAATAACATAATCATCAATAGTAATGTATGCTAATATGCGCCTCGCCGCTGTTAACGCATAACATTACACTTTAATGTTGTTGTTGGTCAGCTGTCAGCGAACAAATTGTTGAAAAATTGTGCAAATTGTGCATTATATTTGTACTTCTTTCGGCGCTTTTTTCTTGCCTTCTTCCTCATAAATGACATTTGATGTGCTTCATTGTACAATAATATAACACTCATACATGCATGCATACATACAAGTACAACAACGCTGAATTTCGTGCACATGTTAGCGGCATCTTCACAACTGGCCAGCTAGGCCAATTCGGAACTTTTTTTCACTCAGCTTATAAGTTCGAATTTAGTATCTGTTGCGGATTACACGCTTTAATTTGATGTTAAATTTAGCTTATTTTTGCTAAAAGTCTTTGGGGCATCATCTATGTATGGTATGAATGTATGTGATTTGATTTAAGCGCTGCGTTTTGTTATTAAAACGCTCAGAGCAGCTTAGTGGAGCTTATGTCATTGTGTTGGCCTTCCGTTGATTTGTAAGTAATTGCTGTCAATGTGTCGGGCCAACAGGTTGGCAAACAACAACAACAACAGCAAACAGTTGAACCTCCAATGAAGCTAGTTTCATAGCGCAACCTATGCTGGCTGACTAGTTGCTGGGCAATCATTTTGTGAATGAAAAATTAGAGAAATCAAGCATTTAGCTCAGCTACCAGCTGCCAGTTGCCAGTTGCCAGTTGAGCAGTGTGGCGCACGCACTTGCTGGTGGATGGATAACTAACTACTCAATTGGTCGTCTAAGCCAGCTTGTTTATTGCCACCGGCAATTCAATGATAAACGTTTTGAGTTGGTCAATAAGTTTGACTATTATAATTGCAACATTTGGTTGCATTGTGCAGCTGAGAATTATTAGCCAGCATTTAAGCGCATTATTGCGAGCCGCAGCAAATGGCTGGCGTGTTGGTGGTTTATGGTGGAAAATGTTGAGCTTTATTTAAAAATTCATTCTTTCCCATACATGAGAAATGTCATGCACACATTTGTTTTGACATTTATGCGAGCGAAACCTGTTGCAAATTGCTTAATTGCATGGCCACTGCAGTTATTGCAGGCGAGAACTGCATAGTTTAAGCCTGAAAATTTTGATGGATGAAAATGGTTTTCGAAGTTGAGAGCTTAAAATTAAGTGTTTTCAATAGAATTACTGCCGTGCCGTGCAATTAATGAAAACATTGCAAGAAACGATCTCTAAAATCAACTTTAATGGAACCACATTCGAGTAACCAAAAGTTGTTCCTCGGTCTTTTCTGCCAACGATAAAAAAAAAGAAGATGAGTTTAGAGAAATCATGCTCTAAAATCGTGGTGTTAACTTTAGAGAGACTACAGAAGCCCACAATATTTCTCTTATCTATATACTCAAGGCATTTTGAAGGGTATGAAGCAAGCTATTTAGTTTCTTCTCTAGCATTAGTATTCCAGGGAAGAACCGTTTTTCATTGAAACACGTGGTAGCGGTTATGCCTCAGTCACCTTTTATGGCAGTTTAGGTTCCCTTCTATACTCAAAATTTAAATATTCGCTACAGAAAGCACTCGATGAGTCGAGTAAGACTATTTAAAGCAAGTCGAAGCATTTAACAAATATTTGGAAAATTTATGTACATATTTATAGGAATAAATCGACAAATTTGAACTGGAGATATCATGACGATCGCAACGAAAAAAAAGTAGTTTCAAGAAAAACTTCTATTTTGAAATATGAAAATGTGAAAATTTTCTATTTTTTTTTCCAAATTTCTATACAAGAATACCACTGTAAACATGAAATTTTACAATTTTAACATCACATTTAATTAAATTTTGATTGAATTGATAATAAGCTGTTGAATCTTCTTAAAAAGCCCAGTCACGAACATTAGCCCATTTCATTGATTTGAAGAATCGGAATCATATACAGCCATTTCTTTTCACTTTTTTTCAGTTGTAGAAAATTACCTTTGTTACATTTAATTAGCTTATTCTTTCTATAGACCTACGCATATATATGGTCAACAAAGAGATTTTTAATATCACCGCTACCTGTGTGAAGGCTTAATTTATGCACCGATCTTTTTTAACTAACCGAAACAATTTGCATATGGAATATAAGTGTTTCTGTGCAAAATATATTATATATATGCATATTATGTATACTGTCCGTAAACCAAATGCGGCAATGGCAACTATGTGTCAATTGTTGTCAACACCGCTTTGATCACTCCTCCACTATGAGCATAGCCTTAGCGTCAAACAAAAATGTCAGGGCTAATTAATCAAAATTGAGTTTAAATGAGAAGAGAGCATCTATTTTGCAATTTTTATTCTCACCCGACCGTTTATTATACAAAAAATTTGGTCGCTGCCATTCACGAAAACTTTTTCAACACACTGTTGCCCTGGTAGCTGAGGCATCAATGCAGCAATGACAAGGGTATTAAATTTTGTATGTGTGAAGTTTTCTCTTTTTAGTTTTAACTAAGTAAAATTCATTTCATTTCACTCACTTCCGCTTTTCCTTCACAAAGTGTTGTCAACCATTAAGCATTTAGTGGAAGTGCTTAATTTGTTTCGCTTACAAAATACATACAATTAATTTTAGTGTCACTTCAATCGAGCTTCACTTTATTAACACAACCGAAGCAAAACAGGTTAACCGACAATTATATTGCACTCAAACATACTTACATATAGTAGTACATATATCTCACATACTCATTGGCATCTGAGATATCGCATGAAATTGACGTGAATCGTCTTTCAGGGCAATAAAAATTCATTTTATTAATTCAACATTCAAAATAAGAGTCGGAAAGAGCAAACATTAGCGCTAACCATAAATCTTCTGCGGTGGCGCAGAAATATACAACCATTTGCCGTTTAATTAATTAAAATAGACAAACTAATGAAAAAGTTCGATATTCCACCAATTAATGGGCAACAATTTTGGTCAATGTTGATGCGGTAAATATGTGCAAACTATAAAAATAACTTAGTAATTTTTATTGTATAGACGGAAGATTTAACGCCAGTTAACACTTGAATAAAATGTGGCTTATTTATAGAAAATATTACGAGCATATTTCCTTGAGATTGCTCAATTTCGGAGTTGCATCTGAGGTGATATCTCTTCTTTATGTGACTTAATTTATAGATTTGTTGAGAAAGGTCAGATTTTGTCACCTTATTTGACAGATTTGCCTCTTCGTAAGTTTTCCTCCTGAAACACGCATAGTCGCTTCGAAGTATGTGCCATGAGTCGAGTCGGCTGTGGTCTCGAGAACAAAATATAATTTCAAAGTATTGTGGATTTTCGACGGAAAAAATGTCCAAAATCGAAGCGGCAAACAACAGACTTTTTTATGTTCAAAACCGTTTTAATGATTAGACCAAACTTTTTATTTGAAAAGCTTTTTTCTGTAATAGAAAATAGTAAAATTGAGCTAAGTCTAGATATCTATTAGGTGTTGAAACAATTCGTACTCTTTAACGGCTGGGATTGCGTTGATATATTCGTACATGAAAGGTATTTCGTTTCATTATTTGATGAAAGACTATATTTTAATATTCAAATAAATTCATAACTTTAACTGGAAATCATTGCCTGATCTGTTCAATTACCCACACTAATATTTGGCGGTGATCATTTATAACGATCGTATCTACATACTGTTTTTCGGACTTATGTTTTTTATTTTTATTGAACTCTAGCGCTTAGGGGAGGGAGGTAATCGGGGAAAGCATATCGAAAATGTGCTCTTATAATAATTTCTAGCCACTCATGCTTTGAAGGAAAAACTGTTTAATTGGGGCTCTGACCAAAACTAGTTTCTAGTATCTATCGTATTGCACCCGTTCGATATTTCATTCACGTTTAAAAAGTGGGTCGACATTACATGCGTATAATTACGCTCAAGTGTGGATACGACTAAAAATTCATTGAAATCTATGCCAGATATGATATCAGTAAAAAACGCTATGGCCGGGTTCATTCCAAATATCTGTAGCACGGTTCCCAAACGCACTTTGGTGCATCAACGTTTGATGTATGTTCTTCGACTGTGTTCTTCGACTTTAATGGCATACTATTACGATACGATTTCTTGCCTCAAGGTCAAACGGTCAATAAGGAACACTACCTACAAGCTTAACGCCGTTCGCGTGAAGCAATCTGAGAAAAACGCCCGGATTTGTGAAAAAAAATGCATGGCTTTTGTTCGCTGTAGCTCAATTCTGCTCACACTTCGTTGCTTGTTCGTGAATTCTTGCCGAAAAACAATACTGTAACAATGCCCCAGCCTCCATATTCACCAGACATGGCTTCGTGTGACTTTTTCCTATTTCCAAAAGTAAAGTTTAAGGTTTAAAGGCCGTCGTTTTACAAGTATAGATGACATTTAAAGCGCATCGCTGAAAGAGCTAAGGGCTATCCCAAAAATTGAGTTTGAGAAGTGTTTTCGTCCTTTCCACGATTGGAAGAAGCGCAGGCATAAGTGCATAATACTGAATGGAGACTATTTTGAAGGCGACAACATTAATGTAGACGAATGAATAAATTTTATTTTTTTTTTTCAAAAAACGAAAATTCCCGTTGTTTTTTGAACACACCACGTATGTATTACTTTCAAACGTCCTTTACGTCACTAACCGCCGCATATAATTTCATCGAAAACATATGTCAACAACTAAACACTATAACAGCAATTAAACACTATGCAAAGAGACCACTTATAAGACAAACATGTTTTACATATTCATAATGAAATTGTATCCCTACTAAAAGTTATATATTCACATCTAATTAACTTTTCTTCTTTGCTCTTTTTTATTGCAGGTGAGTTGTCAGCAACTACACCATTATATATGGATCTACATACTATAATACCGAAACACACTGCACATTCAAGCGACACAGACTTTGATGCAATCGATCGCCAGTTGTTTTTTGCAGAAGCAAAAACAATAACAAAAACAATAATTGCTTTTCAATTTCAAACTATTTGCTGTGTAATTTTTTATGCCCAAATGTTTATATCACTTTCGAATATTCGGGGAAGAAACTCAGCAAGCCGCGCCTTCGCGTGAAATAGGTTTTTTATTATTTGTTGTTGTTGTTATTATCTCTACTGTCAGACGCTGAATGCATTTGAAATGCTCCTTTTTTAATGGGCTATAAAAAATGCTTTTGCTTTGCATTGATCAAAGTGAAACGGCGAAGCCGAGCACTATGTATGTCACGTATTGCATATGGGATCAAGGTTAAGCCGTTTTTTTTTTCGTTATTTTATATATGCATATTTCTCTTGTTTCTCTACTTTGTGTGCTCCAATTATGATTTTCGTCGAGAAAATAGCAATAAAATGGAATTAAAATTGGTACGGTTAGTTCCGGATGAATAATGAAAGTAAGAAAAAATAAAAAGTGTGATTGATTTTATCATGCATAATAAATCTGGCATCACCACGTCATGCTATACTATATTTATGAAGCATAAAATTAATTAAAAGAAAAAACATTAGCGAAAAAATAAAGTACTTTTTATGAGAAGCGTTTTCGGACCCGAAATATGCTTGAATTTTGAACAATGTCAGCCAAGGATTTACTATTATTTCGAACGCCTCCTGTGCCTATGGCATTAAAAAATATGTGACTGTAACATACTCTTCAAAACATATGCGGTCTTGCAACCTGAAATCGATAATCATACATCTATTCAGCGAGAATCTTGTCATTTATAATAGAACATCTGAAATACATTTCGGGAAAAGGCTTTTGCTATAACGTACCCTGTTAATACTGGACCCAGTTAAAAGAAATTCGATTTAGGTCGAATATGCGCCGTTTTGTTCGATAACTTGTTGCGATTTTGAAAAAACCGCGTAAATCGAATTTTCACAAAAAATTCTTCGCTTCTCTTGAGGCGAATTTTTCACCAGCAAACACACTCGCCATTGAAAGGAACAGGGAATAATCACTCGGTGCCAGATCCGGACTACAAGGTGTATGCATAAGAACCTCTCGACCACGTTCCCGGAGTTTCTGATTAGCCCATATCGATGTCTGTGGCGTGACGTTGGCCTCATGGAACATAATTCCTCTCCTATTGTTCAAATCTGGCTACTTCTATGGGGTTGTTTCCAATCGAATTCAATTAGTCAGCAGAAATGCTTTAATGCTAGCAGAGATGGTCATAATATTTCCATTGCGAGGGATTAATATCATTTGACGGATTAACTAGAACTGTTCTCGAGGCGGTGTGCTTTACCTATTCCCTTGATGTTTGTGTTTGACTCACTCGTAGTATTCTTTAATATCTGCGGTCTCTATCACACAAACTACGTATGGTGACACTGTGTTCTACAATGGATTTTCGGGTTTCGTTTACAAACGGTTTTCTCTTGAAAGAGTTCACAATCTCGATTATTCATTGAGGTTGAAATATGTCGTCGGTATATTGAAAGAAATCTTTGTATAATAGATAATCAATTTGTTAACAAAATTTTAAGAGAGGATCTGCTTCATTCCAAAGACAGTCGGGTCTACGTAACCGAATCGAACCCGGATCTACATCTGGTAAAGATTTGTCACCATGGCAATTTTTCCCAAAATTAGTTGAGGATATCTTCTGCCGCTACCAAAACAGCAACAGCAAGAGTGTTAATAATTGTATGAGAGCACGTTATGAAATATTAAAAAAACCATTTTGTTCATTTATATAAGCAACTCAGATATTTTAATTTTCATTTCAATCTACTCAACATTCCTTTTACTTTTTGGTCAAAAACGCCAAGTTTGATCTAGTTTCGTTCAAGTTCCGCCACTTTACCACGCGATATTATTTGGTAAGTTTTAAATCTGTCTTCAAAAATACAAAAATTGTTAACTATAATGCAAAATATACTTACACACCACCATTTATGACACCTTTGTTTACTCGAGTTATTTATTTGTCTAGCCCACGCGTTTCTACCTTCATCGCGAGCAGCAGCAACTGGTTATTTCTGCAAATATTTGACAAGCAAATATTAAAGAAATAAATAAAATAAATATTTCCTGAAAGAAAGAGAGCAGTGAGTGTTAACTAAATGTGTAATAAATAAAAGGCCCACACAGATAAATATTGTTTTAAATATTTGCATATATGCATTAGGGTGCATCGATTTTTTGAATAATAAGGAATTATTTAAGTTTATGAAAGAAATATTATCGTTTTATTACTTTGCAGTTAGTTGAGAATTAACTACAATTTAATAAATTGTTTTCAAATTGTTTAAATTAAAATATATATTTTGGACTTATGCGTTTTTTTTTGTAAATTATTTATATTTTAAATATCAAATCACAACATTTCGCCATACTACCACAAATATAACTATTAAATTCAAGTTTCAAATTTGTTAGACAAAAATGGATATATTCGACTTAAGCATTTTTTTTAGTAAACTACTTTCATTTTATATTTCGAATCCCACAATTTTGGGACACGCATACATATATAATTATCAGATACCAATATCAAGTTTTTTAGACCATATTCATACCATGTTCCTACAAATATAATTACCTATATGTAATTACATAAATACACATACATTCATGCAATCATTTACAACCGAAAATTGGTATTGACAAGCGTAACGAAAAAACCAAAAATATCGAATTTGACATGTGCAAATGACAAGCAGACAGCCCAACTGACCGCAGAGACAATAAGACAAATGCACAAAAAACAGTGCTGTCAGCCAATAGGCATGACAGTTGGGCAAGCGCGCTGACAATTTGACGCTACACTGCTTGTAAGCCGATGTCTGCGAAAAATGACGGGAATACATAGTTTCTGAAGATAGCCGCCTTAAAAGGCAGTCACGTATTGACTGTGTGATGGAACGATAAATATTTGAGTGACAGTGTCATCGGTGTCATCAATGTTTTCTTTTATTATGTTTGAATTATTTAATATGTCTGTATTATTGTTCCTTTTTTTAGGTTATTCTTCACTTTCGTTGGTTCCGTAATAATAGTAGAAATAGTAGAAACTGTTAGAAACTTTGCTACGAGAAATAGATGATTGCTATATTAGAAATATACATAAACTGCTTTTTATTACACTTATATCGGCTAATTGCACTCAGCTTAAATTAGCTTGTTTAATTGCCCGGTAATTGCGCTGAGCTTAATTAAAATAAATTTAATTTCAAAAATGTTTATATAAATGTATGCAGTTATTAGAAACTTATTAGGGCTAATTACACTTATACCTCAAAGCCTGAAAATAAGAGATCGTAGTCAATATAATTACATATCATTTTTCAATGTAAAAGCAGGGATAAGCTGATTTTACCCCTTTTGTACGATTTTCAGGTTTTCATCTTCAAGGTACGATATATCAATTACATATTAGTAATATCGGTACTATTGGAATCGCTAATATGAAATATATAGATAAGTATTTACTCAAGTTTCTTTTTATTGACTCTTGTTACCAGCAAGTAAAACGTTTTAAAACAAAGTATCTGTTATATGCAAATTTAAATTAGTCTGTAAGTAGTTTTCCATCAAGAAAAATTGATGGTGTTTAATCATTAACATCTTTATAAGTAATTACCATAACATATTGTAGTAATCCTCTAGAAGTGCTGTTGTCTTTTTAGTCTATAAATCACAGACAAAGTAAATGATTATTAAAATGAGCTTTACTAATTATACTTAATCTAAGAAATAGACTATTAAATCAATAAATGTATTATAAGAGGTTTTAAGCTCTTATAGAGAGATAGAAAACTAACGATATTCGACGTGTGCGATAGCTGATTAACGGTATTTTTTCTTACGGTAAATACATTTTATTCTCTTGATTAACTTTTTAATTTTCACTTTGGCTTACTGCACAAAACCCTTTCATGGATAGTGCAAATAGTATCCAAGGGAAATGCTGCCTATACTGAGTCGCCATCGATAATAGCGATAATGCTGCACGATTGATATTACCGATAGTGCCATCGATACTCATTTAAACATTGTCCGGAGGCTTGGCTTCAATGGATTCTAGAAATATAGAAACTTTTCTCAATTGCGGTCTACCATCGGCACTTTGTATAATGTTATGTGATCATAACATTTTATAGCCCATTTTATGGTCCTTTCGAACAGCAATCGAAATCGTGTTTAAATTTTGATTTATTTACTCTAATGTAATGGAATATATAGTTTTAATTGCGACGAAAGATAGAGATTCGTAACTCTTCGAATTGAAGTTGCCTATTAGTACGTATAAATTATATGAATTGGCGAATGGGGTCTGGTTTAGTTTTGAAATATCATGGCCTAAATGATTTCGAAATTTCATTAATTTTGTTCACAAAATAGCGATATGCCAATAGCGAAAATTATCTTTAGAAATATGTCGATATCAGCGCCATATGTGTGGAAACATTTTTATACTTTCGCAACATGTTGCAACAAAATATAATAGTTTTGTTTACCTAACGGTTATTTGTAGACCTAGACACCTAGAACTAATCGAGGTATATATGGAGTTATATATTTTTAATATGAAAAAGCAGTAAAGTACCATATTAAACAACTTGACCGCAGCGCCATCTATTTCATAATACAAACTCCAAGGGCGGTGGGTTTTCATATTTCAAATTATTAGCCAAGCAGATATGCCATTTTAATTTAAATACTCGTAGATTTGCCTTTATTAATGGACTTATATAAATCAACTTTATGAGCTGCATTCGATTTACCGCTCGCACTATATAGAGAGCGGATCTGAAATGTGCGCAGGCGAGCAATCCAACGCTATGTCAATCAGCAGCTGCGCAAACTCAACTTAAAATGTGTAAACAAAAGCAGCAACATTGTCAGGAGTGAACAAAATATTGACGGGCTGGCAGCTGCTTGGGCGGCAATCATTGTTGCCCACTTTTGCGGTTAGAGGCACACAGCTGGGAGATTGTCTGGCTGATTGGTGGGCTGACGGACTGGCTAACCAACGATCTATTTAGCTGGCAGTGTAATTGAATTATCGTCAAACCGCCGCTTAAAGCTCGCAGCTGACACTAAACGAGCACACTGGAAGGGTCATTCGAATTACGAAAGCAATTGTAATTGAATATTCAATAAAAAATTTTTTCCCGCGCTTTAATTGTGGTTTAATTGTGCAACGCCTACGTCTGCGCTGCTAAAAGGAGAGTATATAAAAAAATTTTATAAAAACATGTAATGCATCCATATATGTGCAAATTAACAAACATCGTTGGCCAACAACTTTTATGGTCAGCCTGTCAAATCGCTGTATGTCAATTGTGCGAGCTGTCAAAGGTGATATTTTTGAGATGAGAAATGTACATAGATATATAATATATCCTAAAGAAAATTAGCATAAATCTCAAATATTTACAAGTGTCAAATTAAGTGTGTTTTATAGGTTGCTTTGTTGTTGTTTAGTATCTGTTTAAAAAAAAAATTTTTTTTTCTTTCAATCAAAGTAATATTAAATGTTGCCAATATTGGTGTTATCTTTTTGTTTCTCGACAATTTCATTGTCGATGCTTTAGAAGCTATCTTTTTCTCTTAATAAATAACGTATATATTTGACCGTTTTAAAGTTATTGAGTGAAACAAAAAGGACCATAAGCATGATTTATGGTAAAAGTTTGACTCCAGCAAGACAATAGGGTATCCTCTTTAACTATAAAATGCAAGAAATATTAACGATTGCACTAATTTCCGATCTTTGTATTAACGCAACACAGGAGCTGTGTTCTCTTGCTATTGTGATTTTATGTACAACATTTTTGCATAAACTCCACTTTTGGTTAATTATAGACACCGGCGCCACCTAGCGAATGCATTCAAAAACACTGATAGAACTGAAGGCAGCCTTCCATGTTATATTTATTTGTGTACCATCCGGCATGTTGACTAGCGTATAACTCGCTCGAAGCATCAGCTGCAGACTAGTAGCGTGAGTTTTAGAATATTTCTCACAATTTTCCTATTATTTCCAGTGTGTACGGAGGATGCTGCATTGATGACAAGTTCGGATTTTCTTCTCCTATCAAAAAAATTGCTGCTGATTTTTAAGGAAAAAGCGTTTGAAAAGTAAACGCCATACGCATTAAAGATAACTATGGAACGTTTCGAAAATACTTCGACTCGGCGGTTATTTGTCAACAGTGAAAGCTTCAAGAGCTTTTGCGAGAATTTTACAAACTCCATAATATACGAAATATTTTCTTTCATATTGCATTATCTCTTCTTCTTTTGGTGTTTTGTCAAGTGTAATTTCAATTTCAACCTTTTATTTTATCAATTCTATTACATACTTGAACAATCTGGAAACACCGTGGCACCACAACCAGCCTCATCAATAATGGCAATATGCTTTTGTGTAGCTTCATTACTCCCTGCAATTGCACGCGTTGTTGTGAGAGCATTTTCAATGGAAATATTTTGTATTTTAAATGAAATTTCCAACATTTTTTTACATACAGAGAAAAGAACAAACAAATAATTTTTTCAATAGCCTTCAAGCGCTCCCACATATACCTTTAAACTTGCACATATGCACACATGTACACATGTGTATGGAAGTGGGTTTGCTTCAAGAAATTAAAAAGAATTGCACATTTGTTCATATTTACGATATTTTGCCCCCTTTGCCCACTTTGCCCCATTTGCACCATTTGCTTACAATTAGAGTACATTTCTCTGAATGATTGTAATAATGTGAATATTTTTTGTTATTGCACTGACTTTGTCAAGTGGCTGGAATTTGCACGATGGAGTCAGTTGCTCTTGACAACGCACGATTTTACGTGCTAAGTGCATGTTTGTATGTTTGTATGTTTGTATGTGTATCAGAAGGCTGGATTTGACGAAACAAAGCAAAGGGCCGCCTTGAGGAAAACAAAGCGACATTTGTGTGTGTGTGTGTGTGTGTGTGTTTGTGCGCACTGCAAGCAATGCAATCGCCCACTTGTGGCAGCTTACTAATTATGCGTCACTTGTGTTTGTGTATAGGGTTATACATACATACATGCATGCATGTGTATGTGAAGTACACTACATGATTTGGAGTAGAATGCGACGTTTTTGTTTCTTCACATGCTTGTTGTTGTGTTTTTTGCTGATCACGGAAGCTGCATCACAATTCGAGCGCATCAATTAAACAGATGCAAATGCAAAAAATAAATAAAAGCCTGCACATAATTTCTCTGAAAGAACTTTGAATTGCTTTCCCATTGCACTTTTGAAAAATGCACGCATTGTTGTTGTAAAATCCATTCGATTTGCTGATTTGCTGTAGTAGTGTTTGTTGTTGTCATAATCGTGTGCTTATGTATGTGTGTATGCAGCAGTAGCATTGTCTGACATGAAAGCTGTTGTTGTTGTCTATAGAATGCAGTTTATGTCATTAATGCAATTTTTGTTGTTATTGCTTACAGTCTTCATTCATTGATTTCCTTTACTTTGTCATTTTTTTTTGTCTAATTTTTGTTTATTTATTTAATTTTCACTCCTAAAAAAGATTTTTTTTTTTTTTAATTTCATTTAATTTTGCTTTAAGAATTGGCATTTTTGTTATATTGGAGTTTTCATTCATACGTCTGTATGTGTATGTGGCATGTCGCATTGTAATTTTAATTGCAGCCTTTACATATCAATTTAAGTTGAGCTCTTCAAGTATTCAAATACTTCATATACTCAATTGTTGTATTTTATGGCAGTCCATTTTGCTTGAAGCATTTGGTTTCGTTAATGAATCAAGACATTTCAAATGGAAATTAATGAAGTTGCATGATTTGAGCGAATGAAGAATTTCAGAAGAATCTTTATGTGCATTTTATGACTTTCTCAATTATTGAATGGAAAGTTTAACGCATTCATTTAGTTTTAATGTAAGGGAATTTCAAAATAAATGGACTAAAAAAACAAAAAGAAAAACAAATACGACGGGAAAAATTAGAAAACTGTTTACTTGAAATGTGCAGTAGCAATCGAAAGTTTTGAAGCTAACAATAAAAAATAATAACAAACAATTTAAATATCACATACAAGTACCGTTTGTTACCGTTACAAACAAAGAGAGTGAATATTTTAGTAGAGAAAAATATTTTAAAAAGTCGGCAAGTCGCTAGACAAATTTCAAAATTAATATTAAAAAATGAAAAAAAGAAATTTCTAAATATGCGAGTCAACCGTAAAAATTTTGAGTGGAAATAATTTCAAAATTAATATGGATATGCTGCCTATGGCAAAAAATATTGAAATCTTTTAAATTGCCTAAAATAAAAATAAGAGAAAAATATTTATAAAATTTTTAGTTTCACAGAAGTCTTTGAAATTATTAAATTAATTAAAATTTGAGATCTCAGAATGCAGCCTAAAAAAATTAACTGGAAGAAATTCACAAATAATATTAAATTATAATATATTCGGAAATTTAGTTTTAATGAAAAAAAAGTTGTAATCATTAAAAGAAATATTTATAAAGTTTAAAAAATTAATTTTTCAAAAAGTATTAAATAAAAGACAGCAATTTTGAAAGAGGAAAAATACTTTAAATTATTGTAAAAAATGTGATGAATTTTTGAACTTAAAGGAATAAATAAACAAATAAAATATGTAATTATTTTATAAAATTTTTTTTTTAAATTCAAATTTAAGGCGGAAACAGAAAAATACGTTAAACAAATACAATTTTAAGGAGATGTATTAATTAGATATGCTAAAGAGTAAAAAACAAAATTAATAAAACATGTTTTAAATTTTTAATATATAATTCAATTTATGAAATATCAAATTCATTTTTATATTGAAAAATAAATTGACAAATTCAAAAATTTCGTGAACGTATTTTTAGCAAATTATAACAAACAAAAATATAAAAAACTTAGGAATTTTAGTTTTGCAATTTTAGGCTATAATAGCAAATTCTATTACTAAGTGAAATAAATTTTGAAATCATTGCCATATCTTTTTTATATTTTTTAGATATTTTTTCAAACAATTTTTAATGATATGAAAACATATTCGGAAATGATGGCAGTGAGACTTTCCAAATGGATTTTAAAATGTATCTAAAAAAAAATAAAGTAAAGCGATAATCTGTAGTAATCCCGAAACGAATTTTAAAATAAAAATCCTCAAATCTTAACAGCGAAAAACAAAAGTTATAAGGTAGAAATATATTCTCTATGCTTTGTATGTATACATGTATACATATATGCATATGTCAAAAGAAAAAAGTCATTGCCGACGGCGTTGAAAATTAGCTTATTGTTGAACAAACATGTCAAGTGTCAAGACATTTGCGGCTTACTAAATGCGCCCAGTGACGGTTATGTTAGGAAAATCATATTTGTTGAGTTGCCGGAAATTTAAGAGGCAGGCATGAAATGAAATTAGCGCAAAAAAAAACACAAATAAAAAAAAAAAACGCAGCGAAGACAGCTGCCAAATTCGAATAAATAGTTGCTTTATGCCTGAAATATATTTTAGCACTCAGATACCAACGGATTGCCAAATAGAAGTGTTCATATTTATACACATGTGTGTGCGCGTTCCCAGCATATTTCACGCATAAAATCATTCTAAATTTTGCGTCACAAAAAAGCCACTAAATTATTATGTAAAAAGGTGCTTAAGTGATTACCGTTGTGCGTTAGTACTAAATATAAGTATCAAAATAACTTAACTACAGATTAGTGAAAAAAGTATTTATAGATTCATGGTACTTTCTAGAATTTTTATATGTAAGTATGTGTGCTATTTTTCGAAATTAAATCCACGGATTCGAAAGTTCATACCGTCAAAATATATGTATAAATTTTCAATTAGTTAAAAAATGTGTATTATAAAAAAAGAAAAAGAAAACTTCAAAAATTGCATATTGAAGATAATCTTTTTTAGGTTTCATTGCCACATATTATATTCAACCCTTCTACATTCCATTTCTTTGGGGTTTTAATATGGGGTTTTAATATGACTTTCTTCCGAATTCATAATTTTTAGTTTCTTCTCTTTTTGATGCCAACTCAGCTTTCACTCTGCTACCGAAGTTCCTCGAGAGTGAATCATCAACCCATAAACTCTGCATAGTTCCTTAATCCAAAAGTTTATGTGTCCGTAGTAGAATTTTACTCGAGAATACCCAAGATGCATTTATATGTATATGTCTCTTAAATGATGGCACTTGTCACAAAAACATTTACTTGTATATATTCTCAAAATTTCAGAGAACATTGAATACGTTTTCAAAAAACTCGTTAGGTGGCGCTGGTGTTGATATATTCATAAATTTACTTTTTACAATCCCATTTAACCAATTTTCGTAATACGCATTTGCTATGTAATATACAACACTCCTGCTAATGCAAGACCAAGTCATGGATTATATGGGTTATATTATATTTAGGGACACTTGATTCAGTTTTAAAAAGTCCATAAGTGCTGCTGGAAAACATATTAGGCAAGGCAGCATGCTCCGGTTTTCCTAATATGACTCAATTAATCAAAGATTAACATTAATGATTACGTGCGGTTATATCATTTGGATGACTGGGTGAGGAAATGGTTCATCATCAACGTGATCATTATAATTTTCAAGTATCTCAATTCTCTCTCCTCACAATATGGCTTGGGATCTGTTTTCAGTTCCCATGTTACTTTTCTCTATTCAAAAGGAATTACTCCGTACTTGAAAACTTCTGAAAGTTGTTGTTATTTTTTTATTACAATAGTATAAATATTCCACTCTCTATATTAAATGTAATCACCGATCATTTGGTACCAGTTTAGTAAGTTAGTCGTACACTTTGGGGACGTTTACACTAACATTCTCATCGGTGAGTATATCGAGATCTACGCGCACATAAAGTCTTTCTTTTTCCTTTTTCTTAGATCAATTGTAGTCTTCCGGTGTATGTGGAAATGAGCTCAATCAGATCTGTTTTATAGATCCCCCATTCTGTTTCCACGACCGTTAGTTCTATATAATCGGAACGGGCCTTGAGTTTTATCTTATAGCTAAGGACTGTCAACTTGCCACCAAACTAAAAAAATATTTGTGTAATATTTTATGCCGTTAGAACAACAATAAACATTTCTGTTATAGCAAGAAATTTTTTGTCGCCTTCAAATATTTTCTGCGTTTGGGCAAGATTTTTATTTTTATTTTTATTTTTTCAAATTCTATTAATTCTTCAATCTATTCTCACATACCGAAGTTATAAGCAAATCTCTCTTCCGAACAATATTGACCTTTTTTGTGCTCTATCCAGGTATCATGGATGATTTTTTACACCAAAAAAAGTTCAGAATTTTGTCTCTCATAATTAAATTTGATTACATCCGTTAAGAACCATTGCGCTGTACAAAAAAAATATTTTCCAATGCAGACATAACGGCTTCCCATGGGCAGCAACGATCTATAGCATTCAATGCCATTGGGTAGCACAGCAGCAGATAACATGAAAGTAGTCGCCGATTTGTGTGGCTGCGCATCATTATAGGCACCAGCGAACGCCGAGCGCCAAAATTGTGCTCGGCAAATGAGAATACATCATATATATATATATATATATATTTATACATATGGATCTATATGAACATTTAGAACGTCAACGACCAATGCAAGCGAATTTGCGGAAGACTGAACGTGTGCATATGTGTTTGCGTATCTGTGTGTGTGAAGAACACCTCCGGCTGACAAGCTAGCATACGCTTGTGCCTTTGTGGCAGCAAAAGGAAGCAACAGCCTCGACAGTGACAGCTCAGCTGTTGACTGCAATCATTTTTCATGTTTTCATTTCTTCGTTCATTTATTTTCACATCAAGTGATGAGCTTGCGAATATACATAATTACGTTTGTTTGCACATTAGGGTGGAATGAATTTTTTGTATTCTTTTATTTTATTAAATTGCTTTGGCAAAAAACTAATAAATTGTTTTCGAGTTTAGAAATGAGAAATTAAATTTCAGAATTACCTTTAATCGAATTAAAATGCCTATATAAATGGGAGAAGGAAGAATATTTGTCATTGTCAAAGTTAACATTTGAAGTACAAAATGAATGCTGTGGTGGAAAATAATAATTATTCACCATTTTCGTGGAGAAATTTTGAACAAAGTTTTTGACAACTCGATACATGTTTGAAATAAGTTGTGAATCAAAATATTCACACGACAATATTCCAACGAAATAAAAATGGACACGAATTTTTATTTAGCCAAGCACTATCAAACCAATAGTATTCTTCAGAATTGGTAAGGAATTTTTTTTTTTGCCGCCACAACAACCACAAAAAGATCACTTAGATGATAGAAAAGCTATATTCACTATAGAAAATTAACGAAATTAATAAAATATATATAAGGAATTTCCTAGTTTGAAATACAGCTTACAGTTTTTACTTTAAAACTTGATGCTCCTGATTATGCGGAATTAGTTACTTTATGGGACTGTGAAGCAAATTTGACTTAAAATATTACATTTCTACATTTGTCTTGGATATGAGCACGTTAAAATGTTGACTTAAATGCCTAACAGAAGTTACAGACGGCTTAATTGAGTTAATTAGCATCATATTAGTTTAGGTAATTTATTAATTAACTAAATTAGGCGGTGTTGCTAAAGGCCTAAGTATTTTGTGCCCTGTGCTAAGATTTATAATGGAAACTCATCACTGTTGTAAGCAAATTTTACATGTTGTTATCCTACCCTAATGTAAAATTTTTGCCCATATTTACTGTATATATATATATATACAGTATATATATATATATATATATATATACCGCTATTTATGTACATTTTTATGTTGTAATATATTTATATACAACTAACACAATTTATTCATCTGTTTAAGGCAATAAACTTAAAGCTTTTGATAAAAAAGAAATAAAATATTATTTTCATAAAGCATAAAAACATTATTTCCACACATTTCATATTCATTCAACTGTGTGTTGCATTACTTACATATATTCAAGCACATATGTACACAAATGGTTGCATATGTAAATATTGACGCTTTGAGGCAAGTTTTTAATTAAGCGAAAATCAGCGAAAGAAAAGAAGGACTGCCTTCAAGCAGCAGCTGGGAAAGTACTTGATTTTATTTTCTCGAAATGCCGCAACAACGAAAAAGTTGAGTGCGCATCAAAAGACAACTGACTGACAGACAGTCTGTTCATCATCCGCTAGTAACTAACACATAGTAGTCAGTGAGTCAAGCAGTTTATATTATTCAGTCAGGCAGTCAGTGAGTTAGTCGTGTCAAACTCGCTTGCGCGATAGACTACATACACACTATACACACACACACTCACGCACACACAGGCGCAAGTAAACTGTAACAAATGAATGAAAATATAAAAGACTTGCCTGCTCTATGCAAATAATGCAGTAATTATGCATTAATGAATTAGATGAGTGCTTTGGTATACCCTATATGTGTAGCCCTTAATTCAAACCTTATTTTCACAGTAACTAAATAGTTTTAGGCTCGACGGGAACACCACAGCCACTAATTTTCGTTGAAATACTATTTAGACAATAATTGGTGGTAATTATATTATTTTTCACATGACTGTAAATGAAATTCTAACTTGGTCAAAATTGCTTCGACAGTTTAAGCACCAATTAAGACGGAGAAAAAGTAACCAATGTTCAAATTATGCCTTCAAACTGTCTTTATTTCACTTAAATACTGACTTTTTAAGACCCAGTTTCGATAATATGGTATAGTATTCGCGCTACAAGTAAATACTTTGAATGTGACTTCAACTCTTCACCGTTTCAGCTTCCTCTATTAATTTCTCTTTTAACCACCTTTTCAGTTCGGAATCTGTGGCAGTCACTGTTATCACGAAAAAAAATACATAATTAAACAACCGGTTTGTGCTTATAAGCCTCATTCCACGATCATAATTGCTCTTATCCCAGAGTTCCATTTTATAGTTCGCATATTCTGAGCGTCAGTCATCATCATTGCGAGAAATTAACTCTCTTTTGAAAGCTGAAACCGGCTTCTGATAATATTTTCAGCCGCTTGTATATTGCCTGCCAGTATATCAAGCTCTGCATACTCACCCATATCGATCTCGCTCTTAATCGCTCGACAAATGCTCCCCTATATCTTTCAATTCATTTCACTTGCTAGCAATATTTTAGAAGTGAGTTTGGTTAAATTTCATTGCTCAAACAATTAGAGATGTGGAAATGTGTTGTCAGGGTGTGACTGGGAGTTGAACTGACACCTTGTTTATTGTCTCTCTTCATGTAACAGTAAAGAGATATTAACTCTAAGAATGCTTGAAAGAATATAACTCCCGAAGCTAAAATCTTACATATGGTTTTCAGTTTTCCTTCCAGAGGATATCTTGAGTTCTGTGAATTCGTTCAACCATAGTCAAATTTCAGCCCTCAGTTCTTTAAATTTCAAATCATATACCAACGGCTGAACTAATTGGAATACGAGGCCTTTTCAGTTGAAGTCCTAAACGTTATCAATTACGTTCACCTCTCACTGTTTCAACTCTTCTTCATTGCATCAGTTTGCTTGCCTTTTCAACCGACTATGTGGTCATCCACTCGGGTAATCTAATCCGCCCACTTACTCGCCATCATCAGTATAATGTTGTGTGGGACGCATGCAGTTGGTGGGTGGGCTAATTGGCAAACCCTCACACAGCCCATCCTCTCGCCAACTTTAACTACTTATTAATGCAGTGAACGTTTACACTTTAGTAATAGTTCAAGTAGTGTTAAAACTCTTGTTTATCTCTGATGTAAGTGTAAATTAATGCTAGCTTCAATAAGAAAAAGAAGAACAGTCTTAAATAACTACAACCTTAGCTAATAAACTTTGCAAACGTAGAAGATATTTTATTGTTATTTATTTTCTTCCCTTTTCTTCCTTCACTACTTTCACAAGCTACAACTTGTAAACAGACTAATTAAAAGTAGCCAACTAATTACGTATATCATCGCAATGAATACTGTATTAGAAGAGCTGGCGTACAGTTGAGTAGCATGCGAGGTAAAAGCCTGAATATTGAGGTTTTGAGATGGATATATCAAAGTTTGATGTTGGAATGCAAACTTTTATTCAAATTAACTATTTGAAAGAGTTTGTGGCGTTAGTTTAATGAAAATGTAGGAATACAGTGTTAGGCAACTCGGCAAAAATAGACGCCGATAGAAGGAAAGATAGAAGGGGAATTTTCAAGATGGTTTCGTTACATTTTTAACAATACCTCCGGGTAGAGTGTTCAAGAAAGAGATTTCTCTCTGATGTATGATGAAAGAAAGAGTAAGGGTTTGAAAAGAGTGAGATAGAATGGAGAGACAGAGAAAGAAATAAACACAAAAAATCTGAAAGAGGGAGAGAGAGAGAAAAGGGAACGGAAATGCTTTTGCAATATTCACTTTGAATACTCATTATGCCTATATTAATGCGTTTCAGAACAATGGTCGTAATTTAGCACATACAAAAATAAGGCATCTAAAATAGTAAGATTATTTTACAAAGATCCTTTCTATAAAAATGCACAAAACCACCTAATATTCTTTAAACTCCAATGATGAACTCTTCTGCGTTTTTTGTCTATTATTCTGCTTAAATAATGATTCAGATATCGCAATGTTTTTCAGTTTTTTTTCCTAAACAACTTATTTTTCCAAACTCACCAGTAAAGGTTTTTCCAGATTAAGTACAATTCTCTTACCTCTTACCTATCTTAATTACCGATTTAACCCTTTGAGATTGGAATGTTGTTTCTTTCGATAGGAAATTCGAAGCGAAAGACACCGCAAACATTCCAGAACACATCATACATACATTTTGCATCTAGACAGACTCTGCCTTGATCCTTTTGGCAAATTTTTCTAGGTAGTACCTGTGTTATTGTATTCGAAAACATTCGAAAAAGCTTAGTTGTATAATTTTTCTAAGTGAACTCTTTCTTAGTTGCGTTGCAGTAGCGCCTGTGCTGTTCTTTTTCTTTGATTCATAGCATGTTCAGTGGGTACTTTCTTCTTCGCAGTTAAAGGCTTCTAATATTTAGAATATTTCCAATTTTTTGGTTATTCATTATCTAATTTTAGTTATGTGTGATATATTCCTTTCCAATGAGATGCACAATTTAATTTTTATGCATGGTTTCTTACGAGGAATACAGTTAGATAGCTGCTGTTGTATATTGAACATTATCAGTATTGCTTCTGACGATTCAACCGGAGTGGCTGACGTACATTCTTACAACTGATTTGTGTAGATTGGCTTCCGAATTCTTATACTAGTATTTTTTCGTGAAAGTCTCATATTAATATTGTCCAAACCTCTTGTTTACTGGGTTGTACGTTAAAGGTCACTTGTGTGATAACACAATGCCATTAAAACACTTGAAAATGCGGCTTGACAAATGACTCCCCAGTGGAGAGAACAAATTGTGGCAAGAGTTAAACTAGAGTTGTGGTCAAATAAATATATTGCTGGTATATCGAGGCATTTAAATACATATGTAACTCATGTATGTCTTTATGCAGCTTCCATTATGTGCTGGTGTCAGACCACTCTTTGGTCGCATTAAATTTTGCGGTTGAATTTTGTGGCTAACTCATATGCTTGACTAATAGGCAATCAGCCGCATGTGGTGAAAATACGATTGGTGATATAGGTTATGCGTGTGGATCATAGAGAACTGAGTGGATATGTCGGGTTCATGTGTGCGCAAGTGATATGGTTATGGATTTTTGTATGAAGAAGAGCAATTAAAAGAGTCGAATTTGAAAATTATTTAAAAAAGTGAGTAATAAAATAATTATATAAAAAATATAATAACATATGAAACAAATAAATGTATATAATATCATAAAAATATTTCGATGTTTGGTAAAAAAATTAATATTTTATGCATATTTCTCAATATATATACATATATACCCATACATAAATAAAAAGTTTTTTAATTTAAGCATTTCTTTTCTGTAAAAGCAAATATACATTTCAAAGTTGTTTGTTTATATGTCAAAAGCTTACCATATACATAACTAAATACATATACGTATTTGCTTGACTTGAAAAAAAATATGTCAGTTATATTTTTGAGTCGAATCAACGCAATAGATGCAATTCTAGAGATACTTCTTTCAGCATATGCAGCATAATATAGACACTTATTCCACTGAAGTGTGCATACGTTTGACGAGAAAATATTTGAGTACAAACCAGTCTATGAATATGCATTTCAAAGTTTCACTGTACATAGCTATATACATACATATCTTATGAACAGGTGAATGGTACTCACTCATTCAAATAATGTAACACTTCTCTACACATGAAAGTAAAATGTGAATACACCTGAAATAAACATATTTGAAACTTTTCTACAACAGTGGGCCACAAAAAAAAAGTGCACAAGATATGAAAATATATGCAAGGTTGTGCAATTATAATAGATATGAGCATATATGTATGTATATGAACATATACGTTTAGAAGCAAGGTATATTTCGACATTTTTCGCCCTTCAATGTGTACGCTTTCACAATACGGATATTTCACAACAAAAGACAGAGGAAAAGGGAATGAAATGTGACAGATAGCTTTGTAGGGAAAAAGTGTGCGAAAAGAAAAAATAAATTACTGCTATTTATGTTTTGGGGAAAAGTGTGGCATGAATAATTGCTTGCACTCTGCATATTTATAAATATACCCTTTCGAACCACAAAATTTAGGTTTATATATTTGAAGATTATAAATAAAAGTGTCTTAAATGAGATAAAATTATGTGGCTATATGTATCAAAATGGCCAGTTGGACGAGAAGAATGGTTTTAAGACATAGTCCCGCCCCCCGCTAGGTTAAATTTACGTTCACTTGATTATAACTATATTCGTGCGGTTTGCCAATAAATTATTATTCCATTGTTCCAATATTCCGAACATGCGTTGAAAAGCTTTTGTCCTTGCGCGGTTTCTTCAGTTTATGTCATTTATTAATTTGAAGCGTTAACAACAATAGTTTTTTTTCACTCAAATATGTCGAACTTTGTGCGTGAAAAAATATATTTTTATGGGGAGTTCTTCTTCACTATTTTAATATGAAGAAAACCTCACGATCTCGATCACGATCACGATCACGAAACGAAAGTCATCATATTTTGATAGAAATTTATGGCGAACATGCGCCAGCTGAGCGAGTGTTCAAAAATTTGTTTGCACTATTCAAAAGTGGTGATTTTGGCTTGAAAGACGAAGAAAGTCCTGGGCGAGTTGGTTGAATGAAGCTTGAAGATGAGAATCGGGAAACATTACTTTATGAAGATTATTGGCAAACACAAGTAGACAAAAGAGGACACAAGAAGAGCTCGAAGAATCTTTGGGAGTCAAATCGTTTAAAAGTAACCGGATACATTCAAAAGCAAAACATTGAATAATACAATGTACATGTTTTCTTAAACAAACGTTATAGTTTTGAAAAAAAAAAACGCACCAATTTAGTTAATGATCCAAGGTCCAAGGCAATATCGTACACTAATTAATGCTATGTTGTTAAAATATCCAAATCGGTGCGACTTTCCATCTAACATCATACTGAGAAAGTGCGCTACAGCTATTGGAAGTATATTATTAGCGGCGCATAGAGTACCAATTGAAATGAACGAAACGTAGAAAATGAATGAAATCATGAATTTGGGCAAACATCATATATAATAATATATATACATATTTCTATAATTTCGGGAGATCTCCCGTAATTCTGTAGAATTAAGTGTGAGTATTCTATCATAAATTGGACGCTGTAGAGAACCAGCAGATCTCTACTACATTTACAAATATATATTATAGTTCTCAACTTTCATTACTTAATCTTCAGTTGACTTCCTACCATCATTTTAGAAATTACTATGTAAACATCATAGCTGCCATTCTTTGGGAAACATTTCTGTGACTTGTGAACACCATTGAGTAAATTGTCACCTTCCACTTAATTGAGCCATTTGGAAACTGTCTTGTTGAAGCTCCCAATTTCGATCTTGAATGAGAACCAGTTTGCACTAAGCGAATGCTCGGTGGACTAATACGAAACTACAATCTGTTCTGTTTATTTGCTGTTACGGTATCTTCGCCTCTCCCAGGGTAGATTATAGCTTAGTTGGAGATCTATAATTCTTTTCTGCCACAATACTCATATACTCATCATTAATCTCTGAAATCAGAAACTAACAGATTTAATAGACTATAATTAAGACTAATTTTAGACACAGATTCTCCAATCTACTTACGTACTAAGTTCTCACAACTTGGGCGCGGTTCAATTAACGGACTCTCCTCCTCCTTTTACAACGGGATCTTGACATCGATTGCGACTAAATATAAAAAAGTCTTTTCGCCTCATTCATACGAACATTTTGAATACAACTAAGGCAGTACTTGTGTTAAATAAATTAAATTGGCTGTCTTAAATTTTTAGTAGTGCTGGTATTACAAATATACCACCCTGTCATACATAATAAATCAATTCTTAATTTAGCTCATTTAATTTCTCTTTCATTGAATCTGCGCTGTTTGCTTGAACGCCGTTTCTTAACACAAACGGATTTTCGCCTAATTTCCTGCTAATTACCGTTTTTGATTTAATGACTCACACTTCATTGGGTTATAATTGTGTACCTTCTACGCGTACTTTTGTAGTTTTATTGTAATTTAATTATACAGGTTTGCAACAGTCAGCGGGATTAATCATAATAAAAACTCTCATTTCAAAAAACACAATTTTTTTTTTTTTTTTGTAATTTGAAGGAATAGCTAAAAAGATGATGAGTGGAATAAATGTGAAAGTAAATTGGGTGTAATATTTTATGCCGTCGCTTTGTATGAGCTTTGTTGATAAATTCGTATCAGCAATACTAACCATGCATACGATTTGCCTTGGATCTTTGGATCTGAATGAAGCTTCTTGCCCGTCGTAGTTTGACCTTTGCATATAATATGGGGGTGAGAAGTTTCGAACTACTGCTCCAGAAAAAATAACCTCAAAATTATTGCCGAAGAATCACCACTTTGTGGGGTATATATTTTTTTGACTACAGTGTACAGTGGCGTCATTTAGTTTAGCATATTTAAAGAGTTAAAAATAATTTGTTTTAGAAAATTCTCTGCAAACTGTATTCACGTTTCGTTTTTGGTGTTTCTAAGCATCTAAAATCCATTCTTACCACACAATCAATCATATTTTTATATTTTTTTTCTAATTTTAATTAAATATACAGCTTACGGGCTTAAAAACTAATTTGATTTGAATATTTATTGAAAATTTAGACAAAGCACAACTAAAGTTAATAGCCGTTTTGGTTGAATTAAAACACTCACAATCTTTTTGTAGTCTGAAACGTAGATGAATGAAATGGAATCGGCCAAAAACTATAATTAATGACTATATTTATCCAACACAAATATTTATATACAAAAAATAACTCAACAACAATTGTTTTTGAACAAATAATATTCACAAAAAAGATTTTATAACAATGAAAGAATGAAGAAGCAAAGAGTTAAAAGTGTGTACACAAAAGCTAATATGCGCATCAATAGACGTTAAGTCAAATAAATTAATATGGAAATTTTCGGACACATCCAAATAGTGCATATTTGCTGAAATTCGGCGTGAAATATGATATTGAATTCAAGCATTAAGAGTATAAATAAACAATGAATATGATTAAAATTCATATTGAAGCGTTCCGAAGTGGCTATCGTTTCATTTCTGTTGAATTGGCGCATTTCTGTCGGTCATAACGCCACTTTATGGCAACAAAAAATAAATAAATAATGCAAATACTCCGAAGCCAATGAAAAATAAATGGGTTTGAACTGTTTCTTGACTTTACCTGCTGAAATTTATTAAATAAAGGGTAATCACACAATTGAATTATGATTTAACGAAAACTTTAGGGGTTTTCTGGTAGTATGGCTATTTAGTTCGATTGTTTCTACTTTAAATTTCAATTCTGTAAGTACTGGAAATTTTTAAAGCCATTAAATGTTCGAAAATATTCAAAGTCTTCATCATGCACCCCAAGAATAGGAAACTACACCAAATCCGGTTAATAAGGCTGATGGGCTAAAATAAATCATTATTTGGATAGAAGCTTGGTCATTATACTAAATTCTTATTGTACTAAATTTGTTTTCTTTGAAGTAAACAGGCCTAAAGGTTTTAAGCCAAATAATTAATTAAAAAGTATAATCAGAACTTAAAAACTCCTGCGTGGAGTTGGCCTATAACCATTACAGAGGTGGCTCCAAAATTCAGCTCGTACTCGAATTAGACTTCTGACATCGTCATTCGATTAATAAATGGAGACATTTAAGTATGGTATGAGGTGTTTTTCGGCTCCAACCTAACAACCACACTTTTTTTCTGAACAATTTCGTCTATCAGCAGTGATTAAAGCCCACACTCTGACCCTGGCGATTAAAAAATATGTGGAACAGATGATAAACACATCAGATTAAATTATCGGCAAATCCTTTGAAAGGAAATTGTTTACGCATATTCACCACAACGACAAACTTCAGCTAATTAAAATCAAATGCTGGGGTTTATCCAGAACAATTAATCGTATGTTATGTGCTTAGGGCCTTAAATGAGAGTACATTTGTACAGACTGATCGAATTTCAGATAGATTAAAAGCTTTCAGAATTTACACTTACTTAAATTTACTTTTAAATACAATAAAAGAACGTTTTCATAAAAGAGGATGGACAGTTCGAAACTGGTTTTCAAAATTATTTGGAAATTGGGAAAACACTGAAAAGAATATTTATTTCAAATTAAATAGGGAAAGAAAGCTTTGCCACCATATTTGCTCACACAGGAAATCGAACTATTTTCACATACAAAAACGACAAGATACTTCAAGTTCTAGTAAGCTCCACATATGAGAAAATATTTACCTACTGGTTTCATTGTTTAACATTTAGAAGATTAATATGTCAATTTGAGACTGGTTTAAATCAAGAAAATGATGAACTTATATAATAGCTGCCACTGAATTTGTGGACAACTGTCACTTTCCATTAATTATTTTAAATACTTTTTAATACAATAAAGAAGTCATTAACAGCCATTAAACACCGGATAATAGCGGCTATTTGAAAAGAAAAGAAAGTAGCCCAAAAGAGTATTATTTAACTTCATGAATAAATGAACAATGAATATAGAGAAACCGCAGCAGATTGTGAAGACGACAAAAATGTGGTAGCAACACAGTAACCCACTAAATTATCGTGTTTAAACCATTAATAGATGAATGCCGAATGAGCCAAATCGAGTGAGTAGAAATTAGAAAAAACGAAGCGCAAATGAGAAACAGTAAAAGAAAGAAGAAAAAAAAAAAGAAAAAATAAAACAAAATATAAAATTGAAAGTGAATTCGAATACTTGCTGCGATCCGCACGCCAATTACGGTTCGAGTGGCGAGATTGATGACTAAATTAATTTGGGTAATTTAGAATGCAAATAAATTCGAGTTCTCGACACTTGGACTGTCTAAAATATTAGCAAAAACGGAATAAGGAGAAATATGAAAAATAGACAAAACTAATTTGAGTTTATTTTGTTCTCAGAATGGAAGAAGAAGACATATTCCATAAATTTGAAAATTTTTTTAATATTTTTGTTCGAGAGAGAATAACATACGTGGGAGACAAATTATGAAAGAAAAATTCTACTCTATAATTTTGCTAATATTCTGTCGGTCGACATTTGAGCTAAATTGAGTTTTCTATCACAAAGTAAAAGAATGGATTCGAACGATAAATATGGAAGAATGTAAGAAAAGTAAATATTTAAAAATTGAAGTCGACATTTGTCGTTCTACAACTTTTCAAGGCCCAGTTTACGATATCCGACGCAAACTATCCCTGAAACTTACTTAAAAGCATTGACTGTCTCACTCAGAGCTGTATCTTTTGACCCTTACCGAAATAGAGATACAGAAAAAAATTTGATCTTCTTTTTAGTTTAACCACTAATGCAGCTCTTCGTTACACAGGCCTCAAAACTTTTCTCGAACACACACAGGTTTAATTTTATGATGATCGAAGCTTTCTTTATTTATCTATCTTTTCAACAAAATAGGTTAGCATAAATCTTGTATTTTAAAGACGACAACGCTTAAAAAACTAATTTTTCATTCAGCCATCTAACGGGGCTTTGGTTTACTTTGAAGGTAATTGATTGTTTTCTGGAGAGATGGTCTAGATAGAGTACATAATTTTTTAACCTCAAATCTTAGCTCATGCAACTTTTGTCATGAAGATTAGGTGAAGGAAGGAGAGCCTTCTTTGGAACTATAACTGGCTAATATTTCTTATTCAAGGTCATAAATCTAAGTACATATTTCTACTATGGTATCTCGTGCAACACACGCGTTGTTAGAATGAGGCTAAACAGAATGTTTCAGATATCATTGAGATAAGGTCTAAGCTTTTTCCTGCTCAGACACTATCAGCCAGGTTTCAGTATTTTATGCGCTGTACATTGCGAAAAATAACAAATCCACAGAAAACATGAGTTCAGCTACGAAACTAAGCGTTTTCGATGTTTTTTGTGCCTGCTATTCTTTTGTCCAGAAATTTCGCCTACAAAAGGCCTTGATTTACTGGAAAGACGCAAAACCGTGCATCTCTATTAAAATGCGAAAATTTGTGTTTACACTCTCCTTGCTGCATTCATACACTCCAACATATTGCTGTTTATTCGTTTATGACTTCACTAGCGCAACATGTTGCAGCCAATTTGTTGCCACACGCTGCAATGCTGCCATTTTCGTCAGTGCTGCTGCTTACATTTCAAATTGCGCAAAGCTGCCAACTACCGCTGGTGTATGTATGTATATGTGTGTCAGGCCATACATGGCTACTAAACGAATAACAACAAATCTGCATTGGTGATGGACAGCCGCTGATTGCATAATAA
Organism: Bactrocera minax; assembly: GCA_021498325.1. Taxonomy (NCBI): domain Eukaryota; kingdom Metazoa; phylum Arthropoda; class Insecta; order Diptera; family Tephritidae; genus Bactrocera; species Bactrocera minax. The sequence continues at coordinate 1,743,062 of JAKEEE010000023.1, forward strand.
ACGCTTTGCTTGCAACAATTTTTCATTTTGCATAAATCTTCGCGCCATTTATGGATTTGTTTTCCCCATTGTATGCGCTAAGCACTACACCGGCAAGCGTACATATGGCACAAAGCCAGCCAAACAAATCAAGCGCTTACCAGCTGTTATTGCTGTAGTTGGTAGCTTGTTGAAGATTTTGTAGCGAAAATGAAATTTTGCTTGCAAATTTGTGCAAATCGTAAGAAAAACACAGTTTTGCCTTTCCTAACTGAAATTGCTTGCTTTGTGGCGGCTTTGGTGGTATTTCAAGGGAGTAAGCTGAGTTTTGAAGAAAGTTTCTAATGAATTCACGTAAAACTGTGGAAAATCAGCGGGAGATAAATTTTCGGAGTGGCTGCTGGAAGTAAAGAAAAAAAAATAGCAATAACAACAGAGGTTGAATTTTTTGTAGAGTATAGACTCAATTTGGCTATTTAGTGTTGGGGTCGTGAATTTGTAAAGCTCTCAAAACTGATTAAGTAATCCATAGAGAAATAACTCTTCTAACGTTGAAACGGGTCTATTTGTATGTAAAGATATTTGACGTTCCTTACCACTGGCATTTTGCATAGATCTCTTGGAAGAAGAAAAAAATACTTGACAGATAAGAAGGGGTTAAGACAAAGCTGTTATTTATGTTTTCCTTCCAATCAGGAAGGATTCTATCGATTCTAGCGGCGTATCCGTCTGGATAATAGGACAGAGAACAACAACTACAGAGATCTTCTTCGGTCGCACGTCATATTCGTGGGTCTACATAACTGGAAACGACTTGTATGCGGCCATGGACAGCCAACTCTGCAACGTTCCCTAAAACTTTTTCTGCCGCTACAGCAACAACAATAACATATGTAGTCAATAACATATGTCTTCCTAGGGCAATGAACTATGCGTATTAAATTTCTTACGGACCACTTCTTTAACTTTTTTTAATCCAGTGTTCCAATCTATTCGCTTTAAAATGGGAATAATTTTGGTTTCGAGTTTGCTTAAGTCCAAAATGCATATAAACGTGGGATAGCTATATCATATCTTATCTCTAGGCTAAATTTAATGGACTTCGTAAGATTTGGATTTTGTGGCAGAAAATTTCCATCTTTGGCGTACAAAAGTTTCACTGCACTCTCCAAGTTTGGCGAATCGAACAAACAGCTGGCGTAAATCAGAGAGGCTGGTATGTAGCTAATGATAGTTTTAAAAATCTTTCTCGATACTTGCGCCACCGATCGGCTGTCGCACACAATTCAATTAAAGCTTTAGAACAAACATCGGTCCTTATTTAAACAGGGATACTTTTTTAAGTATCTTAAAACCTACATATACATATATTGCTATATAAAATATTTGTGTACATTCGTTTATATTTTTATTGTGCAACAGCTCACAAGCGTCCGGCATCATTAAATGCGGCTGCCACATAACATTGTCTATCGACCGCATTTATAAAATAACTTTAAAATGGACACAAGCAAGTGCACAAAATTTAGAAGAACTGAATACAGTGAGTGTATTTCACTTTGCCTACAGAAAAAAGGCACAAAACACACGGAAAATAGAATACAGAATACAGAAAAAGTAGTGAACAAAATTTTATGCTACAACAAAGACTACAATGAGTTCTATATAGCTTCTACAACATAGAACTAATTGAAAAATATATATGTAAATACCATAGAAAACTTCAAATAGGGCCCGAAATTTATTATGAAGTTCATTACTGTTGCATTGTGGCAAAAGTTGAGTTGATATAAAAATCATTTTCCATTTAAGGATCACCCTAGTATCCCTAGATGATAAAGATTATTCGAAAATAATTTATATGTACATATATTTCAAATGTTTAATTCATTATATCTAATATATTTGCTTTTCCCCTCATTCTTTGCAGGTAAGCAACTTATCTTAAGGTTCAGCTGGTTCAAAAAGGTGCATAAATACGGCAATTATAACGTACTAGGCATACACAAACCTTTGTAAGTAAGTTATTATAATTTATGTATATATTTTTAAAATCATATTACGTAGAACTGTCCCATTTTGGAATGCAAACAACTAACAGTCTTCTAGCTACTATTTAATTTAGACTAAGACTTCTTGAACAATGTCGATTACTTTCCACCAGCAACATTTGTTAGCTGAAGCTTGTAGCTTAAATTTAATAGTTCGGAAGCGGATACAGTGACTCGTTGTCCCATCGTAAGACTTTTCATGATTAGTTGCATTCTCCGATTTTTGGGATTTGAAGAAATTAGTTCCAACAGGCTTGCCATCCATTTCTCCATCACTAACATACAGACTAACATAAAGATCCCTATAACTGCCCATGTTTTCAATCAATCTGCATGGCGGAAATTTACTCATTTTCAACTTCTCATTAGTTGGCTTGTTTTTGTCACTTTTTATGCACAATCGATTGCCCGAAAGGCAGTTTGCAAGCTCAAGCAGCTTTCTCGATTTCTCTTCGCTCTCGTGTATTTAAAAATTTCCTTCATGCTTGGAGAGCGCCATGTACTAACGTGACGCTTCTAAGCAAGAACAACGGTTCTGAGAATCTGGCGTGTTACAAATTTGTCTCTAATATTGGCTCTCTTGGCGCAAAATTTCATGTACTCTCGCAGGATTTTTGTAAAATTCACACCGTGAGAGATATAAGTGTAGAATAGTGAAACTATAATATATCCTATTACTAAATTTGAAGAAAAAGACAACAATATCGGTGGTGGATGTTATAGCTCTCAACTTCTATTGCTATTTCTTTGTTATACATTTAATTTATTTTCTGCAACTATTTTCGCAAATTCTCCTTGCAATTAACATGATTCCATGAAGTTTCACATTTGCTATTTTCTGCCAAAAATACCATACCGTTATACTCCTCCCGCTAATTTACTCGCAGAACAATACAAAAACAGAAATAATTTTCCGCATTGTAATTAAGTAAAACAATAACTACAAGTGGTTAGTTGGCTTCGTTCCGCCTTTCAACCTTTTGCAGCTTAAAATTCTATTTACAATTGCTTTCATTATCTTTCAAGCTCTAAGTATTTCGCTGCTTCTCCTTAGCTATGTGTCTTTCAATGAGAATCTCGCGCTTTGTTTTGCATTCTTGTGAATGAATCACCGCTGTATTAAGTCGCCGGCAACGTTTTTAGCATTTTGCTGCATTCTTTACTAACCAAATCGCTACTCTTTGCCTTCCTGCCATTTACCGTTAGTGTATACAATTTTTCACATTTTTCGCTAGATATTTTCTGTTCGAAATAATTGTTTTTGTCATACCATCAATTATAGAAATTCTAATATTCCACCATAACATTTAAAAGGAATGTGGAACGTGAAAATATTTTTGTCGAAAATTTATTTTTTTCTATTCTTTCTCAGCCATTGCATTTCCATTATCCTGCTGTACTTGGTCTATCCGGTTTGGCAATGTTTTCGCCGCTTCCTTTTTCGCGTTTTACTCTGTTTTGTTGTGTATAAACTTAAATTGCACCAAAAACAAAACTATATCCGGCAATTTGCTATGCTCTTTCCCATTTCCCACCCCACCTTTTGTTGCAAGCATGTAGCGATGTTATAAAATTTGTATATTAAAGTGATCATAAAAAATATGAACTGAGTATTTATATTTGGTATCGACCCAAATTTCCAGTATATATAGTTTGCTGATCGATTCCTTAACTTTAAGCTTGCCGAAAGTATCACCCATAGCCAATCGGTTCGGGTAACATGTGGTTATATTTTTTATCCCATACCAAAACTCAATACGAAGATGTTCGAAGAGATGAAATTTGATCTTTGAGAAGACGCATAGAATGATCGACTTTTGATCCCTGTGCGCTACGTCTTAAGGCCTTTAATCGAGACCAAAATGCAACGTATGTAATAATACCACAATTAAGACACGAAAAAAATGAGATTTATGAAATTTTATGAAAGATTATATTTTCTGTATTTTTGGGCACACCTTAATATACATGCATATCTGTCGATAAATATATTTGATGAGTTTGCAGTGCTTTTGTTGGCTGTCGTTTCAAAGTAACAATTTGTTTAATGGGTTTCTGTGTTTCAAATTATGCTTATACAGACAGGTCTATGTGTTTGTGTATTTGGGTATATATACGAGTATCGTACCCTTTATGGCTGCATCAACGCTGCTGGTATTTTAGATAAGTATGGATTCGTTTTAATTACGTATTGAATATTTTTATTGTTGGCCTTCTTGAAAAATTATTATTTCGCTACGGAAAGTGTGTCAAAAGTGTTTGAAATTTATTAATTTAAACTTCGTGGGAGATGAAGAACAAAATGTGATCTCTCGGAATGGTTGAGAGAGGTAAAAACTCTGTTATTATATACTCAGTACTTCACTTTTGACAGGTCATCTAAATATTTATTAAAATGCATTGCTGCGAAGACTTTATTAAAATCTTGTACTAAAAGTTATGTAAATTTGTCCGGTTTAAGACATGCCATATGGCGCATTCGTGAGAATGAGACCTCAGAGCTCAGAGCTTAATTTTTCTTTTCTAATTTAAAAATTTTTTTATTTTTTTATTTTTTCGATTTTTACCAAATATCAACGTTTATCCTTTACAATGCGTTTAAATTCTTTGTTAGCTTAGTAGTAGGTGGTAGTACAAGATTCTCTCGAATTTGTGGTCCGATAAATTCATGCGATGCACTTTACTCAAGCGAAGTTTCTGAAGTGAGCGTAGTTCGACTACTCAAAACTTTTTGGCTCATCGCTGTTGGATTTAACTCAGACTTCGAAGAGATAGTTAATTCCATGCAGTTTCAACCCGTCTGAATAAGAACAAGCAGTTAGTATTGGGAATTTAATTATTTAAGTATGTAACTCAATTCTTACACCTAGTTAGTTGAAGCTTGTTCAAATTGAGAAATGTTCAATTTGGGAAATTTCGGCAGTTTTGAAATAGAAGGGTAGAAATAGAACATTGAATAGCTAAGTAATAGTTAGAGTGGGAGTGAGTGTCGTGAAAGTGAGGAAATCTTAAATAAAAAGTTTTAAAAATTTCATAAACTTTCAGATGACCTACATGTTTTATCTCGTGCCGAAGGAATTTGATTCGTGAAGATTTGGAAAATGAGAAAGAAACACTATTAGAAATATTTAGAACCGAAAATCAGTTTGGACATCATTGCAAATATTTTTTCGCGCCTCTTTGTGTGCGTCTTTCGCCAAACGATTGCAATCAAGTAAATTGATGGCAACAAAGACTATGTTGAATTCTTTGAAAAATTACACAATAAATCAATATCATTTGCAAAGCATTCATTAATAAAAGGTATTTAATCAGAATTTATGTGCATATGCTTTTTCACTATAATCTAGTTTTAGCATTTATTTCATTTATATATAATTTGTGCATTTGTTTTACTATTTTTTGTTGCCATATTTATTATTTATTACCTCCCCATTCATTCAATTTCATTACTCGCCGCTTTAACTTTTAGTATTATTTATATTATTATTTATTTTATTTATGACTAAGCATCAAGGTTACCTACATTTATTTCTCCAAAATAAAGGCAGACAACAGACAATGCAAAATAAAAGTGGAGACAGAGCAAAATTGCAAAGTAAACAAATATGGAGCGAAAAAAGGAGAAAACAAAGTGCCAAAGACAATAAAATGTAATTGCATGAATGGAAATTGAAAGTTTTTTGCGGCGCGTAGAATGTCTGACATACTGTGTGCGAAATTAAAGTTGTAATGCATGCAATAAAAAGCAATAATAATATAAAAAAATGAACAAATTTAAATAAAAAACATAAAAAAGAAAAATAAAAAAATTTAAAATGTAAAAAAAATTTTTAAAAATAAGTGTAAAATTTTTGAAGTAAAATTTACTGAAACATGATTACTGAATGCGTGGCGGAATACATGTAAGCTGACATGAACACAGTGAAACAAACGTAAAAACATAACTTTTTCAATTTTGCCGGGATGAAATGGTATTACCCAGCAATAAAAATTTTAAAATTATACAATTTAATTGATAATTTTTGTAGTAAAATCACTACATTTCGACGAAAAACCTTGCAGATTGCAAAATAAAGCCTCACAGCGGCATCTAGCGGTAGCTTTAAGTAAAAATAAACAACAAAAACTAATGATTCGTTGCAAGAACAATGAAATACCATAACTTTCCTGAATAATTCCATTATTAGAACGAATTTATCTATTCTCCCGCTATATGGGGTTACCAACTTCCATCAGTATAAAAATATGCCACTTATAAATCTTGAAAATCCTTCCAAGGTTTTGTTATTGTAGATGTAAATTTTTATTTTCTTTTGAATTCATCAAATACGAATAAATTAACCTCAATTTTATAAGATGGTGTAATTTTTCGAAAATTTTTAAAATTATTACATGGCGTTTAACCAGTAAACGACGGCTACCGTACGAGTGTTATTAAATTTTTGTTATTGCATAAAAATAAATTTCACGAAAAAACATTGCATACAATCCGTTTAGGGGGTCACTAAGCTTTTATTCTTAATTCAGAATATATATATATATATATCGAATATTAAAATTAAATTTAATTTCAAATAATTTTGTCACACCTTCAGTTTCAAACGATAAAAAAAAATTAACAAATTTGCATTTGCATTGAAGCTAAAATCAAAAATCAAATATTATATGTGGGAATTTTGCTAATTTAGTCATTCGCATGCATTTTTGTTGAGCTCATTTACACCTCTTTTGTTTGTCGACATATTTACATACACATATGCATATACCGGATATACAAATATACATGTCGTCTGGGAGGCACGTTAATTTTCATTGTGATTGTTATTATTCGTGTTGTTGTTATTTTAGGCTTCTGTTGTTGTTATTTTAATCTTTTGTTGCAATTTTAGACTTTTGTTGTTGTAATTTTAGTCTTTTGTTCTTGTTTTAATTTTTTTTTGTTGTTATTTTTTTATTTCTCTCAGGCGTTCACCTCTCGAAAGTTTATTGATACTTCACGTAATCGCCGATTTACTGGTTATCGTGCGGCGATCGGCATCGTTTGTATGTTACCGAGTCGTGAATGTCGCACTAAACGTGATTTATGTGTCGGATAAAATTGAAGCCTATACTTTTAATATTGAATTCAAATTTTTGAAGCTTAAAATTATATTCTGCTTGGGAGGGTAACTATTTAAAAAAATGTAAGAATGTATTTCTGATACCGATTGCCGATGGAATAGAGGCTCCCTGATTACAGGGAGACTACACTGCTAAAAGACCACATGGTTTTTTTTTTTTGATGTCGTATTGAATTTTAATAGGTAAAAGATTAAATGAACTGGAGATTTTTTTAGTGATAAACAAATTAGTAACACCCTCATGTACATATGTTATCTAATTTTGCATTCTTTTCTATTCAACAAAGGAATTTATCTGGTTTCGGTATCGGTTGCAAATTCAAATTTAAATTTAAACTTTAGAATTGTGAAAGCGATTTATATGGCTTGAACAAAATTTGCGTGGGCTTTCCTGTTCATTTCGATATTTTGCAATGTATTTTCAAGCTAAATATCAAATGAAATAAATGTCATTTTAAATTAAGCTAAATTTCAATATAAATATTTAAAAAGTTTTTATTTTATTTGAGAAGTTTTTTCGAACTTCAAATAACAAAAATAATTTGCTATCCTTCGACTAACATTACTTATCTTTATCGCTACAAATGAGTAAGTTTTGCGAGTTCGAACTAATATAAAGTGCTCAGCATTGTAATCGATGCCTATAAAGGGCATTTATCACATTCTCTCTTTCACAACTCTTTCGTTGATGGATAGGAATTGGTCTTATATATTTCAGAGTAAAGTTTGTCTTTTCGTTGTGGCCAGTTTGCTTCTAACATCATATTTTCTAAGAAGGTTAGCTATCCAACCAAATATATATGGCAATTTACTCTGGACATATTTTCCTTTAAGAATATTTGTGGTTAGCCTTTATTGACTTCTTCAACTTTTACTTTTACATTCCTTGTGTCATTTTCGTTAAATTCTTATTTTTTCCAATTCAGCTAGGCGTCATAAAACATAATGCAATCTTTTTGAAACAAATTTAGGCAGAAGTATTAACGAAACTAAAGTCAAAATTGACAGTTCTTGACCTGTTATGTAACTGGTTCTGATCTGGCTACATAGATCCGACAGTCGTAGGAACCTTCGTCCATTGATATTCATTGTCGATCACAGACGATCACAGACGATTACAGACGATCTACCCGAACAATTCCATGATGATTCGAACCGTTAATCAAAACTTTATGAAAAATGCAATATGTAACATATTGAAAAGCTAGAACGAATTTTCTAGTGATTCAAAAAAAAACGCGTTAAATCATACAAGAACAAATTACACTTAGACTTCTGTTAGATGTCAAAAAGTGCTTCTGCTCCTGTATATAGTGTGGATCTTATGCGACAATCTAAATATTGTTCCACACGATTATACCTTCATCGGAGGCTCGTCTGCGGATTTCGTATGAATCATCTTGTTGACAGCAACTTTATGAGGAGACAGCAAGCGATTTGTTAACATATTGGAGTATCCATTTATTTGTGAGGTTAAGTTGAAGAGATGTTTTTCGGTCCCAACCTCACTACAATTTATTTTGCGAAACCCTATGCAAATATTTATAAAATATCTAGCTGTAAGATTACGAAGATCTTAATTTTTATATGTGTAGACGGTTAATTTGACGAAAGCGAGATTATGGCAATGATTTATTCACTCATTCAATATGAGATCTACAATTCTCACCCAGCTTACTACTCGAAATGCCATTCAATTATTGGTGGGGTATGTAACCCCAAAGGGCGGCCAAAAACCGTATTTGTTCAATTTTATTTTATAAATAATTTTTTATTTTTTTTTTTTCAAAGTAACGAAAGAATTACTTTCAGTGTACACATTTAATTGCACAATTTTACAACTTTTTACAAAAATATTTGAATTAGCTGGGTGGGTTAACCGCTTGTCGGTTAATTTCTTGCCCTTTATTTTGCTACCTTACTGCTTCGCACCCATTCGTTGTTTTATTTGAGTATTTTCCTCGACTTCACTTTGGAATCTAAGTGTGACTGTGTGACAGCCATAAAAATAAATCCGAAATTTGGTACAACAAACACCGAATACTTGATGCCATGCTACTCAACTTACTAGCGAACAGCTGTGCGGTCGTGAAATTTGAGAGCTCAGCTTAACACAGCTTAAGATGCAAAGGCATGCCAACATTTACATACATAAGCGCAGGAAATAAATGCTAAACAAAGAATATTGATATTTGTATGCCACGAAGCGCCAGCATCGTAAAGCATACAACAACAAAATTAAAATAAAAAATATATAAAAAAGCAATAAAGTAGAAGCACAAAATCAAAAAACAAATCAAATAGGACAACATGCTTTTTGCTTGTAAGCGCCATAAACGATGCAATCATAACAACAACAATAATTGGTATTGACGCTTAACAGTTTAATCAAAACAGTGCATTTGTGTAAACAACAATTTCTGGTCTGTGGTAAATTCTGTGATCATCTTGTATCCAGTGTCCCTGGAGCATCATTGCTCTACACGCCCGAGTTGGCACGTCATCGTAACGTTGCCACACCTTCGCTTTTAGTGGTCGGCCACTTAGCACGTAGCACAGCGTTGCACGGACACATTCAACTCGTTGACATTCAGTTGCGTGCATGCGTAAATATTTTGTTGTTATATTTTTTTCACTCAACCTTAAATTTTTATAATTGTTGGTCACTTAGCATATTTAATATTTATTAGGTTTCTTTGTTTTTGGTTTGTCGTTTGGTCGTTTTGGTATTTTTTCACAAACATTGCGTGACCAATTGTTGTAATGTGTTGCAGGTGTAGCAGAAGTGTTTGTTAACACCTGCTAGCCACTTAACGGTGAGATTGTGTCGACAGTTACCTAAAATGAATGGTTGCACAGGGGCATACAATTATACAATTAAATTATTTTGCTGCACTTTATTTTATAATTTTTAGACTATGGTTAGAATATAACTGTATATATATATATATATATATATGTAAATGCATAGGTAGCCGAAGTAATTCTCATTGATGGCAAAATGTGGTGCTCTCATATCCCAGCATATTTTGACAGATTTGAGACACTTTTTTGACAAAGCAAATACAGCTTTAAGCTGAACAACCGATTTAGCTGAACAGCTTAGTACTTAAGTACGAGTACGATTTTTTCGTTTTCCGCAATTTTCAACACATTGACATTGACACATTTGACAGATTTTGACAAATTTTTGACAATTTTGAGGGAGTAGTATTTTTTAACTCTGAAGTGCGGAAAACTTCCGGAACAAAGCAAACAATTTTTGAAAATTTTGCTAAAGATGTGCTTAAGCGCCTTTTAGAAACTTATCCAATAGATTATTGAACTCTAATTTTTGTAACAAATAATGAATCTTTCATCAAAAAAATGAATGTGCTAAGATTCTATCTATCTATCTATCTATTTTCAATAGATTTTCATATCGCCAATCGTCACTTTTTTAAATCGTTGATACTATTTCTTTAGCTTCTTGTAAGCGAACGACATACTAATATCGGCTAAAATAATAAAACGTCTACTAAGCATCATCAAAAACTAAATTAGCTATTGCTTGAGTTCAAAGAGGTTGTTTAAGGCGCAAGTGACTTCTTAGGGAATGCTGAAAATTACGCATTTGCATGAGTGTCAAATACTTAGAGAGAAATCTTTTCTGAGTTGATCTTTTTTGCTTTCGTTGTTTTTGTTTTTTTTTTTTTTTTGTTTTTGAAACTCACTTGCGGAAAAGCAGTCCTCTTGAAGTGGATTTGTGGTGGAAAACGTAATTAACGAAACCTCAAATCGGCATAATATAGATGAAAAGAACTTTCCGGAGTAGAGTGGAATGTATATAGAGGGTGTATGGATTTGCGCTATTAATAGACTTTTGTCGATAAAATCAATTTACTTCCTCATTCTTGCAAAAATATCGACATCTGTTTTAATCTATTCATAATTTTAATGAATACTTCTTACATAAAATACTGGGAAGGGAAACATTTCCACAAATATAGCTAGAAGTTTCTAGAAGTAATTTATTGGGCAGTTAGGTTTATGAAACTCAACAAAGTTCTATTTTTTTGAATGTTAAATGCGAGATGGTATCTTGGAAATTTATGTAAAATTTAGTTTTTTCAGTTCATTTCAGATAATGTGGTTTAATTAGTTTCCTAGTTCAAGTGTAAAACTTGCCTTAAATCCATAAAAAATAGTATGCAGCTTCTGTAATAAAACCGTTGAGAATATAAGCTAGAAACATCATATTTTACATTTGACGATTATTTAAGTTTGGGTATCGCCATCTAATCGTCTAAATCATATAAATCAATTTTATACTTCAAACATCGCTACCATTAATCAATAAATAACAGCACAAAACGATATCAAAATTTAAATAAATTAAAGTAAATTTTAAAAAAATTAGCTATGTCAAAAATGTACAGTTTTCACCAAAAAAGTAAAGAAAACAATTTCATAAATGACCATCCAATTAAAAATGCAAAACAATGCGCGTCGACTGCGTATAATAAAGTAATCGAAAGTAAAATTTTTATACGGTAATTTCAATTTGTTCGCGTGGTAATAAAAGTTCATTTTTTGATGGCTACAATTGGCAATATTTTGCGCGGACACTCCTCACTGACTCACTGACCCCTTCTTTTTTTCTTTGGGTTTTTTTTTGTTTTTTTGTTTTCTTGATGAAATTTGAGATTATTTCGCAATCGGTAAGTTTGTACGAATTTGTACTTTAAATTTATACGAAATATTGCATTTTTGTAGAAGGCTTTTATTGAATATTTTCTTCTCACTCATTCCTCTCATTTCTTTTTGGCATTCTCCCATTCTGCAGCACATACATGACATGTGTCAAATGGCAATAATATCTTTTAAATTGTAAACGTGATGTGCATTAAAGCGATTTCAAACCAATACCTCATTTACGCTTGTAGATATACTGGAAGTATAACAAACATACACATACAAATGGTTTCAAAAATATTCCGAAGCGTTGACCTCAAATGTCAGCAAAAATAAGAGACTTAAATGTATCCCTTTTTGCTGTGCACTTGCCACACTATTGCAAAAAGGTAACTTTGCCAACTTTTGAGTAAGACATTTTTGGAGTTTTAGAAATGGAATCTGAAAAGGAATTTTAGTTTGATATATTTTTAGATTTTGACATATTCAGTATTGTTCTTCTCCAAAAAAAATTGTGTCGTGGTCCTCAAAACGAAATTTTATTTTTTTTTTGGCGGAGAGCTCATCATATGGCTTAATCTCAATTAACATTTCTATGTTTTGAAGCAGAAAAAATACGACATTAATCAGATTTTGAAATAAGCTGATTCATAAGCGAGGAGAGATAACTTTTTTGAAGTATCTCCACATCAAGGAATCCATATATTTTCTAGTATTTTTGTTTCTTCGTTCAACTCAACCGTTTCTGCTTTAACTAGATATAAGTTAGAATCAACAAATCGGCATAGTATTCAACAGTGAAAGTTTTATATCCTACAAGGTTCCATTAAACATTTATCATTAACACATACCTACTTTAGGCTTCTTCAATAAAAGTTTATTCATAGAAGTTCACGCATTTGTATCTTTCTCGGACTTTAGTATATTTTGATAGATCCAGGTATTGATATCCATAGTTGCAATTTTTAAGAAAAAATTGAGTTTTGGTGGAACCTCGCTAAGCACGTTTGTGTTTTGTGTGTGAGATTGTACTTAGAATATTGTATTTGGAGTCAACTCTCGTCGCGTAAAAGTTACTACTAATTCCATTTATTTAAAGCAAATGTATTTTATGTCAGATCAGATCTCTTTTCTTTCTAACATTCGCTTACTAACCTCTTCGTGTTTTGCTCTCAGGGTCTGTACATTCAAAGATCAGTCAAAAGTCAGCTATCTCCTGTGCCTTCTCCTGTCTTCGTCTGCATTCTATGTTTCCGTCATTACTTTCAGGCTTATATTACATGTGTAAAAAAAATTGCCAGCAGCTAGATCGCTGACCGATCATAAAAAAAGAGAAAGAGCTCTTTAAGCGGAAACAAAAACATTTCTCTTCCAGTCGCGCTTTGTCCATCACAATCTCCAGCAAATTCAGTTCACGTCACATCGTCGGCCATACAAATTACTTGCAACTGATTTTCTTTAGAATCTCTTATTTTTATTGTTTTTGTTTTGTAGTTCAAAGTACTTGCACATTTAATTTAATTGTTATTACGCTACACATTTGACATTAAAATGTCGCTAACAGTGTCAAGAAGATAATAATTTATGTAATTTACAATGTCAATGTCAAGACGATTTCTCATTGCTCCTCTCTTTGTGATTTGTTGCTGCAGCGCTTAATGATTACGGCTCGAGTGTGTTAGGAAATTTGTATGCTGTTGGCGTTTCGCTGTGGTTGCCTCACTTTAAAAACCAACACCGAGTTGGACGCTCACCATCACGTCATTTAAATTTCAAAAAGTGCAGTGATAGAGCTATAAAGCGAACAATAGAAGAAAGCGGACTCATAAAGAGCTTTCTGTTTGTTATATTCATCATTTGTTATGTTCATTATATGCATTATATAAACACGATTTTCGGGGTGTTTTCAAGCTTTTAGTTTATTCTACACAAAATTTATACCACATGCTCGAAATCATATAGTCTTCATATATGATCGGATCCAACGTATTAGTTAACATTTGCAAAATGAATTTCTGTCAGATATTTGTAAAATCGAGTGACTATAGTTACTATTGAAAAAGATACATCCATGTGACTACTTCAATTCTATTTACTTTCACGATATTTCCGGTAGAAACGTGCTTTTTTATAATGTAATGACAAGCGGTTTTTTTTGGTTGTCGAGACCACTGAATCACATTCTCCCAACTGGAGAGCTGCGAGAGAGAAAAATCCTGCTAACTTAGAGCAATGGTATCCTGTGTTGTGGTTTCTTGTGCGAATGTCTCTAATCGGACTTTCTTATGGATCCAGAAGAAAAAAGGGAAGCTTGACTTTGAAAAAGTCTGCAGAAGTTTGGACTTTAGTCGATAGCCCATTAAACATTCTTAAGCTGTTTTACCAACAAACCGATTAAGAACACATCACAAAATGCTTTGCTGGAGTGGGAAGTTTAAACCGATGGTCTATGAAGCCGCCTGCACACCAATACGTCAGGAGGCTACTTCGTATTTTTCTAAGGCTAAGGTTATTGGGGGCCAGTTCATAGCAGTGGGGGATATCTGGCAACTTTTGCATGCTCCTGAATTTTTTGCTCCTGAATTGCTCTAGATCTAGTTGTTCAAATTTTCGAGACCTGAAGCTTCAATTACGAAAACCTGAACCCGAATGTAGAAAGCTCAATTGATTTCCTCATTATTCTCATTCACCGGTTCTAGGTTTCCAAAGTTTCTATATCTGAAGGTTGGTTGGGGGAAACTTAAATGGAATTCGAAGTGCGTGCTGAAGAAATATATCTGAATTTATTCCTTTTAATTATACACAGCAAAGAAGTATCGAGAATACCAGAAATGTTATGGTTGATCGGAACACTAAATATAATTTGTAAGGGAGTGTATATATGAAATCTTTCAACAAAGATTGAAAAAAGTTGTGTACCAAGAACACTACTAGAGCCCGATAAGATATGGTTCTTAATACGAAAACGGTAAAACTTTAAAATAAAGCAACAATTTCACTAAGTAGCAACAAAGTTTTTGAAATCAAAGCGCAAAAATCGGCGTTTGTCCCTCGAGAAAAGCAAGTATGCAACATGCAACAAAAAAGTTTACACTGTGCTCCAGTAAAAAATGCGCAACACAAAGGAAAGGAGGCAAATAATGGACAAGAACGCAGAGAGAAAATCACCAAGAACAAAAAGGAAAAACAAAAAAAAAAGAGCACCTGAAAAAGTAAAAACTACGGTTGAGCAGACAGCGAAGATTTCTTCGAAGATGCGACAGGCTGATGTATGTACATATGTGCGTATGTATATAGCAAAATGTGTGCACTCATGAGACACTATAGGTATATATGTGTGTGCGTGTGTGTGTGAGTTGTTTGGCAGTTAGACAGACAGAGGTTCACCTTGAACTCGTTGTTGAACTTGTGCGCCCGCTGACGCACTAGAAGGCCGGCTATAAGGCTTAGCCAACCGAGTGCGAATGGCTTTATGGCCATTAAGTCCATATATACACAAGTATATGCATGCATGTATATGTGCGTAAAAACATATGTACTCTACTAAGTGCTATATTTATTTTGTGGCTGTTTCTTCATTTACTTTGCTTGTTGTTGTTGTTGTTTCCTGTTTTTTCTTCTTGTTTGGCTGTTGCACACAATATGACGTTGTGACAATAAAAGTGGGTGCCACTAAAGCCATATTTACATACATACATGTGCTTGTGTATGCGTGTATGTGTGCATTGCAACATCTGTATTTCCGCCGCACACCCATACACTTATGCATACATAGCATTTAAACAAGTCGTGCATAGTGTACGTGCCGTGCGTGAATTTTGCGAATTCATCTTCTTGCGCTTTAAATCATAAGTTTTTTCCTCTCTTTGTTGTTGCTCGACAGCAAGTGCAATGCGGCAGCATGCAGAAAGTGCTGGGCAGCAGGTTGTGCCACTTTTGGCTAACTCTCGCCACATCCACACATACAGCTACAGCTGTGTGCTCACAGCAATTGCAACCGCAATCACAACCACAACCACAAGCATTGCCAATAGCTAAGGGCATTGGCAATGGCACTGGCACGGCATGGCGTGGCTTAGCATTGCGTTGACTTTTGTTGCATGCTGGCTATAAATTTATACAATTCAATGTGCTATGTGCAAAGGGATTTACATATACATATATATATATATATATTGCATTTTATTTGCTCCCCCTTTTGCTTGCCTCTTGCATAGCTGCACTTTTTGCGGCCTCTTGGCGCGCTCAGAGAGCGCATTTTAAATGAATTTGCCGTTAATATTAAATGAAATCGCTGGAAAGTGTTATAAAAATTACTTTTAGCATTTTCAAGAATAAAAGTGAAAATGAAATTGCTAAATTAATGCATTCTGGTGATTTGCACAATTTCGTTTTATTTTATTTTTATTTTTACACTAAATGGAGTTTTGTTAACCGGAATAATATTAACAAATATAGATTTAATATGATCCTATTAGCCTTAGAAATAGTCACTTCTGATATTATTCACGGACTTGACAACTGTTGCAGTGGTGTGTCATTGTGAGAGTACAGGTCGGAGGGTACATAGTGTTAGCATTTATTACTGTAGGTTTTCATATTTCATATTGGATCTGCTATTATTTCGAACACTTTAATGTTATTGCTAGTTATTGTGCTCTAATACCTACAGAGCATGCCGAAAGGTCTTAAAAATGTATTCAATTATATAACTTTGTATAAGATATTTGAATTTATCCATAGTTCCATTCGCCGATAGAGCTTTTATACACATTTGAGGCAGTAAGGGAGTGCAAGGGACCGCATTTTTGCTCGCAATCACCTAAGTGTCATTTTGCTGTCGATCGCCAGCAAAAATCATGCCATTTCTAGCTATGAAACATCATATTCAATCCTTGCGGAATTCTGCTGTCCAACTCTCCGTAATACCGAGGTTTGCAGAAAATTCTCTAGAATTGCCTAGATAGACGGAAGTAACAATTCATTTTCAAACGTACGCATTTCATATTACTCGACCTGGTTTCAAATCTAGTTAACTCGTATTAGCATTAGATTACACCAATGTTAGCACTTACGTCATTATATGAAAAGATAAGTTGATAAGGGCAGATTAGAAAACTACTATCCAGCAATAACAGCTTGCCGACTCTAGTAGTCATCTAATTAATTATGTAATGGTCAGGCTGATGGCCTTTATATCGCTACTATTAGTATATATGTATTTAAACAATTCCAAACATTTATTAAGTTCTTATAGAAATTAAAAAAATGTGCATATATTTCGATATATTTTCGCCAATTTCACAACTCAAAGCTTAAAGCTCTTGAAATCCCCAATCCCCAATCGTTATGCTTAATTAATCACCTTCGGTGCTCAATTCAATTAAGCAACTCAAAATTAAATGAAGTGCGCACAGTGACATTCGCATATAGACATATCTGTTCATGGGGGCAGCTTTAAATAGCCGTTAGGTACATATGTGCTGGTTTAATCTGCTCTTCTGGCGTCACCGTTCATATCATTGACAGTTGACTGAGCCACAGCGTTGTAATTGAATAATACGGGCGTCATTGCTGACTTCAAATGTGATGTGCAGAAGAAGAATAAAAAAAAAAAACCATAAAAAATAGAGCAAAAGCAATAAATAAATTTAATACGGCAGCGTGTTGCAAGCTAAGCTTACACAATTTCATTTACTGTTATGATCTAAATGAAACAAGCGCCTCCACATTTCGTAGGTGTCCTTGGCAAAAATGGTGCCCGGTTGGAATTCCAATGAACGGCATATTTTTGTATACCCTGCAGGATAAGTTGGTAGCTTGCCGTAAAGTGATGTACTTGAAATGGAAAAGAAAAATGCTTTAATTATGTGAATGCTCATGCTGTAAGCTCACACAACAAATATAAAAAACTCACCCATATTTTGCAAATTCATATATAAATTTTGTATACTGTCGAATCATGGTTGCAGTGGTGGATTCGTTGCGCTTAATGCTGCTGGCGTTCATTTCAAATAAATACATTAAATCGTCCATGTGCTCAACACGCGCTGAAATTAAGTAAATTAAATGTCAATTGCGATTACAAGGTATAAAGAAGAAGAAGAAGCGAAGTTCAGTTCAGCAGTTTCAGAGAAACTTAACAATAAAACCAAGCCAAAAATTACGCTTTCATAGAGCTCAACATCCTCAACACCGTCGTAACTTCCTAATCTGGTTTAAAGAGTTAGGCTACTAGAACTCTATGCAGCTCGGTAACAGTAAAATACTAATCAAGTACGTTATCTTAATAAATTCAACTACCCTAAGCTGCCCGTTTGGAGAAAATAGAAGAAAAAAGTGGAACCCTATCATTAGCTACATTAGAAGATCCATAAAAATTAACGACATAGGGAAAGAGTTCTCCAAAAAAGTAAAGTTCAAGTCGAAATTCTTCCTCTTCCTATCTGTGCTCGCTCATTTCTCTCTCTTTCCCGTAATCCTTATACATAACTGGACCATCTCATCGCAGATGGTGATACTGGACGTTAATTTTAGCTTTAGGGCCATTGTATTTAACGACCGACCCCTCTCCCTACACTTTTGTATGGATTCTCACTCATTGGAAAATATATTGAAACTAAACAGCTGAAGAGCGAAACGGTATCCACTCCCTCATCTACTCTGGTTTATGTAGCTTCCTTAAAAATATAATTAGGGCAATAAAAATTCGCGAAGGAAACGGAAATTAGTTATTATGATATTGTAGAATTACTAAAAAATCTCGAAACTTGTAACACCAGAGGTTTGACATTGCAGGCCTCGACAGGTCCCTTTTAAAAAAAAATTACTGCCAGTACTTTTAATTTATGCAAAATCATATATATTCGGCTTTAAAAATTTAGATACTACATACCTGGCCGTAGAGAATAGTTCAGATTGCTAAACTCGCCTCTAAATTCAAAACTGTAGGGAAAGACCTTGGTATGTGGAGCAGCTAACTCGGTTAAACTTTGTGCACCAAAGCGTATAATCGCATCCGAGAAGAAATCGCATAAATGCGCCAGATTCATATGATCCAGTCCCACAAAATTCGGCAAATAGTACTGTAGCAATGTTTTGCTAATCTCACTTAAATTTCCATTATGGTCAGCATACATAAATATTTCGGGCGCCAATTTTTCAAAATCTTCATAAAATCGCCGTTCCAACTTCGACTCTTTGAAAATATCTACAGCTGATTGACAGAATTCACCAGTTGTAAAACCGATTAGTATGGGCACCTTCGCAAATTCGCCACGTTTTAGACTTTCAAATTGATTTTCCGTTAAAAAACGCTCCTGACCAAAATCACGCTCAACAACCGGTAGATATATGTAAATCGGATTATCCTTGCCGAATGCGAAAAGACCACGTAGTGTTGCTGCAATTTCATTACCGTTAAATTTTTGTAGACAATTTAATATTTGAACTTCATTCGCTACTTCAGTGCAATTGAGTACACGCGCTTGTTTACGCAGCAATTCCAATTGTGAATGCCATGGCAACACTGTCTGTGTTGGCAATGAGCCGCTCATTATAATGGCCTTGTGGAAAAGTCCACGGGACATGGGCGACACTAAATGTAAATTAACACTCAATGCACCAGCGCTATAGCCCATGAGTGTGATGTCTTCAGGGTTGCCACCAAAATGTTTAATATATTTCTGTACCCAACGCATAGCGTGCACTTGATCCTTGAATCCTGCATTGCCGGGTATTTCACGTGTGCCAAGCTGCAGGAAACCGAGCGTACCCAAACGATAATTGAATGTTACCAACACTATGGGTTTGGCAAGTAGATAAGCCGGACTAATAAACGTACTCAGCGAGGAGCCAATATACAGGCCACCAGGATGAATGAAAACTAGTACCGGCAATTTGGCGGTTTCAATGCTCTGAATGAAGAAATTTGTTAAGTTGAGTTTGAATTGTGGTGAGTAAAACTTACGGTTGGGGTGTAAATATTGAGTATAAGGCAATGCTCTGAGGCATTTGTGGCATAAATAGACGGACAATCGTGTCCATCGTAACGAGCATCGATGTAGCTGGGTAATTCATCAAGTGGCTGAGGATCCTAGAAATGATTGAGGTTTGTTAAGTGTTTTACGAACATCATATAGGGTTTTCATTTCAGAAGTGTGGAACTTCCTAGAGGGATAGCTGTCAAATTTTCTGTCAAAGTAAACTGTCAAATGCCAAACAGACCATGAGCGAATTTATATATCTGGGATTTAATATATCACTGTCAACTTCTCCTTGAGAAGTCAAATTACTACAAAAGATCCCATTCGTCTTCGCTCTTGACTCTTCTGAGTCGAGTTTCCAACTTTGATATCATCACTTATTTCTCATCCTCTCTTCATGTATTTACATACTAGCTTCCACATTTTAAACCACTATTATCTATATACTTACCTTAAATCTTAGCTCTTGAACAGGTGGTTTGATATATGGTATACCTCGAAATGCATAGTACTGCTCACCGGTCCAACTTTTATTACACACACCCACAACGGTAATATTACGCTGTTGTCGATTATTAAACTTGATTTCAATAGTTTCACCGACAACCGACGTAGAGCTTAAACTTAAATTTATTAGACAATTGAATAATGCCAGCCAACAAATTGAATTATTTATTGAGAAATATTTAATTGAAGTCATCATGATGTTGATGCGTAAATACAGGCTGCAACAGTGTTGAAAACAAACTGTGTTAATAACATCAGCTGTGCTCTGGCTTATATTAAACGGCATTAGAAATAAGATGAGCAAGACCTCGAATATAAGAGAAGAAAGAAAGTGATGATAAGAAAGTGTAAATATTGTTGTCTTGGAGAATAACGGCCTTTGCTCTCTTCAAACTGTGTATAAGCTCGTTTAATATTGAAATGAGAGGAATACGTACTTTCCAGTCCGAATTGATTATACCTCAATGCTCATCACCCTCACATTAACCTCACTGTATAGGGAATTTTATTTTTCTTTTATAAGCAAAATTATTTATTTTAGGAGCTCATCCCCAAACTCAAAGCACATCTCAAATACCACTGCCTAGCTCTTCATACTGGCTTTGGAAATTTCTATTTGCTAACCAATATGATTTATTTTTCTTACAGACTCTCTTATATTATATTAACCATTAGATCTCAGTTTGCCATTCCACGATTCTAACAAAAACGATCTCGGCCAGCATTATTCTCGATAAACGACTGAGAGGAGCTTTCTGCGCAATCGAACGGTTTTTTGGCTATATAGTAGTACAGCATATAGCTTTTGTTCCTAATATTACGTAACATGGCAAATGTGCCTTCAAGGGCAAAAGAGATAAAATACAGGAACTACCCAATGGCATTTTTTGTTGTTTTAGCCAAAACGATATGTGATAGAATTAGCCAGCATAAAAATTTGCGAATTGTTTTTCGAAGAGGCGAGTGCAATTTTGAGTGTATTAGGATATCTCTAACAGGGTCTAGCTTATCAACGGGTTTTGTGGACCTTAAGTTTTTGACATACCGACTGTTGTGTCTAGTTTGATGTATAAGAAACTGTTGAATATATTTGATATTGCGTAGTGGTAGAAGGCGTAAGGTAGATAGAATGTTTCGGTTATATATTGGGATATTTAAACATATGGAAATATTTTAAAAATATCTGCTATTAGGCTGCTCGTAAAGTAGCTCACCTCAACCTCAACCTCATATAAATCGCACTTATCAACTTGTTCTATCTGTCAGTCTATCTCTAGGTCGATTAGACATATTATCTTTTATTATCTGACACCAGTTGTATTCGCTGAATACTATTTTCTCTTCTAACCAAACCACCTAGTTTAATTGTTTGTTATTTTCTGCTACTACATTTAAATAATATAATATTATTATATATAGAAATGCGAGTTCATTAAATAAATTGAATCCTCTTATTCAAATTTGCTCAATTTACTCAATTTACTCAGAAGAAATCTAGTAACGCACTCGTTTACTATTGATTTATTCGCTTTTCTTTCGAAATAAAAACGGAATTTAATTAATTTGAACGATTAATTCAACAGAGCAAATATGTAAATATATGTATGTATATCCACGAATTCTATTACTGTTATCACTTTAGCGCCCGTAATCACCGCCACACACTCCCATCATTCATCGAGCGATCAAATTAAGGCGCTCGCTATTAAATTCGTCAATTAAAGAGTTTATAAACTACCGCTATCACTATACGTGTTTGTTGTTGTTGATTGTGAGTTTGCTTATTATTTTATTCGTTTGCACTAAATTCTATTTATTTGCTTACCCAGCGTACTCATTGGTCCAGCTTGCGGTGCAGTCGCGAGCAACTCACACCAAATTGCCTCAATTGATTTCTGCCATTTTCGCTGGAATTCATGTAATTAAATTCTAATTAAATTTCAGCACTATGGTTAAACTTATATACAAGTGTGTTTGTTTTGCCTCGAAATACACACAAACAAAATACATAAACAGAAATCAAATACGCACATAAATAATCGGTTTAGATTGTATTTTAAATAAGGATTCACTCATTTGCGGAATTCGAAAGCGCAGAGTTGCATTTGGACAGCTGTCAAACTTGATTGCTCAACTTAAACAGTTAAACTTTTGTGTATAACTTGATATTTGCAAAAGAGAATACATTGAGATAGTAAAAATTTCTAAGATTTACACTGAAAATATAGAAAGAATTCTACAAGAATTTCCCAGTCGACCATTTTAAGGTATAATTTCTTAGGCACAATACTGAAGTACAGATTAGTCAATGAAAAATAATCTAATTATCTAATAAAGCAACAATTCCATATGTAATCAATCACTTTTAAATATCGAAAGCACATAATGCATACCTCGAAATTACCACGTATAATTAAAATCCCGAGAATCAAATAAGTTCAAATGTATTTCATTTGAAGTGGCAAAGTAATAAAAAGCATCAGCGCCGTTGGCAGCAGTGTGAACAACAATAAACAATTTAATTTGAAGCGCCAAAATTTATGAGGCGTATTTAAACAAATACACAAACAAATATGCCGGCGTATGTGACCTGAGCAATTAATGGGTATTGGTTGTTTGATTTGGTTTAATCCACACGGTGCAGCAAATGATGAGTAATAAATATATATGCAAAATCCAACTAAATGCCTAGCTTAAGTAAAATGTTAGGTTAGGTTGATAGGCCAATGATAAAAATGCCTTATTTACGTAATTTCAGTAAAGGACACTGAAAGAAAGGCGAAGACAATCACTTAATAATTTGTATACTAAAAACAGAAGCCCGCTATCTACCAACGCTTGTAAGTCCCCAGCTGACCAGCAGCTATCTAGAAAAACGTTTTTTTTTCGAGCCTTAACCTCTAAATATACCTATAGCCAAAAATTTACAAGGAAGGAAATATCGCTTGAATAAATAAATCTTGTTTATATAAGTAGAAATTATGTATTTTTATTCGTATTATATATTCTCATGATCGAGAGCTTTCGCCAATCTTTAAGCGTATTGTATTGATTGAAAGCTTTTAAACCAGTTTATCACTAAGATCACTAAGAAGATCACTAAGAAGATCACTAAGAAGATCACTAAGAAGATCACTAAGAATATCACTAAGCTCGATCAGAGTTTGTATTTGAAAAAGTTTCGAAAGTTGAACGATTTCAATAAAATATTTAGAAAAGTTCTTTATAAACGGCTTATGTCATTAAGAAAATATCATCATAACAGTAAAGTTTGAAGCCAATTTTTACACACGAATGTATAATATTATCCTTGTTTTAGAGCTACTGGAACTTATTTGAAATCTCAGTTGCTTCTTTTTGTGATGAATGTTTGCTTGGTGGGTAACTGTATACGTATGTGTATGTATGTATATGTGGGTAATAGTAAACGAGGGTAACAAACAAAGCTCTTCGCTATTCATTCATATATCAGCGCTCTGTAGGATCTTGATTATTATATCAGAGTAGAGGGGTACGTGAAACCAGTCTCTCAATTGTGGGCCGTGGAACATCTTTGGCCTCTGTTAATGACCAAATAAAAAGCCTACAAAGCAACAGTAAAAACTTAATTAGGCCACTATCCCGGAAATGAAGCTAACGGCAGCTGAAAAGGGATAAGTTCGAAAAGAATACTTTAACAAGCTTAGTGACAAGCCTACAGACCAGTCTATGTTAATTGAAAACATGTGTGTTAGGTTTATTAAAACCGGGACCCCCCATTGCCTGCGTGGTTGATAATAGCATCTAGCCGGGATCTAAACCACCCTCGGAATGTAATATATAAAACGTCGAATAGGCAAGGCTTTAACCACTACCGCTTGTAGCAAAAATGTGAGGTTTCCGTTGAAATTGTGCAATTTTTTTTTTCGGGTACAAAAATATATGAGGCCCATATAAAACGTTATAAAATTGATTTTACAAATTTCTGGAAATTCAAAATATCTTATTAACTTAATTAAAAGCCACTCAACTGAAAAGCAATCATTCGGAGTCCTTTCTAAGTGAGAGCAATAAAGAAATATCCTAAAAATATCCGATTTCCTTAAAATCATTCATATTTATGACGCGTTAAGTAGAAGAATTATGAAGGCGTTCAGTCATGAGATGTTGAAATAATAAATATTTAAAGCAGAAATCAACACGGACAGAGCAAACGTTGCACACTCAGCCACACACACGCACACACACACACACACACACACCCACTCAGCCAAAACGTGCAACCATTCACGCTACAATCAACGCGGCTGGCAATGAAAGTTGTCGAAGAAAATTCATTCAATATATGTACATATGTATGTGTTTATGTAATTATGAGGCATACATTTTTATGCGACGTCCAATAACTGGTACTATGGATAGTGTGTGGGCAATTGTTTGCGACAGCTTCCTGCTGAGTGTCAAGAATGGGTGATGGTATGACTGAAAGGCGCAATGGTTCTATAGCTGCATGATTGAGCAAGTTTGTATGTATGTATGTATGTATGTATATATGTATGCGTGAGCGAACGAATTGACATCAGCGTAAACTTTCTGCGTTTATACATGTATGTTATATGTACATATGTAAATGTGTATGCGTGTGTTTGGCTTATTTGTGTCGACTTGACTTCACTCCACCGTGTTTGGGTGGCCAGCGTTCTGCTACTAACCAAACAACGCCGCGTTGAGTTCATTCATTCACTGACTGGTCGTAAAGGGGAAAAATGTAAAGTAAAACAAAAACAAAACAAACAGAAAACTGTATGCAAATATTTACAATTCTTACACGTTTACGCTTTGTTTACACATTTGTAGGCTAGCAGTGGATGCGGTCAGTCAAATACGTAAACATATATGCATTTAGCGGAGTCTTCAACGAGTTGTAAACAATTAGTCTGGAATTTCCAACAGTCAACCAGTGGCAATGCGCTTTTTTCGAAAAGAGAGAAAGCGAGAGTGGTGATGGGCGCTAAAAACTCCAAACTTTTTATAATGATTGGGAAGCAGTGAAAAAACCATTGTAATATAATATAACCTGATTACAAAATTCTGAGCAATGCAAACCTGAAATCCCGATATCCTGCTAGATTTCTTTATTAACTCCAGTATAGAAGCATTTCTATGAAATTGACTCTAGTTGACCCGGTCTCTATCGCATAGTAACAGCTAATATTATCGAAAGTCTCACCGAATCAAGATATCGTAGATATTCCATCCTTGAAGATAAATCAAGTTGATGAATAGAAGTAAACACCATTTATATACTTTTGGTTATATAAATAGCGAACACACCGATGTCAACTGCTTCTAAAAAAGCAGAAGAAATTCGAGTTCTTGCGAACGAATTGAAATGAGGAGTATTTCGCTTGCCTTAGTGCCTCGACTGCGCATCGGTTTAAGTCCCGCTTCTTTTTTGTTCATTAAATAATCAACCTTTACGAAGAAATCTCTCTCTTTACAGCGAACCCATACACATTATTTCATTCGCGTTCTCCTTTACTCTGTTATCGAAGAGTCTTAACTTCTGGTACATTCTTACATATATTGCTTAAATGATAGATAACCATTATTAAACCACTCCTTGATCAGCTTTCAATAAAAAAAAAAAAACATGCCAGAGGAAGCTGTAATGGTATCTTAGCTTTCAATATAACCCGCCGTAGTTCCCTATTAATATTATTTAAGATAAACTTAAGATAAGTAAAGCTTTTCTTGACTAACTCGGAACTTGAGGTTCATATAGCTGTCCCATATTACAAATCTAAAGAAAAATCATAATAATTCTGTTCGAAATCGATGTCACTGCGACCTTGAGCAGGAAAATAATGTTTAGGACCGGGTGACCATATCATAAATACTCACATGTGTCCTCGGTCATAGATCAGCCAATTTAGCAATGAACCTATCTGAGATCATTAGAGGCAAGTGAATATTTCGACACCACTCATTTCTGGTATAAATTTCGATTCCGGGATTTCACTTACAGCTGTATCTCCATAATATGTTGAAAGTTAAATTTTTGTACTATCTATGTCTTTCTGCACAACAGCTGTTTCTATAAATTTTTTAGAGTATTGTCGAACATAATAGACGTTACAAAAATTTGGTTGCGCATGTTCTCATAAATACGGTGAGGGCGAATAAGCGTATTATTTCGGGTTTATAGAGATGTTTTCTGGTCGTTTTATGCGGAACGTCACTATCGCTTCGCTTTGAACGAAGCGTTCACGACCCTAACACATCACGGGATTTATGAACCAATGGCTAAATCTTATTGACCCTTCTAGGGAACAAGTGAACACCAATACCACTCGAGTAGACTCTGAAGGACACTTGGATTGACCGAGTCTCACCTACCGCAACATTTGCTCTGGTAAACAGTAGTTGAATTAATAAAATCTAACGGTACACTAACACATGCGACAACTTAATTGCTAGCTTTCACCAGCTTCTTAGGTGTCGTGAAGTAAGTTTTGAATTTATCGCTTTTATTATTGCTGGTTGAATCGCGCCGTGCCACTTACATAGCAGCTTGTGACTTAAGCTTAGCATACGTGCAAATATAAGTTACCGTTATTGTTAGTGTTTTCAACGCGTCAAGTGTTGTTGAGCAGCGCACATTGCTCGTAGCTTCTACTGCCTGCCCGCTTCTCTTTCTAGCATTTTCAATTTATTTGAAAAGTATAGCGAAAGCACATGAGCAACTTTATTGGGTAAACAAGCTGACAACCAGGATATTCAGCACATAAAATGAATGTGATTGTCGTAATTCACTTCCATTTATTTGCTTGACAATTGATTATTTCCGATGAAGCAGAGGAAATGCATTTTCTCACAATCTTGTTTTTGTTTTGTGCCATTATTGATTTGGTAACCAACTTGGTTTTATTTTTCCTCATTAAATGACGTTCTACTGTGTACAACAAACATACTCGTAGAGTCAACATAGCTGATGTGCGCACTTTTAAATGCATTTCATTTTCCAAGAGAGAATTTGCACGAATATTTCTTTGGCTTGGTGAGATTTTATGTTTCAATACTCGCTGGCGCTAAGTAGATTTACTTAGAGTTCGTTAAATTAAGTTAGATGATAAGCTAACGTTATATTATTTTCTTTCTTCACTTTCGTCGTTTTCGATTATTTTATTCTCGGACACCCTTTCGCTATTTTAAAGTCATTAAATATAAGTTCGAACGTTTTCACCTACTATACAAGTATTTCCTGCCACATTGCTCAAATAACGAGAAAAATTAATTCTTATATACATTACATATAAAATTCCTTGAAAAATAAAACGGCATATTCGTGCGTTGCGACCCTGCACTGGCAGTTTCAATTGTTATAATAATTGTTTCAAAACCAAACAACTGTTTTTGGTGTCTCTAATCAACATTTAATTATATTACATAAAAATCCGTTCGATTTTCAGTCCATTTTATGTTATATATTAGAAATTTCATACATAAATATGTATATGTAGAGGCACGAAATGAAAGTAGCGGACTTAGTCGTAGAAAAAATTATCGTTCGAAATTTGAGAAAATGGCTCCGGGTCCGAGAGATTTGTATCGAATATCAGTCATTACAGGAACACTAAGTTTTATAGAAGGCTTAAAATATGGAAAGAGCGCCGAACTAATCTGCCAGAGTCACCGGAGTCACGACGATCAAAGTCGGTTGAATTCACTAAAATATTTCAATGCTTAAAAAGATGCTAGTGAATTGAAAGTAAACTCACGGTATCATCATTGATAAAATCTTAAAGATAAGCAAGTTATTTGGTTGCATGAAGTCCATATTTGAAAAGATTTCACTGGCTGTATTAGGCTACCTGCCTGGAAAAAAATAATACTGTTAACGAACTGTTAATAATACGAAACGAAAGCCGCGTTTATACCTTCAATAAAAATTGTGAGAAGATGTTCGGGTTATTTTGATCACAACAAAAGCTATCCCGAAATGAATTTTCGGTACCATGTGGACTAAATTTTTGTCTGCATATAAGCCTCCTATAAAGCCGCCTATAAAGGAAATCGTCTCATTAGAGATGTAGACCAAAGATTAAAGTACGCCTAGAACACCAAAAAGACTATTTCAAAAATAATTGCGGCTTGCTACTGCTGTGTTTCTGTGCGTATGTATCTTATGTTAAAGAAAATTTAAACTTATTTTAAATTAAATTATATTCTCTTATCTCTCGTATCTCTACTTAAGCAGATTTGTATGGTGTGTTATATATACTTGGAAGAAGAATATCCATGTTATTTTCCTTCCGGATGCTGACAGATATTGATTTAGTTACTAAAACGCTTCGTTATCGTTTGCTGCTGAGTGCTGCCAAATACACATATTCCATAATTTCAATTTGATTCCACAGCTGATACTAAGCTACGGTGCCGCAAGGATAATAGATTAGAACGTCATTTGAATGCCTAGTAGGACTTCGGAGCGACCAGTTCGCCGATGGTGTGGTTTTCTAAGTTATATTAAAAATTTTATTGAAAATTTTTTTTTGGGAAATAAAATATACTTATGTATCTTTTCTAAAGAAAATAATAAAAAATTTATACATTTTAATCACTCAACGTGTTTTTTTTTTTTTAAATAAAAACCAACTTTTATAGAAAAAGAATTTTTAAATGTGAGAACTACATTTTTTTTCTTAAATTATTGAAAAATTTTTTTATTTTGAGTTATTCCAAGAATTGTTTTATGAATTTTATGAAATAAATAAGTTTGTCTTCCACGTTTCGACTTTCCCACTGGGTGTGTGACCAATTCTTTTATTGCTTTGATTTATATCCTACATAGATATATTCACCAGTATATGCTCCAAATTCCATGATAAGCAATGAGTAACAAAGGAGAGTTTACTGTACATAGTAAAGCAGCAAAGAAAGATACCGCAAATTGAAAATCTTTCAGTTTTTGTTATAACAGTAAATTTCCTTTATTGTGGCATGCTTCGAGCGGTTGTTTTTGTGTCTAATGCGTCCATGTGTTAGTTTTTACAATTTTTATTTTATTTTTGGGTCGTTTTTTTTTATTTTAAGCGTTGATTTAAATTCCCAGATTCATCTATATACCTATGTATGTATGTTTGCATTATTTCTCTGGAATATTTGGCTAATATACGGTCGCTTACTCACTCACACGGCAAAGATTTTGATTACATCTTTGCGCAATTGGATTTGTGTGTATTTATATGTAATCTTATGACACTATAGTGTGTCTTCACATGTATATGTGTGTTGGACATTGAATTACGCGAATTTGTGGTAAAGTTATTTATGTTTCTGACAGCTAATTTTACCACTTAAGTGATTTCATTTGGTTTTGTGCTACAATGTTGGGATCACTGGTTTTCAGATGTGATTTTGCAATCATGGCAAAGTGAGAATATTCAAAAGTGCACAAAAAAGAAAAATATTTTAGTTAAAAAAGTGATTAGTTATTTGCTCAAATATTAATACGGAAATAAACTTTTATAGACTTAACTTAGAAAATATTTTTTAACGAAATTTTCTTTCACTATTTTTCACGCCTAACAGTTTCATGAGTTACATCCTTCATTAAAATATGATCATGAGTAATCTTTCACTCTGACCTTAAGAGTGATGATTTTGCCACCCAAGACTTTTTCATGATATACAATATATACAATTACAAAAATTCTCCTAATTAGATGCAGCTAATTGAAAAAGAAGCCATATGTGGTTCTTTCAATATTTTGTTAGTTAATGCACTAAATGTATTTTTTAAGCTGAAATATAAATTATTAGTTGTAAATGCATTTTGGCGCAATTAGGCGTAGAAATTAATTCATTTCAGTCATTTTAATTTTCGATTGCACTTATTTTCAACGAAACAACTGTTTTCAAGTATGAACTGAAAAAATTTTTATTTTTAAGTTTAACTCGAATTTACCGTTGGCGTTTAAAATTAAACACCCGTCTTAAACACGGAGTTTATTTTCACAAAAATTCTTAAAAATCCGTATGTACATTTTGTTAATGTTAAAATTTCATTTAATATGATTTTAAAAAACCGAAGTATATTTTTTTTGATCTCTTACCAAAAATTTACAAAAAATGTGGCTCCAGTTTATTGAATTTTCTTTTTTTGCACATTAATATGTAATAATTTACAACTTAACTACAGGTTAACTAGAAACCTGTAAATATATTTTGCGCGATATCTGCAACTTTCAAAAATCACATAAACAGCAAAATAAGCATTAAAGTTGAAAGCTTATAAAACATAATTAAAAATGCTACAAAAAAAAACAACAACAAAATTTTAAACGACTTTGGATTTTGTTTGCATAATATGTACCGCAAATGTATTTGTCCGCAACTTACTCAACAAAATTGAGATTGTTTCTCACTTCAGAACAACTACTTATGCACATACATACATACATACATACATATGTACATATATATCTGAGTCATATATATAAAAACATATATAGTAAATGCTAGTATTCGTGTTTGCTATGAATCAATCATGACTTGATTACTTTTTCCATATTTTCTAACTCAGCATTGCGACAGCTCTGAATTAAATTGCGGAAAATCAGCTGTTAACACAACATATTTAATTACTAGCAATTGCGCATTTGCGCAATATTACACGCTTCATAATTCACACGCTTACTCATTCATACGTACTCATTCGACAGTCGCTTATTGTGGTTTTCAGTTTACTGTAAATATGAAATATTAATTCTTAATTGTCGTTGGCAACGCTGAACTGCTCACGCACTCGTATTTTGTTGCATTTTTTATTTGCACTTTATGTCAACAAATACTACTACTAATTATATATGTTCATATGCAAGTCTACTTTGTTATTGGCTTTCATTATGTGAAAACAAAAACATTACAAAAAATAATTATCTTCGTTTTTGTCGCGCTTTTAAAGGGGTCTTTTATTAGACGCGCTTGAAAAGTTTCATATGAAGGAGGAATTCTTGCTAATTATATTGTGCAATAATTTCAAATTTTTAACACTGCCCTGCATAACCTTTACGCAGGCTAGTTTTTTCAAGCATCGAATAGATTGTTCGATACTTCTTCGTATTTTCTCTGATTCTTTTCATATTTGTAAAACGTGGTTTCAAATGAAACGACAGAATAATTTTGTAAAGCATTTCAGCCCAAAGCAACATAATTTAATTGACCAATTTTTTTTTTTTTGAAAGTCGATCCAATTTTGCACCACTTTTTTCACCGTAGCTGGCCTTATCTCGCCAAAAACGTGCTGGATATTGGTCTCCAACCGGTCAGCCGTTTTTAGTTTATCAACATAAACAATTGACTTGACCTAACTTCACATTAAATAATCTAATAGAGTCAAATCACATGGCCTAGGTTCCTAATTGTTGAGATCATTTCTTGATAAGTTTAGTGCACCAAAAATTCGTCGCAATAAAGACCTAGTGTCACGCGCTGTGGACGTGCAAAACCAAAAGAACGCGAATCATTTGTCTGTACCGCTCGAATTGACGGTAGCGTTGGCTTCTTATCTGTTTTAAAAATGTAGGGACCAATAATACTTTTAATATGCAAACCACACCAACATTTTCTGTATACAAGGGAGCTCTTCGACATTGTCCTAGTTATACGACAATTTTGCTTAGTTATGAACTTTTTGTGACAGAAATATGCCTTATCGATGATATTGCTTTGACTTAAATGTTGATCTGCCGCACAGAACGCGTTTGCTTGTTCTAGCGCCATCTATCAGCAATTTATAGTACCTTCTCCTTCTCTCAAACGCGAAAATGTGCAAAAGTCACAATGGAGGGAATATCGCTATAACGTTCGACGGTACATAATAAAAAGAGTATTATATTGTACATTATACCAGACAGCCAAACATTAGAAAGGAATTTCGCATGATAAAGAAACACTATTTTTTGTGGAAAAATATGTTGCTGATACCGAAAGTGATTTCGGATGGCCGTAATTTTAATTTACTTTATCGAGAAAGCTGACACTCTAGATATATGTATCTGAGAAATATATTAGACCTTTCGTTCATGAATATTTGAGTATGAAGAAGCTTTGTGCAAAATGGACTCCGCGCATGCTCTCAACCAATTCAATCAATTCAAATTCTCTAATGGCTTCGGCATCCACCATATTTTCCGGATCAAGTCTTCAGCGATTTTTTTTTAATATTTCAAACATATTTCGAAGCAAAATAAATGCATGTAAATATTACTTGAACCTTTCGTCATATACTTACCAAAGAACCCTCTAAAACAAATATTCATACCCATTGCTTGCCTTTGTTATGTTGCAATTACTGGCATTTATTGTTGCATGTTGTATTTGCGAATCGCGTTCTGGTTGCAATCGCCTGCCTTCGAGTTGCTAGTGTGTGTATGTATTGTATGTGTGCTGTTTCAGTTTATGTTTTCAGTGGCTTGTTGGTTCTCTTTATTTTACTGATCATTTCTGATTATTCTTGCTTTACATGTCAATGCTTTATTGATTCTTTATTTTAAATCCTTTTTTTATTTTCTTGCTTAACTTTTGTATTTATTTTTATTTTTTGTTATTATTACTTTTTATCTTCGTTTATTTTATTTTTTCTGCTTTTGCTTTTGCTAAGTGTTTTTATTATTTCGTTTTTGTGTTCCTTTTTTGCATCGAGGCGTCTCAACTGGTTCACCTTGAGCAGCCTTTCGTGGCAGTCTGCCTACTGTTGTTTGCCTGCCTTTATCTCCACTCATTCACTTTTGCCTTCGATTTGCTTCGTTTCGCTTGGTTGAAGTTTCGATTTCGCCGTCAACTGACTACATTTTCGCGCAAGACTTGTCAAAAAAAGGTGCAAAAGTATAACTATGTTCTGTGTATTATTCGGTTGCATGCAACCGTCGCACATTTACGCGCATACAAACTTGTTGCAAACTTATTGCCACAGTCGTTGTGTTTTTATGCATGTGTTATGGGTGTTCCAAGCGGTGTAAATGAGTAAGAATCTGTGTTGTTGTTGCGGTTTGTGTTGACTTTACGTGTGGAACACTGATTTTGAAATTAATTCTTGTTAACCTAAAAACTTC
Organism: Bactrocera minax; assembly: GCA_021498325.1. Taxonomy (NCBI): domain Eukaryota; kingdom Metazoa; phylum Arthropoda; class Insecta; order Diptera; family Tephritidae; genus Bactrocera; species Bactrocera minax. The sequence goes on from JAKEEE010000023.1 coordinate 1,776,478, forward strand.
AATTCTTTATGCGCTTATTTAAATAATGTGTGTAGTGGTAATTAGAAATCTTAATTACCAACTTATTTGTAGTTGTGTAACTGTAAAGAAAAATCTTGTCCGACAGATGGAAAGACGACATGGAATTCGGTAAATTTCCAAATTTTTAATTCCACAAAAATTTCTGCTTACCATGGAAGCTTCTAAACTTGCGTTAAAGTAATCAAATTAAAAAAAGTTTTATTAGAAAAAAGTGTTTTGGAAAAAAAATATATATTTTTGATGAGAAATTATGCAAATCGTTTTATCATCTTTAAATAGCAACTGTACTCACGATCCAAGAGAAACACTTTTTTTTTTTGAAGCGCTTTTGATTCGACTCGAAACAATTACCAGCGAATATCCTCCGTTACTTTAAAAGACTTAATCTTTGTGAGGTGTCATTGTATTATCCTTTCTTGTTCCCTATCCTTAAAGTTGTTGAAAGTTTAGGTTTTTAGTATATAACCAACAAACAGATTTCCAGTATGAAATTCAGTTCATATTCACATCGAAGATATTTATTTTGCAACATTACTTTTATATGTTTCTGTTTCGATAAAGTTGAAAACGAGAATCAAACCATTTGTTTTCCGTATAGGTTCTCGTAAAATATTTAAACATATATCCAGTTCGTGATAACAGAGCTGGAGAGAGAAAGAGAAACAAACGCGCTGGGGGACCAAATAAATTTTGAAAAGTCTTTCCTTTATTGCTTGTCATTATTCCTTTACACTACTACTATTTATATTACCGCAAAATTCCGGAGGGTTTAAGCCACATTATCGTCTTGTAGACCTGTAGACCTGAACATACTGTATTAAGATCTCTAGCGCATGCGCTGGCGTTGTTGTAGCCGCTTCAAAATGATTATAGACAAGTCAATTAGTTGAGTTAATTAAGATGTTAATTGACTCATATTTCTGCTTTTCAAACGTACAATATAATTGCTTAAAGAATTCGTATTTGATTTGACTGCTGTCTTAAAGGCGTATTAGTTTGTTTCTCGAAGCTTAAGTTATTAGTAATTTTAACAGAAATATTGTACATTCCGGTCAACTTAATGGAGTGTTTATAGTAGTTTTTACAGGAGAAGAACTGTTAAAACATTTTCATTTTCTGTGCTTTTTTTTGAGCACATTTCATTTTCTCATTAAAGCGATGCTTTTCTCCTCCCATTCGACAAAATTGACAGCGCTACTTAGGACGTCTTTATCAATTCATTGTCAATTAAGTATTAATTGCGCAATTAGTTAATTGCTTAATTTTGTATTAAATTGAGAACAATTAGAGATTAAACTGTTTCAACTGTTTGTCTTAATTACTCAGTTGTTGAATGGTGTGTTTGCACATGATATAAAATGTTTTTTGATAAAATTTAATTATTGAAAATATTTGGGTTACATAAACATAAATCTGAGTATTTAAGAAAACCATTTCTCCTTTCGCTTATCTCATCCCGGGAAACTGGTAGTTTCATTGCTTTATATTTCAGCCTAGAAACCTGCATGAGCACTTGAATCATATCTATTCATATTAACTTAAAGCTAACACCTCAGATTATATTTTAAATAATTTTGTGAATTTTCAATTTAATTCCTAAATTTTCTTTAGTTAATTTTAATACATTTTACCTTCTCATTTCAGGTAAGCTGACAGCAACTTTTTGAACTAATTTCAATGCAAATCCTTTGTAAGTTCTCCAATGGAATAATAAATTATATTTTTTAATTAAATTAATTAGTAATAATAAAATTTCTGATTGGCTAACTTGGTGAATAAAATTCAATTTCTTTCAAAAATCACATTTACTGACATTAATAATACGCACTTGCAAAAATATATAATACATGCGATTAATTGAATTGATGCATTCCTTTAGAGACCTAACGCTATTTGTAAATACATCTACACCTCTATGCGTTTACGTGTGTGTGTGTGCATTTATTTGGTCACGCGTACCATCTAAGCCTAATCACGTGTAAATTTATACAAATAGAGAACGCCTCTAGTGTAGTAAGTATGTAAATATATTTGTGTATATGTGTGTAGCCATATAACATTGCATGTAAATTACGGTAAACAATTCACCCAGAAAACCAACCCAACCCCGAAGTAATTCATATGCATAGAACCACACCTGCCTGTGGCCACAACAACACAGAGATGCACATGTATTTTAGTCATATGCAAATGCGCTGATATGTAGATAGTTATCAAGCTTCAGCTGGAGGCTGCTTTGCAACAACAATAGCAAAAGCTTCTGTATCAGCAGTTCAAGTAAGTGTTGCAATTTGTTTATGTAATGTTTTCATTGCTTTTTTCTAGTTTTTCTTAGCGTAAATTTGTAATTTTATTTATTAATGTTGTTTGGTGTTGTTGCTTATTTGGTAAAAGTTTTAGTTAACCTATAAATATAAGTACACACATATATATACCTGCAAGTATTAATATTCCGAATAATTTTTTTAAATTCTTCTTTTGTAATATCTTAAGAAAAATACTGTATGATAGTTCTGCAAGTAATTTTCCCATCTCGTAGAGCTAGATAGCCGCCATTTCATCAGCAATTCATCAGCTCCGAAGGATAGATATTGAATCAATATCGTTCTTTGGAACGAAACGGTATTTTTACTATTTCAGTAGGAATGGAGTGTGGGGAGAGGGACCCCTTCGAATTTTTACAAAGGTCTTATATTAAGCTTTGAACTTTCACACACAAAGCTCAATATAGCTTCATGAGCGATGTGTGAAGTCTGGTATATATTGCAGGATTATTCTTCTAAAGTAGCGTACTTCCAAAGTGTGCTCAAACCTAATAATAAAACCCTCTCAACCGAAAGTTGCTTATTATTTCGGCCCTTTATTGTTTAAAGTTTCATCCAATCGCTATTTGAGATCCCTACCAATGCATTTAAATAGCTCAACTGCTAGCTTTTCGGCCTTCACATCTTTATTATTATTTAATTTTTTTTCACTATACAAACTTCTTCCTAGAAAGACCGTAAAATACCAGTGTCATACTGGGATTCATATTCATCAACTTCTCAAGAAAATTCGTTAGAAATGAGGTACAAGTATGGCCTTAGTTTCGAAAACTATTTTTTTTAGGTAGTTTGGATAAATTATTTCTCTCTTTCATTCCTTTTTATAATTGCGTATGTTTTTATACCCAGCTGTTTCAGAGCTTTTGTCAGCCAATTTATATACCTTATACGATTTCCACCATTGCAAACATTTTTAATAAGCTCTGAATGTTCTAATCGATATTGCTATCCTTTGAAGTTATCGATAAAAATAACTAAATATATATATATACAAATACAGTAGCTTCAACAAGCTGTCGGACAAAATTCGGACAATAAAAGAGACCAGGAGAAGTTTAGACCATTAACTTTTTAGAATTTTAAATATTTTCCTCATTTCTTCTCATTTGATATTCCACAAGGATACATTCCTTTAATGTATCGCTTAAACCAACCAGAGACTACATTTATTTACAATTTCCTTGTTGGAAAAACAAGCTACTCGAAATTAGCCAAATACTAATAAATCTACATTGATTCAGTTACGCTAGAAATCTGTTGCAGACCTGAACCTATAGCTCATTTATACCCCTATTGCAGAAGGCTACTGTTTTGTAGTTGCCGCTATATTCGCCTTGGACCGTATAATAAGATTTCGCTTTCCGGATGGCTACTGAAGCCAGTATACTTGAAAACGCAAGCATCAACGCTGAGTTTACATTTTTAGGAAGCACTGTTCAAAGCTTTTGGAAGTATTGCTCAAATTTGTGACTTAAATCGTAAAATTAAACTTAAAGAAATGGAGTGAACAGTGTCGTTCATTAGAAATTAAAATCGCTTGGGGGATTTGAAATAATTTATACGTTTGTTGTGAAATTACTAAATTTGCGTGCTTTAAATGATTGTTTTTCAAATTGATTAATATTGGCAATTTTAAAGAATCTGAAAAATAATTTATTAGTTATTAGTTCATAAGAATGGAGCATTTGAACACAATTATTATAATTATAAATGTTATTTTAATAATATTAATGCATCAATAGACAATGCAAATCTTTTAAAAATATTTTACAACAAAAAAGTGTGAAAGTAAAAATTATTTGGAAAATTCACAAAGTGAAAGATACATTTTCGTAAATTATTCAGTTAGCAACCTTCGCTTCCGGTATCCACTTGTAATATATATTTTGGTGTATTGTTGTCGAACGACTACTATAATCGCGCTATTATAGAAACGCAATCGGGGTGTTAAGTTTCACATTACTCAACGCTCTATTTATCTCTACTTAAGAAAACAACAAATATGATCAACGATTTCCATTGATCAATGCAGAAAATGTTGCCGAATTTTTGTTTACGAAACTCCGGTGTCATCAATTTGCTTCAGTCATACCAGTAGGCGACCAGTAGAGGCCAAAAAGTAGCACTGAGTACTCAGAAAAATTCAAACGGCAATATTAAAAGTTATTTTTTGTGTTCAGCATTGGTTTTAATGTTATATGTTGAGCTCCTTAAAACACTTTTCTTTATATAATACATAGTTTAGTCTCTTTTAAATATTCTTGTTCGTGGCGGCTGTATTTAAAAGTTCTAACCTGACCTGATCTGTAATAGTTCAAAATTCAATCTCAGTTATATTTAGCTACAAGTTAGTTATTTAACGACAAAACATTATAAATTTTTATGCTAGATATCAAAAAATTTTTACTACAAATACCTAAGAAAAAGCACATATATACATATTCACATTGCTAAAACGCACGGCATATTTCCTTCCGCCACATCATGCTCTTCATTTGCCAGTCCTCTTCTAAAACCCAGTCACAACACAGGAAATTAAAAAATTTTACATTCTAAGCTATTGTTGTCATTGCCATAACTGTGCATTGTTTCTCATTTATTGTTGTTCTTTTAATCTCCAGCTGGTTTTGTTATTAAAAAAAATCTTTTTGGCATTTTATTGGTATTTGTGTGCTCGGCACTTGGCAATTTGCCAAAAATTCATTTCCTGCTACTGCGCATATTTATATACCGTTATATGTAGTTATGAGAATTTAAGCTATAAAAACAACAACAAATACATAACATCTTAATTGCAAGACATACTAATTTATCTAAAATTGGCTGCCGACCAAGCATTATCACTATTGTATTGTTTAAAATATAAACAGTTAATTGAAACTGCAGTGAACAACTGTAAAATTTGTGAAAATTAAATATTAATTAAATCTATATTAGCTTGATTAATTTACAAATGACTTGTTAATGTTAATGGGAACTGCTTTATATGAATCTTGTTATCCTTCACCTTACTTAGGTATTTATATAGGCACATAAGCATAAGGATACACCAAATAGCACTATAAATGATACAAGTAATTTACATATCCTTCACCAACCAATGCGTATTTGCATATTTTTGCTCTTTGTTATTGGGCTCTTTGTTTGCCCAAGGTGCTAACCTAAATTTGCTCCTTGATAAAAGCAAAAAATCATTCAAATATATTTGCCATCGAAGAAAACCCGCTCATTCAATTACTTAGTCAAATTAACAGGCAGCCAATAGAGAATTTTGTTAGTAGCTAAGGTGACAACAATGCACATGAGATCGCTGTTGTGCTAATAACGGTAGAATTCATTATCCTGATGTTTAGAAAGGTATCCGTACAGATGAGTACATAGTTATCATAAAAATGAAGCCACGGTTCGAAAAACTTTTGGGGAGAAACGTTAATTTCTTGCGTACACTAACCAATTAAAAATGTCTTCCATTTCTACCGAAAATATATACAAAAGTGCTTAAGTAGATTTGCAGCCAGAAAAATTCTCTCTCCTGAAACCATAAGTTTTTTGAGCGAAAATATTTCAGCATAAAACTCCTATTGTTTGAATAAATGTATGATAAGTGAATGAGAAGCACCATCACATCTTTGGTTTTCTCACTAAATACTTATCGGCTGCTCTCAATACTTCTATATCCTAAGCATTCAGATCATTTGTCTATTTGCATTAGAACGATATTATTTGACACAAATCTAAATATAAATCCCGCACCTTTGCTACCACAATAGTAAATTTTCGATTTATAATTGTGTAGTTGCTAGTCCATGTTTAATTTCTTGATAGGAGAAGTCAGTAAAAATTAAATTCCTGTCATGTTAAATTAGATAGAAGCTTCCTATCAGTAGCTGACTATTTTATACGAACCTTGTAAGGACCTTCCCTCCCAGATGTTTCTTGGAGTTCTGGGCACTGCATTTCTGTACCAGCATAACATTTTTTTCGTGTTGTTGGAACGCCATTTAAGGGATTGGTCTCAGTAGTAGTGGAGCCTTGTCCGAAGTATAGTTACTTATTATAAGTATAGGGGTTCAAGCAATATACTCCAATAACTGTTAGTTCAATCTTAGCCTTGTATATAAAGATTAACACCTGTTTTGTTGACTTACGATCTCCCATGTAAATGATTTTTTGATAGATATTTTGGAAATATTATTTTGCATCGATTGTCTTCTTCTTCATGAATAAGTGAAGGTCTCTAAGAGTGTTGTCAGTGGAATAAAATCCCTAAGCCATATAACACTTTCTTTATGCTAAGTGCGGAACTGGGCGAATATACCTAGTGTTGAAAGGTATCATGACTTCCTGGAAGTTGTAGATTTTTATTTTTATATTTATAATTATAATTTATATTTAAAGCACACATGCATAGTCATGACGCACTCCATCTCTAGAGCTGCGGCCCACAATATATTACATTTTTGGTTTTCATATGCATTTTATTTTATTTAAATTTTATGTACTATCAAGTGCTCTATTTTACATGCCTCCATGCACTTATATATATTATGCATATTTATGTATAGTTGCCACAATATTTATATTAATTATCAGTAAAAAAGTGTAATATAAATGTTTATTAAGCACATAAATATTAATGTAAATAAATATGACAAGCGAACAATTTAATATTTATTTATCATTTATTGTTTTCGCGTTATTTACATGCTTGTGGTTATAACATAACACATCATAACATAACATAACATAACATAATTTGCATACCGTTAAATGTACGTGTGCAAGCTTTTAATTAGTAGGTAATATTTCTATTTTTTCACAAGCATGAACTTATTAGTTACAAACGTAAAATTGAAGGAATACTGCATTGTTTAACATGTTATTAAAAATTTGGTAAAATATCAAAAGTTTTAGAGAAATAAAAATGAATTAAATTTATTAAAAAAAAAAAATATGCCTTATAAATTTACTGAAAATACTTGCCTATGCATATTAATAATTTTTAATTTTGTTTTCTGTTAGGAAGGCATATTTGCCATGTTGTTTTACAATTACGCATTGCGCTTCAAAATAAGTTAATAGTTGATAAATAACTCAAAAATGCAGTTGTAAAAAAAAGGAATTGCTGAAAACGCAAAACTCTTTGAGAGCCCCAACACAATTTGCCGCACAGTGTCAGTTGTTATGATTATTTACTTAGAGTTAAATGTTTATATATTTTTATAATTCATTGTGTAAAACATGGACTATTACGAAAATGAATTTAATGGTCACAAAAGTGCATTTCGTTTCAATTGAAACAATAACAAACAACTAACAACATGCGCATGTGATTAAATGTTGCTCATACGCCCAGTCAAACATTTCATTTATCATGTGAATACTACCAAATGTTTGTTTTCGTGCATCTCTGTTGTTGCTATAATATCATGCGACCACCGATATTTCACGCTACATATATAGCTACGTGTTTGTGTATGCGCGCTTTCTTCTAAGTACGCGTGTGTGTAAAATTTACGCATTGTGTTGTTGTCTGCTCGCTACTAAATTTTAATTTATATACTTTTGGGCATTTTATAGCTGCATGCATTGTTTTGCTGCATATTAACGGCATGTTATTTATTGAATTATAGTTTTTTTAAATTGTTTTTATTGTTATTAGTGTTGTTTAAGTTGTATTTATTACAAATTTCATATATTTATATTTTAGCGTGAATTTATTAATTTAATACATGCTTGTTGTTGGTGTTAGTTCCCGTAACTATTTGTTTATGTTGAATGGTATTGTCTAGAAAGTGTGTTAATAATAACCAGAAATTGTAGGAAATCTGTACATGTAATAAATATATGTATATAAAAATTTATATTTTTCTTTTAAATTTTTATGTAGATTAAAATAAGTTTAAAATGCATAAATTATCACTTTATCTATAATAACATAATTATTAAGTACAGTCGATTGTAGTTTAAATATTAAATTGTTATGGATAAAAAATTTTTCTTTCTTTTTACCTACGAATAATAAATATATAAGTAAATAGTTGTTAAGGTTACAGGCACCCCCACATCCCCACTTTATTATCCATACACACAAAATCACAAAAATTTTTTTTATTTATTTGTCATACAGTATTGTTATAACTTGTTTGTATATCAAAGTAGACAATAACATAAGAAAATTTTGGCGGAGTCCAGGATGACGTTGCTGGAGAGTTGTAGACTTTATACCTATTCAAACAACATATCCTGGGAGACAAAGCCATTTAATCGCTTTAAACCTTTATAATTCTTTCACCTTTCTTTTCACTAAAGTTCATCTCTTCGGAAGTTATAATTGTACATGTTGACCCCTGATTTCTAGCAAAACTTCGAAGATAACTTGATCGATTAGCTTGACTACCCTTTCTTAACCTTTTGGTTTAATATCCCAATAGGCTTTAAAGAAAAATTTATGGAAGTGCTAGCTGCGTGAAAATTTAAATACAAACAAAAATATTTAAGCTCAAGTAATACTACAAAAGGAGTGTTTAGCAAAATAGTTACAGTAGAAAGTACATCTGAAGAGGGTTGCCATCTATTAGGAAATTTCCAGCATACCTAAACATTTAAATATGATAATGCAGGTGCATAAAAAAGCTTGAGAAGACCTATAAGTCGCAAAAAAAATTTTGAGGAGTGTCGCCACCTGTTTAACAATTTTCGGCGTAATACAGTAACACAAAATAAAAATTGTTGCCAATAGTCTACAAAAAGCTGACCGAAAGTCTAAAAATCTATTTTTAAATCAGGTTGCCATCTATTTAAAAAAATAAATGGTTGACGGCGTTTGAAACAGCCTTGAGTAGTTCTTTTAATTGGGATCAAGCCCCAGATAAGAAATTAAACAGTGAAATTTTATGAAACATAAGGAAGTTGCGACTCTAACTTCAAGTTGAATGGAGAGAGCCTTTTCCACAAATTTAAACCAATCCGAAATTCGTGCAATTTAATAATATTAGTTTGAAATATGTTGTTGTATATGTCATAGTGTTGAATACTGTATAAAAAAATATAAAAAATGCCTTTCAAAAAATATAAATCGTTTTAAAATGCATAAATATGAGCCAAATGAAAAAATATTAAATTATCGCATAAAAAACTGCTAAAAAAAGGGAGGGTACATAAACAATGAATATTAAAGGTGATAATAAATTCAACGCATGGCGTGCTAGTAGTTGAGAAATTAATATTTATTTTTAATTTAAAAATTTTTAATCCCATCACACTTTACTGACTTTTATGGTGTTAATGAAATTAATTTCATTTCTCTTAATTATAATTTATTAAAATTGTGATTTTAATTACTCTTCAAATATTTGAATAAATTGCATAATTTACAAATGTGTTTTGCCAACACAATAGTAAATTACTAATTTCATAAGACAATAATGAAATTCAAACATTCCACCATGCAATTGTAAACATAAATTTTCATATGCTATAATTCACTAAGTGTAATATAGTAATAGCAATAATTTAATCTGCTCATTTGACTGGCAATTTGTGGTTCATTTAACATACTTAACATATAACTTAACATATAACTTAACATAGATATGCATTAATAATGGCATTTGGCTCTGATAGATTTTGATAGTTCTAATTGTAATTTGTTTAGCTTTTTTTAGCTTGAAATACATATAGAATACTACAAAAAAATATACATATATATATGTAGGTAATTCTGTAAATTACAGAATACATATATAATACAATACATAACTTGTGACTATTTATATCATGGGTATATCATTACATAAATCTATGGTCCAGCACATCGGGCATGAAGTTATTTAATGCATTTAAAAATTCAAAGTCATATAAAAATTAAATCTGAACACTCTTAATTGAGTTTAATTTGCACAATAGCCCGCTGTGTGCTATGAAAAATAATATGTCATATTCAAATTAAAAGTTAATATAATAAGTATGTGGATGAGTACCAAAAAAGCATTTTCTTTTTACAAACAGAAATGTTCATAAAAAATATCCACAATAAACGGGCTTTTATAATTGCTTTTATATTGGCAGTTGCTTCAATTAAGCATCATTTAAATTAATTCGTTTGTTGAGAAAGTGATCGGAAGTTATTTTGAGAGTTAGCATATAGTGTGAATAGTTTGCGAAGCGTCAGCCTGTAGGCTTCACACCGAAATCTTGTGTTGAGTCACTTATATCATGTTCAAATAAACAATTAGTTGAGTCAATTAAGTTGCTAAATGATTCAATTAGTTTGCTATTCAAACTCACTCAAATTAACTGCAGCAATTAGTAATTTGTTAGTGTTTGATGGTTAAATATTTGTTCAAAAAATTATTTGCACCCCTTTTATAAAAGAACTAAATTTATAATAACTACCATTACAAAGGATTTTTGAAAGCGTTATGCGGACGAAGATATCGGTATCATCGTTTCATGATGAATTTTACAACAATTTATGGTCAATTAATTATTCGTTGTATGTTTAATTAAGAACAATTTGAGGTTAAGTTGCTGAAAGTCTCTTAACTACAATGGATCAGTGAGATTTTAACTATGGGCGTAGTTCCGCCCACATTTAGCTGAAATGTAGTATCTCACAAAATGTTTGACTAATTTCTCTAACTAATTTGCTAACAAAAATGGTTGAAATCGGTGCATACCTTCCACGCCCCTTCCTACGCGTTATATTTTATTTCCCAACTTCCTGTTAATCATTTACACATATGCATATAAGTCAGCATGTAAGACAAATTAATGCAATCCTTCAATGATACTTGAAAATCTTATTTTTTCTAATAGACAATTATATAATTAGTTACGAATGTAAATATGTGAATATATCAAATTAATTTTTTTTGGTTGTAATTAATTAATTCGTTTTTTTTCTATAATAAATCAAGAATTTTTTATACTAAATATAATTGTAGTGAATAGAATTTGAATAATTAATAGTTTACAATTTATCTTATCTGTAATTAAATTAATTAAATTTGTAAATTTTGAAAAAAAATGAAAAACTTAATGTGCTTAATTAATAATAGAACATATAATTAATAGTTAGATAGTTAGCACATTGTTGTTTTGAAATGATATTTCACATTTTGTATACTTAAAAAATTTTTTTAATGAAGCTTTTATATAATTAATGCATAAAACCTTTAGTGCAGATATTCTTTTCTCTTTTTCTGGTTCTTATTATTACAGGTTTCAGACACCAATAAAAGCCTTCACCTGCCTGACAACAGCAAGGTAAGCGATTTCTCCATAAACCCATTTGTTGATTAACTTTTTCGATTTGCAATATGAATATTTCAGTTCTATAAATGTAATATAAATAATAACGAAGACGAAATGAATGACGACGAATGAAAGAAAATGGTAAATAAAGCTTAATAATATCAGACAGTCAATTGGCATGCTATTTGTAAAAAAGTTACAAGTATACCGCTACTGATAACACGGTTTTTATGTTTTAACATATTCATAGGTTTTTTTTTTTGTATGCATGTTAAAAAGTGGTCTCGTGCATCGAAATCCGCGCAATCGAAAATCCAATAAAAGTCACACATACATAATTGTGCGGTATTTTCAGTCAATTATTAAAACTTATCTGAATTTTTTCACAAAAGCTGCGAAACTTAATGTTTTCGTTTTTTTTTTTTATAAATCTAAGAATATAGTGTGTGACCAATAATATAAAAATTTGAGGAAAAAGTTGAGCATATATATTTATATCAACATTTATGTTATTTATAACGTAAAATAATTTATTTTTATTAAATGTTTTAAGGGTTAGAAACTGTTTAAAAAAAAAATCGATTGCGGTAAATTTTATAATATAAATATATGTATATATATTTTTAAATAATATTTATTAAACTGGTCAAATATTTAATTTTTATTTTATTTTAGAACTATTTTCTATAATTGAATATATTCTGAAAACTTCTTTTTGTTTCAAATACAAAAAATCAACCACAACAATTTGGAACTAAAATATCACATTTTTCAAGATTATTTAATAAAATACTTGACTCAATATATATAGCAGGCAGTTGAAAAGTTAATATTGTTTTAGGGAAATTCTCTTTTATTTGGAAAATTTATTTTCAATTCCCATGTGAATTGAAGCCAAAAAACGTTGAGGGACGATTTTTCATGCTAGAAATGCTGCTTGAACGCTACAAAAAGAAGTCGGAAGTCGTTTTTGTATCGGATTGTGACTGGAGTTCAAAAATGTATGGATTACGACAACCGTAAACGCAAAAGAAATGTGAAACCGGGCTAACCAGCCAAATCAACGACAAAACCGAGTATCCATGACGCCAAAGAATGCTCTGCATTTGCTGGGATCAAAATGATGTGCTGTGTTATGAGCTTCTAAAACCGGTTGAAACCATTAATGGGGAACTCTACCGACAACAGCTTATCAAATTGAAGTGAGCGATTGCCGAAAAACGCCCAAAATTTGCGACTAGACACGAGTCAATCATGACAACGCTCGACCTCATGTTGCAAGACCGCTTAAAAACCATTTGGTTAACAGCGGCTGGGAAGTTTTTCCTCACCCGGCTTATAGCGTTGTAGCCAAAGCCTTGCCCCTTCCAACGAACATTTATTCCGGTCGATGTAGAACGCCCTCACACGAATACGGAACATACCAGAACTCATTCTTCATTCTCATTCTTTAACTCATTCTTGGCCACCAAGCGGCCGCAGTTCTTTTGGGATTGAACCCACAAATTGCCAGTAAGTTGGGAAAATATTAGAGCTTCAGACGGGCAATAGTTTGAATATTACTATTGAATTTTCTTTCCTGCTTTTTGTATTCTTAATGGTATCGCAAAATAGTCTCCATTCGATAGTATGCACTTCTGCCAGCGCTTCTTCCAATAGTCGAAACACTTCTCAAACTCGATTTTTGGGATAGCCTTTAGCTCTTTCAGCGATGCGCTTTTAATGTCGTCTATGCTTGTAAAACGACGGCCCTTCTTTTCTCTGTATTCTCTTTACTTTTGGAAATAGGAAAAACCCACACGAAGCAGTGTCTGGCGAATATGGAGTGGCTGGGGCATCGTTACAGTATTGTTTTTGGCCAAGAATTCACGAACAAGCAACGAAGTGTGAACAGAATTGAGCAAAAGCCAAAATTTTTTTCCCACAAATCCGTTTTTTTCAGATTGCTTCATGCGAAGGGCGTTAAACTTGTAGGTGGTACTCCTTACTTATTGACCGTTTGACCTTGAGGCAAGAATTCATGATGCATTGAGCCAGTAAAGTCGCAGAATAGAGTCGGAGAACATTCCCGTTATTTTTTGAACATACCACGTATGGTCATAGCTTACCGCAACACAGGTTGTATAAATTTTTGAGAGTGGCGAATCGAACGAAGCATCCCTATAAACACAAATCTAGTATATTCAAATTCATAAAGAATAGAAAATGGTTATACTCTTCTTTTGAATTCAAATATATGAATTTGTTATTGCTGTAACTGTTATTGCTTAAACGGAGTTCTGTAACAAGATCCCTTGTTATTCCTTGTCTTCAACTATGACATTATGATTGAAGACGCAATGGCCTAAAGTTTGTGGTGTCGGCCAAAGAGGCTCTCTCTTTATACAAACATTGCAAAGCTTTCTAAAAGCTAGCTAGCTAACTAACTTCATTTCAGCTGCCTGTAAACGCTGGTCCTTTATGATGTCAATAACTCCTAGATATGTATCAAAAGACTTTCATAAATCGACAAAGATCTTTGATTCTATTAAAAATTTCTTAAAGCGTCTAATATAAATTCCAGCCAATAGGTTCACTAAAGGTATGTCTACGGAAATATTTCAACCTAAGTCCGGCGAAAACTGGACACTCCTCTACTGTCCAGCGATTAAGCGATTAGGCCACCTCTGCATGTGTGATAAATTTATGCAGAAAGTTTTTATTTCGTAAATAGGAATTCACTAAGTGCTAAAGACTTACTTGTCAAAGTGCGACGACTGTTAACAAAGACAGATTTTAGATTACGGCGCAATTGACATATGAATCCACAACCACACAAGACATAGTCTCATATAAAAATTTTTTTAATTCATGAAATTTCATTTTCCTAGCACGATAATAATTCCTAGCACTGTTACACACAATATATTTGCATATATTTTGCACAGAAAAATTTCGATCAAAATATTTTAATATTCTGATTAATATTTAAAGCGTGAAATTTCTTGAATATTTTTCAAATTTTATCATTTAATTTGAAGCCAATTTCCTCTGATGCCTTTTTCGAAAGAATTTCTTTCATTCTTGGCTGTTGCATTTAATTACATTTCTCAAGAACAAAATTGGTGAATTTATTAATTTGATTTCAAATTGCAAACAAAAAGGCAGATAGAAGTCATTCAATTTAAATTAAAGATTTCTCCTTTATTTGCTTCAAATTTTAAGCATTTATTTGCATTAAAGCATTGCAATATGCAATATTCTCATATTTACTTAAATTTCTGCTAAATTGCACACAAAACCAAATACAACTACCAGCAAACAAGTTGACTTTCGAATATGCTGAAGAAGGAAATGCACTTGCATTGCCTTATATTTTCTATTGAAAATCTCAAATATGCGGAAAGCCGAAATAAAATGGCTTTCAGACATTTACAAATAGCAAGAACACGCTTCTTGTTGGCCCTTGGTGCTGACTTGTAGATGTGTGTGTGTGTGTGTAGTGTGTGGAACTAAGGCGTTTACAAAACGTATTTAGGCACTATACAGAATTAATTTGCTTCAAACACGCAAAGTGTAAACTAAAAATTATGCCAAAAACACGAAGAAGGACAAAAACACCAATACACACATACATATGCATATACAAATGTGTATGTATTTTTGTGTTTCCTAGCTGATTCTTTTGTAGCTTTAAATCGTAGGTGGTTTGCCTCAATTGAATCGTTTCACCAATGTTATTAGAAATTTGCTGAAATTTCTATCGTTTGGCCTAAAAATTGAAAGAAAAATCAAACAAGTATGAAAAAAGGAAGTAGCTTACATGCACTTTCTATACAAGTTTGTGCAACCAGACAGATAAAATGGCGCATTCACACATTTAAACAGAGTGAACATTTAAACAAACAATTTATTCACACATACAAAGACAGTTTGCTACAATTAATATAAAATTTATATGCAAATGTATGGATGTGTATTTGCTTATTTAAATGTGTTATGGTTTGTTATTGTTTCTTGCTGTTATGTAATTTGTTAAATACATAAACATGCACCAAAGCCGCCTTAATCGTTACATAAGACGTTTAGAGAATAAATGTTTATGCAATTGAAATCCCAGTGAGGCATAGCGACGGCATGAGGCATAGCCAGAAGGCTCGAAATCAGTTAGTTAAATTTATTAAACGAAAGTTAAATGCAAAATTCGTGAAAAACAATATTAATTTGTCGAAAATTTGATTCCCTTTGCCTAAAACTAAGCAAGAAATTTCGGCACATCATATGTGAAGCGTTAAACAAATTAACTGAAATGCTTTTTTCACTGTAGTTTAAACCTGGGCAGTCAATGTTGAAGCCTGGTCAAAACTTCGACTACTAGCTCGAATTTATTCGAATATTGTACTAGTTTAGGTGTGAAACTTCACTAAAATTTGTGTGTCATCTAGAAAATGTGCGCCTCAAAGTAGGCAATGTGTTTTGTTTTTTAAGTTTTAAGTGTGATGAGCTTTGGAAGCCTTTTTAGCTTCCAGAGCATGATCTACAATGAATAAAGAAATCTCAGTTATATTAAAAATTATCTTTCGATTATTTCATATAATTTTATATAAATGAGGAAAAAGTCTGTTAAATACTAGTAATGAATTTAGTATCTAAATTAAGCTGTGGAGTTAGCAAAACATATTCCAAATGAAATTATGCATATCATGTTAAAATACTTTATTGCTGGGTAATAGAATACAGAGTGCACACGAATGTCTTCCTTCCGTTTATATATTTAGTATGTATGGTATGCCTTGCATAAATGTATCCATAAGTAAATCCGTTCTGTTCAATCGCTTGAAGATCAAGCAGTTTCTAACTGCAGGCTATGAATACAATTCCGTTGTATCTACTCTCTAAACACACGCTCAACTCTGAATCTGCTATGATATATTACATATATATACAAATATACATATGCAGCTATGTAAATCTTCGTATTGACCTTAAATGTGCGAGATTTGTGTGCGAAAATGGTTGTGAAATTGTGCAGAAGGCATTGGAGAATTGTATGAGCGTTGTATATGTAGTCATAGTTGCATGAGACGCATGAGATTGCTTCTACAACCATATGTAGAGCATATTATGCGAAGATGCATAAAGCAAATGCAAAAACAGCGGAACATAGATATTTGGGTATATTCGAAGAAGCAACTGTTGCAACTGGATAAGAGAGCAAGAAATTTAATAAGGCAGTGGCCATTTTAGAATGTAAAATTCTTCAAATATTATAATTTTTTTTTTTTCATCTTTCATAATTCTTATATATAAATATTTTTTATATAAATGGCGATTTCGTATAAAAGCGTATTCAAGTTAGGGGACAATAAAAAATAATCTCTTCGAGAAAATGTAGATGTATTAGTGGGGAAAACACATTGTATAATTTCCAGAGCTCCTAAGTGTATACTACAAAATTTAGAGATACGTCCAATTTTTGCCCTTAATTATATATTTAATCCATAAAAGTAATTTTTAGCACTAATTAAGTAGTAATTGTGAGCAGGCCTTTGGGTCGAATTGATAAACCGATTGTGCAATTTTTCACGCCAAGCCTTAAATAGGCTTATAGGATAATTTTTAAAATCTTATAATGCAATTTTAATATATCAGATATAGGAAAACACTTTAGCTAATACAAAGAGATCGGCGAAACATGTGCAATAGCTTGTGTTTAAATGTGTTCGAAAGTTCGAAATTGAAATTGGCTTCAGTGGAATTTGTAAAGCTATTAAATTTTCATAAACTCGCCAATTTAACTGAACAAAAAGATTTATTTGAATATCCAAATTAATTATTATAAAAGTGAAATCTGTATGCGGTCCTTTTTAATTGTATGCTTACTGACTCGCTGATATTTATATATATACACACATGTATCCGCTTGCTTCCTTAGTTTTTTTTTTTTGTCAGTAATTGAATTCTTATTCAACATTCACATACCTTTGTATATATATATATATATATATATGTTTATCCATATATCTGTGAACTTATGTACGACACCGCATTTAATTTCCTGCCCTAAGCTTCAGTCGTTCAGAGTTTCAATCTTCGCCGCCGACAGGCATCTTAAAACAAATTAAATTACTTTTACTGAAGCACGAGTATTTGGATCGTACAGTCGATAACATGTCGTTGCAAGTGCCGTACTCACATGTTTATACATAAACGTGTATAAATACGTAAATATATATATGTATATTGTATTGCAGATGTACCCTTTCTTAAGTCTTTATAGTAAATATGTATATATGTATATATATATTCAACTGCCATTGGCTTCATATTCGCAAAGAGTGTGTGAGCATTGAAGGTGTTGCGAAGCTAAAGTTCTTGGAAATATAAACATCAATTGGATTACATCCGTATAAGCATTACTCAATTGAGGCAATAAAATGAACATTTGCTTTGCAAATAACAGCAGTGATTCGACTAATATAACACGCCCGATATGTATATTACAAAACAGTGAAAAATAATTTGCAATAAAAATGCAAGAGTATAAAATTATAACCATATTATATGCAGTACTGGCAGATCCCGCGGACCCAGGCACTGCCTATACTTAACTGCAAACAGAAAGACCTGTCAAAAAATCAACAGGCTTGTTTTAGGTGTCTGTTCGAACAAATTTAGTCGGAATCGAAAATGTTTTTTTTTCGAAAATACTTGTTAAGTCTATGTAAGTAATGCATCTTCTTACATTTCAAATCGATTTGGAATACGGAAATGGTCTGAAGTCAAAAATGCATTCAGTTTCTTGACGGCAAAAATTTTATCGCAAACAAGTGCAGAAGCAACTTTAACCTAAACTTCGAAATGGTTCGGCTTTGCTGAAGGAATTATCTCAAAAAAAAACAAATTTTTGATAAATAAAAATATATATTCAGCAGGCACAAACGAATGCACAGGTGCTTGATTTACAAATATCGCGATCTCAGCGACACCTAGCGTTGTTTGTAACTTTGTGGAGATCAGCTGATTGTGATGTTGACTGTAAACCCATTAGTAATTTAAATAAAAAATAATCATCGTCTTATTATAAAGTAGTATAAATATAAATTAATATAGTAGGGTTGCCAGCTAATTAAAATCTAAATACTAAAGTATCAAAAAATTCATATTTTACGACTATTCTAAATATTTAGTCATTATTTATAGTCCGCATTTTTAGTGAAGATATATTTTTTAATGAGAATTTCACGCAACGGAACCGTAAGTGCAAAAATCAACTATCAATAAATTTGTAAATTTTGTACAATGTATTTATATATTATTAAACAAATGTAGCTGGTTAGTTGATTGGCTGCTGACCGGCTAGCGGTCGCACTTAAGTCATCATTACATATCTGTAGTTTTCCCATAACACGCTAGGTTTCATTATTCATAGCCACGCCTCGCATTCATCTTAGAGCGCCGCAGGTTAAGTCATCTAGATATGTATTTAAATAACAGCTACACAATTTTCTAATTTGAATTGTTTGTTTTAAATATGAATTTCTCGAACACCGATCTTAAATATTACATTTCATGAATCAATACACCCATTTGTATGTAGTTGCAACACAAATTACCCATTAAAAGTGGTAATGTCTACCTATGCCCAACTATAAATATTTTTCTTAATTATTAAATCGATAGTAAACACTTGGTGTACAGAATTTTATTCATTGCAAGACAATTATTCATAAGCCATGATTGTTAGCGAAGTACATAGCTGAGCCCCGTCGAAATCGCGCTAACAGTTTACCATAAGAGTTGAGAGATTATTTAAACACACAGACCAATTTTAGCCTCACTAATTTGCTGTAAACTTTATCTACCGATAAATATCGATTACTACGCTACAAAACCGCTAAACAAAACGGTAATTTCAAAATACATTTGAAATTTCTTGACATCAGATCGTGAAGATATATAGAAAGTACTACTGAGAGAAATTCGATTGAGCTTTACCAACTAGTTTCGATTCATTCGGCACAACAAAAGCTCAGCTGACTCTGGTGCTTGTGTTTCTTAAAATTCTCTCTAAGAGCTATAGTTGCTATGAAGAATTGATTCTCCCAAAACATTAATTTTAAGGTCGGCAGCACCTTTCGTGTCAGCACGCTTACCCGAGAGACTTACAAATTAAATGTTGTAAATTTCAATGTGGACTACTAAAATTCAATTAAACCCAGTGAAATTCGGCCCTTCAGCTGTTATTTATATTCATTTCTAGAGCATCCTTACAGACAAGTGCGTTAGAAAATGATTTATATTTGGTCACAGTCTCCAAATAAATCTAGTAATATTGTAATGGCATGTTTTTTGAAGAAAACAAAATCTTTGAAACTATCTTAAACAAGGAAACAAGTCAAGCTTTTCATTTGTACAAAGCAATTCGAAAGGAGACCTATTCGGGTTCTCAATCAGATCATATTTCGCGAGTCAACTTCCCTCTCTCTAATAATTGCTGAAGATGTTTATTTATTAACCAAAAGACCATTACCAGTCATTTGTAAATGTTTTTTTCTTAATGGAGATCATTCATTAGTGTGATCTTTAACCCTTTTTAGAGCAGTACCTTTATTAAACTTTCTTTTAGTGGTATTTTGTTGTTTTTGTTAATGCTTTTAGTCAATGAACTGTAATACCATATAAATTGTGTGACCATTTGTTATGGTGTTTCACTCGTACCACAGGTTTTAAAATGCATTGCAATTACTTATTAGCCGTATTGTTGTTATTTGCATTTGTTATTGTTGGGCGTGTATTACTTTCGCTATGTTTACAAAATTGCTATTGCAACTGCTATTAGTTTCACTGATACTCTATGAATTCACACAGCTCTGAGTACCCATGAAAATGCGCCATTTTAGTCTATAACACCAACACTAACACACACACACACATGTGCACACACGAACCTCAGCACAGCTGCGCTTTTGTTTACAAGTATTTGCAACTAAGTACTTGAGAGTAGAGTAGCTGATGGCGCATTTGACTCTCACTCATTTTAATAATAAATGCAATTACCAAAACATTGCATGGGCATGCGTACGTATGTGTACCTGCATGTGTGTGTGTTTGTTGTGAAGCTGCTACAAATTCCGCGTGAACACGCTAAGCGCGCTCGCAGCTATTTATTGTTATCTTTTTTTTTTTTTTCTTTTGTTTAGTTATTTTCGTTGGCCTTTAGTCAGTGGCAATGACACGCAAAGTTGTCAACAATAAATGTACAATAATGAAACAAATAGTTGGGTATACAAACCTAATACAGGTAGAACAGGTGGACGTTTATGGAAAAACTTTCTGCCATGCCATATATTGATTCAATTTACCTGTATTGACCTATAGGAGCGTGTACCAAACAAATTCCGTGAGCTTACTACTTGATTCACTGTCAGGGGCAAATTCCTGTCACAAGGTCAGTCACTGTTTGCACCGTTACGCATTTACTTGTACCCCGCTTTTAAATATAGCGAAGACATTGACGAAGGACACTACGCTAGGAAAGAATTTATGTGCAATAAAAGATTCCAAGCCTATTTTAGTGCTGAAGCGACCGTTCTGGGCGAATGGTGTGAATGCGAGATTAACATTCGGCGGGGTTGTGGTTTTGATCCTCTTTTGCGTCCAAATCGGAATTGTAGAGAAATATATTTTCAACATACTAAATTCTCAATGAAGTTTTGATAAAATTCGACAAAACAAGATTTCATTATAACTTTCACACTCGCAAGCTTTTTCGAAGTTTTCTGACTCGGAAGCTAATCTCAACATTTTCAGAGCCGAAGTGGTGGATGTTTCTTTTTTCACATTACGCAATATTGTGTGAATCATTCTACAAGAGCGACCTTTTAGTCTTTTTTAAAAAGAGTGCAAAGTGATCCATGAAATATTTCTCAGAAAAACTCTCCCTTAATTCATATACGACTTTTCGTTTTACTTTAATTGGGATTTGAACAAAAAACTTAAATTTAAAAATATAGTACACAAATTCTGATGTGTCTGATAGGAATGGGATGGCATTCAGGCCTTTGTTACAGATACTAAATATTCTCCCTGATGCAAATGGAATTTTTTCTGGTAGGGATAGTGCTGTGATACCTTAAAGCTGCTAACTCATTCTCTCTTTGATGCGAGTCCCTCGGTGTATCAGCAGCTAAAATTTTGACTTCCTATACTCGTTTCTAGGGTTAAAGAACGCTTCACAAATTAGACATTCATATTCAGAGATGAGCTTATTGCAAATGTATTGGAGTTTTTGTCTGGAACAGAATAAATCTCAATATATAAAGGTACTCAAAAATTTCTGCGTTTCACATACTTCATCTTGGCTATTTTTCTATTAGAACTTCGGCATTTTCAACAATATTAATAGACTAGTTCTATTCGCGTTTGCTTTGTCTGCTATGTTTGAGCCTTGCTCACTTTTGATAAAGATACATGAAAAGGTCACAATCTGCGGAAACATAGCGTATCCTTTCAAATCTTTCGTTGTAAGAGTTGAAGGAATATTTGCTAAAGTAGGTTCAACCAGCTTCAAACCACCAAGCATTTTTTACTTAAATTTTTTCTGGAAATCATGAAATCAGTGAACGCCTAGTCGGCGCAGGTTCGCTATATCCGTAGACTACCTTATATAACTAATAACCGGATTTGGAACTTTGGCGTGTTCTATTTCTATTGTACTGAGTTTATTAGAGGATTTCAACTTTACCTCATGTATTTAGTCTCAATATATCTAAAATGTCATAGAGAAAATATAAATCACACTAATTTGCCGCACTATTATCCATTGACACATTTCTACTGAAAAGTCGTTAAGCCCTTCAAAATCCTGTCCTGTTGTATCACTTCCGTTGCTATCCTCAATAAATTTTCTTCTATTCCTTTGCTGTCATTCCGATATGCCATTTGTTTGCTCATAACACCTTCTTTTCTTCTTCCTCCCTCGGTTTTTAACCCATTAATTACATTCACCTATCTCGGTGTTCATTGCATATTCTTTTTTTTTATTGATTTATTTTTATTTTTTAAAAATGTCAGCTGATATGAAATTATATATAAATGATAAATAAATGCTTCTAAATGAGAAAAAAGTAAAACAAAAACAGTTCGATGCCATAGTTGGATAAGAATGTGTTAATTCACGCGAAAAGCGACAAATAACACGAGCGAAATAAAAACAGTCATCTGATGACCGGAAAAATATGCCATGCAACGGCATTTACCCGAGCACAATTGTGCTATTATATTTATGTGTGTATACGCGTGTGTTTGTTATTGTTGTTTTGTCGTTGGAAATATGATAAATGACAACAGATTAAATTTATTATTATATAATTGCATAGTTGATTTGTCCGCGTGTGCGCTCGGTGCGATAAATAACTGCATTAATTTCCTGATTAACTAATTACACTTCAAATATGACTTAAATGGTTTGTGTGATTATTTAAAATGAAATTAATCGTTTCACGGTCAATATCGAGTTTGATGGCAATCAGTATTATAAGCGTATAAAATATGAAATGAAACAGATGCTACTGAAGCTTCCTTAAATATTTGTGCGTTTTCAATTAATTTTTAATAAGTGTATGTTAAATTTGCAAGAAGTGAGCAGCCTGATTAGCCTGATTTTTTTAATTAAGGCTTTAATTGAATTCAATTTACCTTTACTAAAAATAGTACTTGTTTAAGTAATGCTTAATTGAATATTCATCGAACATAGTTTTCAAGCAACCAATGTTTGCTGCACAAGATTTACATTTTAAAGATTTTAAAGAAACATTTTGTTAGCTAGTTAATAAATTCATGGCTCAATTAAAAATTCAATTGCCTCTATTAAAAAATTGATGTGAACGTACCATAAGTTTTTGGTATAAAATGAATTTCAATTTAGCTCTAGTTGTCTTTATTGCATCGAGTGATTATATTTGAATGAAAAACTTTTTTGACCTGAAAGGTTGCTTTTATTTCTGTCACAACCCAGAAGTCCCTAACGATAAATTTCAGAAAATATATTTATACGTGTAGCCTGTGCATAGTCAGTGTTCAACAGATACATGAAATTTGAAATTTCGACGCCTTCGGCTAAACGACTTATCTCGGAAGATAAGCAAACTGTGTCAGATAACCGGATGAGAAACTTTATACTTTCTAATGTATAGATGCCTGAAAAGGCTTCTGCGTTTTATAAATAAGTTTTTAGTAGATCTGAACACCGAAACCCCGAATAACTCAATTAACTACTTAATTGTCTTATTTAAATGACAAGGTGTTCAGATTGAAAGCACACTTAACTGATCAAAGATAGACGATCAAAGATGATCAAAAATAGATCAGCCTTTTTGGATTTTGTGGGTAAAGTATTTTTTAACTTGCCAGCATTTTCCTCGCTATTGCCTTGAAACATGCCAGAGCCAAAAAAAAACGCCACATTTTACTTTAACATTACTAATTTTTCAAACTTTCTCCCTCACATACGACGCATTTGTCTTCCAGCGCTAGGCAAACCACTTCTAAAACACCATGTGATAGCCGATATGCGCCGAAATGTATGCTTCCATATACATATCAATAGCAGATGCCCATGGCGAGCGTCTAGAAACAGCAAATATTATTTGTCTGCATTTCGTTGCATATTTAATGTCACACACACAGTAATACAGTTATTCTTGCAAACACAACTACCCTCACGCGTCCATTGCTGTAATTGCTATACATTCATGGTGGTAAACGTTTAAAAAAATATATAAAAAAAAGCAAAAAATGGAAATCTGTGAAAACGGTACAGCGATGCAAAAGAAAATGAAACTTGAAACCAACAAAAACAATGGAAACATAAAATTTTGCTATGAAGCGTGCCCCATTTTTGTATCAATTTCATATTGTTGCTCCATTATCAGGCGCTTTTTGAGCTGACACTGCTTATATGTGTTTTACTAGGTGGCAGCGCAGGAGCAATGCAACGCCCGCATAAGTATGAAGTAAGAAAAAAACCAAAACACCGATGTGTCTACCGAATTCTCCACCCACTTTTCACGGTCTGCCACACCCCCTTGCCGAAGTAAGTGCGGGTGTTTTGTGCTGTGTATTCAGCACAAGTTTTATTTTCATATATTTGACCTAACGGCAAGCCTAGCAAACACACTCAAAGCTATTACATATATACAAATACAAACGCACACACACTTCTATACATGTAAATCGACAAACATGCCTTCTCGCTAAGCAAAAAAGTCGTCTGCAGGCAATAAATAAGTGTGCAAAAGCAAAAATACGAGAAGAAATTGTAAAACAGATTAAAAAAATGAAAATTTAGTTGAGGAAAAAAGTGGAAATTTAACAACTTCCGGCATAAATTAGATTTTTAAGTGTATATGTATGTGTTTTGCGTGTGTATGTGCACAGAGTATTTTGTGAGTTTGCATTTGTTGTTGGTTGTGTCAAATTTTCCGCTTATCATTTTGCGGTTGCCTTGGTTTATTTGAGTATTGTTGTACAAGAAAAATGTACATTCTTCCGTTTAGGGCATATCCTTGTTGCTCATTTTCGTGTTCCGTCCAAAGTAGAGTCATTAAGTGCATGCTTCATGGTGAAGATTTGTGATATTTTTTATATGCATATGTATATAGCCAACTTTTCTCTGCTAATTTAAATACAATTTTTGTACTTAAATGCTGATTTTGTTGTGGTTTTATTGTGCAATAATAATAAAGTGATAGTAAAAGTTTGAGGATGAGTTTTAATATGGAAAACGGCTTTCAACAACTAGTTTTTATATTCCCTAGAACTATAGTAAAAGAACATACTGCAATATGTAGGTGAAAGAAAGTTTGCAATCTTCAAAATCATTGAACGAATTTGATATTTTTTTTTTAATATCACAAAGAGCAATGTTAAATAGATGTCCATGTTATCTTTAGAATAGTATCTACGAGAAGTTATGAATAATTTTTTGAGTTTATTATTCATATTTTTGATTTTTTTTTGGCTTTTATGGCATGAATCCATGAAATTTACAAAAGTGTGCGCCAGCGCCATCTGACGAAAGCTTTTTTGGAAATAAGCTTTCGTTTCCTTTTTTGGCGCTATTTGTTTTCACATTTGTGAGATCTTACAACGAGGGATACTTGAGTGGAATCATTTCATGTTAAAAACACACTCCTTCTTTCTAACTAACCTCACAACTTTTCGGAGCTTTGACTCAAATTCACTACGTATCGAAATTGTAACCAGCAAAGAAGCTGCCAAGTTGATTTTGAAGCAGCTGACAGAGCCATCGAGTTGAGTAAAATAATGTCTTATATTACTTTTAATTCACTCGAGCCTCCAATAGTTTCACTACACTTCTAATATAAATAGAACTTAACAGAATTAAGAACTTTTGGCGTACCATTGAACATGTACATCTTTTTTTCATTTCCGGCTGACTAGGTCGTATGAGAGTTCGAGCAAAATGCTGTCATTTTCGTTTATTCGTACTACTTCACATAATATGATTGAATATTTTTACTTAGTTACAAAGTATGGAATTGTCACACCATTTTTTACTCTTTTTTCCAAACCTTGTAATATATTTCTCACGATTTTCCCGACTTAGAAAATATTAGTTTTATGCCTGAGGAACTCGCAAATAATTTTTTTATTCCATATAAAAACTACTCTTCTCAGAGTTGCAGCGTTTAAAAACCTGTTCTGAAGCCCAAAAATTAATTAAGGGTTAAATTCTAAATTTCTACCTCCAGAATTCTTCCACTGTGCACTCGTTGATATATACACTACGAAATCGGTCAGCAGACCATTTAATTTCCTCTTTTTGTATTTTCGAAACTTCGTATTCCATCACAGTGTTCAAAAAACATGCAACGTGCTCAATTTAGTCACCTGTGTACATAGATACATACGAGCATACATACGTATATTAAAAGGCTTAAAAATACGCGTTCACTTACACTGAAATTATTCGAATTGAAATGCACTTGAGTGCGCATAAATTACCAAGCTATTTAGAGAGCATATCGCTCTACTCCACACACTTGTGCATATATATATGTGTGTGTATGTGTAAGCGGGTGTAGCTTAAGTCCCTCTCAATGCAATGAACAACGAAAGAGCAGCCTCAAATTAGTTGGCTATAAAATGGACCATCCAAACAAAGGCTTGAAATACCTGTACTACCACAACAACAGCAAACACATTAGCACTTTTGTGCTGTTAGTGGAAAGTGATTTGAAACATTAACTGACCAATATGGTCATTGAAATATGCGCTATGCATATGAAAATGCTTGCTGACCTGACCGTCTGCTCCTGCCACACACATACTACTGCACTCATTTATGGCCGTTTTATTGCCACTTCATATGCATATTTTCAATTTCCAAAATTCGCAATATTTGCCACAGTTTTAGCATAAATTATCATAGTCGCATTCAGCTTGTCACTCGACCATTAACTGTGTGCGAGCGTGCGAGTATGCGTGTCACATTGTCGGTCAGCGTTGTTTTTCATTGGTTCTCGTTTAGCACTTTTCGGTACAGCGGCGCGTCAATGCTGGCATGTCCTTTGTTTCGTTTATTATGGTTCATTCAACCGCTCGGAATTTCGAGTGTTTTATGACACATTTCAAATAGAAAAGTGCGGCCCATGCGGTTTCCACTAAATTTGCATATATTCATAGGTTCATTTACATTCACACCCATATATTAGTGTGCATATATAATTAAATTGTATGACAAAATGTTGACAACGGTATTTGTATGTATACATTTATGTGTATATTGAGTTGGCTTAACAGATAAAAACAGATGAAATACATTCTGAAAAAAGTACTTTAAAATTTATTTTTGTATAGGCTGTCATCTTTTTATATACATATATAGCAAAGCTGTTTGCTTGAATATAATTAAATTTAATATAATTTAAAAAAAAAAAATTTTATTTTGTAAACTTTATTAAAATTTGTATTAGTGTACACAGCATTTTTTCAAATATATCATTCAAACTTACTCGCAAGAAATATGGTGGTGCATAGCTTCGATAAAATTTATACCGCGTCCACATGTGTGTAGAAATTTGGTTATTCTTTGCTGTCATTATAGATTTTATGTGCATCAAAATATGTGGCTATTTTTGTCTTATTGTATTTAAAAGATACATGTATGTCCGTACGACATTTTAAAGAAAATTATATCTATAATTTAATAAAATGAATCTGATCTGCATAACACACATTTAAGCATTAATATAATATCGTGAAATATATCGCGTTTATTCAGCTCATATGGTACAGTTTCTCCAATTGGCAGCCGTCTGAAACATATTGGTGTGGGAACGTGTTTAAAATATGCGCTCAAATGTAGACAACACTTTGTTTTTTTTTATGTTTTTTGAAGAAAAATTCTGCAGTGAAATCTGTTTGGTTAAGGATTGGATATTTTTTGCACATCAAATTTGAGTTCGTAAATTAATTATTTAAAAAATAACCAATTAAGGAGTTATTAAATGTTGTATGCGTGTACAACAATAATAAAAACCGCTTGTATTACACTATATATTTGATTTGGAAAGGATAAGGAAAGTGGAAAATAAATTGAAATTTCTCATGTTTTCATTCAATCTTTAATTTTCTGCTTTAAAATATTGGCCTTCTTCGAATTTAGCTTAAACTTTTACATAATAATTAAAATTTAGCACACATTTACATAGAAAGTAAGTTGCCATGCTCATTTTTTTAACTGCTTTATGCTACTGAAAATATTTAATGGCTTATTTTTTACAATTGACTCACAAACTTTTTAAATATTTTAATGACGGATGTGCTTTGGCTCTTCTTATGTACTAAATACAGTAGGAGTTTCAATGCTTGTTGGTTGATTTTTTTTTAAATTAATAAATGCTAGTAAATGTCCGTTAACAATTATGTATTTTAAAGATATATAAAAGGAGATATAACAGCGTGCGAATTTGTAACGTATACGTAAAGTACCATACAGCTCTTGCACAAAAAGTTACGTATACGCCCCATACTACAATGGCTCGTAAGCAGTTTGCTATAAGTGCTTTTTTGTTTGCCTCCAGGTTTATATAATATCAAATTAGTAAAAAAAAATGCGTAAATAAAATATAAAGTTTTTATTTACTATTATTATATGAAGCATTTATAGATTTTTAGAAAATACTTTATTAAATAAAATAAGGAATTAATTTTTTATTTAATAATTAATTAATTTGTTTATTAAATTTAATTATACTTGTGCTTAATAAAGCAATAATAATAAAATAAATGTAATAGTGTGCAGATTATTTCCATGACCTGACCAAGTTTTTGTTAAATTTTAAATAAGTAATTCAAACAAAATTTGCAGATTTTTAATTTGGTAAATAACTTTTACCCCAAATTGCAGCCAAAATACTTTTTTTTTAATACAAATAGGTCATTAATATTCCTTGCATACATTTACGCATTTCATTCATAATTTTTATACGCATACGCATACAAAACCTTCCACAAGCAAAAAAGAAAAAGCTTGCACACCAAGGAAACAACTATTTAATTTTTAATAGGCATTCAGTGGTATAATTTTCATTTTCATATTATGATGTGGCTGTTGACTCGATAAGAATAGCATTGCTCTACCAATGTCAGCTCACATGTACGTTTATAACTTTTGTGACGAGCCTCTGTAGACTTGCTTGTATATAACCAGTTAATGTTGGTGACTACGATAGAAACCGTACGTAAGTTTTAATTATATTACTGTACATATATGTACATGTACATATTTTTTTTACATAAAGATGTGCAAAAGTGTCGATGAAATTAAAATGCAGCGCGCACGATTCACACGCGTAGGCTGCTCACGTTCATATCGCTAACTAAGTAATAGCCCAACATCAGCAGTCGTCAAATATGCACATATAATAATAAGTTGCTTGGGTGGGTTGTCAGCAGTAGGAAAAAATGAGGCTGATACGTACGAAAGAACAATAGAGTGCTTTTGTATTACTGCTGGTAGGAAATTGAGGATTTGAAGAAAGCAAAAAATTTATATATTTAAAAAATAATAATAAAGGGACCAATAAGATTTTAAAAGAACTTCAGCAGAATCAGATAGGGGATAATATTTTATAAAACTGAGGGTATGTTGCTATTCTTCACTCTTTTTGAGTTGAATGATGATGCTAATGTGCTTTCTACCATCCCAGCGACTAACCACAGCAGTTTGCATAGCCTGAGTGTTGCTCGCGATCACCAGATGGCGCATCAAATAATTTTGTGATGAAATTAATAAAATATGTTTCTTCGGAAAATAGCTTAACTGAGCAGAATCTGCATAGCTGATCATCTAAGTCAATTGTCGTATAGTTCTGCCTTTAAACAAGGAAGTTCAGAAGTAAGAAAAAATGTCTCTCTACAACCATATATTAAACTCTATTGTCTCAGTGTAAAAAAGGGACACCAGTTGTACTATTCAATAGAAGGTCTTCCAATAAGTTAACACCCTTAAGGTTTAATTCTGCTTTTAATATTAGTAGCTTTTATTAATTTTTCTATCGCAAGCTTTTGTTTCCTTGTCATTGTCTTTACCAAAAGTGCTTTCGGGTTTTATCCCTTTTTTAGCTTTCACATCTAACCAAATTCATTAAATAAGATACCGTTTTAAAGTTAGCAATCAGCGCTATGTGACAATCATTATTTTAATGTGAATGAGGTTTTTCTTCACATAAATTTTTCATTAGCACATTTCAAAAAAAATTACCATTGTAGAATCGTATTTCTAATAATCCAGTTGGATTAAAATTCTTTTTTTACGAAAGATGCTTCATACTATATGTCTGGATCAATTTTTATATAATTCGAAATATTTGTTGTATTCACTCTCACTTTACTCTCTCTCTCTCTCTCTTCACTCTGTTACCTCTCTCGCTCTCTCTTCCCTCTCTCTCTTCAACTCATTTGCATTAATTTTGCACATATAATATAACAATTTTCGCCAACACATTGCAAAATACTTTTCTGCTACTATATGATAGTCAATGATACTTCATTGGTATGTTAACGGCAATTTTTTTTGTATTTATTACTTTTGTCGCAATTGTTGTCATTATATTCTGTGCGTCTCTCGCATATTTCAATGTCGCTCGGTGTGCGAGGAGCACTTATCAGCATTTGCATATATGCAAATAGGTATATAAGAAGATATATTTACTTATGTACATATATATATGCAATTCTCATCTTGTGCTGTTATTCCGACCGCCATGCTATTGTGACTATAATGACTTTATTGATGAGCATGTCAATGATTATGTCGATTAAAGGCTACAATATTTATTGCACATTACGTGTCGCCTACTGTGTGATCAACTGTCGGAAATTGCATTACAATGTAGGCGGGTGCAGTTGCAGCACGCATGTAAATATGCTCACCACTTTGTGTGTAAGAGTAAGACTATGTAGGTGTATGTACGCATGCATATCCACTCGTAATATGAAATTTTCGCACACACACACACACATCTACATATAAGTGAATTATAGTTGTGTGCGTGTGCGTAAGTATTTTCATTTTAGTTGGCATTTATGCATTATGCGCATGCATTTGTGGAATTTATTGTAATTTGTATCTAAGCAAAATTTACTGTAATATTGCAGCATAAATAATTTGAATTTAACTATAAATTTGTGATGAACATTTCATTAAATTAACAATTATTTTGCATATATAATTTACCTTTTAGAAATATATATATATATATATATGCATAAGTTGACTTGTAATAGTATTTAAAATCACGTTAGTTGTATCACGAGTCAATATCAAGTCACGATCAGGCCACAAAATGTGTATTGACTAGAATAAGACTACACTTATAAAAAGGCGGTATAAATTCAAAAAGTTCTAACTTCAACTCAAGTCCAACTAACTTAAAGTTGAACAACTTAAAATTGGTTAGACCTCTCTTTATTACACTTCTCTCTCAGTCTCTCTCTCTCTCTCTCTCTCTTTATCGAAACAGTTGCTAGATTACTGTAAATAGTAATTTAAAGCGTTTTGAAAGCCACTGGAACTGAAAATTGCAAAATATTCATTTCGTAGGTCATTCGGTAACATTTTTTAATAGGAATATGTCACCAAAGTATGGAAAGATTCGAAATATTATGCTATAACTATGTGGTATAAGTGAAACTAATTAATTGAGTTCTCGTAAGAGCGCAAATCACACCTAATGGTCAGTTCACATAAGATAAGTCGTTGTTCAAAGAATAGTGGATGATCTGGAAATAAAAATCTCAGCTAAGAAGGAGTTAGAAGGACCTGCAAGCATAACAAATGCCACCTGAGACCTTTCGACTTCCTTACTTTCGACTTTAATGGGAAAGTATATTATATAACAGTCTTCAATAATAATACAAGGTTAAGTTGGTTGATAAGGTTAATAATACAAGAGTTAAGTGCATGTGAATAGGTATCATAGAGCGCTAAAAAGACTCTGTTAACTCCACTGGTCTTCAAAAGACCTGTTCTTTCAAAAAAAAAGGTTAAATTTGAGTGAAAGAGACAAATGAATGTAACATTCCTTGAGTTAAAACTGAGAGATATTTTTTTTTTCATGTTTGCTTTTCACAAGCCAGAATGTAAAATATTAAGTTATAAATAATGGTAGTAGTGGTACGGCACAAGTGGTAGTTTCCTATGAAAGCTATTGGCATGCATATTTTCAGTATTCTGCCGATGTAAAATTGTCAAAACAGAATAATTTATTGGTTTTCAAGAACCCTAAATATTCACAGGGAAGCATCAGTATTAAGGCATGACATACACTCCTATTCTGGGAGCCACAACGAAGCCTTATTATTCTTATATGTGTTTTAATCATTTCTAAGTATCCACTTAGATTTCAGATGAGTCTTTAATATGAATACCAGCATTCAATAATGAAGTCTTGATCCAAAAGCTTCACAGAATATAATTGATTTGAAATCAGAAGGTATGCTTAGAAGCACCTCAGTTCAAACAAATAAAAGACGAGAAAAAATTTATTCACTCTTTGATTGCTAAACCCACTGCTATATTCCTCTCTAAAGCTTTGAGGGCCTTCCATTATAAATGATCTATATTTTGTGTATTCTCGTTGATTGCTTCTTTTTTCTAAACACGAATTTGTTATCTTATCACATTAGGCTCTGCATTTCATCCATATTTAAATCCGTGATTGAACTGAAACTTATTTGCATGGTCTCGCGAAAAAATTCTATAGACTTTGAAATTATTTGTAGGTAAGCTGAATACAATTGATAAGTGGTTAGAATGGTAGAAAATTCACCAGAAGAAAGCATGCTAGCAATTTATTTAAGCGTTTGAGAAGTATACATGCTTGCTATTAGTCGAATGAAATGAATGAATCGAATGAAAATGATGAAACGGAAAAATTTCACATGAAAGTATGCTTTGTAATAGTCAAATATCAATAAATCATCAGTAAAAGCAATTAATTCAGCAAACATTCTTGAAAATGCAGCAGCAATTTCTTAAATATAATAATTTCTTGAAGTATAAACTTCATATGCGCCTAAAACTGTACCAGCCTTCATTTGCATTTGCATTTGCATTTGCATTTGCACACAGCCACAAAACTACATATCGTTTGAATTCCCCGAACATTAATCAGACGTGAAGTGCTTTGACAGTGGCTGTGACAACTGAAGCTGTGTGTTAGTCTCACAAGGCATACTCACACACACGGACACACGTAAACATGCTTTTGCACATAAACACAACTGCAATGCATGTGTCATATTCATCCCCTCTAGTAGCTTCCACAGATATTTTGAATTTCTTGACATGGTGAAATCGATATGAGCACACCGAGTAAAGCATATTTACACGCGTGCTCACTTACACGTTCAATCAAAATATGTCACTCACACAAACACACAAACAAATGCACACAATCCTAAAAGCTTGTAAATGCACTGTGACAAATAGACTGGGAAAATATTTTAATACTTTACTATTTATTGGAAAATTGAGTGTATAAACCGCACATGAATAAATAAAGGAATAAATATGGGATCTGTGTCATTCTACGCAGACTAAAAGTATGCTATGAAAATTGCTGATTGCAAAAACACACGCACACAGTTACTCACATCACATCACATGAACACTCGCATACAAATATTGTTGCCACCCCCAACCGACCCGACACCAATTAACTAATAAATCAATCACATTTTCGCAGTGATTGGGATAAAGTGTGGGAATTATGAAATGTGTAATATGAAACTTTAATGATACTCTTCACTAACACCAAACGCAGTATTTTACATGTATACTTTCAGGCATTACATTTCATTAGCAGCTAAGTACCTTAACGCATGTAGCATGACGCTGAAATTTTGAGATTTTTTTTTACTTTTATTTATTTCAATTTGTTGCGAAATTATGCCGGGAAGTATCGGTAAGCATATAAATTTGCACAAGATGTGAAGGGGCGTGTTCACTGTGGCATAGATAAGCTTAAAAGCGAAAACACACACGTGCGCTCAAGTTACCCCACAATGTACTCATAATATATACACACATAATATTCATACAGCCATACTTGGTGAAATGCATTTGGATTGGTGTTAGCATATTCACTTTTGAAATTTCACTCGCTTAGGAACTTGAATATGCACGCACCTTTATGTATATGTACCAAGTGCGTATAACCTAGCAAACAACAATAAAATTGAGTTGATCAATTTTATAAAATTAACTTCCGCCGTATTTAGAAGCAAAACCAGCAGTAGGCAGCTGGTCACACAGAATAAGCTTTTATGTTTCTTGTTGTGGCCGATCATATAGCCAGTGCCAAAACTAGGGCTCGTACTTTTTTTTTTTTTTTTTGATAACCGAAAAGTCAAGACTGAGAGTTTTAGACTTATTGTTATTCAAAGCTTCATAAAATGATCCAACTGTGACCCCAAATATATTTTCGTCCGTCATTTCAGCCTAAAAGCTCTACTGGGGTAGAATTTAATAACAGCTGAAGGCACCTCCATATCGCCGGTATTTATGAACCATGAACAACAGCGCCATCTATAGAGTAAATTGCTTTCCCATCTGTCTGTAGATCCTTCAGCGCAGACAAAAACACCTTTCTTACCGTAATCATCTTGGAAAAATTAAGTAATAACGATATCCCCCTACCGCCCACATAATTATATATAATTCTTCAAATATGAAGTCAGAACCAACATAAACGAAAAGTTTATTGGGAAACCTGAAATCGAAAAAATGATATGCGCTAACTTGCTTGTGTATGTGTTCACATACGTGTAGCTAAGAGTACTTAGTGGGTTTCCATGCGCTGGTGGATTCCAATGTCAATGCAACGTTTAGCTACTCGAAATATTTTAAGTACTTTTCTCATAGATTGTGGATTGCTTTTTCCGCATGGGATTTTTGCTTTATGCTTTATTGCAATTTTCCTCCCAATGTTTTTTTTTTGTCTGTTTATTGCATGTCGCAACTGTATCCTTGAAATAAATAAGGACTTTAAATGAGATGAACCGTACGTCATCCATATCGAGCTTTATATATGTATATAGCAACCATATATACATAATGTGGATGGGTTTCAGTATATAACTTTTGGT
The DNA here is from genome assembly GCA_021498325.1 of Bactrocera minax. Classification (NCBI taxonomy): domain Eukaryota; kingdom Metazoa; phylum Arthropoda; class Insecta; order Diptera; family Tephritidae; genus Bactrocera; species Bactrocera minax. The sequence goes on from JAKEEE010000023.1 coordinate 1,811,742, forward strand.
GTATGCGATTTGAAGTGAAATATAAATCCTCATTTGATGTTTAATGTAAGAACCCAGTAGTAAAAACAACTGAGATAGTTCAGCGTGTACTGAGACATAGTTACCAGAGCCCCGGTAAAAAGGCAAGGGATTTGAATTCATGGAACACTTTACTAATGTGGGATAACATAAATGAGTATTTTACAACAGCAGTTGAGCTTACTTACATAAGTATATAGAGATTTTCAACAGCCCTAACCTTGCGCTAAAAGCTGTACTATGTTTCGAGTATGTTATTCACTGCCAAGGTATTAGTAAACCATGCCATTATTTTTATTTTAAATGAATATTAAACTGAAAAAAATGTGTATGAGAAGTACAAAAAACAATTTATTTTTCTATTAATTATTAATTTTTTATTCCATATAGAGTCTCATTACTTAGACAGGGGAATATTTAAAGCCTCTTTTATGTCTATCTGTGAACATTGAATACTTTGACATTTATTATTCGATGTAATAAGTTAGGCAAGCTTTGGAAACTTCTCAAGCCCTATGGACACTTTTCTTTTTGCATTTGTATATTTTTGCAACGAGTTTGTGTTCTATAACAACTAATTTTTCGCCACCATGTCACCTTCAGATATCGTTGCCTACATCTGGGCATATTTCACTCAAGTCGTACACCTAATCTCAGTACTAGTACTGAAAAGATTCTGCTCATTTTCAATAAATTATTAGGAAGGATTTAATTTTTATGTTTATATTAATAAGTTGAAGCCCATCAGTATATTTCGGCATATTTTATTCGAGGCGTACGTCCCAATAATTGCTATAGAGCTTATGTAATGATAAACGCAATGTATGTATGATTTTCTATTTTATTTTTATTGACTTATCACTGAAATGAAAACCTTATAAAATTTATTTTCCTTCGGTTTATTCAATAAAAGACACATACCTAATATATTAAGCTTTCAAATACCATCAGCTTCAACTTATTCTATTGTTTCAATTTAATTATATTATATTTAATGCAATCTGTATTATATTATTTTTTGTAATTCACTAAAATAAATTTAAAATATTTAATAATTAAAATTTATTAATTATTCATATTTTTCATAAATTCATATAAATAAATCTAATAAAGTATATTAAAAGTATACATTTGTCTATATTCGGGCGTATTCTATCAAAGTCACACACCTCATATCTTACACATAATTAAATAAGTATTTTTAGAGAAGTATCACAAATTAATATAAAATTCAATATTTAAATTACATTATTTAAATTACTAAATAAGTATAAAAACGAAACAAAAAGTTTAGAAAAAGATATATTTCTTTAGATTATTAATTTTACCATTTACTATTATATTTTTGCTTTGTTTGCCGTCTCTTCTCTCAATATAAATTACATTCTATTAAGGGCTTTATATTTTACTTTATTCTCTTCACGCCATTGCTCACCACCTCAACACCACCACTTGTTGCAAAAAATTTCGTTTTGCTTGACTAAATCTGGGCTTTAGTTTATTTATTTGGCTTGAAGATTTTTTCCAACATTCGCATATTTTTCGTATTTTTCAGACAAAAATATGTATATTCTAATGAATACAAATATATATACATCTATGTATTCGAAAGGAATTAGGCTATGAGTTGTTATGTTTGTCCCACAAATCCCTTGGGGCATTTGCACTACGCATGGATCAGACGGACTATTGCGCAAAATTAGAAGAAGCTTTAAATCCTTGCACACGCACACACACTCATACATTAATACCTATGCTTACACTAACTCTTACGTAAGAGTATTAGTAGGCGGCGCACTGTGCATGCTTGCGTCGTGTTGTGCCTGGCTCGAGTGGTCTCCAGGGCCAAGCAAATATTTGTACCGCATGCATGTATATAAATAACTAAACTTTTCTTCCCTTTCTTTGTTTTTATTATACACAAAGCTCCGAATACGAGTATTTTGTTGTTTCGAATTTTTCTTTCAATTTCGTTTTCCAGCTTATTTCATTTCATTTTATTTCACTGCTGCTTTTTCAGGAATTGTATTTTGTACTTAAGCCTTTGGGCGCTGGCAAAAACTTTTCCATTTCTTTCTCATGTGTTCATATGTTCTCGTTTTTTGGTACATTGTTTATCTACTTTATGTGCTTTTGTATTTCCACTCGCTCTTTGACCGCTTGCTTATGCCATCTTTTTGTTTGTAATACTTGTTTTTTACATGCGGGACTTTGCAATATTCATTTAAAATATTATAAGTTTATATTGTTTAATTTTTTAGTTGCGTCACAAATTTGTTGCATATTTTTATACGTAAGTCTTTATTTATGTTTCGCAACAAATTTCAGATTTTAAATTTTAGGAAAATCACCAGCTTTGTAGTACCAACTCCAAAAAGTACGCTTAACAGCATTCCAAATCCCAAAAGTAGGCAAACACAAAATGTAATAGGAAAGATACGTAAATTAACCAATCGCAGTTTCGAGCCGATTCACGATTCAAAAGCCACCTACATTTAAAATTAATAATTCCTATAATTACTTATATTCACTAAAAATAGCAGCTAATCAACATTATAAATGCATTTTTAGCATTTTCAAACAGTAGAAACTGATATAACCTTATTTAATATTTACAGCACTTAATTGTTGCCTACATATGTGCGCGGCGCGGCGACAGCTGTTTTTAATCACCAACTTCGAACATGAAAGCGCCATAAAACTTTCAACATCACATTATTTCACAGTGTGTGAATTCACTGTACATGACTGCAGGCTGACATGTATCAAGAAGTTATAAAATGTCCATGTTGAATGCCCATTAAAATCTGACAGACTATTCTATACAGTTAAGCAAGAAGATTTGGCGAAAGTGTACGGACTACCAGCAAAAACTCTGTATCGAAGGCACTGTAAACTTTTAATAGCAAATGTCATTGAAAAAAACTAAACTACAACACGTCAATGCAAGAAGATTGCATGTATTTGCGCCTAAAAGTGCACTGCATTAAGTACAATGGCAAAAAAAGTGTAAAAAAATGCTTAAAGCCGGGTTCGCTGAACTCATAGAAAACGCGAAAGGAATGTACATTTTTGCAGAACTTGCTGTGAAAACATGAAATAGAGTAGCCGACATGTAACGCCTAAAAGCAGACACTACTTTTTAGCCATTTGGTGCAAACGTTTACAATGGCGCGCATGTTGCTTTGTTTCCGTGGCTTTTTATTTACGCTTTTTTCTTTGCGAATGCATGCCACCACTTCACAATCACGACACGACGACAATAAAAGTTATGTTGCGCTGAAATGTAGACTACGGAAAAAATTCCGCCTGTACAAGCAACTAGCTGATATATACGCTTACTCGACAACAATGTGCGCAGCTTGCTTGAAGAATAGTGGAGAGTAGTTGGCGTTAGACGTGATCAACGCTTCAATGTTGTTTTAAGCAAATTTTGTAACGCAAACAATGGAGTTTAAAATTTTCAGGTTTTTTCAGAAAGCTCTCGCCTCTCCTACTTTGAAGTCAAATGCTAGACTTTTATCTAATTCGCCGCAATCAGCAGCAATGTTCCGGCGATGGAGATAGGCGTCTAAATGGTGTGAAGCTTGATAGTATAAAGTGTCATTTTAGTTGGCAACTCTGCGATACTGTTACGAGTGTCATGAGATTTACTTTATATTTTTTATTTCGCTGCTAAACGCTGTAATTGTTGGGAGAGAGTTAAAATATGCGCAAAAATTTATTGTATCTTCCAAATAAATTCTTGTTTCTATCTTTTTTTGTCTCAATATGAAATATTCTTCCCTTTCTACCTTTGAGCGCTCGAAAGTATGCGTAATATATTATTATGCCACGCTGGATTTATGAATTTGAAATTATTACGATATGTGTATCACATACCATCACATATTTGATCAGATCAGTGCTATATCAGTCTCATATTAAGTCCTAAATGCTTTGAGAAACATTCATACCTTATTTAAAAGTCATAACGTTTGAGCTTTTCTACATTCATGTTTAGTGGAACTAAGCCCATATTCAACTCTCATTCTCTTTTGCTGGACAGATGTTGAATGCCAAAACCTGAACAACTTTGGTATGGTGCTCCGGCTTAAAGTTTTCTGCTTTCCAAACAATGGATTCAAGATTTTTGCATTGAATAAAGCTTTGAGATTTATAAGAGAATTTGATGATCACTGTTTTTTATCTCTTGGGTTCGAGAATAATTTTCCCTAAAAAATATTTTTCAGAAAACCAGTTAGTATAAACGTTGAAGACCAAAGAATGCACCTCAAGCGTGTATTTGGTCAATTTGAGTTCCTCTGGTAGTTCAGCGAATACTAAAATTTGGCCTTAGAGGGATATGAATCAGTTTGGGCTTGGATAGTGTTTGAAAATTCAATGAACTGTAGGCCGAAAAAAAGCATTTATGCGAGCAATTAAGAAACTTCGCTTTTGACGAAAGCCACTTTTCTCTCGGTGACTATATTCACAAGCAAAACCACTACTTTTGGAAACTGGAAAATATATGCGACCCCAGAGGAGCCAATTTGCTTCAAAGAAGTTGATAGGGAATCCCTCTTTTAAGTTCTCTGACTTTTCTTCAGTGTACACCTCATTGTACCTTTCACGTGTTTCTTCATCCTTAGTTTCGAATTCTTCCTGCAGAATGACAGAATAAGGAAAATAGAATAAAGCGTAGAGGACACAAATTTCTCAAAACAGGTTCTTTTAAAATCTTTTAAAAGATTCAGTGAAGGATGAATTCCCACTAACTCCTCCCCTTCTGAAAAAAAAGAAACTAGCTTTGATTGTAATATCAGAGAGAATAGAAGAGCTAAGGGTCTGACCCGTTATTTATATAATATTTACAAATTCAAAATCTGTGGGTGCTTTGTCTTGTGAGTGCTTTGTATGTGATATTCTAGTAGTCCTTCGTACTCCAAAATTTCAATACAGTTGTACATCTCAGAAAAATCGCAAACTGCATTCATATGAAACACTTCAGCAAATAAATTGTATACAGACCACTTAGACATTCATGTTAAGAAACAATAACTAAACGCCTAAAATCACACAACACTTACTGCCCATTGACTAGGCGTAAGCGGTACTCAGCCACACAAATGCATAAAAAAGCACTAAAACACTAAAAGCCAAGTTAGTAAGAGTAGCGAGTGTTGTGAGAAAAATGCAAAACTAAAAGCAAATGCCACTCATTAAATAACCTAAATGGAATTCCTGAATGCAAAAGCGCAAGCCTACGTCTGTGCGTTTATTTATTTTTTTTATATTTTTTTCAACGCATGCAGCATTTTCCATTTCTATTTTTGCGCTGGAACTGCTCAGCGAACGGTTGGCGACCGAGCTTCTTTCGCTGTCGGCGCTGTTCTCCTTCTGCGTTGCATACTTATAGGCGTGCAAGCGTCGTAGCCACTTCTAACACTCTATAAATCTTGTGAACGAATCCTTGAGCGCTTGCATTGCGCTTATACATACACACATATACATACGCGTATATACAGTTTGTTGCAGCTCTCATTTTTCGTTTCTTTCTCTTATCCTTCGTTGCGGATTTTATTTTTTTTTTTTTTCATTTTGAAAGATTTTAATTATAAGCACATGTGGAATTTCGCCTACAATCGCCTGACAGTTTATAATTGTTTTTGTGCATATGCAGCATTTGACTAGTGACTGTTGCATGCAACACTTGAAGCAATGCTCGTGGCAATTCACTTTGATGATCATGCAGTATTCATGATATAAATGAAAAACCATCGTTAAAGAAAAACTCCATTAACGATATTTTTGTGATGACCATGAGAATAAGGATTGAGAAAATGGAAGTAATGATTAATCATTATATTTTCCTATCCTTTCCTTTTCATGTTAAGGTAATAGATATATATATTTTTTAACCTTGGAAGGCAACGCCGATACTGAGTGTCTAAATGTCTGAATTCGAACCATTCAGGACTAGTCAGGACTGATACAAAAAATATACCGAATGAGAAAAAAATAACCGAACAGTGGATAGAAAGTGTTTCAAACAACAGTAAAATAATTTCATGGCCAAGTTATTGTGGGTACCAGTACTTAATTAAAAACTTTGTGAGTAAAAGTTAAAAGGATTGCACGTGCCTCGAAAAGCCAGCTTGATACACTTACATATTACTAAAATTTTTTTTTTTTTTTTTTTGGTTTTTAGTTTATTTATTTTTTGTAGTTTTTTAGGAAACTTATATATTTAATAATTGTTTAAGATTGTTCTCTATTTCTGGGTATGTCTTGATCTTGTGTATATTCTGAGTAGGGTAGGCTTTTATTGACTTATTTGGAGTAAACATTTTACAAAAATTTATAGAAATTTTGTAAATATAATTTTATTTTTTAGGTCATTATCAATTCTTGTATTTACCGTTAAGTCAATATTTCAAAAGTATACTAAAAATTTCAGAAGAGTTGCTCCTCTGCTGTAGGCTGTATTCTATGACTTTAAACCGATTAACCGCGAAAATTTTTTTTACTCGCATTAGTGTTTGACGAATTAGGTATTCTGCCTAATATTCACATTTTTGAACGCAGATCCCTAAACTGAGTTATTACGTCTCCATAGCAACACAGGTTATTCGTTTCATTCTTGACTAATTCGAACACTAAATGAGCTTACTCAAAGCAGATCATCACAGTAGTACTTTCAAAAGGAATTTGAAAACTTTGCTAAGGATCTTCGTTTGAGGCCGATCTGTCAGTCAACTAAAACGAAAGAGCTCTATTTAAAAGCTTTCGGATTAAAGCTTTCTTTGTGCTTTTATATTACTCTGGAATCTTTTTTGTAATGCCGACATATCTACATATAATATCTATTTAATTCTCCAACTTTCATAAAATCGTCCTTTAATTTTCAAGCGATCAGACTTTTTACAAATCTCATGGTCGTTATTCTATATGTAAACCTCATACATCATCGCTTTTACTTCGCTTGCCTACTTGTTACCAACAACACTTTCCATATTGCTGATTAGTATTGTTCAAGAGCACAAACGAACTTTTATTATTGCATTTATGCGCCGCCTTTGAGCACTTCTTATAGAATATTTAGTTACCATGAAGGAGGAAGAAAACCAAATGACTCAAGCTTCAAATGAAACAAACTTGCATATTTCTCTGCCTCACTCTTTGCAACTGTAATTTCCACCGACAAACTCGCATACATACATATATATGAACTATATGACAGTAAAATAAATATAAAGAAACTTCTAGCTGTTTAATAATACTTCCTACAACCTCGTGAGTAAGTGAACCAAAGGCGTAAAAAATATGTTTTTCAAGTATTTGCATGCATTGTATACTCACAGGCTGTAATGTCACGAGGGTAGAATGAAAAGTCATTTCGTCAATTTCGTCATATTTTTTACTCTTTCTTTTAATGATTTATTTCTCATTTTCCTTCAAAAAGTGGACCCAAAGTTCCTTCTATTTCCAAATCCTAAAAAGCTCGACGATGAGAGCTTTGGGTGAATTAAAAATTTATGAAGAGAACCTTAAGAAAACTGTAACCGGGGACTAGTGAAAAATTGCAAAATCTCCTCAAGGCTCCATAATTCGAAGATAATAAAATTTGGCTGGAGAAATTCTTGAAAATTCTCAAATAGACAAAACCTTTAAGTATTTCGATAGCCAAGTCGCACTGCTATCACTATATCGCACTGCACTCCTATTTACTCTAAAACCTTGAAAATTCCAGGTTCGATATCGAAAACATTCTCTAATCATAAACTCACGGCTTTGTAAAACTTCCCTCACAGTAGGTGCTCGCCTCATATTAACCAGCAACAATGTTTTGTTTCTTTTTCTTCACAGCATAAAACTTTGTTGTTGCTTGCACCTAAGTTCTTACAAGTCGGCAAAATTCTTTAATTTGCTTGCCAAAGCCAGTAACTTCAAGATGGTGGGATTACAAAGCGGAATTGAGTTATAAGTTATAGCAGTGGCCAGAGCCAAAGGCAATGTAGTAGCGATTTCAACGTCTGCCATATCGATATATGTACGTGGTGTGTTCAAAAAATAACGGGAATTTTCGTTTTTTGAAAAAAATATTTATTCCTTCGTCTACATTAATGTTGTCGCCTTCAAAATAGTTTCCATTCGATATTATGTACTTATGCCAGGCGCTTCTTTCAATCGTCGAAACGCCTCTCAAACTCGATTTTTGGGATAGCCCTTAGCTCTTTCAGCGATGCGCTTTAAATGTCATCTATACTTGTAAAACGACGGCCTTTAAGGTTCTTTAATAAACTTTACTTTTGGAAATAGGAAAAAGTCACACGAAGCCATGTCTGGTGAATATGGAGGCTGGGGCATCGTTACAGTATTGTTTTTCGGCAAGAATTCACGAACAAGCAACGAAGTGTGACCAGAATTGAGCAAAAGCGAGCAAAAGCCATGAATTGTTTTTCCACAAATCCGAGCGTTTTTTCGGATTGCTTCATAATGACTACGTTGAACTTGTAGGTAGTACTCCTGATTGACCGTTTGACCGTTTGACCTTGAGGCAAGAATACATGATGCACTATACCATTAAAGTCGATGAACAATCCCGTTATTTTTTGAACACACCGCTTACATATTCGAATCAGACCAACAACAACAAATTGAATGTTTGAAACAAATTTGATGGTTGTTTCAACTCGATTCGTATAACTTTTGGTGAAGGACTGCCTCTGCTGCTACTGCTGCTGCTGATGCTTCGACTTCAGGAGTTTTTGTCACTCGTCATACAGTTTTGGAGACGAAAACTTTAATAACTTTTGTTAAAATTTTATGTTGTGTATTTAAAACTTTATGAACACCGTTAGCTTACTTTTGCGGTACTGTTACATTTAGTTTTAGTCGTGTGCTGTGAAATTTTAAACCTTAATATTGCTGTTATGCAGACTTAATGTTTGTAGAGTGGGTGTGGGTGTCCTCGGGGGGAGTTTTTTTTTTTTGCCTATATTCCTACTTAAGTAGCACGACGACAGCTTTATTCCGGAATTATCCTCTTTCAAATATTATATTTGACAATTAGTATCAATTAATAGTTCAGAATGGCTCTGGGTTATTTTTAAGTTTGTACTCCCACAACTGGGAGTGTGGATGATTGTATGAGATTTAAGGTAGGCCGCGTTAGATTGGACCAATTTAGTTTATTTTGGATTAGATAAGATTGTATAAGCTCGCATTAGATTATATTAGCTTACATCAGATTATTTTAGATCAAATTATGAGATTACTTTAGAACAGATAAGATAGGCCTGGGTCATATTAGAATAGAACTGATTATATTAGATTATAATACACCATATCACATTAGATAAGATTAGACATGTAAAAATATGTTAGAACAGATTAAATTTAGGTCTATTAGATGAGTCGGAGTTGACTTTTGAGACCAAACAAGTATAGCAGGCATTTCTTATGAATTACGTGCTCTTTATAGCGATGATGTCTGTTTTGCAATTGTAGGCGCTAAATATTAGTTATAGTGAATCAAACACGTTCTTTCTGGGAGTCGGATCACCATTATTAACGGAGAAAAGCTTGAGAAGCCTCACGAAACTCGAGTAACCTAACAAAGTTGCCTCCGGGACATTGTTGTACCGTTCAGTCGCTCCCTCTTACCATTTCCCTTTGTATGTCAACTATTCATTTCCTAAATCCACCAATAGATGAATTCTATTAAAACTCGTCTAAATCAGGTTCGTATATATAATCCACGATAACCTTCACATTCCGTTTTCAGAGTTCTGAACTGTTTTTGCCAATATTGAAAAGTTTCTTTCGGAAGTTTGGTTTGTTTTCTATCTTTTCCAAGTGGCAAAATTATTATTTTCTCTTTCATCTCCACAAAGCCCTTCCTATCTTAATTACGTGCAATTTCCATGAAGGGCTAAAAGCAATGTAATATAACCTGTGGTGTGCGACTATGATAAAGCGGAGACATCCACTCATGAACAAAGTACATGGCTATTGATATTTATTGTTTTGGAAATTGCTATTGAAAGAAACTGTAAATTTTTGCTGACGTCCGATCTATTAGGATTATGAAGAGAAATATTTTTTTTTATATAATTATTAGTAAACAGTAATTATTAGCAATCAAATGTTTACCACATTTTGTCTCGAAATATGTTGATTGCTCTCAAAACGTGTTAGGGTAAATGACGTTTTCGGAGAATATATTAACTGACTTTTATATCTTTTTATATTGAAAATAATGAAATGAAATAATGAAATAATGAATAATTGAAATATTTATATATAAATGTTTATATTTTTTTTTTATTTATTTAGTACTTTAACCAGACAGTTTGCCTAAGTAAATGCATAACTGGTTAACTTGAGACCGCTGCAAGACTCTTATTAAGAATTTATTGACTTTAACCGTATAATGTAGCATTTCCGAACTCAATAACCCTTTTCCCTGCATACAAATACTAGTGATGTGTATGTTTGCTCATTAAATATTTACCCATTAACTGCTTTCGTAAGTAGTTCGTGACTGGCAACTTTCCTCTATGCTATTTTATAACGCAAACACACACATACACCAGTACCACTTAATGGCCTGCTTCAGAGCTTATCATATTTCAAATATCGCAATTTTAGGTCAAAGATTTAGCAAACGAAAAAAAAAAAAATCACTTCACCTTATCAACCTTACGGTTGAGAGACTAAAATTACGGGACGTTTCGCTTCTATTGCCTTTATTGCCTCTCCTTCTTCAATTCCTTTCACCTTTACAGGCGAATCGTTATAAAATATGTTTTCTTATTTTATTCCTTGTAGCAAATATATTTTTGGCAGACTCCTGCAAATAGGCAAAGTTCCTAACAGGCACACACACATACACACGCCTACACGCCTACTAACTGTACATTTTCACATTTGCTTAGTTTGCACATTTTCGACTAATTTATGTTGCACGATTACTTCACGTTGTTGCCACTTAAAGTTTCGGCCTTACACTTCCCTTCGTTTGTTTATATGTATGCCTTGCTGATTGTTGTATAACAGTTTATTAAGTGGTGTGTGTAATTGTCTATATGTGTAGGTAACTTTATACAATATACGTTTTTAATTTGCCAACAGCAGTTGTGGCAATATATACGAAGAAAAGAGGTTGTTGCATATTAATCGACGGAAGTGTGAAGGCACTCACTACTATGTGTATGTATTTGTGTGCATGTGTGTGTATTTGCATAAGTATTAGAGCGATCTGATATTGATTTTTCATAAATCGCATGTGTTCACAAATATTGCAGCTAGAAGTCAATAGGCAACCACATAGATACACACCAACACACACCTTTATATTCATACGTATCAATTTCTTATGGTATAATTACTAACATATTTGCAATATATATTTTATATATACAGAAGCAGCAATTTCGGCACTTTGAAAGTTGATTACTAAGTTCTTATATAACAGGCAAGGGGGTTTTATTAGCGCAGCAACCGAATGTAATATTATATGATTTCGAAATAAGTCGATTAAAGGCAAATGTGTTCACACACCCACAAATTGTAGCGAGCGTGTAGTTGCGCACACATATAAACGTGTACATCTATACGAATATAAGTAGAATGTAATTAATGAAGAAACAATTGGCGTTAATTAAATATTTTATAATACCAGCTTTCTGAAAGTGCTATGAACAGCTAAGGACAAAACTGAAAACGCGTTCGTTGACCTTCCCACTCACTCTTGACTTTATGTAGGTTTCTATAAATTATTATACCCGGTAGGTGCCGCTGATATCGGAATACTTAAAAACCTCTTATATATTGTCCAATTCGTGTGACTTTTTGCAATTACAAAAGAAATAAACTCATAAGGAAATCAATATTCAGAACTAAAAATATTTGCGTGGTCTAAATTAAGGAAACTATCCTAATATTTAGCAGGGAATTGCCGATACGCAATTGGAAGAGTGAAAAGTGGTTTGATACTTTCCTAATAGCGGGAAAAATAAGTAATGACAATTATTTTTCAGTCACTTGTACGAAACAAAACCCTCTTCAGTATCCCCCTTCAAATAAGCTGCAGTTCGCGCCTATCCCTTAAGATCTTATGGTATTGTTAAGCCTTGTAAATTTAACAAACAAAGACAGTATATCAAGAAACCTGCCTCAAGCATACCATCTCTAGCATACCTATTATAACTAAAATATTAATTACATCCCTAAAATCTATTTTCAGTTACATTGCTTTTCGCTGAACTGTTCACTCCGAAGCACTTTCTGTTGGTACTTGTGTTTCGTATCCTCTTAGTGAAAAGTAGACCGTCAGAGAAGCCTGCTTCGATCGTTCATTGTAATTTTCTGTGTGACCTTGACCGACTAGCTCTCAGTTAAACCTCATTCTAATATCCCCAAAAGCTTTAGATATCAACTTTTGAAGGTTCTCTGTCCATAGAGGTTCTGTTACCTATCGCTATGCCTCGGCCCTAAGCCGAGACCTAAGCTACTAACACGACCACCGCATAATAAACTGGCCACAACTGCCAACGAAATGATTAGCTAACCTAAAGCGGAATGCAAAAAGCTAGTTGATAATTGAGTTATAAAATATATTCCGACTTATAGATTATGCAGCGTTATCACTCAGTACGACCGGCGAATGAAAAAATTCACAAACTGCATCGTAGGTCATTTTCCATAACCCAAAAAATAAGTTCTCTTAATAAATGTAGCCTACGTTCAGGCGCGCTGAAAAAAAAGTATTTTTGCTTAACTCCTTCTGACTGATAAATGATAATTTTTTTAATGAAATTTTAACTTATTGAATATAGCATATTGAAAACTTCAGCCCAAAAATACTTAAACAATAACCACTTCCGCTCCCTTGCCGTTTCCTCCAAAACTTATTAGTTTCATGGCCACTTTTTATGATTTTGTGTGTCGTTTTGGCTAATTTACACATACTCGTGCATAAATGCGGGCCTTAGGGGACTTTCGAGTAATAAGGAAATAGCTGAATTTGCAAAGAAATTTAAGTGTGTAGTTAAAATTTATAGACCATTTAATTCTATTGTGAAGAAGCCATAAACATTTATTATGTGTATATTACAACAGCTGGGTAAGAGCACTGAATTTCTGAAAGAAAAACTATATAAAAAATGTAGTGTTGGAACTTATACACCACGATTTTTTGCCAATTTCATTGGTTAAAGAAGAGCAATAACAGTAAAGGACAGAGAACTTGATGTACCATACCTGATCGCACTTATACAATATAACGCAAGATAAACGCCATCTATTGGAAACATAATTGATTCAAATATGGGTTTTCATAGTTTTCATAGCGTTTCCACTCGCAAGAGTCCAGAATAGTAGGGAAACTAGTAAGATACCATTATGAAAAATAACGCACAAAAATATATACAAACATATATATGAATATATATGATATATGAATTTGTATTAACCAGAGATACATATAATAAGCATTTCTTTTCGATAAGCGGCCACAAAAAAAAAATATAAAAACTAAAGTAAATTTAAAAATATTCATATATGCATGTATTCATAAATTATTTGTGAATAAAAACGTACTTTCACACATACGTATGTATGTGTATGTAGACTTCAACATTTCTACCCATATTGAATGAGTTGAAAAGGGTTTAATATGAATTGAAAGAGTTTAATATGCTTTGCGGTTTGTACTTTTGTATTAAGTGAACTTATATAAACATATAAGTATGCATGTATACGCAGTTCATGCGCCAGTTGCACCTACACACACAAGTAGAGTGTATACATACATTTGCATTGCATTAATATATCAGACTTGAAAGGTGAAAGGAAAGTGTAGTTTATTTAAATCTGTAGCTCTCAATACTCCATGTTCGATAAACTGCCGTTGCAACACATTCATAGAGGACAATGCTGTCGACAATCCTGAAATATTGCAACAAAAATCAGGATTAAATTATGTCGCTGCGAAAGTGCATGACTTTTATTACGCACACACACACACACACACACACAAGTTCACTCATAGTCACTTAATTTAAAATACACAAATCATTCCTACCCTCGCTGCAATGTAACAGAGTGCAACAAAGTGTCCACTTACAGCGAGTAATACTGTAGGAAAATTTTGTATTTATGTGGTTGCTCAGAATTGATGGAACTAGTTTGCTTTGGTTAGTCAACAGTTGAACTACTCGTGCAACTAGTTTGATTTCGTTAGTCAGCAGTTGGAAAATTTGCGAGCTAAGATCCGCAATGAATCAGCAGTTGTCTTTCTTTGTTAGTTTCGAGCAAGTGCACAAGTCAAAACGCAGAATTAGTTTATTTCATATATTTTTTGTGGAAGTTTGAACTGCTGAATATATAACACCAACAATAAAAGTAATTGTCTTGTGGGTTATAACATATTCCTGCAAACCTTAAGACCCTGCAGGAAATTTGAATGACAACGAAAGGTTTGAAGTTTTAAATAAACAATGGTTAAGGGTATTTACGTTGTAGTCAGTTACAAAAACAATATTTTTCTAGTTTTTATATAATTTATTATCACATAACTTTTTCCCCTTCATATGTAATAATGGTTTTTTAATGATCATAGTAGAACGCTAGAATTTTTTTTTAATTTTACAATTGAGTTTCTAATTTCTTTATAATTTTTATATGTTTTCTTATATCATCATGTTATTACTATTTTTTTTAATTTTTAACAGCCATTAATTGTTTATTTAACTAATTTTCAAAAGAAATTTTTATTAATTTTTTTATTTAATATTGAAAATTTTCTATGTATTACAATTTAGTATTCATTATCTACTTTTCTTTAAGGCATTACCTTTCCTAATTTTCACCCACACATATTTTTTCAAGGCTTTGGTTTTGAACTTGTACATATTTATGAACTTTGAACCAAGTACTCTTCTTCCTTCGATGGCTTTACTGGCTCATATACGCTTAGTTATAAACACTCATTTGCTGCGTTTATATGCTTACCATCTATATATCGCTGTGTGCTTTACATTTGGTCTAACTTAGTTGCTTACAACACTCTTCTTCCATTTCGCTTACAAGCTACAACCAACATGACAAATATTTCAATTTGTGGTCTGCTTGATTCATCAATGAATTTATTGATGGGATAGTTTCTGTACTCGAAAGGGGCGTTGTTACATGCCACAATTTGATTGTGTGTACTTAAAGTGTATACGTGGTATCAGTTTAATGCGGGAACTTCGCGAAGATCTATATTGCTTAGCTTCAGTAATGTATTATGTTTTTTAGACGGAAGGTTGAGATTACTGCCGAGTCTCTTGCATGTGTAGCTTGATGAGTGTGAAACTGGCCTTGATACGAGTCCAGAAATATATATTCAGCCTCTAGTTGGTTACCGTAATCCTTTATTGGTCGATTTTAAAGAAAAATAGTTGAGGCTAACTGCAAAGGTTAATGAACAAAGAAAAGAATGCTAAAATGACTAAAAGAGGTTAAAAGTTATGCCTGAGAAAATTGTTGTACAATTCTTTGCTTAACCTCTACTTTTTCATACAAACAAAAAGTCATGCCGAAACACTAGAGAGCCTCTCGTATTTGCCTTGTAATCATTTTTTCTTTGACACGAAACGTTAGCAACAGTTTTTTACTATACTGCAGTTTGTTAAAAGTGAATTCTGATTGCCTTTCTGAGATATCCCACTCATTCCTTCCACTCTGCTCACCATTAATAACATCTGGCGTCAAACACACATAATTGCTATTGAATGTCAAAGTGAAACACTATACTTTTACTTGTCAATGTTTCTGAAAAGAGTTTTCGGAAAATGTATTACACCTGACATGGGTTACAATTGGCAATGTTTCTTCTTTTCAAATTTTCATTTATTTGCATATCAATCATTATTGATCACAACGCTGACCCTTTCTTGCATTAACGTAGAATACGAATACATGAAATATTTCGACTAGGCTCCAACACATATACGCATACTTAGCACACTTAATTGACGGCCATGCTTAACTATCAATTTGAATAAAATGTTACTCATACGTCATGTACCCACTTCAGATTGTACAGAGAGCATTTGAAAGACGATATATTTTGTATCATTTATTTGCATGTGTGTACAGTTACGCTGGCATACACCGACATATACACGCATATTAGTATATATATATGTACAATAGGTACATACATTTACCTGGAGTTAATGTCTTTGGAAACACGATATTTGCACGCGTCTACACGTTTGTGTGTGTTTGCTAGCTTCGCACCTGCCATCTACCACATATCTATGTCCACTAAAGACACGCAGGCGAACACATAAAAGTGAGGTTAAATGTCTAATCCAATTTGTTTGCTTTTGGGGTGACTTAGTATGGCTTCTTCTTCATTGTCATGGGTTGTAGGTAGTGAGCTGCGCAGCTGAATGGTATAGGGTGTAGCGTGCTCTCCAAAGTTTGCCACAAAAAATAAAAAAAAATTTTCCTATGTAGTTGTTGCTTTACTTACGCTTGTACAGGCAAACATGCTAACATGCTTTTTGCTGTAAGCTATGCTTACCCTGCCGGTGTTGTAATTGTTGAATGCAATGTTTGGAAAATTGAGAAATTTCTACTTTTGCATTCTTTGTTTGGCATAACAAATTCTAGGTTGCATTGTTGTTATTGCGTTACACCTATACACCGGTGGCAATCTATTTTCTTAATTGTTTTCCGTTTCTGCATCTAACTGTAGATTTCAATCAATAACTTTTTGTTGTTTGCTTTGGTTTGTAGTTTTACCAATTTCGCAAATTTCCCTTTACTCTTGACTCCAATGGCTGGCTTTTAATTTTTGCTCTTTCGTAAACTCCTTTTGTGTGTTTTTATTTTCAATTAAATGGAAATTTTGTGGCACTGGTGTCACCAAACGCCAACTATGCTTTGTACTGTTGTGTTTGGAGTTTGTTGTTTACTGAGATTTTGATTTTTTTATGAACTCCTTTGGCTTCCGTTTATCAGTTTGCATATTTGTATGTTCAACTTTTGAGCTCGTTCCAACAAAAGTGTCTAACAAGAACCAAATCTTGATTTGTTATTAAGAAGAATTCCAAACTCGTTGAGGACTTACCATACAGTTTTGAAAAGTTCTTATCCTTGCAAAGACAAAATGCATGTTATGGCAATATTCGATTTTATTATTTTATATACTACAAAATACTTAACATTGCTAGGGATACACCGATTATAGCAACCTTCTAATTTTTTTATATCACTCTTGTAGTACGAACTCTCTCTTGCTTCGAAAGAGAACTCAGTCTCGGTGATTATCTCTTCATTGCCGCTAAATTTCGTTCCAAAGAGCATTTTCTTTATCTCTGCGTACAGGAAATAATCGCTGAGAGACTTGTTGCTGTTTGCCGGCTGATGACTTTTTCTTTCGTACAATTATGGAACTTTAAGAATATTTGGTCCTGAACAACATGAGCACGCATTCATTATGTATTTACGAACGCTCAAGCCATTACATAACTTCAAACCATTACATAACCTCAAAAATAAATTTTTTTTCACTTTTTTCCATTGGTTCGAATTTCTTTTCTCTGGCCCCTTCCAATTTAAATATGTGTCTAATCTCTTTAAGATTTCATCTCCAACTGAATCTTTGGTACTTACTGTTATAAATATGTAGTCTTACTCTTTCAGCTCTAAACACGCTTCTCGATGTAAAATCCTGATATAAAATCCTTCCTTGCCTACGTTATATCGTCACCAGTAAAAATTTATTCTTGTTTACTCAGCAGTGTTGGCTTTCAAAGATGTTCCTCTTTATCAACAGTGATTCGCAAAATCCGTTTCTCGTAAACTTTCTAATTTTAGAAAATGTTTGATAAAAATATATTGGTTTGTTCTTCGAACTCTCTTAACTTGATTTGCATGCTAGTCTTGAGCGAAACTTACAGCTTGTTGGTTTAATCTCTGAAACATATCTTCCAATTGCCTTTTATAGCCTACTTTCAAATCTGTAAATGCCGTAACAATTAGTAGTGCCGTTGATATTAACACCGTTATAACACAGCAACAATTTCATAAAATAGTTCCAAATCTTGTTTCCTGCCGTTGTTAACGTGTTTAACTTTGTTGAGAAGTTCGTTAAATTTTGAAAGCATACTTCTGATATTCAATTGGAGAACACCTGAACTTGCACGTTGAACGCATTTCCCGGACGTGAGTCATTGTCTATTATATCGGCTTACTTTCTCTGCAAGTTTGGCTTCGGGCACCATAACTGAACTGTGAGTCTGTGCGTGCCGTACTCTAAACTCATGAACTTTCTTCTAGTTACATTAATACGTTTGGTAAATGTTATAACTGCGAAAGGGTACCAGTTTCAGCTGCTTCAACAGCTCAATCTTAATGCAGCCGCATGTACTTTAATGAGGATCGGAATGAATCTGATATCAATTGCATGCGTTGAGTTTCCGATCAACTTTTAGAGCTTCATCAATCCGTTAAACCCGCCTTCGAAGCTGTAATTTTTCAAAGCAACACTTTTTAAACTAAGCGGTCTCGTTCTAATAATATCCTAACTTTGTTCCTTGCTCTGCTGAAAAAGCTTTCTAAATTCTTGGCACAATTTAAAATTATTTTTTCTTAAAAAAGCGACAGAAATTTACCAAATAAACTCTTAACGAGCCCAAAACAAAAATGTATGCTTATGAAAAGTAAAAACAAAACAAAAAAAAACCAAAAACAAATCAGCCAACTTTCCAAAATAACACTAATCTGCTTAGTGATGATTATGAAGAATATCCTTTAAAGCGCTAGTTGACCTAATTTCGCAGCTAACAAAGTTTGCAGCATTTTCATTTAAGAAAGAAAAAGAGAAAAAACAAAAACAACAAGTACGAATGAACCACACGACAACTGATAACAGTCAGCGACGACCGAAAATGTTCCACACAGTTAAATGCACTCAAAGGATAATAAGTGAACACAGTTATTGCTAGTGCTTAGCAAATGGCACAAAAGCGTGCGTGTGTGTGTGTTTGAACACAAAAACGTGTTTTGAGAATGTCGTCATGTATGAGAGCATGTGTATATGTGTGTATGGCTGTGTGCCTATGTGTGAGTTCACAGGATGTTGTGGCACAGTCGCAATTGTTCAGCGGCGCTTAAAATGAATTAAGAATTTTCTAAACTCGGGCTGGTTGCATGACTTTCAAGCACCCACACACACACGCGCATATATATATATATATAAACTTGAGAGGCACGCACCCCCACTGGCATTGTTATGTCGCCTGACGCTCGCTGCAGTTGAACTGTATTCAGTTTTTGAAGCATTTTCATGTATACTCCAGCGCTGCGGTTAGTCGCAGCCCGAAAAGCAATTCAGAATATAAAATCAAAAATAATATTCAAAAGCCAAACTGTGTGGCAACTAAATAGTTAGCTGCTTAGTTGCTGCAGTGCGAATTGACACCCGGCGTGATGCTACGGAAACTAGCGGCTGCTTTTATGCGCGACGCTTGAAAAAGGAAAACGTTTTTTTTTTTTAATCCCTCTTCTATGCATGACAACTTCATACGCCTAATAAGGATGCGTGCTGAGCGCTGCTGCAAGGACGTTTAAGGAAGCGGATGTTACTATCACTTGGTATACGTACTGTCGAAAACTGCAAGCTATGACTATTAGGATTTATGGTATACTTATTTCAAGATTTGCTGGTAGAGTCTTTTATATGTTATTGGGTTTTTGTGGTTGTTTAAGTCTCTTTTCTTTCATTTCTAAGCTTGGTCTTTGCTATCGAAATCTATTATAACATATTAAAAATATAAAATTGTTGCCTACAATTAGGCGCAGTCATTATTTACATCAAGCAACAAAACAGATGTCTGTCAAATATAGCCACTACATTTCGTGTGAACACTAAGGGAATGATCTTCAATTCAAATGAAAATCGACAAAACCTGCATGGTTAGGAAGCATGAAACAATAAGACCTATCTTACTTGTTTTAGAAATACACAATTTCAATGATCAACCTATGAACCAATGAAACAACCTTCGCTCCTAAACATATGCTAAAAAAATTCAAAAATTTATAGAGGGTATATTTATACTAGAATGCCTTCTTCTCATTTCATATTAAGTCAAAATCAGTAAAAACAAAATTCTATTAAAGGTAGAGATCAGCTCTGTTTGCCAGTCTCAAAAATCTTGGTTTTTTCTCAAAACCAAGTTCAACATTGCCATCTTAAAAACAGCAATTTTGAATATGACACTATTCTGAATATTGGTGTGAAACTCTAATTGAAATTTAACAAAGACATTATGCGTCACATTCTCACAAATCTCAGCTCTATGCAAATAATTCGTATCATAAACAGAAAATGCCTGCTACTAGTGTTGCAAGTCACATAATTATCGCAAGTCGGCAACAATTTAAGATTTATGCCACTTACCTTGCCATCTGCTGCGTATTGGAGCCGCACGCTTGCCTATCGCCCACGAGCAGCCCACTTCATGCAACTAAGGGGAGCAACTGCACCCATGCCATTCTCATAAGCTGTGGCATTATGACTTGAGTGGCTCAATTCAAGTAACTCGAAAATAGACTGTTATCTTGTAGTGTATTTTACTAGCTGATTCTGCGCCTTGTTTATTTGCTTTTCTCTCTTTTTTTTTTGTTCTTGCGGCTGCTTAAGGTAGGCCTTTTTTGTACCCAGGCATAATGTGTTACTCGGGGTGCTATAACGTTTTCACATAACATTTTTTTCTGGCAGCATAAAGCGAAGCACACTCCCTTTTGAATAAGGAATTATAATTTTTAATCTGATTTATATTGATTTGTTAGGAGTTTAAAAATTCGTTTATTTGAATAGGAGTGCAAAGTTCTCATCACCTTAATTGAAGATTTTAACCGCTTTATATTTGGCTTAATGCGTGGCGAAACGAACAACCAATTAGCATAAATAAAATAAGCTTGCTGCATTGAAGAAAAGCGTCACTCACAAGAGTCATTAAATTAAGTGACTTCTGATAAGGTTTTTCATATCCATATCATATCCAATATTTATTATCTTCCTCAGTAGACGCAACATCATCTTCGTTCACATATACTCCATAGACTCCATAAGGGAACATTATTATTCACTTTGCGTTAGTGAGGTAGCGTTCGATTCGGAAATTTTGTGCTCACTATATTTAGCTCTCCTTTCTTGGCATCAAATTATATGTGAAAGCAACAACAACGTTATACAGTTGAAATCAATAGTCGAGAGTATGTTGATATGCTGTATATATATAGAATATTTGTTGTTTGTTCGATTCACCACTCTCAGAGCTAATGCCACTTGTCTTCCGCAATGATTTCACTCATATCTCTAGTTATTGATTGAAAAAGCTATCTCCTTTAATAGTATTTGTTCTAGAGATCTGCCAACAAATCTCGATTCACATTTCTTTATTAGTTTGTACCTATTTCAAAGCCCTTTAAAACTTGTCGAATGGTATTGTTGTTTTTCTGTCGGGTCTCTTCCGCGTTGCCATTAGCCACCTTCGAAGTAAGTTCTTAAAAATCACGTTTTCCGATCCATTTCCGATCCGATATCATTCTTTCCGCAAATGCCTGAGCTAGGCCCACCTCTAGAGGCTTTTAAATAGAGAATCTGTCTTTAGGAGAACATTTGTTTCATAAGATTCTCTTAAAATGAAGAGATACCTCAAAAAATGTACATAATGAACACAACTCGGGTTCATTTCCATCCGCAATTAGCCTATTCCTACTTGCTTAGCTTGTGTTTGTATTTTGCGCCGGTTGTCTTATGGCGGCGCTGCTTGTACGATTTAAGTTCAAGCCGCATTAGCACACAAAAGCACACACATACATACATGAATTTCAACAAAGCTGGTTGCATGCATATGAGGTGCACTTGTGTGGCTTCTTCATGTTGCAGCTTAACTCAATCAACCAGGCAACTAAACAGCCCAACAAACAGCAGTAGGAAACTGAGCAACAAACAGACACGTACATACAGGCATACATACACACATATGAGTAGTGTAAGGCACTCACCCTAAAACGGAATAAGTGACAACAACAATGACAACAATTGTAACTGTTAGATGTATGTAGAAGAGTAATAGCACAGCCTTGCAACAGAATCAAAGCGTAAATACTCGTGAAACCACCACCAGTAACAACAACAGCAATAATAATAGCAACATTATTATCAAAGTACAGCAACAATGGCAACAACAAGAGCAATGCAAGCAACAGAAGTGAAAAACAACAACAACAACAATATCACTCGAAATTTCCATCGCTTGCTGCTAACTGTTCACTGCCTGCTGCCGCTGCCGCTGCCACTGCCACCGCCACTGCTATTGCAGTTCTACCAACGTTACACTTCATTTCGCAATTCAGTTGGAAAAATTCTTCTTCACGTCCGCACAATTTCCGGTTACCGAGTGGCAAGCAAACGAAATTCACCGCTGATTTATTTATTTATTTATTCATTGCATTTATTTACAATTTGCGTGTTGACTAATGTTCGACTATTTTTTCGGTTGATCCGGCGGTTGGCGCGCGCCTCACACATACACACACTTTGCGCTGGCCCTCATCAAATACCGTTATTTATTCACTGTGCAATTTTTTTTGGTTAGCTGCAGCAACTACACTCTTACGCACAAGCATAAGTGGCAGGTTGCATGCTGTTAGCGTTCAGCGAAAACAACAATTGTTCGCCTAAAGTGTTGATTTCAATACTTTCCGGTCAATTAAATATTACGAGTTACGAGAGCAAAAAGTGTGCAATTTTTTTTTTTTTTGTTTTTGTTCATTGACTTAAACAATTTGCGTGTGTGTAAGTGGAGACTTTCGTGGCAAGCGAAGGAACTTAATATTTGCCATTTGATGTTTAAAGCGTGTTTAAAGGAGCGGAAATAAAAATGAATTATTTGGATGCAATGTTGGTGTGGTAAGACAAAAAAAAAATTTTGTTTTTAAAAAATTTGTCTAACCTTAGAAGCTATTGACTTAGAGTAGTATAGGGGGCACTAAGGGGTTGGGCCAGTCTGGAACCTTCAAAAAAAGACCTATTTTACAGCTTATTCTAGGAGTAAGGAGAAAGGAAACGTGTTGCTTTCTTTCACGTTTTATTATCGGCCTTTTGAAATAAAATTTTACGAAGTGAAATACGTTCCCTTTATGCGTCAAAAATGTTATATTTTTTAACGAAAGAATTAACAGTAAATTATTTATGAAAAAATCTTTTTGGTGCTGTTTGGTTTGGTAAAACTGATGGGCGATACATAAACAGTCGGTCCTCTTGAAGTTTTAAGTTTTTCAAACAGGTGGCAATAGTTATTGGAAATATTTCCAACAGCAATATTACTGTATAGTTTGATAGCAACGTTTTGATATCTGAATATTTCAATTATTTTATCTATTTAATTGAATAAATAATTGTAATCAGTTGGCAACCCTTTTCAAAAGTTTTTCAACTTTAAGCCTTCATAGATGCGCTTACTCTGAAATCCATAAACATGTAACATTTTGTTTATTATGTCAATTTATTTAAATGTAAAAGCAGCTGGTAACCCTTCTTAGAAGTTATATCGACTGTAAAACTTTCTAAAACCCATTTAGTCTGTCATCCATCAAAATATTTTGTTTATTTCCTTAATTTTGAAAAATTTAAAATAAAAAAAAAATAAAAATCTTAAGGAGATGCTAACCCTTTTCAAAAAAAATATTTTCAAATGTAGGCCTTCTCAAATTCAAATTTACACTGACACCCATATTTTAAAATTTCATTTATTTTATTTAACACTTTTATTGAAATAAAAGAATAAAATATAAAATAAGATTTCTCAAAAATATTTTCAAATGTAGGCCTTCTCAAATTCAAATTTACACTGACACCCATATTTTAAAATTTCATTTATTTTATTTAACACTTTTATTGAAATAAAAGAATAAAATATAAAATAAGATTTCTCAAAAATATTTTCAATTGTAATCCTTAAACAACTTTAGTTTAGTACTTGCGTCTCAATAATTCGGTTGCATTATCATTTTTATTGTATGGAACATTTTAAACAGGTGGCAACCCCTTTGAAATATTTTACAGCAAGCCTCCTTAAATTCTTGAATTTGATAATTATACTGTAGTGTTTTATTTTACAAATTTTTGGAAAATACGATTTTTCAAACTGGATGCAATTTTCTAATTTTTTTCCATCCGAGTATTAAATTGAGAAAACACAAGAAAATATGAACGGCTACGTAAAATGGATAGTCTGCTCATTTAATATATATGCATAATTTATAATTCTTTAAAATTTTCCCTAAAATTGTTTTATTTAGAAAACAAATACTACCATATTGTTCGACGCCTTTTAACATCAGAAAGTAGGAGAGAAATATGTGCTATTAAGGCTAATTACAGAAAAGCAAAGTTCCATTTCTTTGATATTCATTTAATTGAAATCTCAAATTCTAGGCAAAAATTTCATTATTATTTCAATACATTTCCACAAAATATATATGTGCATATAACTGAAGTAACATAACTGAAGTGCATTTCGTCTTCACAGAAATCTCAAAATGTGTTATATGCATTAATTACATATTACTACAAATCAAGCGAAAAAGAAATTGTGCAAACCTACGCATAGAAGCATGCAAAGCAAATTCCATAATTGAAAATTAAGCAAAAAAATTGCAAAGTTCTTTTTGCAATGCAAAGAAGCCTCAGAAACTGTTGCAAACCACTGCAAATCCGATTAAGAACTTTTGCCACCACTAATATGAAACACCTTTGCAGGGATTTGCACAAGCAACACATGTACCCACTAGAAAATTGCTCACGAAGTGTAAGAAGAAATTATGATGCTTTAAATATTGTAATAATATATTTTATTTAGAAGAGAGAAAATTCGCAGCGAAGGTAAAAATATGTACTTTTAAGCCGAAAACAATATATCTCAAAGAATTTTTTTCAATTTACCAAAGAAAGCAAGTTGTAAATTTAAGACATGAGAGGGATATTAATGTAACTTGAAATTTTTAATATGCTATGAAGAGCGTAGTAGAGTCCTCATTCAAAAACTGTATAATTGCAAAATTATTGCGATCAAACTTAAACGAAGTGTTTGTGAAGAGATTTATATACTCTCACATTTTCTGGCTCTCTCAGAACACTTCGAAGAAATTTGATTTGAAAACGAAAAATTATGCTTAAATCAAAATTAAATTTTGCATTAATGACTTAGTTACTCAATTAGATTAGACAATTAGATTTTTGCAATATTTGCGTTCCGAGAGTGAGAAAAACTAAACTTCCCTGTTATACTGCCACACAATTTTGCTTACAATCTTTTGTATTTTAATTCTTCTCTCACAAATATAATTATTGCATATATATAACGAGAAAATCGCATAAAAATCTGGCATACAGTCTGATCGCATCTTCAGTGGCCTATACGAGAAACCTCCGAAAAATATTCTTCAGAACTATTTTAACTTATTTTGGTCATTTTAACTGTTTTACGAAAAACTTCATAAAATTCGTGTGTAAGTGTTGCAATCATCGATTAAATACTTCTTCAGAAAATTCCACTAAGGCCGAAAAAGTATTATCGATGAGTTCTAACTGTCAAAGCGTTTCAACTTTGAAATATAAATAGAGCTCGAGGCGATTAGTAAATAAATTTTCAGCGTCTCTTAGCTAAGCGCATCTTTCTTCCTTCTTCTATAATCGGATATTGCACATAAAATATAATATATGAAAATTATGAAGTTAGTTTAATTTCCTACAGATATTCTCCTTTGGTAAATCCTCATGCATTTGTTTTCTAACTACCTGTGATAGAGATTAAGATTTTGTTAGCAAAGCAAAAACAAGTTTTTAACCACACAGCAAGAATTTTAAAATTATTCAGCTTAGCTGCACCATCGCACAAAAGTTTGTATACATAGTTACGCACTTAGTGCTATGGCATGCTTTTTAATAAAAGTATGCTAACAATATACACGCTTTCGCAATTTAAATGACTTTTAGAAAAGTTTTCTTTATTAGAAGCATTATTCTTACAGGGTTGTGAACGATAAATTTTTTTTATAAAATTTTATGATGAACTCTCTAAAAAAAATTAAAAAAAAATTTTTGCTTAATTGAAATGACAAAATTGTAAAAATTCCCAAAAATGTTCGCCTATCTATGAGGTTATATAGCTTGCTCTCCTTGGTTTTATGTGTGTATATAGCCAGTATGCGCCACAAAACTTTTCGTAGTTTATTTAAACACAAGCGCCGGGCATGAGTTCTTGTCTCCCTCTTTTTGAACTTCTCTTTGCGAATCACATATTTGTAAACTCATTTAGTGAAATAGTTTAATCAACAATTTTTGTTTATTTATAAACTAATAGAACTTATGGTACTTTAAGTATGTCCATTGCTTTCGGATTTTTCCTACAGTTATTTAAACGGCCGCAATCATTATATAATTAATATTTCCCTCTGAACTTCCACTATAGCTTATTTTCCTTGCAGTATAAATATTGTAATATTAAAAATTAAACTAGTTTTGTTTAAGTTGGGTGACTTATGTCAACTAATACTCATGTGCAGATTAACTAAAATTTAAATAAACTCTTCTGTAAGCGCTGGAAAGTTCCCTACTCTTTACGATAGAGGTATTTAAGAGACTTAATACAATAATAAATTGTTTGACGTGCAGGTTTATAAGGTTTTGATTAAGTTAAAGCTTAAAAGGTTGAGCTGTACGACCACACAAAAATTATATAGCATACTTTTAGGATTGCACACTCTAAACTTGCAAGGTATAGAAAAATCAATATTAAGCACTCTAGAAAGCATTTTCAAGGCTTTTGTATTTTGCGAGGTATTATAACTCTGTTTTCCATATTAAATTTTATTTTGCTGTATATATACAAACTTTGGTCATTTTCTGCCCCAAAATGTCGGTCATAAGCAAAAGTACTGTGCCAGCTGTTACCAGCAATGACACATATTTGCTGGAAATGCACGTCGTTTTTATAAGTAATATAGCGGAGTTTTTACTTTCAGCAGCGCATAAGAAAACATCGCAGAGCATTGAGAAAAATAATCCAAAAAAAAAAAAAAGGCGCTACCAAAAGCTACCACGAAAATGGCAGCCATAATGAAAAGCACTCTATAGCACTGAATATGCAGGTTAAATATGCTTTTGCAGAGGAATTTCACACATGGCAGCATTTTTTAATTTCCATTTCAATTTTCACATCGGAAAAACGCATTGCATACAAATAAGCGCATAAGCGAAAGTAAAAATAACTGCACCCCTGTTGTGCGCAGTTTGTGCCTTTGAGGATTTGCCGTTTTCTAAAGCCGCCTCTGTGTGCTTTCGCGCAGCTGAATGCAAAACGTCACAGAAAGTCGCGCTTACTAATTATTACTACTTATGCACAAGGAACTGCGCGTAAAAAATAGCGCATACAAATCCATTCTGGTTCTCATTGCGATTTCAATTTTCCATACACAAAGCATTTTGTTGTTTAAATATTTTTTTTTATTATCTCGCGAAGAATATCTGATTATGCAAAGCAGAAGTCATGCTCACTTCCACCCGCCTCAGGTCACATCCTTGGCATATGGCGGCGCCGCATTAGTCGCTAAGTAAAATACGCCCCCACGTCCACGTAATGCCGTCACATTCGCTGGATCACCGCCCAACGCCATTTGCCTGCCCGTACCCATTAGACACCTTCTATGCTTAATCATATCCTGCCATAGCTTGACATCACAACCCTGCGCCCGAAGTGCCTCCTTCGATTGCAATGACTCAGCGAATATATGAAAGGCACGAAAGTGGCTGCATTCATTTAGAAAGCAACCCGGCTGCGCGCTGCCATAGTTCACATAAAAGTCTACATGTCCCAACGGTCGATCGTAACCGTACGAACCAGCGCTCGTGTGCACGACCTCAACATAATCGGCGTCGGTGATCGCAACGCGTTCATCGAAATTGTCGTAGCGAAAGAATGGCAGCGCTGGATCCAGTGCATAAATAACCGGCAGTCTTCCGGTTTGTATATGCTTTCCAGCGATTCCAGCTATATGTGCGCCCATGCTGAAACCGATTATATGTAGATCCTCATAACGTATGCCCGCTTCACGTTGTAAGAAATCAATGAATTTCGCCAATACCTTGCCGACCGGTTTTACGCGATAACTAGCAGTGAGATAGTCGGCAACTGCACCACGTCCCCAATCTACTGTGAAGACATTATAGTTGCCGGCACCCTGTCGGAGGTAAGCTGGTACTAGCATCTGATAGATGCCAGCAGTTGCACCGCCAAACCAACCGTGTATGAGTATACTGTGAAAGAAAATGGGGTTATAGAGGATGAGAAATATGTTAGGAGGTTTTGATTAGGTCAAAATGATGTGTTGATTTGAATGGGCACTTATTAAACATGCTTTATATAGTTCAAAATTGATTTAATATAGAACAAAGTAATTATCGTCTTAAAAATTCTCCAACCAGTAAATAATAGCTAAAGTATGTAGAAAAGTCTCAACAAATTGCCTACTGCCTAAATAATACTGAAAATAAGGAGCTCACCGCTTTAGGAAAACCGCAAATCACACACTGAACCCACAAGAGCTCTACTAAATCCATTTATGGTAAAGTGTGACGCCTAAGTCGTGATGCTTATCCAATACCAAAGAAAAAGGTTAGCCACTCGATAGAGAAAGTTCCATCCCACTACAGCCTACTTTTTAAGTTCAAGAGATATATAATTTCCAGTTTAGACAGTTTGGACAATTAAAACTTCATTTCATCTCAATTGCCATATAAAGTCACACCTTACTAATTGAATATTCATTATCATTTAAAAGTGTATCAGATCCGCTATAGAAATAGAAAAATAAAAACTACAATTAATAAGAAATACTCTGTTAAAAATCATTACTAAGTTAAAAAATACTCATAATTGTAAATGAATTACATTGAATTTGTTATACAATCGAACAATTAACAAATTATACATTAATTACATATCAATTAATGCTTAATTAAAAGAATAAAATACTGTCGATTCCTACATGAGCTTTGAAGAGGAAAAGCTGAGTGGGTAGAAAAAAAATGTTACTACTCACTGCCTATAACTCAATATAAGGATCACAGGCTTTGGATAATTGTGTTTTCTGGATAACCCTGCGTTTCCTATAGTAAATTTTCGGTCGAGGCGGGATCTGAAATAACTGAAGGTTTTATCTAATAGAGTTCGGCAGTTGACAGGCAATCATAATATTACAGAGATTTTCACTCTCCCCCCTTTT
This sequence comes from Bactrocera minax, assembly GCA_021498325.1. NCBI lineage: Eukaryota > Metazoa > Arthropoda > Insecta > Diptera > Tephritidae > Bactrocera > Bactrocera minax. Next base: position 1,841,103 of record JAKEEE010000023.1, read on the forward strand.
TCCCCTCTTTCACTCGCTTCAATGTTTTTTTCTCTCTCGCTTCTAATTCCAGATTTCGCTTTCATTACCTATTTCTTGAACGGAAAATGGTAGTCTTTCTGACAAATTGGTATACAAAAAGAAAACAACAACAATATATAACATAATGAAATTAGCCGCCGCACCATTGCATTTGAAACGGCAACCTTTGAAGAGCAATGGTCCGTGGCATAGACAAACAACATATTGCAGTTAAATGCAACAAAGCGAAGGACAAGCTGAAAGACAACATCCATTTGGTAAGCAACTAGTGCCCCTATGACACAAATAGCAAACCGGAGGAATTCACCAGTATGCCGATCACGTTTAGCACGAATCGAATTTTGAAAATGTAGCAAATTTGCCCAACACATATACACCGACACACACTGGCACATTGCGTTGCAAGACTTTAACTACAATTTTTGCATTTCAACATTCAAAATCCCTCTAAGCAACCCACCCATTGAGTACGCTCGCCTAACACACATAACTCATTTCGCTGCTCGACCCTTAAAGCCCTTTTGTCAGCCATCACTTACCGTGTTGGATTGAAAGGATTGAAACGTGACTGCCGCAAGGATTTGCCATTGTATAGCTGCACTTCCTCCACTTTGATTGTGGGCGCTCCATGGGCCGATATTGCTGTTGCTGTTGCTGTTGCTGTTTTTGACGCTAAATTTGCCGTTGCGCCTGCTGTTGTGGGCGGTGGACTTGCACCAAACACTGCGCCAATCGAGTTGTTGACCACATTCAATACACACTCACTACCAGCAACTACCACTTCGGCCAAAGCTGGTACACATACCACAGCCTGGCTGTTTTTTGATTTTTTGTTAATATTGTTGTAGTTGTTTGTGTGCAGCTGGAAAACGGTGTGTCGTTCGGCATTGAAGAAGAAAGTATAGTCCTGCAGATGAAATTGGTCGCTGCCAAAGAAGGCGACTAATTGTCCGAATGGATTGAGAAACCCATTTGGTTGATAGAACTTCGTGCTGCCCGCCTGTGGTGATGCGGCACTCGTACTCACATTCGTTACAGTTACACCACCATTGTTGGCTGTAATGATATTTCGTTTGCTACTTCTTGGAGTTGGCGGCTTTGTTTTGATAGTTGTTGTAGTCGCTGCTGCTGTTGTTGTTTCCATGTGATTTCTACTCGTTTCATTTTTGTCGACCACTTTCACGAAATCATTTTTGTTGACCCGCATTGACAGCCCTGCCAATGTGCCGGTATTACTCTTAGTCGTCACCTTCATTCTTGCTTTGTCACTCAAAATGTTTGCTCGTGTTTTATTGTTTGTTGATGTTGTGGTTTTAGTAAAGCGGTTGCTTTTGTTGTTTTCTTCTTTGTTGCCATGTGTGACATTACTCTGTAAATATTCATTTTCTTTCGCTGCAATAGCGCCTAGTGCTTTAATATCACCGCCTTTCAGGCGCTCCCGCTCCACATGTTGTTCGTCATCTCTATTCTCATTATGCTTGCTGGCATCCATTGCAGCAACGTCATTATAGCCATTACCTCTGATTGACTGCAAATCTATGACGTTGACTTCATTACTGTCATGTATATAATCATTATAATTTGAGTCCTCGCTTCCAGACGTTAAGATAATGCTCAACAGCTCCGTTGATTTAAGAGCATGTTCAGGTAATAATTTTGCTTGAGCGTAGCACAAATTTTGTAGAACTGAAAAAGTGGAAAAAAAAACCTCTTGTTATTTTAACTACTTAAGTAATTCCAGAACTCGAACATGATTTCTTAAATGTTCAAATATTCAAATTTCCTAAATCCACATATTATTTTTGAGAATATCCTGATTAAAGAAGCATAGGTTTCTCTCGCTGAAAAGCCCTCCAGGCTCAAACGTCTAAATTATTTATTCTATGGCACATTGGGGTTATAGTTCAATCCCAATAGACTATTTTGATTCTTGTTGATTTGACTACTCAAAGACTCTCTTTATAACTCTCACATCGTGCCCATTTTAACATAAAGAGAACAGAATGTCAACATTCGGTGTGGTGGCTTTTTGAGTGTTGGAAAGAATGAATCCTACAAAGGGTTGAAACTGTTGACAGTAGCGAAAAATAATGAACACAAGCTTGGCTTGTCTCTCTAAGTAAAGGGTTCAAATTTAAATCGACTTCCAATAACACAAACGAACATAAAAAGATAATATTATATTTAGTTCAAATCTAGATAGCTCATTTTGGAAATCAGTTAACATATTGAGAAGGTTCGACACAAATATTCATACACGTAGACGGAATGGTCGCAAAAGTATATATAATTTAGTTTGAATTCTTAAGTTTCTGGATATATTTAAGTGTGCTAAAAGCTTCAGAGTTGCACCAGCAAACCTTATTAGGTGATTTTTAAACTGTTTGTCAATATTTGCAAAAACTTGTTTTCTCAATGAAAACTACGCTGATCTACAGTTGGTTAATTGGTCGAACAATTTATTGGCCTTTACCTTGATATCAACACAATGTATCTGGAACTTACATTCCGGAACTAGTTTTGTAAAGATATGAGCGGTCTTAATGCCTTGTCTGTGTGTTAATTCTACTTGCATTCTATAATTCACTGAAGCCAATTCTTAATTTTGCTTGCGGTTTATTTTGCTCATAGATAGAATCACTACAATGGTTTAACGATTTAATTGTTCTCAGAAATAACTGATATTATTCAAGCTTTTTTAGCATAACATTTTTATATTCCATCACCTAATTGCACTATCGTTTTACAAAATTACTAAATCTATAACAAAATCACTTTAAATTAAAATTACCTGTTATTCCGAAGATCAATATTGGAATCCAAAGCATTTTACTTTCGAAATGGTATGTTAAAAGTAGGAGAATTTAAAAATGTGCTCACATATCTGCGCAGAAATTTTCAAAATCTCCTCAATAATAATTGTAAAATTGTTGTTTTTTCACGCAGACGCTCCCGGCCCAATTCAATTACGTGCTTCGCATAACCGAAAGTATTAAAACACAAGTCGAATAACTGTTTGTCCAGCGAGTACTTGTTCGTGTTACGCATTCAACTAGAAGGTTGCCGAGAGACTAAAACCGCAAATAGCTGAATAGCTGATTTTCAGTTCGGCGCTTTTAAGAAAGATTTAAGCAAGTTTCACAATATCTTACCTCACCGTCTGTCCAAATGACAACAATCCATAAAAAAAAAAGTTAGTTAAACCAAAATTCTGCTTTGTGGACACAAAATTACAACAAACTCCGGTTGTGGACTTCGTTCGCATTTTGTTGATCTTATTCATTTTGTGGGAGCATTTATTCCTAAAGAGAAAAAATTCATAATTTATATGATGATTGAAAAGATAAACAGGCAAAACAAGTGGAAAAAATAGATATGATTAACCGAAAAGAGTTACGGGCAAAATTGGTAACAAGTTGCTTGGTGATAGGCATAAGTAACAATAGCAATTGCCTTACATTAATATCCAACATGTGGTGAATTGAAATCTATTTCCAGCAGTTGGTTGACAATTGCAATTAAAACGATTTTTTAACAAGTGAATTTAATAGGATAAATACTTGCAAAATCAACTTTTTAATTCGAAATTCACAGAAAAATAAATTTTCAAAAATCTGAATTTTCACTGCCTCATATTTTTTTTAATAACTGTAAACAAAAAAAAAAATTTTAGTAAACAAAATTATTTTAAAAACTTATTAAATGTAGTAAATGAAACTAAATGATTTTCTTCTTTTAAATGCTTCGACATTCATAAAATTTTCTATAAAAACTGGCTCCATACATTCTTTAAAAAACTGGAAATTAATAACCATAATTCTATTTCGAACTAATTAAAAGTTTGTTCAACATCGAACTATTAGTTTAATAGCAGACTCAATCAATTACACTGTTCAACAAAGATTTTGAGCGGCTATATGGTGACTTCACAATGACTGCACGAGTAAATATCATAATATAAGTAAGAATATTTGATAAAATTTAACCTAAGAAAAACAAATAATTTTGACTTATTTTTGAATGACTTTTAACTAAACAAAAAATTCGAAATACTTCCAAACATTGAAAAAAAAAGAAAATAGGAATTCATATTACCCATCAATCTCTGCATACCCACATAAAAGATGACGCACCTTATATATTGTAAAAATATATCTATAATCATATATTAAAATAACTTAAATCGACTTAAATTAACGAGCCAATTTGTGTTATTGCGACCAACTAATTCGAGACTCGAAGTTATGTTTTATCATAAGCAATATCTTAAAACCAGAAGACTCACATTAAAATAGTAAAAATGTACAGGATAGGCCCGGATTTTTACTAAAAATCAAAATAGCTATATCAGTTTAAGTCAACTTAAGATATTTTAACGAATTTGCGATTTTCAACTGGCAAATGCACTCAAAGACTTTATATTATTAAAATAATTCTTTAGTCTACCTCCAAATGCTGTGACATAAACCAAAGAAGTTCACAAGCCAGCAAAAAATTTTGTCCAATGACACATACATGAGTTTCATATTTTGCATTTATTACAGTAAAACTTTTGCTGACATAAAATGTTTACAGTTTTTATTCTCGAGGTGCTACCCCAGCGGTTCGTTGATATTATTTTATTTTTAGCATTGAAATATTCTGACAAATTAAAGCAAACTTTTTTTCCTCTTAATTTTTTTACTCTAATGTTTTATGTATACCTTGCTCTTCCGTTGCAATTTAACTTTAATTTACAAATTTCACATTTTGATGCTTCGTCACCTCTTAGCGCAGCTTGTTCGCCAACTTCGTATAAACTTTATGCTCGTTTCGAGTTCGCAGTAGAGACACATTGCGGGCACTCTCGAACTCGCTCTGGCACTCAAACCCTTTATGACAGTTGTAAATAATTTATGTAAACATTGACAACTCGTCATAAGCAACAACATCATCGTTGCCATCGATATGGCTAGTCAGTGGGTACGGCGAATATGTGTAAGTCGAAAATGTGTATCATCATAGTGCCAAAAATATCTCAACGCAGCCACAAGTTGACACACATTCCGTTAACTGTGAAAAAGTACAACAACGCTGCTTTTCCAACTAACTTTATCGAAAAAAAACGCTTGCCCAGTGACCGACATTCATTAGAGAATTTATGAATTGCCATTTCTTGAGGTAGGTCGTTATAATTTGAAGTTATGAGCGAAGTTGGATACCACACTAATGAGCTACTACATGCACTTAGGTCATCAACATATCGGCAACTATTGCCTGTTGCTTTCATTAAACTTCAATTTGCTGAACTATGCCCATCTAGCTTTATTACTTAATGTTGGTGTTTTCTGCAGCAAACATTAATATATGGCAGGCAGAATTTTGTTGACGAGTACCATAAGAGCTAGCAAACCGGATACAATGATGCTACTTCTTTGTTCTTCAGTGTATTCAGAAGTCATAAATAATTTTTATCCTGTAGAAAACTACGAGGAGACAATTTTCAAAGAGTTTTGAAATATGCTCGCCCAGTCTTCGTAAGCTTTTCGCTAGTTAAGGCTTGTGCCTCGCGTAGTATTGGCGAAAAGAAGACGTCTAAATTTAGTGTATTTTTGTCTTTCAATAGAATTTCGAATTATATATATTGGTATCAACTTTTCAATTCCTTTTAAATAAATACTTCAGGGAGGCCATGGAGTTCTTTACTAACAGCGTCGTTTTTTCATGCTGATCCATTCTCAAATTTATAACAATATAGTAATTAGTATATAGTATAGTACTAGTATAGTATATAGTTATATAGTTATATAGTATAATATAAATAAATAGCAATTATTTCGTACACTTCCTTGAAATCCTATGACCACAATCTTTCCGGTTCATAAAGTGACTTTAAACATCTAAAGGAGTCTACGCTTTTCTTAAAACACTCTGCTTACTTCTAGTCATAGTAATAAGCTCATCTTTCATCTGCAGTAACAATACCATTAAAGTACTCATTGAATGTTCTTTCCAAAGTGATTTTGTAGTGACATTGTTGTGCCTTAATATTTTTGCTAAATATCTTTGATACTTAGCCCTTATTTTAAATTGAATATATCTATATCATTACATAATAATTGTATGAGTAATGTTTTGAATAATCACTGCTAATGAAAATGTATTTTCCTTTTTCTTTACAGGTATGTTAACGGTTCGCCAATTGACAAACATATGCATATAATTTTCAATTTATAAACATCAAATAAAATTTCTGTATTTAAAATATCCCAGGATTGTGCTGTAACATGGTAACGTCTATAAAACAAAGGTATGTTCTTTACTTAAAATACTCTACTACTCTACTACAATACTCCGAGTGCAAAAAGATATAAAAAAATGGCTCGTTTGGAAAATCCAAAGTTATCTAAATAGTGAATGAGTTTACTTACATATCTACAAACGTTTGCAGATACGAAGGTTGCATTATATCTATGAGCTAGAAATGATCACTCTGGCATAAAAACGGCTTCGGTGGTTTTAAAAAAATAGACAAAATTTTTATCCGTTTGAATCGATTTTCGAACACTCTCTCCACTTCAATTGCGATTTCAAAAATATGTACCAAGCTTGATCCATTTAAGCGCTTTTTCTGGCATCAAAAATCGTTGATCCATTAGTACTTTTTTGATGTAAAGGAAGAAAAGTACTGGTAGGATGCAAAGCAATATAATTTAGGGAGATAACCATTCATTCAATGTTTTGGGCGAGTAAACTCCCGTTTATCGGTACCATTGTGTGTGTGAAAGCTTGCATTGTCCAAGCGAAAAATTACTCGTCATCTAGTCCTGAATTTTCAGAGAATTTGGTGAAAGAATTTTATCGAAAGACGGACGATCACTTTCTACGTCGTACTTCGCGAACTAACAAATTATGATCGGCTGAGATAATTTTGTACAAACACAGTTGATTCTTGTTTAGTTTTGGACTTGTAGGCGTGGGCAACAGGTGAGCCATATGCGGATGTTATATACAGCTTTTAGCGCAACAAGATCATATTTTCGTTTATTTTTCGGATTTCCTTCACCAATCGATATGAACCTCTCGTTTTTTGAAGAACCGTTTCCATGACGATCATGTCATAACCGATGTAGGCCCGAACTGTTAATCGATCAAGTGCTATCATCTCTATAACATTCCTTAATACTATGTGGGGAATGTCTTATGCTGCAACAACAGCAATAAAAAATCTCTTTGTGGATGTTTTCTGAATCGCATACGATTCAACGCCAACTTACGACTCAATCTAAGGGCATGATCATCACTTTAATATTGATTCATCGAGCAAAGAAACAGTACATATTTTCTGGCATAACAATCGATTTTTCCGAAGGTCGAGGAATATCGGACAGAGAGCATCGATCATGCGAATTTTCATTTCATTGATGTGAAATGTATTAAAAGATGTTGTGATATAATGATTTTAGTGTATTATTAGTTAATGGGTTAATGTTGTGACTTAACAATCCTGGCATCGTATGGCCTACAATTAAAAAGCTCAAAAACGCTAATAATGAAAATCAAAATTTTGAGCGCGAGCATACTTTTGCAAAATTAATGCCGGTAAAAGCAGTCTCATAACAATTTCCTTAACTACTAGTACTTTTAGCACTCATTTTAACATGCCGCACATTTCCATAAGTAGTTTTCCAATCACTTTTGCTACACTGTGATCCCAACTTATTGTCTGTTTGCGTGTTGTTGAAAAAACAATAACAACACTTCTTGTAATACTCACTTTCATTTGAAGTGCCGAAGCACTTCCACAGAGTTCAAGAGTTCAATACATGAATTTCGTCTGCACCAAATAACCAAACATACAAATATGCAAACCTAAAACACCTCGCATTATCATTATTTGCAGACATACATACATAAATACATACATACATACATACATATATATACATATATATATCGGCGCGCATCATTGTTATCTTCATTTTCGCTTACTTTGCATAATACGCGTATCGGCAAATCGCACAAATTCTATAAGCTTTTTACAGGCTTTATCTTGAAAACAAATATCATCTCTGTATGGCGTTTAATATATGCAACAGCATGCGTTGTTCAAGAGTTCATGCAACCATGCGGCCGCTGAGTAAGCGAAGAACTAAAACACACACCAAAACAAAAAAGCATAAGAAAAAAATGTTTAGTAAAATGCTGAAGCCAAAAGAAAAAGCAAACACTGCTTTTTCTACAAAAACAAAAACAGAAAAAAAAAAGAAAACATCTCAAAAGCTTCGCACTGCGCCATCAAGAAAGGCTCATAAAAAATATAATAACAACTCGACGAGTACTCGAGTCTTTCAAATATTCAACGAGAGGCAGTGCGCCAAACTCCTCTTGCTTCTCCTGACTACGAGTACGACACAATAGGGTTGTCAGGGTAACTAAATGTCTGAATTTTTTTTCTTTTTAATGAAATTTTATTTTTCATTTATTTGAAATAAACGTATATATATAATATTATATAGTTTTCATAATGCGCATATATGAATGACAGATAAATAAGTGGTTCCTAGGCAGTATTTTTGATTTTACCGTTATATTTTTCTGTAATAATAATTGCCACGGTTACCATATTTATTAATTTGGACTGTGAATTTTCAATTTATTTTGGGTATCAGTATATAACTAAGTCCCTATATAATGTTTATAAAATGTTTTAATATATTTTTCGTTCATAATTTGTTCTATCAAATATGTAGGGAAAATGGTTAAAATTTTCCCAAATCTGTGACTTCAATATACTTCTATGTTTGCAAAGAACGAATTTAAACGTTTTCATTGCCCATGATACTAGAGTTGCCAACTCTACAAAAATTTTAATTCTACAATATGATAATATTTTTTTATTGGAGAAATGGTTTATCCACTTTAAAAGGCATAAAAAAAAAAAACAAAAATTAAAAAATACTCAGTATTTTTAATAATTTATGAAAATTTTTAAGCGAAAAATAATTGATTTCATTATATTCAACCTTATTTATCAAATTTTTGTTTTCTTTGCTTACATTTGCAGTATTCTTTCAAAACTTCCGATTTTTGTAATAAATTTCACTTGTATTGGATATTGTTAATTTTATTATTATTATGTGTTATATTGTTAGTGTACAAACAGGGAGAGAGGAATGTAATAATGAATAAATAATTATTGAATTCAGTAATTATTCATGATAAATAAATGATAATTTTCATAATAAATTTACTAATAAAGATTTTCGGCAGCTCCCATAGACACCACCGCTTAGTAAAAAGATCAAAAACTTTATACATATTCAGCAAATTGCTTAAATCAAGGCCTAAAAAAGAATGAGTGCGAAGAAAAATACAAGAATATTCAACTTCATTCTCATTTAAAAGCTGCAACATTGCGCATTAGTTCTTATATCAGTTGAACCCACCGCATAGCTAAGATATTTTACGCGGTCAATTTTCTCTCTCAAATTCTCTCTCCGTTGGCATCCCTGTATCATAAATATGATGTTTTTCCTACTACCTATACGCAGCCACGCATATTTCACTTAAGCTCCGAACTCGAATACCGTCAGTCATGCTGCTAACAGACAGACATGCTCCTGCACTTATTCTTCGAGTAGAGCTTTTAACTTCAACCTCAACTCTAACTCCGGTTTTAGCTTTAGCAGTCCTTTGTTAGCATCCATTCTCTTATTCTGTGGCCTTATGTGTTTGTAATTGTTTTTGTCATATGTAGTTATTGTTGCTTTTGTTTGCTTTATCTTTTGTTGTGCTGCTGGCTCGGCTATAAAGTGAATTATGCCTTTTGTTTTTTTTTTTGTTTTGTTCTCTACTCAGCATTGTTTGTGTACTCCTCGTATAGGTACGTGAAATAGCTGAAGTCGTGCATTTCGAGGCATCGTGCCTTGTCAGCATAAATTCCAATCAATCAAAAGCGATCACAGTGGAGTAGTGTTGACATTTCATAGTACGAAGTTGTCCATTCATATTGCTGCTTTGAAAATAAAACGCCAATCTGACCAGTATGACTATCTTGGCATACTTACACGGTATTTTAGAGGTTATGATATTTCACAGCTGACATTCTCTTGTACGTTTTCGTTATGAATATGGAATAGTAGTTGTTGTAAGGAAGATATTAATATCTGCGAGATGTTACAAGTCAGACCTTTGATACTCAGAAAGGTGATGATTCTTTTTCTGGAAGAGGCATGAATAAGAAATATGGGTGTATTTTACAGTTATATTTATATTAGATTAGACACTGAAATTAAAAAAAAAAGTCAATGCCACCTCGCAAATCTTTCTAAAATGTTAATCACTTTAAAAACTTGACAAAAATCAAGTTTAATATTAAATAGGGACATTTGAAACTCTATTGGGTATTTTCAACAATAAAGAGAGAAAAATGTCCGCTCCGTGAGTTCTTAACGAGGTTCATTTCACGGCTAGGTAAGTCATAAGGCTCGATCAGCCAAAACACACACCACGTTTTGAAGAATAAGCTTGGCAAAACATAGACAATTAAGGTCAAGATGAAAGGTGCAATATAAGATTCCATTCTAAGTTAAATCTATTTATTGAAAGTGTCTCTTGTCGTTTCTCTTTACAAAATTTCGTTGTCATTTAGAGGTGAAAGAAAGTTACCGACCGTATTGGAGAGTTATTGAAACGGCTGCTGTTGGTGCTGATACGTTGATGAGCCAGGTTTGATGTTGTATATTTTGAGAAAATAGCTGTGGTTGCGGAGCAAATTCTTGCCTTTCGAGTACTAAACTAGCGCAGTAAGTTGTGTTTGACGCATTTGAAAATTTTGTGTACTATACAGATCCTCATTAGTTTTGACTAACTCACTTTTTCTCCGAAGGAAACATGGTCTTTCGTTCAGTCCGCATTGAATTCATTGAGCCTAAACAAGCCTAAGAAGCTAAGCTAAAGATCTAACTAATCGAAACCTCTTGACAATAGGGAATTGTTGAGAGCTTACAGCTAATTTAAGAAATCATCAAACAAATGTAGCTATAAGTGCAATATTTCTTTCGCCCACTGTACTGCCTACACACCAACAATTTCTATATATATATATGTATATGCATACATACATATCGTATATACATCCCTTAGCAGGCATTTCAATCAAGTATTGTATTGAGTTGCGCTGTTTTAAGTACTACGTCATCCTCACTTCATATCGTTTCGAGTGGAATTGACTGTGACACAAGGATTTTGTGGATTTCACTTGTTTTACTCGTATCGATTTATGTCTAGATTGCAAAGCAATGAAGCTGCTGACAGTGACAAACAAACAGGAAATGCAAAAACAAAGACAGGAAGTTGCTACATATGAAATATATGAGAAATCCATACAGCGCTAGTGTGACACTTAGCTGAAGCTAAACAGGAAAAAATTACAAAATAAGATGCTACATGAAAGCTAAATACGGTATGGGCTGTGAAAGTAAACAAGTCAAGGGGCAGCACTTAGTTTCAGCGCTTAGTTAGGGAAACTCAATAAAATCAGACATGCGTAAGTATATTTGCTCACACACATTTATGCAAAATCAGTGCTATACAAATTGACTGCATACTTTTAGGCGTATATTTTTTGCATATACAAGCAGACATACTTGCGCACACATATATGTGTGCATATATTTGTTGATGAAAACGTGCTTCATGAACGCTTGCATTGCACTTTTCCTTAAATCCTCCTCTCCGGTGTGCGCTGTTTTTCACAATGGCAACTTATTGATGTTGATAAAGCACTCGCTGGCACACATTTCGGTTTCATTTTTGTTACTAGAATTATGTACGTAGATTCACTCTTACCTACAAGTATATGTACAGCATATAAGTGGCTAATATTACATATTTGTTGTTGCAAAATAATGCGCAATTATTTTCAGCTCTCGGTAGTTTGTTAAAGCTTTAGAGGGTGAGTTTGTGCTTTCTGCCATGTTTTTTTTATTGTGTCAAAAATGCGTCATCGACAAATTTATAAGGCATACAAAAACATTAAAAAGTACTACCTAACTAATGACACAAATACAGTGCGTTCGAAATTTGAACATCAATTTGTGTCAGCAGGTTTTAGTTTATAATAAATTTATACCCGTATTTAGTGGCTCAACCGATAGCTGTTAAACCTTCTTAGTGAATGATTTCAAGAGAGGAGTAGGGGATACACTGATACATATAAAACTGTTGATTAACAGTTATTTTCTGTATTAAACTATAATCAAGTCAAGCAAGTCTGTCTTCTCTGCGACGAACTCTATCCGTAGTTCGGCGTTGGGGAATGGGAAAAAGATTTGTTAATGACCTCAGTACTAAGTGTTCAGATAGTTTTTAATTTCCCACGCATTGAAAATCTATTTGCTCCACATTTTTGTGCACCTATATTCTAAATTCTAATTATTGAACACATAATAGAGTCTTAGGAAAAATATATGCATAACACAAGTGTAATTTTCAACTATGATTTTTCTTTTTATAAAGGAAAAATTATTGTACATACATGAAATTATAACTACGAATGAAGCTAATAAAATTAACAATAAAAACTATATGACCAGAAGTTTAAAAAGGCGATAACGCTTTCGGGAAAACCTTCCAAAGTTTAGCATTCTGTACACATGTTGAAGTATTTTTCTCAGCTTATTTTTTTTTTCAACAGGTGGCAGTTCAATTCCAAAATATTTTATATTTAAATGCATTTCTCATTTTTTGACAGTCATTTCGTAATATTTTTCTTGGTTTTACTTTTTTAAATAAGTTGCCACTCCATCCCAAAGTATTTTTAATAAAAGTAAAGGTGGCAACTCCATTCCATACTACATGTTTCCATTAAATCCATTACTTAAACACTTTTTTGAAGGTCTTCTCAAATTCGTGCGTCTGGCATGCATTTCAAAATATTTTCCTTAGCTTTACTTTGTGCGACAAGTGGCAAATCGACCTTAATATACTTCTAAATTTTTAAAAAATTTTTTGGCAAGCATTTTGAAATAATTTTATCTCTTCTACTTCTTTCGCTAGATGGCGGTTCTAACATGTTTGTATTAAAATCAAAGTTGGCAACTCCATTAGCAAATATGTATGTCTAAATTAAATCTTCGACTAATTTACGGAAGGCTGTTTTAAACGACTTGTATATATTTAACATTTTGTACACATTTTATAACACTTTCAATTATACTTTTTCCGATACCAGGCAATTCCTTTCCAAATTTTTCCTAATTTAACGTTTTCTGCTCTTTGAAAATCATTGAACCCCAAAGGTTGATCTTTCGACATAGTACTTAAAGATTTATCTTAAGCTTCTATTACTCATTAATTGGAATTAAGAAAGAAGGTCCGAGTTCCAGCCTACATATATGTCCGCGAAAGGATAGCTGGAAACTCTTACTTATTTTCAAATAAAAAGCAAACATTTTTTCTTCAAAATTTTATATAAAAAGAAGTGTAGAATAATTATTTGACACAGTGTAAGTTCGAACAGCAACAACGAAAAGCAACCACAGCAACATCAAGTACCCCAAAAATAGATATATCTTCATGAATGTCATTGTGAGTGCTTTGCAGTTCCACTGCACACACATTTACACACACACAGCACAGTTGTATGCATTCATAGCCTGCAGCTCGTTGGCGCGCATTAAACTCAAGCGTCTATTCCTCTGAATGTTTCCCTGCAATTGAAGTTCAAATTGCTGCTGCTACGCAATTGTTGATTTGAAATTTATGAGCGAATTGAGAGTAGTGTTCATAGCGAACAACTGAAAGCAGCAATAGTAACAACAACAATAACATAAACAAGCTAATGTCCTTGTTAAGCAGCACCACCATTTCAATGTTGGGTGCAATACAACCTTCGTGTACTTTGCAGTCCTTAAAAATAACGACCATACTCGTTTATGTGGTCGGTTTTTATTTTTGCGTTTTAAACTTTTTGCTAAATAATATTGCGCCGATTTGTTGCTACGTAACAGCGCAGTCACACAGTTTCAAAAATTACGTTTCAAAATTAAAAAAACATAGTACGCTATGCTACGATTTATGACGTCATTGGATGTTTTATGATCTAAAGAATCTGAATATATAGTGCATACATATATATAGCTATAAATTGTTCGTGTGACTAGACTCAAAGGCTCCATGTTCACCATATATTACATACTATATATTACTAAAACTATGGTTATGAAAAACATTTCTTAATATGATTCGGCCGCTTGATATTTATGTGGGAAACCAAAAGGTCGTGAAGACTTAGAGAGCTTTTTATTGCCGTTAAAGTTATAACTATCTTCAATCAAGAAACAAAGATACATATACTAACCACAACAGACAATAATTTTTAAGCCACTTTCGCATGCGAAACTGAAGAGTCTCTTAAGAATTGTTCACACTCCAAACACGCCAAACCAGAAAGCAAGTTTTGCAAATAGATTTCTACGATTTTTGAACGTTTTTACGTTGTGAATTTTTGTCAACTATCCTTCTATGAAATTCTATGCTTCCAAAAAACACCTAACACATAAGTTCTCAAACAACTGACAAATTTGTGACTTAATATAAAAGTAGAGGTAGGTGGAAGTTGTTAATTCACTTTGATATTCACTGTGCTATAAGCTTTTACATTAGCAGTTTAGAGCTTTTATCTAAACGAATTAACTTTCAAGCTTTCATTCACTTTGTTGAAATTTGGTGACCGCAATCCAAATTGTTTTTAATGTTTAAATATATCTCATATGCTGTACAATTTTAAAATCTTCAGAACTAAAAAGAAGATTCCACGAAGAAAGTCACTTTTGCATACATCTTACTTGCATACATACAAGTCATACTTTTGCAATGCTATACAAATATTATGCAATATTTTCTTAAGAGGAAGGCAAAAATTAGACAGCTCAAAATAATTTTCGTAATAAAAAATAGAACAATTGGACAAACAAAAGATCAATACAATAAACATAGGCTATATAGCCGAAAATTAGAAAAAAAGTACATAAAAAATAATAATAGTATACATAGTGCACATTTTTCTATAAAAATACTTCCGATAAATGTCTGAAACCAATTACTTTTTTTTACTATCTTA
The DNA here is from genome assembly GCA_021498325.1 of Bactrocera minax. NCBI lineage: Eukaryota > Metazoa > Arthropoda > Insecta > Diptera > Tephritidae > Bactrocera > Bactrocera minax. The sequence continues at coordinate 1,856,230 of JAKEEE010000023.1, forward strand.
AGTGAGTCAAAAAGCGCCTCATATTTTCTTCACTATAATATGTATAACATATTATTTTATAAAAAACTTTTTTACATTTTCTATTTAGTTTTCACCCTGTGCTGAAAGTTCTTTTTATTAGTTTTTCATGCTACTACTTGCAAATTTTTCCAGCGCACAGCGCCATCTGTTAGAAAATAAGTGTATTTTCCAAAATATACAATATTTGTATTATCAACTACGGGAACCTTCAAACTTTTGCGAAAGCTATGCGAAAGCTTCTCAACTTTATAAGACAAAATTATGCCTTTAAGCTTTTTGATGCTATACCGAGCTTTGTTGTAGAGTGCGTGATTGAACTTTGTAAGTTTTACACTTGGAAGCTTTTGTTGTAGATATATAATAAGTAGATGTAGACAAAAGCTTATTGAATTCAAAGTGAAAATATGGAAATATTTGTTTATAAAATTAATAAATACATGAAAGAGTTTTTTCAAATATTTTAAATACATATGTACAGATTATATTAGAAAGCATTTACTAATACTGCTCGCACTACATTGAGTCACAAAAAGAAAAAAAACCAAAGTTTTAATTAAATTTGTCTCAATTTTTTTTTTCTGGGCCGTGCGGCGTCCTACAAGTCTCCATTTACTTATCTTTATGTGCAGACGCTTTTGCTTTTCAGCTTCCTTCCACACCATTTGTTATTGCACTTTCTTTCACGGCATGAAAATGTCAGCGTTGAATGCATTAAACTGTTAATAGTTCCATGAAAATTTACTCTCTGTAGCAAAAAGTTGCCATTCTCATTCCATTCGCGCACACACAGACACGCACACACATCTCTTCACATTTTATTCATTCGCACATTTTTAAGGCTCATATCCGTATATATATACGATGTTTGTATGGGCTTACTAGTGTGAAGTGCTTCTCAGCGTATCCTTACATCCTTGTAGGAATGAAAACATTTCTGAATTCTCATTCTAATAATACTCCAACATAACGAAGCTTAAAACTCAAGTGCTTCGTTGTATTTTCAATTCTTCGCTCTCAGTTAATGAAATTGGGTTCTCGGGTTCGCCTTCGGTTTCAAGAATCTCTTCTTTTGTTCTTTTATTTGGTGAAGGAAACCCCCCTTATTTTAAATGTATCGAATTATGTTGAAGCACTACTACCCTACAGGGTTGCATTTGCATAAATGCGTGCAGTTAAATTCATTATATAAGTATAAAGCAACAGGAAATGCATGTACTCACCAACCACTTCACATTTACTATAGACACGCGGTTACATACAGCAAAGTGCCGTCTCGACCCATTTGAGCCTTTAGCCGCCAACTTCCGGTATGACATTGAAGTGTGTCTGCATTTAACGAGTCTAAAGCGTATTTAAAATATGATAAAAGTAGCTGTAACGGTACTCGTCTGAAACAGTTCATTACTTTCACACTTTGTGATATAAATACGATTATGCATGCTTAGAGGTATTATTTTTAATTGACCACCTTTTTAATGTACTTGGTGCCCCAACACCAATAAATTGCTATGTATTAAATAACTGTCTTTTCGACTCAGGTGCATTCGCAGCTCCTCAACTCTTTCCTTTAGTAAGTGTTTATATGTGTTATTGTTGTGACATTATGACGCAATCTGTGTTATTTTGTTCTTTTCCACCCACTTGTGACGCAAAATCGTCAGCGTCATATTCATTAGGATAATTACAATATTTGTGAAGGTAATTTTTTCATGACCGTTTAATCGAGGCGTAGGACTTAATACATTAATTTTGCAAATATTGTTGTTTATCTAGAAATAAAATTTTTTCAAAAAATTTAAAAAAAAAATAAATAAAAATATTTGGAAAAAAAAACTGTGAGTATAGTTATGAGTTACATCCAATATTGGCGTCAGCCTAAATTATGTTATTCTTAAAATTTACGCCATCAAATTTGAATATATTTGTCAAAAGAAGAATAGTCTCGTTGTCAAATAATATAATATAATTAATAGAAGTGTCAACTATAAAAAAATATTAACTAATAACTTGCCATATAAGAGTTTTTTATACATTCTATTCCTTCCAATTATTAGGAATTCTTCAGATTTTCAAAATAAAGTAAATTTCATGTTCTCTTTTATGTTCTCTTCATACAACTCTCTTTCCTTTCTACCGCTACGCTTCAATGTCAATTTTTATTATCACGAAACAAAAACATCTGTCGATTTCGTATTCCCAAAACAATATCTTCTTCATCTCAGTACTACTGTAGGCTTAATTTAGGCTTAAATTAGGCTTGAAATTCTGAAATCTCTCATTAAACATGTGCTACATTGTAAACTTCATATAATTATCCTCCACGTAAGCTGACTATTCAATAGTTGTATGTTTGTAGACACATATTCTCACATAACAGCTTAATTAGTCATTAAATGTTTGCTCAGAAACTTGAGTAGTATCTCTTTTGTTGTTGTTGTGATTATTACTATGCAGGTGGTAGAGGCGCACCTATTAATTAATGAAATGACAATGCAGTCAGCACAGCGAGTGTGTTTATAGGTTAGACCTATATAGAAATTGGACACTAAGTACATAATAAACATGTGTACAAGCATTTTTGAATATATAGCTTGTTGTTGCTGCATTAAACATAAAATTAACATCCCGGCTTTTACCGGCTTTTTTCTGCGCATTATTCGAAACCCACCTACATAACTTTGAAAATTTTTAAAGAAGTGAGAGAGGGCTTAAAAATTTCATATGTATGTTTTATAAAAATAAGCTACTATAAAAAATAACCTAGCACAAAATTGCGATGAAAATTAGTAAAATTAGTTCATTAAAACTATGCGATTTTTTAACTTTATTCACACATCTTTAATAATATCATAATTGCGGATTCAAAATTATTAATGTATGTACAAAAACTCGAGGACTAACTCCTATATAAATGTAAACTCAAAAACACTTTCAAATGCTAAAGAAATACTTTTGTTACCGATTTTTGTTATATTGTTGTTGTTGTTATATTTTTGTTATATTTAAAAAAAAAATTTTTTTCAGATGTAAATATTATATTTAGTCAGTCTTGCCTTCTTCGCATAAAGAGTGTCATCACTGTTATACTAAATTAGCCTCGCACTAAACCTCTAATTGGTCAGCAATATTTTAAATTATGCGCAGGCACTGGACTTTAAACATCGCCTTCAGTGCAAACTGAATTTGCAAGCTTTGCACCAACGTACGTTAAGCTTGATTATTCCATAAGCGCACTCTTTTCTTGCTCAGATAAGCATATGTTATTATCCTGCCCAATCATCAGCTGCAGAGATGAAGTTCATAAGCTGCTTTGCTCTAATATATTTTTATCCTTTAATTACTCAAACGCTTTCTTCACCACAAAACATATGTATGTAGTTATGTGTGTATGTATGTGTATGTATGTGTATCCTCTACGAGTGTGAATGCACTTCACACTAAGCTGCTCTGATCGAAGGACTTTCATAAGCTCGCCCAACTAGGAAGTGTGTGGTATTTAACGCATATGATATTTATTTTGACGTGAAATACTATTATTTAGGTATGTATGTTTGTGTGTTTGCACCACACATGTTCCTGAAGGTATTAAGTACTCATTTAATAATAATATGAATGCGTGTGAGCTAAGCGGCCATAAGCACGCATATGTTCGTATTTATTTCTTACTATTAGTTGTTTTGAAATTTATTTAGTATATTTTATCACATTTATGTGGTTTTTAACGACCATGGGATTACGTAGTGGAAATTAGGTCAACATAGTTTATAGTTTCCTTGAAGATCTTCACATTTATACAAGCTTAATTGAATTTTATTGTTTGTTATACTCTCGCAACATGTTGCAACAAAGTATATTAGTTTTGTTCACGTAATGGTTGTTTGTAACACCTAAAACGAATACATACGAAACATACATACATACATAAATGATCAGGATGACGAGATGAGTTGAATTCCGAGTGACTATCTCTCCGTCCGTCCATGCAAGTAAAAACTTGGTACAGGTGTTCTTTGCTTGGTATTACAGGTGGGCGTAATCGGACATCTGCCACGCCCACAATATGCCTTTAATCGGAAACCAATAAAGTGCTATAACTAAGCAACAGATTAAAATTTAAATGAGTTATTTGGGACAGAGAATACTAGTAGCACGCCGCATCTGTGGGTAAAAAATTTTGTAAAAGTGGGAATGGCCCCACCCCCAATAGGTTTAATGTACATATCTCACATACCACTAAAGCTATATCAATCAAACTTGCTCAGTAGAAGTTTTTCGAACATTTTCTCATATACCGAGAAAATGAGTTAAATCGGATAATAACCACGCCCACCTCCCATACAAAAGTTATGTTGAAAACTACTAAAAATGCGATAACTCGTTGAAGGAACACGTTAGAAACATTAAATCTTACAGAATATATGGTACGGAGGGCCTGCATAGAAATCCAAGTAAATTTTTGGACGATGGGTGTGGTGCCGCCCACTTTTAGGAGATATCCCATAACTCGAGAACGCTTGAAGCAATTTCAACCAAATGAGGTACGTGCCATTGTATTGGTATCCTTATGTCACTCTATAAAAATGGGCGAAATCGCATAACAACCACGCCTACTTCTCATATAACACGATTTGAAGTTTCATCATTTTACTTTAAAGTAGATAATTCAACCACCAATTAAGATATTAAAATGAAACTTTGTGCAAATAGTTCTTTCCAGATATGCCATCTCATGCGTAAAAATTGTCGAAATCGGCTTATAACTTTTCAAGGCCCCTTATACTCAATATCAAGACCACTGTGCCTATGGTTGACTACATTCCGAAAATATCGAAAAACATGTAAGATAGCGTAACAACTTCGAATATTATCTTTCGCTAGACTTTTTGCGATATACTTCGGGCAATATATAAGTTATCCCTGCGCATGGAATCTCTCTGATATGTGTCTCTGATATGTCTCCCATGTGTTTAAAATGGATAAAATCGGGTAAATACTTTCCCTAGCCCCCTTGTACCTAACATAAGAATTTTCAATCTTCCGATGGGTTTTAAACCATATGTAACGGTAAATATATGAGATATCGTAATGAAATTCGAGGATTCTCTCTCCATAATATTAATTTGCTTTTGCGTCAAAAATTATTAAAATAGAGTAAATACTTCCCCTAGCCGCCATTTTTCTAATATAAGAATTTGAAATATTCCTCTGGCTTTATACGGTACATATCGGTCAATATGTAAAATATTTTAGCGAAATTAAGTGAACGCGTAATATTGGATATATCATAGTTAAATGCTGAAAGTGGGAAACCGGTCAACGAATTATCCCAGCTCCCATATATTGCATAGAATGATTTTCGTTATTCTAGGAAACTCTATGTCGAATATGGTGGTCAGTGTGTAAGTTGTCTTCATAAAATTGCGTAGAAACATGTTCTCTAGCGTACTTGAGTAATGCCAAAAGTTAATGGAATCAGTCGTGACCTTCTCCTAGCCCAAATATACCACTCTAAAATGTTACTGTTGGTCAGTACGAAAAAATTTAATTTTAAATGAAATTAAGTGGATATGTTTTCTTAAACATAATGTGGCTTCGCGCTAAATATGAAAGAAATCGGTCTAGACCACGGTCTAAGCCCCTTATTGCTAATATAATGGTTCCCGTTTCTCTGGTTGACTTTTTCCTCATATACCTAACATATTTATGTAAGCCACTTTGGGTAAGTTTATATCGCATATATCTTTATATAATATCTCGAACACGAAGCAAAATGTAGTAACGAAACTAAGTGAATCTTTGAGTCTAATATAAATTAATAAGATACCAAATATGACTGTAATCCATTCACGCTTTCGTCGAATAATGAATATAGAACTCTTACACAATATTTTTAATATAAAATTTTACCAACAGCCTGAAATTATTTCGCCTCCTTTGATGCCTGCAAATTGCAAGAGTATAAAATGTTCGGTTACACCCGAGCTTAGCACTTCCTTATTTATGCATATAATTATTGAGATTACTCAAACATAGCATATAATGCGAGTACATAAAAACATTATAAGTATCGTTGCTACTATATTTCAATCAAATAAGCTAGTATACAGACATAACAAATATCCAAAGTTAAGCGATTATTATAATTTTCTTTTTCTTTTCGGCCTCTTAAATATTTAATGGACATTTTCGTTCCCATCATCTATTCAAGCATGAACTGAATAAATTACAGTTGCTTTAGTTTATATACTTTTAGATGTAGACAAATTTATTTATTTACTACGAAGTAATTATTTAAGCAATCGACTTACAAAACTCATACTTAAAACTTTTTGGTTCTTCACAAACTTTTTCTATTCTATTATCTAACTGACATAAAATAGCATTCACCATATGTGCTAATTCCAGTGGGATTATTTACATAACTACCCTATTTGGCCTATTAAATGTATAAGTTATTTTCATAATAATAACAGTACCCATATAGGAATGAGAAAAAATAGTAAGTTTCCATAAATAAGTACAATTTAATTTTAAATCAACTTGTTTTCAGATCATACGATGCAGAAAAATATCTGTATAAATTAATTACAATATATTGGGTCTATAACAATATTCGTGCGTTTTCTTTTTTTTTCAAAGTTTCAACGTTTATTTAAGAAAAACATATACAATAGTGTAATTTAAAGTATTGTCTATCTGAAGCTATAACATTTTCCCATCATTCTGGCAATTTGTGGATTCCATCCCAAAAGAATTACGCCGGCTTTGTGGCTAAGAATGAATCAAGCAAATTTTTGATACCCTGTTCTGATGTGAAGCGTATTCCATTAAGGAGCAAGGTCTGTGTCTTGCAACCGGTCTTGCAACATGAGGCCGACCGTTGTCATGATGGAAAATTATTGCCTCGTGTCTAGTCGCAAATTCCGCGTGTTTTTCGGCGTTTTTCGGCAATCGCTCGGTTCACTTTGATTAGTTTTTGTCGGTAGCGTTCCCCATTAATGGTTTCACCAAAGTTTCTGAGCCCAACAAATACACCAAATACAGACCTTGGCATCATGGATTTTCTGCTTTGCCGTTGATTTGTCTGATTGGCCAGGTTACACATTTCCATATCAACCGAACTGATTGTCGCACTACATTTTCGAAGGAGTTTTCATCCGTTGTTTTTTTTTTTTTTTTGAAAACATGTTATTCGTATTGGTTCAAGTTAATGGATTGGCTTGGGAGCTCTCTTTCATCAATATTTTTATCTCTAAAGAAAATTCTAAACATGCCTGGTATTCTTTGGGCCATTCGTCTCCTTGAAAGTCTCGTTTTTTCTAAATTTCTTTCTTTCTCCTACTCTATTATTTTGTTGTCAAATACATCTGTTCTAAAGTGCCTTGAATAATATAGATTGACCATCCGCCATTGTATGAGAAGAATCGGCAAACCTACATTTAAGGTTCTGCATTCTTCTCGGTGATAACAGTATACTGAGTTTGAATTTGAATAGTTTTGAGGATTAGAGGATTAGATATCGCCAGCAACAAGGTGATATTAGAAACTGAAAAGTTTAATTTTAGATTCATCCATCTATAAAGTTTTTCGCCGTTTTGACCTTGATCACTTTATGCGGTTATATAATTGAATTCAACAGACGATAGCATTTATGTACGGCCTTAAAGTAGTTTAGCCATTTACTTCAGTCTTTACTTGGTTTATACCAGTTGTTTGTTCGATTGGCCACTCTTTGGTTTCAAAGAATAAATTGTTTCTTAAATAATTTAATACAAAAATCTTGGAAGTATTAAAAAGCCAATATGTTGAACAAATTCAGACAAGCTCTATATGTAGAGATGTCATTTAAACAGGCTTAGGCTGCATACATAGTGAACGACGTGCCAGCTATTACAAACAGATAAAAACATTCAAGTTAATATCATCTAGTTGGAAAATATATTTATTTATTTTATTTTCGGATAAAAAATTATTTAGAAATAAAAATGTAATAAGAATTTATTGAAGCAGTCAATAAATGATCCTTTACTATCTTCTAAATATTTTTTTTACTTACTATTGTATTTCACAGTTCTTTATTTATGAAGAAATTTTTATCTATTCTTAATAAATACTTTTTAATTAATTAATATAAATATAATAATGTTAATAATGAAATTTTAATATTAAATTTATATGTGATCCATCATTAAACTTATAAATAAATTATAATTAATTTTCTAGGTTTCTTTTCTAGAAAGTTAACAGATCTGTCGATACAGTATTGTGTGTAGTTCAAAAATGAAGAAAAAAACTTAAAAAGCCGATACTTTATGCTAATTAGTAAAGTCATAGTCAAAAAGTATCGAGTTCTCAATACAACTTAGTGCTCAAAAAATTATCGATACTCCAAACTCGAAACTCGCATAGTTCAAACTCTATAATCAAAAAAGTTATGTTACTTTTCATTTATAAAGTTCACTGTTTTGTACTTTATTATCCCGTACAGTGTTGCATATTTTTCAATTCTCTCAGAAAATAAAAATAAAAAACAATAACTGCTTAACCGAGTGCGCGAAGTACGATTAAATGCGCATAAGGTATGATTATTCGTCAGTAAATTATTCTTAAATATTCTTGTTCGTGGTTTTGCAAATCAAAAATTACTCTAAATCAAATATGATTTATCTCTCTCTCTCAAGTAATACATAGGATTCATGCAGATTCTAGTTTTCGCTATTTCACTCTTTCTATTTACTTTTCTATACCTCTTCGTGTTATTGTTGTTATTTTGAAGCGAAACCTTTGGCAAGAAAAAATCACAGTTTATATTTTGAATCCTGAAAATCAATCGCAAGTATTGCCTCAACCAAGCTTTTGAGCACATATTTTTGTGATTTCATTTGAGTAATTGTAGCTGACGAGTTCCTTACAATATATTCCAGTTTCTCTTTATTATATACGCCAACAATTTGCATTATTTCGTTTTCGCAAACGCATCGAATATCCAACGAAAGGGATTTTCGTGTGACTATAATGACGCATGAGATGACTTTATTCACATCTGCATGTCTACACTCTTACAGCTTTATGAAGCATCCTTCAGCGTTACTCTGCTTGATGCTTAAAATACTGAAGCAGCGATTGGAATGCTGCCGCTGAGCATATTTCCCAAATTATATACTTACACAAACACACTCACACAAATAAGTATTTGTAATATTCTGCACTAGAAGTGTATAAACGAATGGGGATGAAGTCGAACTGTGAAAATAGGCGAATGAACTAATGCTCGTGTCTCCCAGCCCGAAACGAATGGCGTACAAGGACAAATGTGCAAACTGGTGATTTTGTGATACTTAAAATGCAGCCAAAGATGCTGCCTACAAGTGTAAGTGTGCTCTATATGTTTCTTGTAATGAAATAGTAAAAATCAAAATTAAAAATTCGCCTATGTTTTCATTATAATAACATAATTTCCGCCTCACCCTAATATTCTCTTGGTGAAATGTGTGAAAAGGACATTGCGGGTGAAACGCCTAATGAAAAGCTTGACCAAGTGTTTGTTTGTCACAACCCAGTCAGCGTTTGGGAGTGGCTGGGACCTGGTATACTAAGGAAAATATGCTTGTGATTGTGGTTAGGTGTATGTTGAATAATTCACAATGATTTTTGTGATGGATTTTTCCTTTATACATATTGCTTTCCACGAGATAATTGCAGTGGTTGACTTAGCAGCACAATTAATTATGATAATTATTAAAAATTAGCAGTGCTGCTTAATCACGGATTGTAAGAAAATAAAATTCATAATTTCTTTAAAATAAGTCTCATTAATATGAATTACCACACATGATTACTTTTTTAAATATTCGTACTACTTTTTCGTATTCATAAAGTTCGAAATTTCGAACATACAGTTAGATCTTGTTTTTGAAAATATATTTTTTATATATATTTTATTCATATAAAAACTTTTACATTTACAAAAAACTTAAAAATATAACTTTTTTATCAAAATTTCAACATTAAAGAATTTATACAATAGAAATTTCAATATATAAAAAATTTGGAAATGGCAAAGTCCAATTTTTCGATTCGAAAAAATTCAAAGAGCTGTTCATAGATTCATCAGATTCATCAGATTCATCAACTTAAGCTTTGAAAATTGGATTATCGAAAATTTCGAACATGCAACAGTTTTTACGAAATTTTGTAGCTTATTATTATATTATTATTATATTAAAAGATTTATTTCTTATTAGAATTTTGATTATTAAGTGCGAAATCCGAAACTTATAAAATGAGTTTCAGAAATTTCGAACATGGAAAAAGTTAGACGAATTTTGTTTAGCTAATCTCGAGAAAACAATTATCTTTTGTCACTATTTTGAACTTAAAAATTCTATTAAACGAAATTCTAATAACCCAAATTTTGAATATTGGAAGTTTTAAAAATTCGAAATTCTGAAAATTCGATTTTTTGTTAAATTTTTTGATTAAAAAAATATTCTGCAGATTAACTAAGAATTTTCAATCGAACTTAGTGCGCAGCCCTCACCCTTTCTGTAATCAAACAATTTCGAATTGTTTTTAAAAAAGTGTTAGAAGAGTTTATACTTAAGTTGATTTAAAATTTTCAACTGCGGCTTATAATAAGAAAATGCAGACCAAATAGTAAAAGAAGTGAACATTGTGAGCCAGTTGAACATACTTTCATTGATGTATGAATAAGAATTTGAGGCGAGGAACCTCTTTCTGAGCTGGCAGTTATCAGTAGATGCTATTCATTGATGTTTTGAAGCATTTCGCCCCTAAACTTTTGAAAAAGCATATATACATAATGAAACCAAACACTGTACGTTATCATAAACACGTAAAAGAATGTTGCCCCTACCAACTATAACTATTAAAGCAACATCTGGAAGATTTTGGAAATCAAATCGAGCTTTTAAAATTAGAAAGACAAAGCTTATACATACACAAATGAATATGTACTCAAAAGCTCCATGCGCGCATTGATGTCAACGCCAATATAAAATAGTGTACGCATACATACATACATACACATACACTTTTCCATTGTTCGTGAAATGAGGGTAGCGTCGCAGTCGACGCCAACGCCTTACAATATGCTTTGTCAAGCGGCCAATGAACGAATATACTTTTCCCAGCAAAGCATTTGCAAGTACATATATACACCTAGATGCATATACATATGAATATATGTACGTAAGTAAATGCTGTTATATGTATGAGTAGTGTAAAAATAGGCAGTGTGTTGCCGCAATTGAAACTAACGGTAAATGGGAGGGTAGAACGGCAACTTTACTTGTTGAAAAGAACGCACCAATTTAATACAAAACAACAAAGGAAGAAACTAAACGACATGAGTATAGGATCTGGAAAAAGTTTGGTTGTGAGGCAGAAAACTTGCATCAAACATAACCGAAGGGCAAGAGGGCGAAAAAGCTGCGTATGTCGAAATGGGGTGAATGCTGCTTATGCCATGCCGCGAAGTAATTTCACGCACATAACTGTAGTAGTATAGTTGGGGTTGTGTGTAAGTACATTTGTATGTGTGTATATGACGCAGGGTTGCACTCAACCTCGTAACCGGCGCGCTGACAAAAATTTCGCTGTGCGTGTTGTTATTGTTATTCTTACACATGTATTTTTTGTGCTGTTCCGTTGTTGTGTGATCACCGCTCGTTTTTGTTATATTATGCATAGTTAAAAGTGAGTATTTTATTACAATTATTAAAATTTCTTGTTATTTGTGTGTTATATATATACATGTGTGTGTGTGTGTGTGTGTGTGTGTGTGTGTGTGTGTGTATGTGGCGTATTTGTAGATACCCAAGAAAACATTAAGTGGGTGCGTTTCGTTAGACCCAGTATATTTTCGGTATGTTATTTGTGATGGTGTTGCAAGTAAGGGCTTGTTTGGGCTATATTGTTTTTTATGCATGCCACACTTTATAGCCGCTTCATACCGGTGGTGGTTTATTGATTTTCTTTAAATATTACGATAATGCTATGAAAATATACGCTAAATAGTAGTGATTATGTATGCTACACAATTTTATAATATACTGTTCGTGCCGCTTTTTATGCGAGAAATCGATATTTTCAAAATTTACTGTTTCTTGCAGCATTTTTCGTTGCACTCTTTTTTTTTTATTCTGCGCTTTGCTTTGCATAATTCATTAGCTTGCCTGAACGGCTTCCACATTTTTGGCATCCACATGTACCACATGTTCCGCTGACGTATACATAACGTTGCGCTGCCATGGTATTTCCAATTTCAGCTTCCATTCAAAGTTTTCAACTATGGGAAAAGTGCGGCTTTGTATGCCACAAAGCATGTGTATTTGTGTGCGTATTTTGCGTACACCACACACAACTGGGTGCTTGCAACAATATCCATCTCTTTTTGGTGCTGCAGATTTGAAGCATCCTTTATCCCTTCCTTATGGGCGCTGCATACAATGAAGTCCGAATTGAGGTGCTGCCGCTGCTGATGCCGCCCAGCTTTCCATAGTTAGCTCACCGCTGTCGCTACTATTTTTTGGCGTTGCTGCTTTAGCTGCTGCTGCATCTGTGGCGTTGGCTGCTGCTACTGCTTGATTTAAAAATGGAAAATTGATTTTTCCTGCTTTTCGCCTTATACCGGAAATTTTCATGTTAAGCCAAATTGCTGTTTTACCGACGCGTTTCTCTGTGTGCACACATACACACCGAACTATCAATGCGCACTCACATGCTGACAAATGTATGTGAATGCGAAATTTAATTTGTATATGTGTGTGTTGGTCGCATACATACTCGTGCTGTGGGGTAGCGATCGAAAGTATGCCTCGAAATTTTTAAATTATGTGCCCGAAAGTATGCTTCAATAAAATTATAAATTGAAACTAAATTATTAGCAGATAAAAATCATTAATATAATGCGTAATAATCCGGTTGTTTCAGTGCAAAATTTGCGTGTGCCCCTAAAGCTATGCTTCAGTTGTGTGCTTGAATTCATTTATTAAGTCCTCTTGGTGTATTCCAATTGATTTCACAACTCCGTTTTGTCTTTGTTTCATCAATGCTGCTGCTATTGCTGTTGTTGTTGTTGTTGTGCACCTTCGCAAGACAATGTTAATGCCCCGGCCCAGCAGTAGGCTATCATATCGAGAAGAACAGTACTGCTGTGACAGGACAATATCACTGGCAAACGATCGTTTTTACATATATTTTTCAATTGATTTTCATTATAAATATGTTTTATATGTGTTATTAGTGTTTCCAAAAGTATAACCGTTAAGCACTCAAAACCGTATACAACTGAAAGCAGTTAAATTTCAAATTTGTTTCCATTTACATGTCGTTAGTTAGATTTCCAACGGCGTTGTGTTATACTCCATTTGGATTTTCTCTCCGTTATACACAATTTTCTTAGAAACAAATATTTTTAAAATAAACTTTCCCTTGAAACCTCCTCTTAAATCCACTAGTTTTGTAAGTAAATTAACCTAACAAATATGTATATACATGTATATGTATATATGGGCCGTCCCGTCTGCTATCGGCGCTCAAGTCGAAATTGCACGTACGAAATCCAAAAGCTGACTGACGGCGAGCTCATTGAGTAAACGTTCTGTGAGGGTAGATTTTGCGAAGAAAGGTGTGCGCAACACGAACGAGAAAGTCTGTGCTGTGCTGTGCGCTATGTGCATTCCAGTGACGGTACTGTTGACGTTGCTGCAAGCGCTATCCAGCGAGTGGTAGTAAATGGCTGCATATGTGTGTATGTACATATTTGTGTATAAACATGTAAGTTATCAGCATAGAGTACCAAAAATGAGTGGTGCTGAGAAAAATCAGAATAAAACCAAAGAGTGTTTACCGACAGCTCTTAGTAAGCACATACTCGTTAATATATGCATTAAGTGTATATACCAACTTGTGGGTGTATCCACATAATATGAAAATTAAGACAGAAAGTTGTTATTGCTGTATGATGGGATCAGTACATCTGCTTCATAATATCAACGATATCATTTTATCTGGGAAAAATATTTACTGATACCATTGGGTTTGATATTAAAACAGTTAATTTCTTTGAGTGTAAGTTTTCTTGACTGTTGAGACTACATAAAATAATAAATAAGATTATAAAAATTTAATACATCTGCCTGTTACTCCTCTCCACAGACAGCTTCATATATATTCCCGATATAGCAAAATATTATCTTAAAAACCCTTCAGTCACTTGGATGCGACTTAAAACGCGTAAATCATTTCAATTAAAAGGGAATAAGATAGAGCTCCGAAATAAGAGGACAATCGATAAAATAATTTAAAAATATGAAATTAGCCTGAAAGTAGGCAATGATTTTTTATTTGCGAAATTTTGGTATATTTCGAATTTTTTTTGATAGTTTTATGTTTCATGTAATTATTTTTATTTAACCTGGCTCTCAGCTTCCAATTATTTAGAATTATTTTTGAATATTTGCGGAGCAATTTAAACTTTCGAAAAAAGTACAATAACTTGAAATTCAAAAATGTAAAAAGTCGTAAAACGGGTAAAGGAAAAAAAAACCGTTTTTTATTTTAATACATAATCAATTTAAGAAGTATTTTACTTTTTTCTAAATTTTAACAACAAATACAATAACTTTGCTCAAATAAAAAATTTACGTTTTTTGTTGTTTTAATATTATTTCATCTTGTTTTCGATGAAATGTTGCCATTTTTTAAATTTAGTTACCATGCACTTGGTTAATGTTATTAGTTTTTTGTTTTTGCTTGTAATTAAAATATTTTTTTTATTTAAAACTTTTTTTTTGGTAATATAACCCTATTTTTTACTGTGTATTCCATAGCGAATATAATTGCACAAACAGATCTACGTTTATATTTACAAACTTATTTATGTATGCACCCGTTGTTTAGTTCACCGTTACATCCCATATAATTAGATACCTACATGAACTTATAAATATATATATATATATATATATATAATACAAATTCAAATCAAGCAAACATCTCTCTATAGCAAGCTCTCAATTTCGCGAAACGCTACTCGTTTCTTTATAGTTCGTTGTTTATCGCCCCCAAAGAAATTGAAATGCATATAAGGATACTGGAAAACACCCCCTAAAACTATGCTTATGCTCGTTGTAATATATTGCTTTTCTCCGTATCGCCTTCCAGTGTTTATGGCAGCGCACAACAAAAGTTATACGCACAAAAAATACACTTGCTCTCAGTATCTTGTGTTGTTTCTCACCCTAACTCAAGGAGTACTACTCGTTAACAACACTCAATCGTATTGTGTCTACGCCTATAAAAGGCCAGCAAGTATTGGTCGGTTGTCTGTCGTCGTGTCGGCCACCTTTGTCGTCATCGTCCCATTGTATAAGGCTACTACGTATAATCGGAATTTAGATGAGATAAAGAAGAAGAAGCAACAACAACAACATTTCAACTAACAACTACGAAGAACGCTTTACCCCCGACAGGAAAAAATTACATATGACGTTGATTTTGAATTGAAATTTATTTTTGAAGAAAAATTCAAACTACGCACACATATATGTCTATATGTATGCTTGATGGACACTGACACACACATAAGCGCTTTTATGAGTGGTGTGCATTTATATATGCATTTCTCTGGCATTACTTACACAGGCATTCAAGCATTTGTGTAGGCTCCACATGCTTTGGCCACTTCACCTATTGTGCTGGGGAGTGCTGGGGAGTGCTGGCGGCGCATTGTATTGCATAAATATTCAATATGAAACAATCATAAAACAATAGTGGCCAATTTTGTTTGCGCACATATTCTCAAACATATATTCATACGCACATGTGCCGCACATGTAGTTTGCCGTTGGCATAAAGCTTGGCTATGTTCGTCGCTCGTTTTCTTTGATTTTTGTTGCTGTTGTTGTTGTCAAATGAGAGTAATTGTTTCCAATATGCTTCCCAGCGCGCCTCTGTGTTCCAAAAATATAATGACTTGATTAAAAAATTGGCTTTTTGGCCTTCTTACGGAAATTGGCGTAAGGAGAAATGTCAGGATTGTATGTGTTCGAGTATGTGTGTATGTGTGCTGCAGGAAACACCCTACCATGAAATCACTTCAGCGCGTAAACAATTTGCAAAATATGTGAAACGATTTCATTACCCAATTCCACTGCAAATTTTTTAAGAGAATTAAGTATGCTACAAAAGAAAAGGAATTATACGAAAAAGTGTGATCCAAGATCTTGATAGATTGGCATGAAGATTTTGTAATCAAAATTGAACACGAGTACATAAAACTTAACATTGCGCTAAATTCTTACAATGTTATGATTCATCAAAACAACCGGAGTTCACTTAAAAAATTACGAAAACCCCATGCGATGATATTAAAGATAAAATCAAATTCCTTAAAAATGTTTAAATATCTTCGAAGTACATAATTTGAACTTATAAATAATCAATGTCAATATTTGTGATCCTTCTTTAGTTTTAAGACACTTTCAATAGCACAAAACGAATTGTTTTCTTTATATATATATATATATATATATATATATATATATATATTATATTATATATATAACTATTTTTACGTATTGGACTTTTTAAAATATAATTTTTAAAATAAATATTAAATTTTATCTAGTTTACGGTAAATTTCATGCTAAATTACCGAGATGTATTTAATTGTCAATTAAATTGTTTTGACCTCATGCGAAATCTCTCAATATCCAATGATCCGAAAAGAAATTCCTTATATATATATAGATATACAATTTTTAACAGTTAACAATTAAATACAGTAAATTATTAAGTTGTCAATAATAATATACATGTCTATAGAGAACAAGTGCTAATTGACTCGATTAATGTACTTAATTACTCATTAATTTATGTCAAACTCATTATCGAATTTTTAAGGGTTTGTTCTTTAAGAGGGGAAAAACATTAAATTATATAGAAAGCCAAGTCGTAGGACATATCTAAATTGTGTTTTCAACAATAAAGTTTTTTCTAAAATATTTTTTGACTTAACTAAAACCCAATGAGAAGACGCTTTCCCTGTGTGATTAGAATAGATTTGGAGGAAAATTATTTATAATTTCATTTACCAACTTTTGGTCAATACATGAGTAATAATGTTAAATTGAGTGTTTGTGCAAAATAAACGTAAAACTTGACTCCTTCCCAAAATATTTTGTGAAATGCTGCCGAGTTGACAACGCCTTGGTGGATATAATTCTGTATTCACACCGTTTCCATAGACCGAACTGAAGGAAGGAACTATGAAATGGGAAGAATATTGTTTCTATTCGCGTCTTAATTCGTTGCTAATTGACTAACTTGAATGCAGTAGTAGTATTTACTTGAAATTCAAAATCAAAAAGTTTTGCTGCCAACTAAAAACGAGTCAGTTGTGGATTAATTGATTAATAGATTTTTTTTATAATGAATAAGTTCTTTATACTTTTTTTTTTATTGTGCGTGTATTCATTGCCTGCGAATAGAAAGAAATAATAAGAGAAGCATTCAAAGAAATTATTTAATAAAATCACAATATATTAAATCACAAGCGAGCCTCTCTTCTGGCAAAACTAAGTGATATATACAATACTGAAATATGTAATATTAACATGTTTGCCCCTCACTTTATGCCTACGTCTTCAAATACATGTAATATAAAATTGCAAAATTATTGACAACATACCAAGTAGGAAAGGCAGTGAGTGAGTAATACAATTTACCACAGGGAGACACCTATACTTACAAATTTCGTCTTAAATTCAAACCAGTTCTACTGTACACACATATACATTACATACACATACACTCATATGTATGTAACTAAATTGTGTGCGTTATGCTCTTCAGTTGACTGTTGCTACGCCTATTTCCGTTCCATTCATTTCTTGCTTACGCAAATTTCCGTTTTCCTATTGATACATATAAAGTAGTGCTTTTGACGAGGCGCTCGGCTCATTTCCCCCATTCACTCACTCACTCGACACGCAAGCAAACATATTTACATATAAATATGTGTTTATAGCGCAGAATTCCCCAAAGTGCGCAGGAAGTGGTTCAGTAATAGGATGTGGAGTAAATTTAATATATATATAAAAGGGAAAAATTCACTTATAAGTGCACTTTGGAAAAGGACGAAAAAAGGAGGTCGTGCATTTGGCTGACTGACTGTCGTTAACTATGTGTGTATGCATTTATAATGCAACGGATATTGAATTTAATTTTTAAAATTTTATTTATCTATATATATATATATAGAATAGAATATATATATATATATATATATATATATATATATATATAAAATTTTATTTATCTATATATATATATATAGATATATATAGATAAATAAAATTTTAAAAATTAAATATATATATATATATTATTTATATATATATATTTAATTATATATATATATATATGTATGTATGTATGTAAATACGTTGGTTTTGCTTAGATGTACGGATTTTTCTTGTATTGGATTAAATAGGAATTTAAAATTAAAATTTATACATTTCTTTTCAGGTTATGTTCGATTGAGATTAGACTAAATTAATACTGGAACGATTTTGTAGTGAAATAATTGGTTTATGAACCAGGAATTAACACAAAGCATAGGAGATTATGATTTTTAGATTTTTAAAAAATTATGCTCTCGAAGAGTAACTAATAAAACCAAATTTTATGACTTTCGCTATACCACTCCGATTTTTGTATAATTTGAGCTATTTAGCTCAAGGAGATTGGAGTTTTCATTATTAATTCATGCATTAATGGCTCATGTAATATAATTGCAACGACTTAAATAGAATCCCAGGTAATTTGATGGCCCAACAGCAGGACATTGACCCAGCACATGATGTTGGTATTGTAAGGGGGTGTGGCTGCTGTATTCAGTAACTCATTCGCAAAAAAAATCGCTTCATTTCAGGAATAGCATCACGCTGCTTCCTTTATTATAAAAAAATATTAGCATTTTCAAAGAGGCAATTTTTAAGGTGATATTTCACAGAGTCATTGTAGCGTCACCAAACTCTAAATTAGACTTTGAGGTTTCGAAAATTAAATATAAAAAATTACAATACATATATGTGTTATATATATATATATATTTGTATTATATATAATATTTGCTGTATTATAATTTGTTAAATGAAACTCTCTTAACTTATTTTGAATATACAAACTTTTTCCGCTCGTATTACTCACCTCTCTGACCACTAATCGAATTAGGCCACAGCACACACACATACCCATAGATACATCTATACACACATATATATGCGAGGCGATGCGAGCTGTCAGCATTTAATTCTCCAAAGTATCCTTTGCACAATTTCGTACCGAATTCAGTGGACTCTGATGTCACCATACTAATTAAAATAGAAACGAATGAATGAGCAAAGCGCACATACAAAAGGCATACGCCAAAAAGTCGCGACTCTATTGCCGCAGAATGTGTGCTGGGTGTTTCTTATACCCATGGGATGGATAAATGTAGTCAGTATATATGAAGTGTAGTAAAATTTTGTAAGTATTTGTAAAAGTACTAAAGTTGAGGGTATTCACCAAGCATATATCAGAAGGCTAATTCGCTGTAAGTGGAATTAGGGAAAATTGTTGTGTAGATAAAATATTTCCTCAAATGGGATATAAGTTATCTTGGATTCTAACATTCGCGCGTGGTGAAATGAACAGAAAACTGGTATAAATTGAAGAATATGGTATAAGGTAATACATTATACGATACGTAACCACGAACTCTCTTATAATGAATAGAACAAAGTAACAGTTAAATTTGTAAATTTTTTTGGCAAGCGGTATTATAACAGTACGCATGAAAGGACAGAAAATATTATCTGTCTTTATTTTGCCATTTTTCACTTTGAAGAGTATCGAATCGAATGGTTTAAATCAAATAAGCTGGTATAATTGCTTAAAGAGTAACAAGTTGCCTTTTAATTAAATTTTACGTATACTCTCTTGCGTTGAATTCTACTGGATAACACTTGACAAGAGATTAGTGCATTGAGAACAGAAAAATGGCGATTCGAATATGGCCGTTATCAATATCGGCGTAAATTCTATGCACTCTCCAATATTATAAATAAGAGCAGTTAAATGGTTAAAGTTTAATATTGTCGTGTCAAAATGAAGTTATAAATTGTATTACGTAATGAAATTACAAAAAACTGTCGTGAACGATATACATGCCTTCATGCATTTATATGTCACTTAATTAATATATTATCTGCTAGATAATAATAAATAATTCATATTTATATGTATAGATAGATAAATTAGTCAATATAATCGATAACACTCTATTATATTACTCTCCGAAATTTTCCGTTGAATGCTTGCTTGCGAACTGTAGCAAGTCAGCAAAAGTTGGCATAAAAAATACTTACGTGGCTTTTATTCTGCCAGGACGCCGGAAACCAACCAAAAATATGCCTTGTATACAAGGAAAGTCCAGCCCTATTACCAGAATGTAATTCGCTAAACTATATTAGTGTGCGACTGGATTTCATTCAACAAATGGAGTGCGTAGAAGTCTTACAATTCTTAAACCGACTCCGTGCGGTCTATGGATTTAATGAGGCAACTTCTGATGAACAGAATGCCTACAAAAGCGAACTTTATTCGGAAAAAACTTATTATATAATTTTAAGTTTAATGGACAATGATTTGGGTCCACAATCCAGCGGGGGTGGTACCCTATTGGGCTAGACTTCCAAAGCCTCAAATTCGGCGTTAATTTATAATAAGTGACAATACTAGATAATTTTTTTTAAACATTTTTCTAATATTAAAAATTCTTTTAAATTGTACACACTAATGATATGAGGAGCTAGACCGAACTTTTGATAAGGTATAGATTATATAGATATATATATTATTATTATAGACATATTTTATTACTTACCACACCACCACTTACCACAAGCTGTATCACAATTAAAAACTATCTGCCGTTGCCTGATCTCTGTTATATTTCTATATCTATTGTTTCCAAACCGGTTTTAAAATTCATAATCAGCTTTCAAAGCCATTTACTATATCTTATATTGCCAATAATATTCTCTTTGGGAGCATAAATTTTCAATTTCAAATCAAAGATTTATTATATTTAAATCATCTTTGATAACTAATGAATGTTGTTTTGAAAAGGTATCAATAGCATCAATGAAAACCATTTAACAATATTTCTACATGTAATTGAGAAGCTTAGAGCGCCCTGCAGTATGCAACGTTCTTACATACACATATACATCCACTTAAGTACACTTCCATCTGCCAACCCGTGTCATTTAAGCGCTTTCAGCGATTGATTCAATTACTTTTCAGTTTACAAAACAGTTTGTAACAAAATCAAGCAACCAGCCCACCAACACAATAACCTGTTTCCGGCGCCAGCATTTCGCTCGTGTCAAAATTGCATTTATGTAGTGCGGCATTTTGATTTTTATTTTATATGCCATATATTTTCATATTTATATATATTTTTTTCAAGGAATACTTCTCCATTACCTCATGCAAACCATAGTAGTCAGCAACATCATTTGCTCACCATTTTCGCACATTCGTATGCAACCCAAGTCTTGACTACAACGCGTAGTATGAGCGTTAAAATTGAGCCAAAAAAATCAATAACCATCCAATGGCTATTGAAGCATCGCAAATCTTTTTCTATTTATCTATTTTCTTTGTGTCACAATGCAAGCCATACCACCACCACCATTGCAAAAGGAGCATACATTTCAACAATTGAGGAGCATATAATTAATATTGTTGTTGTTTATTATCATGAGTAATACATACCATACGTGAGTATCAATAAAAAAGATTTCTGTTCTCAACAAATTGAGCATTTCGCCGAAAATTTTCCTTGCTTTTCATTTTCCAATAATGGAATATGTTTGCATTGTAGCGTTGCAGCGCCTGCGCGATGGTACTATAAGCGATTTTTCACTTGGAAAACTCATAGCTAACTCAAAATCTATTCATAATTACTCTTATAATTTGCTTCATACAACTCTACTGAGTTTCTACTGCCTGATGCACAACAAAAGCGAAGAGGATTTCATTAATTTGCGCAAGTGTTAGTTGGTAGTGTGTTCGTAGTGTGAGCATGTGTGCGTGTGTGGGTGTGTGCGTGTGCCTGTCAGACGTTATGCCTAAAGCACCTACAACAAACATCCTTTTTACTTCAGTTTGACTGTGTGAAAACTGACAGGCTGCCAACAGTAACACTAACAAGAGCCAAGCGCAAAGCAGCAGCATCACAACGTCACTTCGTTCAGCCCGGTTCTTACTTTACTATGCTCCTGCATATACACATATGAAAATTCATGCGTATTTATGTTTTCCCATTACACCACAAGCAAAATGTTTGTTTTCAATTATGATTTTTTCGCTTACTACTGTATAGACTTTAATTGCACTTAAACGATATGTGCATATATGATAGTAAAGGGTGCTTTAGTTAACTTGTTTGCTATTTTTATCCTTTATTGTTGTTTTAGAATATGTTTCAGAATATATCCATGATAATACCAATTTTCACATATGACAATCACCTTAGGGATTTATTTCATTAAAAGCGATATATTAAGTTCCATATTTTTACTGCCATTCCACTTATGCAAAAGAAAAAAACTAAAAACCGCTAACCGCTCGAGCCTTCCAGTTATTAAGTTTGTCCGAGCAATTTATTCACCTGTTTTCTGGTTATGACTACTACGATGGTTGAAAGTTGAGTTGAGCAACAAGTAGTTGAAAACCAACGAAAGCCTCAAAAATTTAGGTCGATACTAACACAGGCAATCCTCCATTTGCATTGTCCAGCTGTAAGGCATTTAAAAGGCTATTCAAAGCTTTTATGGCAATCTAACTGACATTCTCGACACATAGGCGCATATAATATATTCTCTATAATAATTATGGTCAAGTGGTAACCATCAAATTCAACTTGCTGAGCCATACGGCAACAACGTAAATAAAAATAACAATAACTTCGGTCTTGGAATAGCGAAAGAGCGCAAAACTATGCGTCTTTTGCAATTGTTCTATCTATAACTATAAATACATACCTTTATTGCACCATTTGTTGTAATTAAACCAATTTAAACCGATTGGTGCTAGCTCAACTCATTACCTGGTGTATCTCTTTTAATATTATTTTAAACAAAAATGCGCCCAAGCGTATAGAGTTTATAGAAAACTCTTTATATACCCAAAGTAGTAATTGATTGTGTACCCCTGACATAGTCCATAGCTTAAAAATTATCATATATCTGAACTTCAGCAAGCAGAACTTCACGCGCTAAGAATGTAGTTTGCTTTTCATCTCCAATGAGCTAAATAAAAAATCAGTTGGCCATTTTTTGAATCACTTTCAGAGCCTTCTATAAAGATACAGCAATGAGATCGTACGAGCTCAGTGACATCTTTATGTCAATAAGGGACTTTAGGAAAGCAATTACTGCAGTATCTCGTTCAAAAAGCGGAAAAAGCGTACCATGGTATGACAGATACTTCCAACTTCCTCCCCCACCCACTTTCCGACATCCGGTACATTCCTAAGAACCATTTTCAAACAAACAAGCATTTTTTACCGCAAAAAAGTCTTCCCAAAAAATATATTAGCTGTTTTGAACCAGCTTAAAGCCCTCCTTTTGCAAGACCTAAACTACACTAAAAGCTAAAGGTCAACCAATGTCTAAACACCGATGTCTAAAACCTTTAAATATATATTTATAAATATATATATATATATAAAATTATTCATCGTGTGCTTGGCAATAAATTCCACGAACATACTAGTAAGCAATCAAAGTTTTTTAATCAAAGGGTTAATCGAAGCATATGCACGGATCAAATTACGCACAACAATATGTACATAAATATACTTACATATATATACATACTTCTACATATACTTGGTTTATCTTATATGGCTTATTGATAATTAACCCTAGTGGAGCGGGTGCTGTTAAACAATTATTAGTGTGCGTTCATATACGAAGACTTTTGTTGTACACAGTCGTAGTTTGTTGGTAAGGAGTCGACGAGGAAAGACGAAGGGTATCGAGTTGCTAGTGCTCGGGCAACACGATTTATATTTTTGTTCGTAACAGTTCACTGCTACGTAATTCAACGATGGTTTTGCGTTCGCCTTCAAGCGAATATTTACAATATGTTCGGAAACTTGAACTTGATTATCTAATTTTTTGTATATATGAAAGAAAGTTCAGAAAATTGTCCGATTCGAGGTGCCGAATGCCCGTTTGAACGAAATGGGAAACACCAAAAGAGAAGTTGCCTATAAAGAGCAACCGAAGTCTTCACGCCTTAACCCAAACTTACACATCCATTTAAATACATACACACTTAATGCAGACATGCAAAAATGCACTCCTTTATGCATGTATTGGCATTTAACTCGTTTAAACCATTGTAATCGACAGTTGTCCGGACAATGGTGAGCGACTCGAATAACAGCGGGTGCATACATGGAGACATATTTACATCCGAGCGCAGCACGAATATAATAAAGGTATGCATTACAATATGCATATTTACATACATACATTTATATATAAATGTATATACATGTATACCTTCAATTAATAATCATATTACAAAACATCCTTGCCAATGCGTTTACTTGCTTGAGAATGTATGACACATACAAGTAAATGCTTATGTCCATACGTATGTACACGCTCGTTCCCCCTCTTGCTCAATAAAATGATACCTATGTTCGAATAAATATTTTTGATTGTCGGGCGGCAAGTCTTTCAGGTTGTTTATACCAGATTGTCGGTTGAATGAACATACATATTTCTTTGGCGATTAAATTTTTCTGTAAATAAACATATGTTGCTAATTCTAGTGAATATATTTGAGTTCTAATATCAGCTGAACGGCCTCTACTTTAAGTGAGGATAGCTCATTGCTACTCAATATTAATTACTTTTAAAAAATTTTAAATTTTTATGTACATTCATACATCATGAAATCAATCTCGCTAAAGGCCAATGTTAAATAACATTAACATTCTCTTGTAGAAGTATTTACATGCAGTTATGCTATTATTGGCACTGTTAATACTTGAATTGTCGTTATTATATTGTTTAATTATTATTTACAATACTGTTAATGCCGATTAATCACTCATTCTAAATAATTTGCGATATTTTGTATATTTCGAGCTGTTACCTTATCGAGCTGTTATTTTCCATTACATTCTCTGTTAGTTGTTAATAACATATTTGAAAATTTTGTGATATTTTATTCATCCCAAGATGTTATGTTAAATTTCATTAACATTCTCTGCTATAATAGCACATCCTTAGCACTGTTAATATTAAAATCGCTGTTAGTAGCAGAGTTAACTTCTGTTAGTCACATATTTTAACATTTAGTGATACTTTATTCATTCCGAGCTGTATTCTGGGGTTTTGTACTCGTTGTAGAAGTTGTTAGTTGGTTTATGATTAGAGAGTCCATTAAATTTTTCAAATTTCATTACCTGTATGAATTTTAGCAGTGAGTTTCTTAAATATAATATAAATAATTTATTAGAGGTGTTGAATGAGTTGAGGAGTGTGGTACTTGTGATTTCGAATCTTCAGATATTATTTATATAAGGTATTACTATTATTTGTAGCGCATTTTCAGAACTGAAAAAAGTTTCGACAACAAAAATTGCTGTTGTCTATTTTAATTTATTACTTTAAGCTGAATTAATGGATTGAATTGAATTGAAAAATTAATATTGATTTGTTCAACTAAAGTGCATATACATACATATTTACAGTTATCTTCTCGATTTTCAAGTTTTAAAGCGCTTAAATAGATTTAGAAGCATTTATGTAGAATTATTTTCTTTATTTAACACATACCTAGGTGCATACATTTATATGAACAGGTACAACAAAATTAATATATGCTTAATAAATAGAATACGAACTTATATTAAAATTATTATAAATACTTTTACAATATGTATTGTACTCTTTTGCATTTTTTCTTCGTAACATAAATAAATGCATACTAACTTCTTTTTCACTGTGTAAATGCCCAACTAAAGGTTAAATTTTTACATAGTAACATATAGATACTGTTTCACTGCCCTCTTATAATGTAACAACTATAAGCCCTTTCTATTTCTTAACATTAAGCAGTTTTTATTATTGTAATATTGTGTAATATTCCAGTACTCGTCTTCATAAAACACCATCAACAATTTTTACTTTGACTTCTTTGCCTCCTCTTCCACAGGCTCCTCAATGGCGGCAAGTGCTTCCTTTAAACCTTCGGGAATTTTGTACTTTTGATTAAATACCAGAAACTGCAAAAAATATTGCATGATATTATTTTATGCATACATTTAACACATATTAACAAATAAAAACAAACACTCACCTTTCTTGGTCCGGACTTTTCCACGTCTTCGCAGTTCATTTTGCCACTCGAATAGAAACTGTTAGAAGAAATAAAATATGCATATATGTTTTCAATTGTTTAATGTTTCAAAATCTGCATAGTCGAAACTTAGAAAAAAAATTTTTTTAAGCCTTAAAGTTAATTGATATAAGAGTGCGTTTACACAAAGCTAACTTTAAAAATAACATCCTGAATTTGATTTACCTATCCAAGTGTATATATTTATAATATCTATTTTATAATTAACTTACCGCACATCATCACGAGACAGACCATTTCGCACGAT
The DNA here is from genome assembly GCA_021498325.1 of Bactrocera minax. Classification (NCBI taxonomy): domain Eukaryota; kingdom Metazoa; phylum Arthropoda; class Insecta; order Diptera; family Tephritidae; genus Bactrocera; species Bactrocera minax. The sequence continues at coordinate 1,883,024 of JAKEEE010000023.1, forward strand.
TGCAAAAAATAGGCCCAAAACTGCTCCACCAACAATGATAAAAAGTGGTAATAACTGGTGTGTGTTAAAAATAGAAAAATACGAATTAGTTAATTGCTTGATTTGAAAGAAGAAATTAAAACTATTAAAATTAATTAACTAAATACAAGCTTATTTATAAAGAAAACAATTACACTAAAATCTTAAGATATTACTTTCTACATTTGCGGATATATTTTAGGTTAAAATGTTACTTAACTAGGAAATTTGACTACAAAAATCAGCCTTAAAAATTTAACTATTGCTTTCCAATAAAAATTTGATTATTGAAAACAGAATAGGCGGTTGAAAACATAATCTTAACTTATGAATTGAATGTGGTCCAGTTTTCCAAGTGGTTTTAGAACGATCCTCTTACTAAAATTTTGATATTTTAGTGTATATAAAAAACGCTGTAACATTTTCTTTTGATATTTGTAAATAAATATTTAATAAACATATACATATTAATTATTTCGCTATGAAAATCAGTACTGTATTTGTATGTATAATTTTGACAAATCTCAAAATTATGATTCAATATAAAAAGAAATCAATTTTCAAAACTCGCCATCTTTCAAAGCTTCAACCAAACCTGCTGGCCAAATGTATCTTTGATTGTAGGTGCGTAACTGTAAATATTAAAATATTGCATTACAAAACGGGCAATATTTATCATTTAACTACGAATGTGAGATTGACACACCTTTCCTATAGGTGGAGGTTTATTTTTGAGAATGCGTGTGTAATCTTCATAGGGCATTTTACCAAAGTAGCTAAATTTCAGAATATCATCAATTCCTTTGCTTTGCTTTCAATTAATTTATTTGCGCTTACCATACGTCGCCACGGGTAAATGCAATCCGTAGTGTCATGAGAAGTTCGCAAGTTAGGCCGCATAAAGTGAGTACTACAAGCGGTATTGTCTAGAACAATTTTTGGAGAAATTATTACAAGAGAAAATCAGGCGCTTTTATGTTTGTATGAAAACGCGCTAATATTACAAAAGCAAATCGGTTAAAAAATCAATAGAGTAATATGAAATAATTTATGAATATATGCAATGATAGTCTCCAAGTTACACAATTTCCTTCCTGTAGAAATTTGATCTACACACATTTAAAAGGCGAAATTACATTTGGTAACACTGCGCCAAACATGTTTTCGATCCTTCATACGTATTCAGCCATAAAGCGCCTGCGCTGTGTGCTTATAAAACTTCCTGTGTGAACGAACATGTTGCAGCAACGTGTATGCAAGGACTACACGGCTTTCATAGTGTCATTGTACAGCAAATAGTGAACGAGTATAAAAGCAAATGCTGGAAGCCAAACATAATTTAAAATCGAAAGAATTTTATTAAGTGTAGTTGTGAATTTGTAAATATTTGGAAGCATTACGATAGTTTCATATTGAATATTAGTAGAATAAATTGCATGTTGAAATCTTGTTTTAAATCATTAGATAATCGCTTGCAGTACAAAAAAAAAAAAAACCAAACAATCGTCATAGTGATACGGCAAATGTTATTCAGATTCACAATTTGTATATGTGCAGAAAAAGGAGATAACAATAAAAACGAAAAACTCCCTACTCCATAAAATTCACTTGAAAACAGAAAATATTCTACAAGAAAATAACTGAGCAACCAGTTTGTGTAGTTACCTAGGGCAACCGTGTGGAAAGCCTTGCTGTTTATTTTTCTCAACGTGTGGAAAAATTGAAAATTTCACAGAACGTAAAAGATACTTTAACAAATAGACGTCATTTGGCAAATGAGTAATTTAATAGTTATCGAAAATTTCTGAACTATAGCATTCGTGCGATTAATTTTGTTCTTGTGGTAGCCACCTGTATACTAACCTAACTTTCGCGCTTTTAATAACGCAAATCAGTTGAAGTCACCGTTTTCGCGTATACGACGCCGTTATTCTAAAAATTCGGTTTAGACGTGAAGTGCACGCCATAAAGGAAGGCGTTACCATGTTACAACACCATCCTCATACTATACCTATTGCTGCGGCACGTATAAAGGAAGAATCTGCAACCAATCCAACATATTTCTTTCCACACAGCAATCCCATTGATAATGCTGCTGCAGCTGCAGCCGCAGCCGCTGCTGGACTCATCGATCAACAACATCGTGACCTGCACAATGTGCTGGTCAATGCTGCGGCTGTAAATGGCACATTAACCAATACAGCAGCTGCAGTTCTAAAGAGTCAATCGGCTCAACAACAACAACAAAATAGCGCTGCTCAACAGACTGCTCAAGCACAAGCCGCAGTAGCAGCAGCAGCAGCAGCAGCAGCAGCACAGGCGCAACAACAACAGTCACAGCAGAATACTGCAAATAACAACGCTTCCGCACAACAGCAACAACAACAACAGCAGCAGCAACAACAACAACAGGCGCAACAAACCACCATGGTACTGTTGAATGGTAATGCTGGAGCAATTGCTGGCGGTAATAATGGTACCGCAAATGGTGCTGTTGTAAAGGGCAGTTCTTCTGGTAGATCGACGCCTGTAAATGGCAGTTCCACCACAGATCCAGCACCAGGCAAACTTTTTGTTGGTGGTCTCAGCTGGCAAACATCGTCGGAAAAATTAAAGGAATACTTTGGAGTATTCGGCACCGTCACCGATGTGCTAATCATGAAGGATCCCGTAACACAGGTAAGCACGTAGTGGTCTCCTTTTTAGCGTTGATGCGGAGGAGTACCTTTTCATTACAATACTACTACTACTACTACTATCTACAATATTTACCTAAGTATTTTTATTTGTTATGTCTACTATTACTATTCAGTGGCTGCATACCGATGGCTTTGGGTGTAGCAATGTTTGTCTTCATCTCTCTAAATATTTTCTACAATCATGATCTACCTTCGCTAAACATATTTCTACTTAACTTCATATAATATTATATTTGCATAGGCATACATATGTTATGTATGTTTTTGTATTCTCTTACATGGTAGGCTGGCAACGTACCATTTATGTGTTTAGCGAGCTGCCAGACGGTTAAACTGTCAAGCAGCTGTACCTTTTTTGTTTTATTTTATCTCAGCAGTATGAGCGCACAACAACAAATATGGGAATAGTACGTACTACATTCAAATTAAAAGAATCAATTCGTTGAAATGTAAAACATTTCTTAATGCTGCGCGCAGCTGTAAAATAATTTCGCCTTTTACCTGTAGTAGTGTCAAACTACGTAGTAGAGTTAACGAAATTACACATAACTCAAAAGAAATAATAAACAATATTACAACTGGTATTGAAGTACAAAAACTTCACTTCATCAACCTTAGAAAATGCAATTTGTCATAATACAAAATGTGCTACTACAAAAAGTTCAACGCATATATGTAGGGCATTGGCGCCCCTCTGACCCAAATCAGCCCAACTGTTTCGTCAATTTAGCGCGCGCTCATACTACGCTGTATATCAGCGCGTCCAAGTGACGCAAACATCTGCCATTGATTCGAATATATTGCGGGCTTGCCGATTGTATTATTGTTCGATATAAAAACTGGCGGCAACGCGCAGGCGCAATATTACAGCTGTTCAATTCAATATAGTTAGATTACAATATAACATGCATATAAGCGTACAAAATGTGAGCGCTTGCGTGGCATGCCGCATCAGCGCACAATTGGGCTTCGCTGTAGGGCTATGACACAGGATAATGCTGAAATGAAATGAAAACAGGAATATAAAACAGTACATTCGGTACTACTGCTATTCTTCACTTGCTTGGGGTTCAGGCCTTCTACTCGTGTTACTGCTTATTGTGCTAGCTTTGCTACCTCCTATACTTTGCTTATTTAGTATATATTCGTACAATTTTGACATGTCCTGCCGGTATGCTCAAATTTTATTTAAAAGTTTTCGGTTTTGCAACTCTAAAACGAGTTTCCTGTACTACTTTTGTTATTGTCTTTAAAAGTCCGTGCTGTTTTGCCCTTACGCATTCCTTTATTCTAAACATCCTACAATTACTATATGTACGACCTTGTTTTTTGTTTTTTTTTTTTTTTGTTTGTATTCGCATACTGGGGAGTGTGCATGCGTTTGCATACTACCCAAATGTGGATATGTATTTCGGGTAAGGCAAAAACACACCTGGCTTCAACGGTGTGTTTAGGTTGAAATTTTCGTATATCGAAAATTATTTTTATTTATTTTATATATACATATACAACAACTACCTTTGTTTTATTCATTATGAAAGTAGTTTCACGTAGTTCATTAAATTATTTCAAATGACGGGAAGCTTAAATAACAGTATCTAAAATTTAAGTTTTATAGTAATATTTTAAAAATTAGTAAAGCAATTTGAATATTTCTATTCAGGTATATCATATATAGAATAAGTATATTACAACGAAATGGTAAAAAAGTATGCCAACCCGAAAATCCGTGTAAAAATGTTATACTTATAAGTTCAGCTAATACCCAGCATAAAATGTAAAGCATATACATTTGTTTGCAGTTGTGTAGTGTAGTCATGTAAGCTATAATCTAAACGAAAGCAGCGAGTTATGTATTTTATAAACTGACGCTGTCGAAATTGATTTATTTACGCTATTAAAAACAACATTACTATGGATTTGTACTGAATTTAGAGAAGACACACACAGTCAGCAGGAAAAATATGTTAGCGGTTAAGCAGGCAAAAGCAAGGATATATGAAGCATGTTTCTGGAATACCCTCAAAAATTAAGCAAAACATTGCTTATACACACATACACATACACGCACACACTCACACAGTTGTGTGTTAAGGCTGAAATTGTGGCATACCTGAGTCATTGGCCGTTGTTAAAGAACTCATACAAAAGTAAGGAAGAACACTACCGTTCATTTACGCCATACAATAACAGCAAAAACAGTGTGTGGCAGCTGCGCGACAGGATTATGAATAACAACAACTACTGGCATTCCTCAAAATTCTGGTAGAGCAGCAAGCATTAAATGATAACTGTGAAAAAGTGCTGAACAGAGAAGTTATTTTCGCTCGCTTTCATGCGCTGTGCTGGAATTATCCTGACAAACAACCTTCTTCATTTTGCATATGCTCAACATAACCGTCGGCGCACACATTTGACATGTTCTACTTCGAGAATCATAGGTATTTGTCTACAATATTTTTTCCACATAACTGTCGCATATGAAACATTAACGAATACATATATAAAATTGTAATCGTATTTGTTCAAATGCTCATTAATGAAAATTACCCATAAATCTATAAGTAGGACTCAATCGCAGTAAACTTGTAAATTTGCAATAGTGTATTTCGTATTTAAATATACTTGGTAAATATTAATACTACCAGCATTTACAAACTATTGAGACTCCCAAAGCTGTAAATTTACCTATAATTGTAATGAAGTTTTGTGCCTTACCACCCCTCAGTAATATAATGTAATACATATACTAATTGAAAAAAAAATAAATAAATAAATGTATATTGTAATCAATTACAAATAATTGTATCGAATTTATTAGTCGGTTTATAATTGATTTCATCGTTTTAAAATATGATATTATTGAGTAGGAAATGTATTTATTTACCAGTGTTTATTGTTTTGGCGCATTTTAGCATTTGCTCAAAATAATGAAAGTCGACAAATGTTGAGTTGTACAATTCTTTAATACATACTACTTTAGTGTACTTATGTATATGTACGTGTAAAATAACATTATAACAAGAAAATTAGTTAAACATGTCACTAGGTATGTATCTTTAACTCCTGTAAACATTTAACTTCAAGTCAATAGCTGATGTTCTTACTAGAAAAATATTATAAAAATCTATTATATAATTGAATTCTGCTGTCATAAAATCATTTTTATTTGGAAAAAATACTAAACATGCATAATATTAGTTTAAATTTATATTAAAGTCAGTTAAAAGGCAAAAAAAAATCAATTAATTCAAATTGGCATTGCATAATTATACAATATTAAACAAAATATATTATTTTTTATAATATTATACTATAAAAAATAAGCTTAATTATTTCACCAATTTATTTCAATTAAACTAACGTTATGCATTATTTTTACAACATTTAGTTCTAAAATCAATTAGTTGTTTTATAAACTTTAAATAACTGTATGTACATTATGTATGTATATGTCTTTAGGTTAATTGATTAATGCCTTAGCAAAGGTCCAAATATAAGTAAACCGGGAAAGGCCGTACGTTAACTATTCTACTAGCGTGAAGTTGTAATAGTCTAATATTTACTATTCATATTTAAAAATCCTTTTTAGTACTGTAATTAGTCTTGTTTTCTTTGTTTATTGCAGTTTATTTCTAATTAATGAACATAATATAGTTAGCTAGCTTTCTTAAATTTTTGAGTGCAATTTTTATTTAATTCTTAGTAAATTTTTATATAACAGAACGTTTTAAACCCTTTTCTTGAATAGATTTTCAAATAATCATATTGATTTTATTGTTGACTTTTTAGTTAGCAACTTTGTTTCTTCATATTAGTCAAAAGAATTTAGCGTTATAAATGTAACAAATGCATTTTTAGAATAAATTAACGAGAAATCCACTTAATGAATTCAGAAAAAATAAGTAGCAAAAATAAATGACTCAAGATTCGAAATTTCGAAAAGGAGCTAATTTATTTGTCATTTTACTTTTATTTTGTTAGCAATAAGTAAGCGTAATGCGCAATAATAAAGAAAATAATTATTTTTAAAAAAGTAAATATTAAACGAATATTTTAAATTAGTTATCCCTCGTATTTGCATAATTTAGGTACAAATTTATACATATATGTAAAAAAGCAAGACTGTATACTACCATTTGATATTGTTAATTGTAATCAATAATGAAATTTCTGCTAATTTAGTATAAAAACATAGGTATAAAAAGGAAAAATACAACAATTAAAGTTTATTCTTTAGATAGTGTAATCCAAATATGTATAATTAATCAAAACGTCTAGCTGTAAGTGCCAAAAAAATAGTTGTAAAATACTTTTTCTCCTAATTTTAATTGTAAAAATGTTCCTTAAATGATTGTAACTCAGTGCGTGTACCTTTGCGCTGTAATTATGTAACATGCAATTATCTATGTTATTTACCTAATATATATAAAACACATTGAAAACATTGTAATTTATTTTTAATAACGTCATAGTATCAATGTTTATGTCCTTGTTAAAACATTTCGAATATTTACTAGGGTGCGCTTACTAACTTGTTTTACAAATTTCCTAAAGGAAGTTTATAAAACTTAGACAGTCCCATATACAAGTTGTAGGAACGTGTGCATATAAAATTTTAGTTTTCAGCAGATGAATTTGTAAGGTGATTTAAAAGAAATATGTGTGTGTATCCTTACATTATAAACTAGGCGCTTCATTAGCTTAACATTTTATATATCTTTTAAGCGTATTTATTCAACCATATATTTATATACTCGTATAAGTAACTAAACCCATTTATATATTTATAAAAGTATTTGTTATGTAGCGTTCAATTTGGTCTAGAGGCAAGTCTGTTGTTAGGCTGACAATTCCTGGTTACTTCTTTTTGAGCGTGTCTCCAATAGCGTGTGCGCGCGTGTGTGTGTACGCGTGTAAATAGTATATAGAAAAAACTTTAATCCGGTATATATTAATTTACACTTGTAAAAATATTTAATTTGTAAGTTTTTGTAGCCACTTCTTTCTCCCCCTTAGTGTCTTGACATTTATGTTTACATTTTTATTTATCCATAGTGTTTTTTGAACACGTTAGTGCCTGACTAAAATGAGTGCAAAATTCAAAAAAAAAAAAAAACTAATATACTATACTCCGTTGCAAAATGTTGCAAGAGTATAAATACAATTATGTACGGTTTTAGTCTTTTAAAAATAACTTGTTTATATCGAAAAGTTCAAAAAGAAAAATTATACGACTATTGCATCAAAAATTCTTCAGTTATCTTGCCGAATATTAAAATTCCATACACATCCACTTAAAAAAAAAAAAACATTCCAGTGCAAAAGAAAAGTTATCTCTCAGCAACAAATTGTTGGATTTTGGAAATTGCAAGACATATATGAACATTTTGGTATTTGAAGCAGGTTATTTAAAGGCCTTTCTTGTCAAAGGTGAAAAAACATTTAGAACATATTTTTGAGTGCTTGTACGACCGTTATTAGTTAACCTACAAATCAAAAAGCTCACGAGGTTTGACAAAAAGTTAGTAACATAACCTCTAAAATCGTTTTAGAGTAAATAAAAACAATTCGTAACTTTCCACGCAGAGTTATTTGTTATATAAATTAATTATTCACTGAAATATGTGAATATATCGAGTTTAACGCATTGCTAAAAGTTACTCGAATCCCCTTAAATTGAGTTGTGGTGCTTTTGAAAAAAAAAATTCTAAACATTTTGGTTTAGATTTTTAGACAAGTAAATTTGTTAGTATTATGTATATATAGATTATGCGTCTAGGTTATGTTTGAGTTGTTTGAGTACTAGACTATATTTTACTGATTTATTTAAAACAGCCAATATATATATGCATATAAAGTAAATCGTTTTGACGTCTCTTTTTACTTCTACGCATAGTATTTAATTTTCACAATTGAATTAAAATTCTTAACTACATATAAAATATACGTATTAATTTATAATTCTCATATAATCAAATGTACAATTGCAATTTAAGTATACTCGTGCCACTTTACTACTTGAGAAAATTATAAATACAAAAAAAAAAAAAAAAAAATCATAAATTGCCTAGTGTTGATTGAATTGACTTGAATTGCCTTGAATTGCTCTTGCGTACTGCAGTTGTACGATTTAGTTGAAATTAGTTGCAGCAGATGTTTTCTTATTAAAAATAATGTATTCGTATTTTAGTAGCTATCTCTCGTTAGTATTTGTTACAATCATTACACTTTTTACTAATATAAATTGTTTTGGCTTTCTCCCCCATTGCGTATCTCAAAATCGTTTTCGCTTCGCTTGCCGCTGTTATGACTTACAGCGTAGTCGCGGTTTTGGTTTCATTACATTCCAAGAGCCCTGTAGCGTTGACAAAGTCCTACAGGTGCCCATACACACATTGGACGGCAAGAAGATTGATCCCAAGCATGCCACACCCAAGAATCGACCACGTCAAGCTAATAAAACAAAGAAGATCTTCGTTGGTGGTGTCTCACAGGACACCTCCGCCGATGAGGTGAAAGCCTATTTCAATCAATTCGGCATTGTGGAGGAAACAGTGATGCTGATGGATCAACAGACGAAACGTCATCGCGGTTTCGGTTTTGTTACATTCGAAAATGAGGATGTTGTGGATCGTGTATGTGAGATACACTTTCACACTATTAAAAACAAGAAGGTTGAATGTAAGAAAGCACAGCCCAAGGAGGCTGTCACACCAGCTGCTGCACAATTGTTGCAGAAGCGTATAATGTTGAGCACACTGGGTGTTCCTTTACCGACCGCACCAGGTCAATTGATTGGCACACGCGCCGGCGTCACCACAATGAGTTCATTGGCCATGTTGCAAGCGCCATCACCATTGCAATTGCATGCCGCTAATGGCGCTGCGGCCGCCGCTGCACAACAGGCAGCGCTCATCTCGCAGTCACCTTTTCAAGTACAAAATGCCGCCGCCGCCGCTGCGGTCGCCGCCAATCAAGGAAGCTTCGGCAAATTGCTTACCACATATCCGCAAGCCTTGCACAGCGTCAGGTAAGCGAGTTTTTTTTTTTTTTTTTTTTATAGCCTACTAATTTTGTGATGAACTAAATGTAATAGTATTTTCCTTTCGCCTACCAACAGATATGCACCATATCCCATACCGACGAGTGCTGCCGCCGCTAACGCCTTGGTACAGGCTCAACAGCAACATGTCGCGGCGCAACAACAACATCAAGCAAATGCTGCTGCTGCCGCTCAACAGCAACACACTGCCCATGCTGCCGCCGCTGCCGCAGTACAGCAACATAATGCCGCCAATTCGCAAGGCGTGTCCGCTGCACAGAGCGCACACAATGCGCTCGCCGTTACTGGCCCAGGTGGCGCAGCGAATACGCATGGCGCTCAGGCGGCACATCATCCGCTCGCCGCGGCCGCAGCACAACAAGCAGCTTTGGTCGCCGGCAATCCGTTGAGCGCGGCCGCCGCTGCCGCTGCAGCCAATCCATATCAAAGCTATGCGCTAACCAATGTGGACATGTCCAGCTTTCAGGGTGTTGACTGGAGTCAAATGTACGGCATGGGCATGTATGTCTAAAGTTTTTTTGTTTTGTCAAAACTTCACTTCATCAAGCAAATGGAGTGTGCAGAAGTAAAAATACTCTTTATTGGGCTGGGGCGGGGGTTGAAAAGAAATATATTTATATTTATAGAAATAAATCAATGTCATTCTCACTAATGCATGCACGCTAAACCACATTACATTTGTTTAAGCATACGCAGTGTGTGCGCATGTGCGTTGCAACACAACAATGTGTGATAAATGCATCGTTGTTTATGTTGTATTTGTATGCGTGAGTAATGAATTTGTTAATTAATTTATTGAGACGTTGACTACGGCATATATTTCACGTTCTCAATATCACATTGAATTATAATTAAACAAAAAGAAAAGGAGAAAATAAAAACACGAAAAAGTGTATAAAAAATGCTTATTATTATCTTTATTATAAAATATATGAATTTAGTTGCGACTTTAGCATACAAGTTATGCGTGCACTTTATTTTTTTGCTAGTTGTTTAGCTCAAGTCAACGTAAAGCAAAAAGCTCAGTTACAAGCGCAGACTACCATAAATTGGACAAATGGAGAAATAATTAATGCGTTTTTTTTTTGTTGTTGGTAGTGAAGGAAATACCAACGCATAAATTGCACTAAGACAAAGTTGAATGCATTACTTGCAAGAATTTCATTTAATTACTTGAAAAAAGACACGCTCTAGAGATTAAAGGCGCTAAACAGCTAAAACGCTGCAGTGCTATGCGCATAATAAATAAAGCTACAAATAATAAGCATACATGTATTTAGTTATAAGTGACACAAAGCAATGAATACATACATATATAAGAAAATATATAAGAAATGAAAGCAGAATTTCGGTATGCGCAACATTTCAGTCGCTGCAAATTGCAATTTCTTACATTTTGCGCGCGCATTGCCCAAAATTCATTTGTCAATTTCAGAAGCAAACTCAAAGATATATACAAATTGTGTATTTGTTATTGTTAAACAAATGCCGCTCTTAAGTATTATTAAAAAAAATAAATAAACATTTTTGTGTGCGCATGCGAACCATTTGTTCTGCGCCAAAATGTTATAAGCGCATGTATGTACTCCAGAAAAATTATAATAATAAAAATGTTGAAAAAAAAATATATTTAATGTTAAGCATATAAGCAGAGCATTAAATAAAGTAGTAAAAAACCAAACAGGAAAGGGAAAACAACAAAACAAAAAAAGCTGAAGTAATACCTACAAATGTCATACCTTATAACCGAATTGCAGGCAAAGTTTAAAAAGATAATGCAATTAAAGAAAATTATATATTAATAGTACTAATCATAAAACATAACATTGCATATAACAATAATTATATAAATAATGAGAATTAGAATTTTAAACCACCGACTTGATTGCGTTTAATTTAGATAAACATGACAACAACAACAAAACAAAATACATACTACATACAATTTAAAGCATATATATAATCATATATATGCCAATTGCATACATACATACCTACATGACCTACAAGTAGTTTTACATACAAAGTACACATACAAACATAGTGTATAGTCTATATACCGCAAACTGAATTGTGGTGAAAATATAGTAGTTATGAACATTTTCCTAACAAAATCATACATTTAAGCGAGAAATTCAAAGTTCATATGAGCACCGCACTCATTTTTCAATTCACAAAAGATGGTTTTGTGTGTTTGTTTGACTTTCTAAAATGGCCAACAAGCAAGAGAAACTCTACTTAAAGCGCTGCAAGTGCTGCAAAAATACTAATTTACTATTTTCTAAGCAAAGTAACCGCTGTAGAGCGCTACTGTTTCAAAAAAGCAATAAAAAAAATCACTGCAGAATATTAGGAAAGTTTGAAAGCAAGCTTCGAAAGCACTTTTATCTATGAGTTTGTTATTATTTGCTAACCTAAAATCGAGTTTTACACAAAATTTGTGCTGCCAGTGAATTTTTATTGTTGCTGTGCACCTCAAAAAAGCTATGGTTTTTACTATTTTGATATCAGATTACAAAATCAGTATTTTTCAAAAGCCTTTTTACAAAATAAATCTTAAAAAACATGCTGTCCATCATAAAATCCTATAAGTGTTGCTCGCAATACAGACCTAAGGCAGTAAATTAGTAAGACAGTAAAGATTTAAAAACGCCAAAAGCAAAATCCTCAGCAATACTCATATCGTTCTCCTATTTTTCGTGATTTTTTTTTTTATAAGAGAACAGATTTCAAATAAGCTTTAAATACATTAAAATCGAAAATACACCCATATATCAACCTATTTGAATCAAATTAATTAATTCTCACTTGAAGACCCACTATTTTGTGCACCTTTTCTACGAAATTATTACCAAACAGCTTGCTTACACTTTCAAACATGGCTTATATAATTATACAATAGCCGCAATAAACCCCACTTTTGTAAATAAAATAATGAAACACAAATATTAATACCATAAGCATACATTCATCTCGTTTTCATACTAGAAATTTGCATTGTATTTGTATTTAGTGCTTAGTTTAGTATTTCCTTTGATGATAATTTTTCAAAAAAAAAAAAACTTAATTTACCAAATAATTAAATATGTACGAAGTGAATATATATTGTAATTGCTTGCCCACTACTATTATTTGAATTTATTAAAAATAAAGTATATTTGTGTGTCATTAATGCCTAATTGTATATTGTAATGATATTAAATACATATAAATATTAACAATTAACGACAGCAAACGCTTCGTGCGCATAAGTTGTAAGTTCAACGGAGCATAAATGAATGTACTTTGATTTATTTTGAATTTTCATTTCAATATTATTTAGTATTTGTTTTAGAAATGCTTTTTTTTTTTAGATTTTTCTTTTAAAATATAATTATTTTGCACTTTTATAGTACCGCTTGTCTTGGTATGTAATGTTTTTAGTTTAAATTTAAACTAATTTTATATTTTATTTTTCTCTGCTATTTTTTAATTTTTTGGCGACTAAGTGTAATTTTTTGTTTGCTTTTCCACTTAAACACATACAGTACTTAACAATTGAAAGGCTTCAAGGGATAAATAGCGAAAGTGTTAAATAAAAAGTGTTGTTTGAAACGAAAGTGAGAAGAGAAAAAAATACCTAAAACAATGAAATAAGTATATAAACTCATTATACACACTCATTTTAATAACACGTTTTCCTTTGGACGGGAAGTCTACAATTAATGTGAACCTTTACATTAATAATTAAGCGCAATTTACACTGCATATACTTATAGCATTAGTACAACTTATGCATTTGATGTAAGAACAGGTATTTCGTATTATTTTCTTTTGATTTAAATTTGTTTTGACATTATTTATAAGCGATTTGAATATACATTTATACTAAATAAATATGATTTTTATATATGTGTAAGAAAAGGAAATTATAGTGTGTATAAATATTATATTAATCATTATTATTATTATATTATTAATTTGTTTTGTTAAGCAACAAAATTTATCTAATTACATTAACCACTAGTAGCAACATTCACTTAATTGCATATGTACTACATATGTATATATGCACACTAATATCATCAAGATACATACATTTAAAGCATTCATAATTAACATATAGTATATAGACGTAGTAATTACGATTTGTAATATTTTAATTGTCATAATTTGCCAGAATGTACAAATATTCTTTGACATTTCAGCAGCAGAAAGTATTACTAGCTTAATCTTGCGCCTGCGCACGCATTCTGAGGTTAGTTCTGTAATGTAAATGTACAATTTCATACATACACATACATATAAAGGTATATGTTCATATGCTATTTATGCTTTTTTCATTTTCAAAAACATGCTTTTTTCTAAAGTGGGTATTTCTTGATACAAAAACGTTTAAAAAAATTTCAAATACAAAAAAATTCAAAAGTATTTTGTAAAATCGGTGAAAACATAAATTATTTTAAACTTTTTTAAAAAGCATTTCAGAAGAGTTTTTTGACAGACAATAGACAGCTCAATTTGATAACTCTATTGTCCAATTATTCTATTGAAAGCTGAAATTTCTTCTATCGTTTCTTGTTTGTCTCCTATTTGCAGTATTTTCTCCTATAGTCTGCCCAAATAGGAATTGTATACGTACATTTACAAAAGTTATTTTATATTTCTTTCTACTTTTTCGAAAATTTGTTTTGAAGCATTGAACAAATACTTATATTGCGTATTTTTTATTATTATTATTTTTCCATACATATCTTCTGCATGCTAATTATTTGACTTTCCACATTATAAAAAATAAATATACAAAAAAAATTTTAATTTGAGGCAAACACAATAGAAATTGAAAACGTGATAAAGAATTTAGTGAACAATTCGTTTTTCAAAACCTTTCTGCACTAACAATGGAAAAAATTTCTAATTTGTGGTCGAGTTTGTACTAAAAATCAACGAGTTAATGTAAATAAAAAATTACATCGAAAAAGTCAAAGATTTATTCTTCTTCTAAGGATTAGATCAACAATTTTTGTTCTTGAAAAACAGATATTACAACCAAATTTGCGCTAAAACTTTAATATTACAATTTAGTACTAAAAGTAATTTCTTAATTAAGTACCGGAATTTATTGCTGCGGAAATAATATGATAGAATTTTCGATTACATAATTATTTTTTATTAAAAAATCTAACCAATAAAATCTTGAAATAAGTAATAAAATAAAACTTGCAGTTATTTGTTCAGCGCCAGCATTTTTCTACTCAGACTAGTATTTTTCTGCCAATCACTGCACATTCATATTCATGCTCATATTTAATTCTAAAACTTACAAACAAGTTTTCTTTAAAATTAATTTAGGTTAAGTAAAATCAAAAATCACATTCAAATACTATATACATATACACCACTTTCACCGCTAACATCCCATCCAAAATAAGTAATAAATTAAAAAAATTTGTTTAATAAAGTAATTAGTTGCAAAATTTTGTTTGAAAAATTTATTTGACACAAGCAAAGGAAAATAGCAATGCATACACACTTATATACCTATGTGTAATGATTTGAATTAGAAAGTAAATTGATCTTTTGTCTGCATGTCTAGTTTTTGGCTTAGAACTATAAATAAATAAACATTAAATATTTTTAGTTTCAAATATTGTAAAACTTAGTTTTTAGTGTTTATTTACATATTTGTTTCAAGTTTTACTTTTACTTATATTAAATATGATTTTTTCACGCAAGTATTTTTTCGTATGAATTAAAAATTTTCATTTTTGATTTCTTTAGTACACGTCTATTTTTAGTTGATTACAAAATGTCATGCATTGTAAATAATTTGAATAAACTTTTATGAAATAAATTTGAGTCAAAAAGTATGCAAATGACCTACATTTATTTGAAGCTACATACCTACTACATACAACATATGTTCTAGTGAACAAAACATAAGTAAATATATATTTAAATTATATAATTACATAGCTACATATATATTTCGTGCGTTAATATTATGAGTACATACAATATATTTGCATTCAAATTGAATTGCCAATTTATTAATTACGGCTATCACATACATATATACATACTCTCTAGTATCTATATATATATATATATATATATATATATTTATATATTAAGCAGCAAATTAATAAAAGCGAAAATGTAATTTTGTACTGTGTTTTTATTACAATTAATCGTATTTTTGTAAAAATTAGTGATTTGTTTGGTATTTAGTCTGAAGTACATACATACAAACATATATAATTCCTTAGTTGTGTATGTGTGTGTATGTGTGTGTGCGTATATGTTTGCGCGCGCACACTCTTGCATACCGTTGTTGTCTGTTTGGCCTACTGTACATATATTTTTATTAGCTGTTGTTGTTGTGTTGTTAAAAAATTTAACATTTTCTCTTTAGTATTTTTAGTATTGAAAAAATTTGGTGAACGACATTTTGAATTCCCCATTTGAATTTGTAATTCATAGTGAAAAGTTGCATTAGATTGTTTTTCCCATTAAACTTGTAAGCAGCGGAGAGCGGAAAGGTAAGTGTTCATATTGTACTTGCATATTGTTCTTGCGTATATAATAATAAGTATCTACTTGTAGAGGCTTTGGAACCCTGAGCAAATATTCATAAAATTGTAGATTAATGTACGAAATGAGTAAATTTTTTTTTAAATCACTTGAAATTTTTTTATATTTCATATTTATTGATTATGAGAAATTGAAAAAAAAAAATTGAACAAATTTAAAAAACAAAAAGAATTATTTTGGCGTTGCAGTGGTGCTGCCTGCGGTGCCCAGCAGCACAATGATTTAGTGCACATTGTTATTATTGTTTTTCAACACCAAATGAGAGGCATACCATTGAGGGTTGAGTATGTTTAGGAAATGCATTTGTTTGCAATTCTGCGAAATTTTGGCAAAGTAAACTATTTAAGTTTGGTAATTCTTGATAAATACAGTTAAAAATATTCAAGACAAGAAAAAAATCGAAAAAGATAAAAATATACATTTTTTAAATATTGCAAATTGAAAACGATATTGAATGTTTCTTTACAAAAAAATATTGAGAATTCTTTTAAAACAGTGCAGCAAACAACATAAAAACTTTACTTATTCAAGATTATTGAAATACAATTAAAAATTATATTTTTACAAAAAATAAATGGGTACAGAGGTAAAATATTGATTATTTAAATTTTTTCTAAAAAATATAGGCAGTTCTTTAAAAAAAAACTTAGATTTTTGGAAAAAAATATTTTTAATTGAAATAGAATTTCAAGGCTATTGTTTTTGCAAATTAAAACTTAAATTGCAAATTAATTTGAAATTTTTTACAAAAAAAATTATTAAAAACTTTATTGAAAATTAATTTTCTAAGGTAAGTAAACAAATATTTTTTTCGCCATAAAATCATTACAAAAAGTATTTAAATGTAATTTTTTTTTAAATAAATTTTTAACTTCAACTCAACAATTTGGTGCAGCTTATGAAAAAACATACCCGGTTTTACAGCACATACGATTCAGCATATTTAGTATTAGTAGTGTTTTAAATTTTTTAGTTTTTAGTGCGTAACAATTAGTGTAGATTCTTGAATACATACATTTGTGCGAGTTTTCAAAGCATTAGTTATATATTTATATGATTTTAAAAAACCGTAGCCATTTGCCACTAACATTTTGTTGCATATATTGTTGTTTTTGGTTGTGTACAATATTAGTTTTAATTAAAAAGTATTTAGTGAATTTAGTTTTATTTTTTTGTATTTATTAATGTTTTGTATTTACTATTATAATTTTGTGAAAATAAAACAAAAACTGATGAATATTTATTTAATTAATTTATTATTTTTAAGTTATAAATATTTTGTACTTTCGAAAACCATATTTATTATTGAAAATGTATTTTTTACAACTGATCTACAATTTTTAAGCCAAAGACATTCCACAAAACCACCTACAAGACCTTCCATTAGTTATGTGCCGATTTCATTCTGTTTGTGTAAATTGTATTAACACAAACTTAAATATTGAAACAATTTCATTTATTTATTTGTGAAGTCATATTTTCATATATAAAATATGAGATTTTAAAAACTAAATTTCGAAATCATGTAGTTTTCGAATACAAAATTAACAAATTGTTTTGAATGAGATGAAAATATATATGTATAGGTACGGATGCTGTAGCTGATGTTCTCAACTTAATTTTAAACATGTTCTATTGCTTTAAAATATGAGCCAAAAATATTCCTAATTTTATATTTACTTTTATATATTAGAATATAATATTTTTGGCATATTTATAGCAGTTCCAAAGCAATTCAAATCGAAAAACACCTAATTTCAAAATATTTTGTAATTTAAATCACATAAAGCTCCAATAAAATATTTACAATACTGAAATGATCTCATATTATTTAAGTTCAAAATAAGTGCTTTAATTTTACTTTATAATTGAAACATGAAAAGCAACATTATATATACATACAAAATATTGCAAATGTATAAAACAGTCATATAGGTTTTACAAACAAACAATACGTGCGCATACAAATTCAGTTAAAATATTTATTATAATTTTATATACGTATGCCATTCCACTTAAGCAAACTTATAATACTGTCCTTTTTTTTGTAAAAAAAAAATTTAATTTTCGTAATAAAAATATTTGCATCAATTATGTTACGCTGCATTTTTTTTCTTTTAGTTTTCAACTTAATTATTAATATGCAAACTTCAATACATACATATACACTGCCATTAAAAATATTTTCTTTTACTTTTTCAATTTTTTTATTTTTAAAGATTTTTGCGTTTTTAATTGTTGTGTTTAACCGAAGCCAAAAGCTCTGTACGCTGCATAT
The DNA here is from genome assembly GCA_021498325.1 of Bactrocera minax. Lineage (NCBI taxonomy): Eukaryota > Metazoa > Arthropoda > Insecta > Diptera > Tephritidae > Bactrocera > Bactrocera minax. Next base: position 1,901,658 of record JAKEEE010000023.1, read on the forward strand.
AGCTCGCCTCGATTAATTTACAAAAGATAACTGTATATTTTAAACACGTTTTTTTCTAGCAAATTCCCGTTACATTTAGTAGTTTACAAAAGTAGACTTACCTGTTTACCTAAGCTCACTAATGAAATATAGAAAAATAGGTTTTCATAAATTTTTGGTAGAAAATGTAGAAGTGAAGTGATACTTTCGTAAAGAAATATGAGTTCATTCTTTAGTAGACACTTATATTTAATTGAGAAAAAATAAACAAAATTCACCTACGATCAATTTAATCAATTCAAATACTGCACAAATGAGGATAAAAAAGTAAAAAAGGAATTTTAATAAGTGCTCAAAAAACGCTTGGAATTAAGAAACGTCCGAAATTTTCTAGAATATTTTTAATTTAAGTATTCGATGTGTTTGCATCTTCTTTTAAACCGTTTCTCTGTCGATGATTTGGAAAAATCAAATGCTTAAATGCACTGAAATTGTTTACTTAAGAATTATCAAGCTTTACATTGCAAGTTCTATAACTTTAACGAGTGCCAGAAAACTGTACATCAAATTTAACTGCCGTTTTGAACTCACACACCGAACTCTCGTTTGAGATCAAATTTTTTAGGGATCCAGGTATTTCTAGTTTATGATGACGAAGAAATTTCTCTCAAACGAGTTTCTTCCACTCAATGTCGATTACATAGAGTACTCACACACACATGCATACTTTTACATACTATGTATTATTTTTGGTAATTTAGAGAGATTGGTTTGCATAAAAGTTAAGAATTAAAGAGAAGAGAGAGAGAGAGAGAGTTTGTGAAGTAGCTTTGACTTATACATATATAAATATTTGTTTTTTTTTAGAAGTTTATATAGAAGATTTTTTCGCGTAGTTCCTATCCAAATTTTGATTCCCAAATATATTCAAACATATAAATACACATGTACGAGCAGTAATTACATTCAATATAAAATTGAAAAAAGAATTTTTATTTATTTTATAGCAATTCTATGCAAAATAAAGTTATAAATTTATTTAAAAATATTTTGGAACGTTGAAATTGTAGCAAAACTAGAAAAAAAACCCATAGAAAAGCAACCTTTAGATTTGCTTGCCACAGATTTAATAATCACAGTTAATTACTTGCATATGACTTAAAAGATACCAAATTTCATCAACTGCATACTTCGAAAAAATATTTCAATATTTAATGGATCATATTTCACTTATGAAATTCAAGCATTTCATCAAATTGTCTCCCTTATAATTTTTTTCATATAAGCAACAGTAGTTTAATTTCAAAAGTACTGCTAAAGTAGTATGAAGTAGAAGAAGTTTGGAAAAAGAATCCAAAATATAATCATTGCATACACCCACACCCTTTATACAGCAAACATGTATATGTGGATGCGTTAAAGTATGTATATAAAAACATTTCTGCGCATGCTCAACAACAATTCACAGAGTACTGCAGAGCAGAAGACATACCTTACATTTTCGAAGCATACTTACAACTATATATATTTATACATATACCTAAAATTACTTTGTACTTTGAAATACAAACGAAAAAAATTATATTTTCTGTTCGAAGAAGCATCAAAGTAATAAATATTAAACTAAACATATAGATTTTTAACATAATATACCGAAATGTATACATTTATACATATGTACATAGCAACAAAATCATTTCCACTTGTGCATTGTTCCAAAATATCAAAGTAAAAACAATACCAGCAAATTAAAATATTACTAAAGTATCATCGTATGACAATAAGCTCAACTGTGTTTCATGAAGTTAGTAGTGGGTCTAGCAGTATTTAGCAGGAAAAATTTATAGGCTATAAGATAAATTGAAAAAATTTATCAAAATAAATAAATGAGTTGAGAAAAAAATACTCAATGAAGCTAATTTAAATAGTTAGTGAAGAGCGTTAGGCGTTTAAAAATAATTATAAAAAATTCTATTTAGAAAATATTAACTGGTTAATGTAAGTAACCATGTAAACCATGTAATGTGAAGAGTAATATTAAGATGGGAACGCCAAGTAGTGGAAATATTTATTACACCACATGTAGAGTAGTTAAGAAACCTGCATAGGATTATTTAGGTTACTACGCCATATGTACATATACCGACATTAAGAAGTGATTACACTATACAGTAAGGTACACAAAGGCTTACTACTTTTTCTGAAATGTTTGAACAAATTTTAGAGGGGAGAACTTCTAGAATCATTAGCTTATTTCTCTATTGTGGACACACATGTATAGGACTATGGAAATAAAAATTGTCAATATGCAATATAAGGTGTTGTAATTGACTTAAAAGTTCCAATCCAGTGTAACAGATTTTTTGATATTTAATCCAGAGCTCTTCGTTATTTGTTTAGCACACAGATCACAATGATGTCTTTGGCCGTGCACTTAGTTATAAAAAGTAATATGTTCTCTAATATTTTATCAAGCTACTATAATCGTTTATCCAGTTTAATTTGAAGGCTACTTAGAAGCTTGGTGAGTGGCGAATCGAACAAGGAGCTAGTGTAAATCAAGTAGACTGGCATAATAGTTATAGAATAGCACGCTGTTATACCACTTCAATAAGACATGGAAAATTTCTCTTGTGTTGTATTTATCTGAATAACTTTTTTGTTGCACGACTTTTAAAACTTTTTCAGAAAGTGGTATTGATAGTTAAAAAGTAATTTTAGTAAAAGGTCTAAATCGTTCAAGAATCTTGATTTGAAACTTTTAAATACTGAAAATAACCTGTAGATATTCAGAAGAAATTTAAATTTTTGTATCTTAATGACGCCTTTGCTCTATTTGTTCGACAACTAACTTGGTGAAAATATATTATAAGAAACTATACTCAGATAGCTAGGTTTATAATCTCCCTTGACAGAGTCATTTAAATTGAGTACTTAACTCACAATCAAACATAACTAAATATAAACCAGAATTGAATACCATTAAGAAGGAGTTAACTTTACTATATAGTTATGAAAAAATTATAGCTACTATAAATGGGAGTTGATTACATTAATATTACGTACTAAGACATATCTCTGAAAATATAAAATTTTTGAATTTGAAAACGAAAGTAACCTCAAAATCCTCAAATTGATATACAAACTAAAGATTATAAAAGTTTATTAAAAAAAAAAAACAAAAAACCCAACAATTCGGTAAACAAAAAATATGAACGTGAAGTGTTGTGCAAACATATTGGCCTTCTCCACATGCAAACATATAATAAAATATTTATGGACATGCATAAAACATATTTAAAAAAAAAATTAATATAATGTTTTAATAAATAAAAACATTTATGTGTATGAGGCGCAAAACGTTTTGGAATTATTTTCTGACTGAACGCAAAGTAACAACGAAAATTAAGAGAACAAAAACAATTTAAAAATTAACTTAGATAAAAATTTAAAAAATATAAATTTAGCGATTTACATATACATATATACTTGTGAATATTACTGAGAAAATTGTAAACTCGAACTTAGAAATATATAACAAAGGTCTTCCTGTATAGCGGTGTATACATTAGTGTATAGTGAGAAAAATAGATTTATATAAGTAAAATGATTAACAAAAACTCAATTAGTTCTTTGACTGAAAAATGTAAATGCATGAAAAGTATTTAATTCTTTTAATTTAGCTTAAAATATACAGTTATTTGATATAAGTTTTGTTTTTAAAATAGGTGTATCTGTAGGAGGAAACCAAAAGTATTACGTGTATATAATTTGAGAAAAGAATTGTAGTCTATCATCTATAGTCTATAGTCTCCCAAGACTGGTAGAACCTTTATTTGAGGGTTAATCTAAATAACCATGGAATATTTTTTTAAACTAGTAATTTTTTCAACGAGAAAAGAGCTTTCGGCTTGGCATTTAGTGTTATTTTTAATATTTTAGAGTTTCATAATCAGCTTTTAAAGTTTTTTTTTTTAATTATTTTAGAATATTATTGTCTCAATAAATACAATTTTTTTTTTATTTTTCAAAACACACACTCAAGATGACAGCAAATGTTTGTATGTAAATATTGGAAACCCAAAAAGTATTCGAAAATAAATCTCTCTATTATCATAGTCAATTACTTGTTAAAAATATTAGTGTGGCAACGCGCAGTGAAGTGTAAAGGCAGCATTAGTTCGAACAACACTGCTCAACACAAATTCAACCATACACATTAACACCAGATACTATATAAATACAGACATACATATGTATTAAGATGCAAGCTGCAATTCTTTTCTAGATAAACATTACTAAAAATTGTACTAACTAAAAGTGGCATTATAGTTTTTTAACACCGATAAACATACGTACATTAAACATACATATTAAATGTATTACGTATATTAAACACACATTAAACATACATAAAAACTCAAATTAATACTGAAGATTTTGTTGTAGAGAAAGAAGTGACCACTCAGATTTAAAAGAAAATATCAGTTGGTGAAATATATATTATATATTAGAAGTTGAAGACAACATATGCAGCACTACTGGGCAGACCTGCCTGCTCAGTGTAAACTAGGCATTATCAATAACGCAGTAAAACTTAAGGAAATACAATAATGAAAGCAATTCGTTTCTTGGAAATATACTTAACATAAGTTAAAGCTATTTTGTTAAGGATTATTCGAAGTTATATATTTGGAAAATACATATATGTATATACAATATAATTGATTACTTGAAAAATCGTGTTTACAAAATGTTTTCATTTCAGTTATACACTTTCAATAAACAATTTGAAGAAATATTTATATAAGTAACTATTTATAGGTAAGATTTAAGATAGAAAAAATAAGAACCAAAATAAAAAAAAAGAGAAAACAATATATAGTATATATAAAAGTATATTAAAAACATATCTATGTATAATGTTTAATGATATTTATGCTCCTTTGCAATTTCAATATCCAGACAAATAATTACAAAATTTTTGCTTATATATAAGCAAAACACTAAACAAGATTTCTGAAAAATATGCTCAAAAAGTTGCCAAATGTAAATCCTCTTTCCTTAACCATTAGTTGACACCTATAAGCAAAACAACCAACAATGCGCCAGTTTTTTTTTATTAGGTCTCTTAAAAGTAAAAAAAATGCCTCGAAACTTGTACTCAAATATGTTCACTTGTTACTCGAAAATTAGAACAAAATTTTAAATTATTATTTAGAAGTAATAAAAAATAAATTAAAAGTAAAACACACTCGAATGGTCTTCAAATTATTGTAATTTTACATATCACAAAAAATTATATATTGTACAAAAAATAATTGCATAAAGTGTGGAGATAACGAGAAAAATATACAATTTATTTCCCGGCGAATAACTAGAGGCAATCCCTTTGTAATATAAAAAGTCATAATTTTCTTTAAGAATTTTTCTAAATAATCAAAACTAATGGTTAGTAATTTTTGATTTTTTTATTTCGTCACAATAATCAATCATCTAAACTGTTGTTTCAACCTCTTCAGATGCTTTGGCTTAAATAAAAGATGAGTTAAGAATTCACAATCGCAGAAAATATTTATAGAAGGGAATTTTGTGTATTAGCTGACAATTATTTCCAAAATTTTGGAGAGCGGCAAATCGAACAAACGACCGGTATAAATCAAATATACTGGCTCTGTTAATATATAAAATACAATTTTCAAAATGCCTCTTATATCAAAGTTTAAATGACAGTGAAGTACTGACAACAGTGAGAAAAGAAGATTAAATGAGCTCTATGCTTTATATATATACTATACTTGCTCTTTTATACGAGATATTCGTTCGGACTATTCGAAAGGTAAATGGGTGAATAAGAGTTTTTATTTGGCATTGTTTATTCAAACGGAAATCATTTCAACATATTTTGAACATTTTCCAACTTCACAGATGAATTTTTACCAATTACTGGCGGGCATGACTTCCATGTAATTTTAGACTATGTTGTCGTTTTTTTCTAATAAGTCTTGGAGAAAATTTTCATATTAATGATGTTGAAACTAATTTTTTTTTACAATTACTAACTATTATAAAGTGTGATATGGCGCAGCATAAATGCTGCCTTCAGTTCGCCTTGCCTTGGAGTTTGGTGTGTCGAACAAGCAACTGGTATAAATCAACAAGAGTGGTATATTCAAGTAGAGTTCAAATAGCAAGCGATTTTACCATGTTAATGAGATATTCATGTACTATTTTGTATTGTTTTCGACTAGATAACTTTGCTGTTTTAACGTGTACATTTTTTTAGCGTGTAAAGAAGTGGCGAATCGAACACGTCTATAAAATGGTCAGAAATGTATATCATTTCTGGACATTTCGTAATTTTTTTAAAATTAATTATGAAGTGAAATGCGCATATACTTTAGAAACAATGTTGTTATATGCAATTTTATATAATAGAAACATCATGTGTAGCAATTAAAAATTAAAAAAATCTTGAAAATAATATACACACATTTCGCTCCCATATAGAGGTACATTATAAACAAGTACCGAAAAATAATACTTATAATAATAGTTCCCATTACGCACATGAACTTATATATGTAATTATATTTTTACAGTTGCAGAATAAAGAGAACCTGCAAATGTGTATAATTGGGAATTTTTTCGAAAATATTTTCTAGTTATATTATGCCTCTGAACTCGTTTAAAAAGGTACTGAAAGATAAATGATATACTCAACTGTGCTTTCCACTGCATATAAAATAGATACTATTTATATACAAGTAATGTAGTGTATACTTCTAAAAAACATGTACTCTGATTATTATGTACCGATTTTTTGAATATATGAACTTTTGGGTTTTTCCATTTTCCAACTTCGTAATCGGGAATTATTAGTATTTCCTTCTTTTTTAAACAATATAGAATTTTTTGCACATACATATATAATCGATTTCGTGTGCATTTTATATGTGTCTGTGTGTATGTATGTGGATGAAATCGAAAAAAATTTTTAAAATTTGAAATAAAATTAAAAATAAAATCTGTTAAAATCGGAAATTATACATTCTCCAAGTAAACATACAGACATTTGTATGTATTTGTGTATACATACATTGTATATTAGATTAAGCTTGTGATTTAGTGTATTTGCTGTTTATGATGTAAGTACAGAAATACACAAAGTAACAATACATATGTAACTTTATGTATGTAAATAGAAAAAAAAAATTTATATATATAAAAATTAAAATTGAAATTTACATACATACATATATACTTAGTTTTATAATGTAGTATTTATACACACATATATATACAAAAATAATATGCCCTTTCCATATATACAAGCAAACAAACAAAAAGGGGCATTTAATTTAGCATTAGTTACTTAGCGTTAAGCGATAGCAAGTGTTGATTACATACTTCAAATATATAGTATAGAAGTATGTATTTATACATTTAGCTATTGTATATCCATTCAGCTCAATCTAATTATGAAATGTGCGTCTATATATACGCATTTGTATAAAACAAAATGTTTAAGGAAATATTATTAAAAAAAACTTGATTTCGTTCCTTTTCTAGCTATACACGCATTCACTTATACCTATACGTGCATATATGTATTAATGACGATTGAAGAATAAAGAATGTGTAATGTGGAATAAATTTGAACAAAATACATAACGGTGTTTATTTACTTGCGAAATAAAGCGCATATAACAAAGAAATATAGAAACAGCAGGTAGTGTATGGCATGCGCGCCTAAATGTATGCTAACAATTTCGTTAGTCTACATATAAAATACTAATATAACAATGTAAAAGTTAATAACTGTTAACGTAGGAAATGTTAAATGTTAAATGTTAAATGTAAAATGGTTACACACATTTATGTAAAAGTAACAAATCTAGTAAAATTTGTATGTAATGGTAGTAATATATTAACTGTAAGGTTGTAAGCAAAATAAATAAATAGTATTAGAAGTAAAAGTTAAAGTATGAATAAAAGTAATGTTTGAAATAACCGTTATGTAAATCTCAATAGGATTTTAGTAAAATAATTGTATGTAATTGCTGCAAGTTGCTTTTCTTTCCTCTAATGTAATTTTCTTATATCCAGTATTTTTCAGTAGTAATGCAATAGTAATTAGCAAACATGTAACAGTAATGTAACGAATAAGTAGTAGACGCAGACATTATTCAAACACTTACGTAGCTAATATCTAATTAATGCCTATTTAAACCACATTTGGTAGCCATAAAGTAAGCATTTTTTTGCTATGCTATTATTTAATTTATTTTTTCAATTATATTTTTTAAATATTAATTCTTCGGATTTTTTTGTTATATTTATAATAAAGTCGTATATGTATGGTAGTGTAGAACAACTTTCTTATTATAAATATAAAGCAATTTTTAATTCGCTTTCATCCACCAATTTGCAAATTAAAGAAAACCATTTATTTTTTAGTTCACAAATTTTTTTTTTGTGATATTTGCTATTAGCTAGAGGTTTATATGGTAGTTCAAATATTGTAGTTAAAACAACAGAGATTGCCGCGATAATAAGGTAGCAGTGGAGGTAAGTAAAAGCATTGCAACAACAATATTGTCAAAGTTCATAATTTAGAGTCCCCCGAAACTCAGCTTACGATATGCAGAATTCATACGGGAAATTTATACATAGAGATTACTGTTTAATGGAGATTTGGAACTGTGAAGGTTATTAATTACTAAAAGGAACAGTGGTGGAAGCATTAGTACCAATGGAGGTTTCTGAAATTACTGGTCTCTGAATAAAATTAACCAATACAATCGATCAAAATTAGCCATATATTACAGGCAGAGTAATCAAATTCGAATTGATCAATATTCGAACCTGTGCTATTATAAAAATCACTGTGAACACATGAACAACACCATACATTATTGATTTGAAGGAATGATTCAGTTTAATATTACTACAAAACTATGCAGACTTTGTTTCGACTCACTTAAAACTGGGTAAACATTTTTCATAGTATTTGAAATGAGAGGACAAGAAAGCGATTGGTTTAAACTATAATTTACCCGATTTGCATACTTTTTACTAGAGATAACTATATTTGCCATTAAATACCATTTCGAAATAAGGTAAATTTTTGCACTTTTGCACTCATGCCAGAAGCAAAAAAACTATGGTGTTATTTGGAACGGACCAAACTGAGCTGCGGTGCTGCTATTGTGAGACAAAACGGGTAAACTTAGCTACTGGATGCATACTACCGGTTAATATGAATTAATCCTTTACACCGAAGCTTATTCAAATGTTACTCTGCCAAATATTATAGCACATGTATGCCTAGATGTATATAGGCTCACTATCGAGAACTTCAGAAATAATCAAAACTTTTCTTTTTTTTCTTTTTTCGAAAACTGTATAGAACTGGATGCCTAAAATTCTGCTCAGTTGAAGACTATCAAATAAATGTATAATATTGGAAAATTATATAGAAATGGAAGCGAAAAATCTTCCTATCAAAAATTATAAATTTGTGCAAGGGGAGAACACAACTATAAAACCGCGACAGTAGAAATAATATGTGATGAGAAAACAACAGTATACAATTTAGCAAAATTTTCTAAAGACTCCAGACAATATGCGTTGAGGAACGAAAATATGAAAATAAAAACTGATCATGAAAGATATTCAAAGCAACACACCCAATAAGAAACAGACATTTATTGACATATACAATACATATATACAAATTTATGTAGGTGTTAAAATAAATAATATTTAAATGAAACAAAGAACTTATAGCTAATAAAAAAACATTTGGCGATATAAAAATCGGTAAAAAGGCACACAACAAACGGACTGCTAATAATTTTGAAAACCGTTTTGTATTTCTTAATTGAAAGTATGTTTCTTAAATGAAAGCCATAAAATGTTAATGTCAACAATTAAAAATATGGATGTATCTATATAATAAAATATAAATCTATTTATATAATAATAGATTGCTAGCACTCATATGTTTACTAGTCTGCAAGTGGTAAACAAAAAAGTTAAAGAAGTCATAGGAAAGCACTTAATTGCTGAACGAGGTCAAAGCGAGTGTGTCAAAAATGCGTAATAACAGAAGTCTTAGGAAATTCTCGACTAATAAACCAATAAACAATTTAATTAGTGAGAGTAGAGAACTATAGACGCATACATATATGAGTATAGTTGTATGTTAATTACTTCATGTACTATATATATTGCTCTATTTCTGCACAAATTCCGGAATTTGGCGGAATATTTGTATATGTGTGTGTAATGAAGGCATTATTCACTATTCCTATTAACTACGAAGGGCTATATTATATTTATATGCATATTATTATTTAGTATAATATTTTGATTGCTTTATAAATTGCAATTACATTTTTTCGAAATTGGTGGCAACTCTCACAAAATGATTATAACGGTAAACCCACTAATTTTGAGTTGCGTTTCTTTCATTTACCATTTTTTAGTAAAAAATTTCAAACAGTTGACAACCTTCTAATTTATTTGTAAATGCTATATAACATACGCATACATATACTTGCATACATGCATTAATACAAACGAGTGAATGTATATAAATTCTTGTGGTTTATCAATATATATACATACATACATATATGCATACATGCATATATTAACAAGTAAATGCATTTCTCTTTAAATAACATAGAATATTTGTGAGGAAGCGCTCTGAATTCATAAAACAAACATATAATATGTAAAGGCAAAACCATGCAAAATATTAATTAATTATTTAATGAAATAAATATATACATTGTGTTATCAATAACATGTATTTTACTTGTTTGCTGTAGATTGCTTCATTAAGCAAAAATTATAATAATAAATTAATTGATTTAAATTTTTTGTATTAATAATTCTATTTATTTATTTTTCATTACAAATATATTTGAATAGCTTCTTGCTACAGTAGAGAATGGCGAAATTTTTATTTAATGCTTAATTAAAATTTAGTACATAGCACAAAGCTTAGTACACATATGTATATTCTGTAGATTATTCACAATATCTATGTGTGAAGTAGCTAAAAGAAATATTATAAGTAATTTCATAAATGTCTTTTAAATTGTAGAGGCTATAATTAGAAATATCAATGAGAATGCTTTTAGTTATTCTTCAATAGCATAAACATCTTTAAGAATTTTGCTTTAGAATACTTATTTTTGTTACATGCATAGCCATTCAGAATATATACGGTTTTAGATCATGACGAGGGAGAAGTAAATAATATATTTCCCTAAAAAATTCTTAATAAGGTTTATTTGAAATAAAACTATTAAAAAATCTATCTCAAAAATATATATTATTTGAAACATTTCCCCGAAGATATAACACTTGCTAAATCTCCAATAGTCCAACAAATCTAGATAGCACCGTCAATTCACATGTCTTTTCCGATTTAAGAGAACCACAAATGAACAAAGGCGGTGATTACATTGGCTCAGGTTTTTATATGTTGCTTCTGAGCGAAACCGTCTCGTTTAAACAGTCTGATTAACTTTTTAGTTCTAAACTCCACTGATTTGTCGTCATAAATTCTAAGAAGAAGTATTTCTGATTTATGAACATTTTGAAGCGAACAAACTCTCTCACTGCTCTTCGTCTTTCAGCAATTTTTTATCTTAAGAAAAACTGGAACATATTTACTTGACAAAAATTAGAAGGTAAGTAAAGAAAAATTTTTGGTGGAGTTAAAGTTATACCTATTATATTAATAGGATTGTCTTACTCATACGAAGCATGGACGCCGGAGTGTATTTATATAAGTACTCCTTAAAACTGAACATATTATAGAGAATATAATATTTGAAGATTCCTTAATGCCAGGCGATCTTACCATAATTTTGGACTTTCATATCAAAACATTGCATTCAGTTCATTTAAGCGAAAACAAATTTAATATAAATAATTTAATATTTAAGCGTATCATTACTCGCTAAGGTTGGAGAGAAAAAGAGAGGGAGAGAAAGAGACCTCCATACTACATACTATATATATGTATATATAGTATACTATAGTGTAAGTATAGTGTAAGTTGAACAATCCAATCTTCCGCCTCTAAAGCCTATCTAAACTAGTCGACAAATTGAAAGCTAAGTGTTAAAAATTGTTTCTTATTTTGGCATAATGGTAATATTCTCCCATACGTTTTTGAATATTTTAAAATATTGCATGTTTTAAATATCATAGTGTTCTTTTTGGAATAATTTAAGAGTTTAGTACTTTGCGAATATTTTCTATTATGTAAAAAATGCCGTTGAAACGTCAGTTTGAGGCTAAGAAACTGGTCTCTAAGGTAGTAAAACTCTTCTCTTTTCATATAGAAATTGTTAGCGTAACTGTTCCGGGTTTGTAACACTATTTTGAATTGTATAATATATTTGTATTGTTCAAATTACGCAATACGAAATTATTAATACATATAGAAAAGATAATTACAAATAACGACAAAAAACACATTTGTCTGATTAACTTTTGGTCATAAACTCTCAACTTAACGTCTGTTAATAATTAAATTAAGCATTTCTAAACACGAAATTATATCCATATGCATAACATTATGGATATCGAAATACATGTATATATATTTACTTCTCCAAGTGAAGTGCACTCACTTAATAAAAGATATAAATAATTAAGTATTTCTCATAAAGAAAATGTTAAAAAACGACTAAGTTTTCCAACATTTTTATTAGCTTCATATTGAATAATATTAAATTTCTTATGTAATTGTGACTTTTATATGACTAGACACTAAATATACGTTTTCTTTACTATTTGTCGAAGTTAAAACTAAATAACTTGACTGGAAAAAAATTATACAATATATATAAATTGGTAATATTAGCTTATGGCTTAATAAATAATACTACTAAGTGAAATTCTCCACCATGAAATATTCGTCAAATATATTATTTTTTCTTTTATCATTCAAATAAACTACTCGTTAAGAGTATACTTCAAAACTCACCTCCCAGTAACGCTTAATAATCTGCGGACTGAACATCGATGGTTTGTTCAAAGGAGTTCTGGGCTCTGTAAAATTTATTTGATATTTTTATTAGTATTTTTTTTTCAATACCAATGTCATAGCGTACTTACTGATGCTGTGTTGTAACTGTGTACGCATTACCAGCTGTAAGTTTTTTTAAGCAAACAAATTTATTGGAATTTTTTTTAAAAAAAGTATGTAAATTAATTTGCACCTACCGGGTTCTGTCGCACTACCAACGGGCGGAGCATGGTGTTGGACATCAATTTGTTGAAGAGTGGGCGGTAAGACATTTTTTAAAATCTGAAATCATAATATATGATTATCAATGCATTATCAACAACAAAACCTTGAATGAGGGGATATTTGTTATCCGTATTGTAAATTGTTTGCAAAGTCGTTATTATTGAGTGTGAGTTTTTTTCACAGAAGTAGTTAGAATAGTAGGCAGAAGGTTTGAAACATGTATGCATTGTATTCATACTCATATATACTCGTATTATACTCATATAGAGTACTATATATTTTTTAAGTCTACCGATACCTAACCGATAGTCTAAGTCTAAGTCTACTTAACCGATAAACCAATCAAATCTTTAAAAAGGGAGAAATTCACTTTCAGATTTAGTAATAAGAAATCCATTCTTTTGCGTGTTCGCCTTTATGGAAGAAAGGCTGAAAAAAATGGCGTATTTTCTCTTTGCTGGTGTCCATCTTTGACGCGTGCTCAAAAACTACTGAGTCAAGTATCACAAAACCAGCTGAGAAGGGTTTTTAGTATGAAATCTTATTTTTCTAACGCCATATAGCGAAATCCGATCCCACTTATACAACGCGCGGTACTTAAAATTATTCAAAAATAATGGATTTCTTTTTACTAGACCTAATATTTCACCGCACTTCCTGATTTACCAATACCATAACATACGATATATAAATTTTTTTAACCATGCAAGAGCGTAATTTCATATCGATAATCCCTTCCAATAGAATTTTTTAATTTTCTAATAAAGAAGCATAAGCGAGTACCAACTTATACTATTACACAGTGGGAGCCCAGAAAAATTTTCTTTAGTTTTACAAAAAGATTCAAGATGAGTGTAAAATAATATAGTAAATGTAATATTAAATACCAATAAGTAAGTATGGCCTGAGTATTCAAATACCCTACTTATGGTAATTATGAGTCCGTAATAATTATACTAGGACAATATACCGAATAGCGAATAGTTTGAAAATCCCTGCATTAGTGTAATAGAGTAAAAAATATTAACATATTCACCTGTAAGAGAAGAGAATCCTTATAGAAAAACTCTCTTTATTTTTCTAACAAGATAATATATTCGTTTTAAAGCCACGGTGTAATACCAACTAATAGAAAATACTATATAATATAATCATTTCGTACGAACTTACAATACCCAAATAAGGTACTGTTATTTATTATTTACATGATTATATTCTGATTTATCAAATAATATTGCTTTGTGAAGACCCTACTGATCTTACGAGGTGCTTTTCACTAATAATAGCAATTGTACTTGTTTGCTTTACTTCACCAGTGATATTGTTATATAATATCTGCTAGTGAGTACATTTTGTTGTCAGCAACACAAGCCATTTAGCACTTGATTTGTCGTTGTCAAATTATTAATATAATCAATTAACAGCTTTTTGTGAAATGTGCTATGCGCTTGTAGCAAAACACGGCGATAGCATGAGGGAGTAGACTTATACATATTTACATAGTTTTGCGACAGCAGCGAAACTAACTAATTATTATTTAGTTGAAAGTAATTTTTATTTGAATTTTCAACACTTCCCTAACTCGTTTAATTAGCAATAAGTAGATTTTTTTGTTGATGGCATACATATATGGATAGCTGACAGAGAGTGAGTCGAATTCTCCATTCTAATATCATCGGTTAAAAATATTTACAATCTTTTGACAGGTTTAAATGAAAACTTTTATTACTTTTATTTATAACTGACTTTCAAAAGTACATAACAAAAATATTTTTATATACAATAATACAAAAATTGAAATGCTTTTTTGAAATAATTTTCGAGTTTTAGTGTCCCTTTTTGAGTAGATATTACGAAAGCATACGTCAATAAATGCGAACTGTGCTCCATGAGTCCTCCCTCTTCACATTACCTCATCTTTAGATTCGATGCGTGTTCAGAAAATAACAGGAATGTTCTTCAACTGCTCTCCCAAAAATCGAATTTGTTTCGACGATTGGAAGAACCGCTGGCATACGTGTATTAATGGAGAACATTAATGTAGACGAATGAATAAAATTTTTTTTCAAAAAACAAAAATTCCCGTTATTTTTTGAACACACCTCGTATATAAATTGAGGCATTCTTTTTCTTTACAAATGCAAACACATATTTTATTTTAAATAAAAAATCGGAAACTAAAACAATTTAATTTTTTTCCCAAGATTTTGCTGAGCTGGGCTAGTTCTGACTTGCAGTAGCTGAAGCCAAGAAATAAAATTATGAATTTTTTCATGTTTGAAGTTATTGCATATTAGTTTCTTTTGATTTTTATAGCGTGGTGAATTGAAAATTATAGTAGAAGACTTATATGACCAGGAAAGTACATTTATTCTTATCTAAATGTACCTCAATCCTCGAACTTATCTACAATAGCATAGGAATATATAAATCATGTGTTAGAAGGTCCCAGGAAGCTCTTTGCTTTAATTACTCCAGTAAACTTGAAAGATACATGCTAAAGCTTTTTTGCCTCATTGTATTCAAAGATTATTCCTTACGAAGATGAAAACTGAGGTCCAATAATAAAAAACAACTGCAATGATCCTGCTGTTGTATTAGTAAAAATCGGTTTTTCCGTAGTCTAATTGCCAGTTTCATCTAATCAGTTGAACAAGTAAAACCAATACGCTTGTCACTTCAATAAATAAACTCAGCTCTTAACTGCAACTAATATCTGAATGACATCATTATTTGTATAGCCATTTAATATTTTTGTTTCATTACAAATAATCATGCATTAATAACTATATACAATATATGATTTATTTGCTTTGTTTTTACATTTATTAAGCAGCTAATTTTAGCCAATTTTGTTGCTTTCATTCGCACATTAATAAAGTGGTGTTGATTTTCCGATAATGATAACACTATGATGGCTTAATTGCTAATAAATTCAATTTATCAGCTAACTCGCGCCAACTCAAATACAGCGCACACTTCCCTTCGAACCGTTGTGCTTTCTGCACTTTGTTACGCTTTCGAATTCCCTATTCATTAATAAGAAAATTCCAAATAACCATATCATATTTCTTGTTTATATGTTTTCGTATGATAAGTGAGTATTGTGGAAATATAAGTACAAAATTACTTATTAGCTTGTGTAAATTATATTTAATATGTATGCATGTATGTATATTGTTCACGGGTTTCTTCGCAAATTGAACACTAATATCAAATAGAAAGAATTGCGAGAATACAAAAAGTGTAGTTTTATCTGAATTCGCAACAATAGTATGGAAATTGCACAAATCATTGAAGAAAATTATGGGATTTTCAGCAGACATGTGATTTATGGAGAAATGATGTTTTCCGCCACACATTGATTTTATTTTATATTCCCTATGAACAGTGTGCAGCAAACAGTAAAGTATAGCTGCAAAATAAATGGATGAATGGGACAGCATACTAAACGCATGTTCAATAGGTGCTATTCAATTACTACTAAAGATTTTGTTTATACTTTTCGCACGTTTCTAACTTACTTTTTTAGTTCCCGACCTGTCATATACCCATGTGGTCTTAAAGTCTCAAATGAACACTGAAGTGCAGACTGGTCTTAACTTTGTACAAAATCGTCAATTCGCTGAGATAATTAAGCCGTAATTGTAATATCTAATTTTGTATTTATATACATACATACTCAATTTAGCTTACGCCGTTAATATTTGACTGCTTAAAAGAAAATATTTATTACTTATTTGTGGAAAAATTTTTTGTGAAGAAGAATATTGGAAAATCGTTTAATTCAACTTAGATTAAGATTATTTTCATAATCTCATTTCAAACAAACAAATTTTGTTACTGAAGTTATGAGAATAAACAGTTACCTTGTCTAAATTTAGTTATTGAATGATTTACACTTACACTTAGCGTAACCTACTAATAGTAGCATAGGTGTGTTAGAGGAAAACCTAGAACTTGATTTCATTAAATAACTACGAAATGACGAAAAAGTAGAGACGACTTCTTAAGTCATCTTAAATTGATATTTTAAATTGTATGTAGACTTAATAGTTCTTTAAAATATGGCTGCTAGAATGCCATGTGGTAACTATATTATAAAGATACAACTTGTGATCTATTCAAAAGCGCACAGAAACTTTAAAATATAAATAAAAATAAAAATAAAAATATTCAAATAGTCATAGCAAATGACAAGCAGACACAACAGAATTTGAAATGATTAACCTTATACAAGGGATGCTAATGAAATGAAGATGAATGGCTGAAGAAGAAGTGGTTTTGGACCTAGACATATCATGTAGGAATGCTGGAAACGCTATTGTTAAGTTTGGTTAGGTTCTAGTGGACCTGCTGGCGAACTAAGTTAGAGAGTTACCAGCAGGCTTTTCTAATTTTCAATCTCGAAATGCCATGAAATCATACATATGTTGTTATTTCACATTGAAAATATATTCAATTTCGTTCTATTCCTAGTTCGAAGTAAATGACCACTCATGTTCCAAATAAATTCGCATGGTTCTAAAATAATTAACTATTAATTGTGTATTTGCATTTGTGTGCAATAACATCAAACAAATCGGCAAATGTCTTTCTCAGTATTTATCTTTATACAACAAACAATTGTGTTTGTTTTGAACAAAATTTTGCAAACAATTTGTACCTGATAATTTACGAAAGCACAATAAAAACGCCTATCGATAGATAGTGTATCGGAATGTGTTAGTCTAGGAATTTTCAGTCTAGAACATGTTGGTGGCCTAGGTGGTTTCGCAAAGTGCAAGAAGTAGAGTGTACCTAGTTATAGATATTAGTACACATAGGCTTGCTTAGACTTGTAGACGTTTTTATGGCGAAATATATATGTAGTTGCATAATGGATGTAAATAATTACAAAATAAATGATACTGCTGCTTTAAAGAACGATAAAAATAACTCGTATTTCAAAAGATTTTTATGCAAATCTAAGTTACTTCAAACAACTGAGTGTGTGGAGCAATGTCAGTGAATTGCTATAATAGCAACATTTTTGAAAAATGGTAACCTCTATATGCCTTCTACTAGCTAGTGTATTTCTACCTTTTTGTTCTGAAAGAAATATCATTTGAACTAGCTGAGACAATAATTGGTTATGATATCATATCAAAATATACATATGTATACAGTTTATCTAGTAAAAATTTCGGGCATATTTGTCATCTACATTATAGCATACTTTAAGCCTACTGGTTCCACGGTATTCTTTAATTCCATTAATTAATATTATCGAACCTCGAATAAGTTGATAGATGTATGTAACTGTAAAATCAATTGAATAGTTTTAAATTTGTTCCCAACTAGTGTGGGCCGCAAGCCCATAAATCAAATCAGTTGTCAGATATCGGCCAGAAATGTATCACTTGGGTACGAATGTAAAGTAGATAAAAAGAACCGAATATGATTTATTTTATTCTAATGTTCAATATTAAATTCAAAATTGTTTAGATCCTCCGTGCTTTTATTCTAAAATAATGTTTTGTAGAATCAGCTTTTGCAAAAAAATTATTATCGATATAATGTGTTTCTGACTAGTTCGAACTCAGCCAGGAATTGTAGCCGACTATGTTTTATCGAAATTCTAAGGTCAAAGTTAAAAAGTTTAAGAATTTTTCCAATTATCAAAGTGACATTATTTGAATATGTTTGCTTAAAGATGAAGTTTTGGTAGATATTCAATGCGAGATTCGGTGATAAAAGACGTAATGGTAGACAGAGTTTGCGCTGAAGTTCCCAAATAGAAGAAGCAGTGGGGAAATTTGGTGCGCGTGGCTGGAGAAGGCGCGGGCGTAGCATAAGCACTTGGAAGGCATTATTAGGTCAGATCGAAACCCAATAGGGTTGAAAATTTTAATTAAAGAAGAATGGGTGAAGTTATGTAAATGTTTATAGAAGGAATGTTAACTATTAAAAATATAATATGGTATTAGTTAATAGGCTTCAAGTAGATGTATGCTGCGTACTTAGCAATAATAAATCTGAATTATCCGAGTAAAGTAAGGATTATTTTGTATTTAAATTAAAAATTATAGGCTTTAGAAATGCGGGAATGTTTATTAAACAATGGAGCACCAAAGTCAGCATATGCAAGCACAAAACTAATGTTTACCGCTGCAGGTAGAGAAAATAAATATTATTCTTATATACCATTTGCTGGTATATTTTATGTATTTGTATATATACGCACACATGGTAGAGTATATGGTAAACTAAATATTTATAATGTTCGACAACCAAAGGCATACGGTATTATTCAAACATAAAATTTAATTTACTGTGTAGTAAATAAACTATAATGTATTCATCTCTACTGATTAAGGACAACAAATTAATTCAATAACATCTTGAAGCTCTTTGTGGATAATACATCCAACTTACAGTGTCGTTTACGGTCATAGCAACAACTGAGCTTTAGCCACCAGTCTTAGCGTATGAAAAAAAAAACCATTGTCAAAAAAGCAAGCAAGTCTGTCGGCCGTTAGTTGCCTTATAACTTATAGAACCCTCAATTTTTGCGAAAACGATAAGACACAAACCATAAATGTAGATCTAGTTTCGGGTAAACAGAGGGCAAGTGGTAAGCAGTGGATAAATTTATACAAATTATTATCATCCAAGATAATTTAAATATGTACATATGTTCGTTATTGATTTTTGACAAATGACAATTAATATAAATAAGTGGAAGTCAACTTTTTTGGCAGCTATTTGACAGCAAATAAATATGACATGAACCATATTTGTATATATGTATGTATACAACAACAGTTTAATGCGTTAATAGGTAAATGGAACAGTAATGAAACAAACTTGTGTGGTGCTAAGAAGCTAGAGTGGCTGAGAAGATACATAAATCTGTCTATATATGTAGGTATGTATTCAAGTATATTAAAGTGGCACACAAACTTTTATGGATGTCATTACCTTCGCTTAACATTACTTTCCTCTCACATTTATAATTTAGCCCGCTTTGACAGCACTAACAGCTGTTTGGGGTTGGTATATGTACATATGTATGCATATTCACAAACATGTGAGAACAGATTACCCTTATCTACACCCAAATGTAAGTGTGAGTTCGTCTAAGCAAATCTCAAATATTATTTCATTTATTTCTATATCCTTTATACATTTGTTTGTTGGAATGTAAACACTCTTTTGGTATTTCAAATAAACTTCAGTGCATAGATAAATGCTAGAATAATCGGTAAATAGCAACTATTTGATATTCAGCTGAATGTCCTTTTTGCCTTTCAATGCTGCGTAGTAAATTTATACATATATACACATATATTTTTTATTGACATCAAGAAAAACAACAAAAAATTTTGCTATAACAACAACCAAATTAACATAATTACATTTATTGTGGGTTCAATGCAGCTCACACTTGAAATGGAACAGTTTGGAGAGTTAAGAAAATAAATTAAGTCTGCGGGGGTTCAATATCTTATGGATTTTTCTTTCTTATTTAAGGCCTCATGAAGACGACGTGGCATAGTTTCCATAAGATCTTTGCATACCGAAGCTTCTATTTGGCTCCATTCTTCTTCCACGTCCTTCTTCAACTTTGATATTGTTTTAATATTTCTTTTGGACAGTCTTTTTTTAAGTCCCCGCCCATAAATGGTCTTTGGGATAATTGTCGGTGGATTGAACAGGCGTACAAAGTACTTTTGGGCAATTGCAGAGCAACCAATTTTCAGCATTGCAGAATTTATGCTTTGGGTTGTTGCCTTGGTAAAACATAGAATAATCACGAATCCCAAGTTTCTCCGCGCTGCTATGAACATTTGCTTTCAGAATGTCTATATATTCTTTACCATCTAACACCCCATCTACAAAATTCAGTTTTCCATCCCCATCCTCCTACATACAACTCCTAATCATCAGTTAGCCACCCTCGAACTTCACTGTTCTTTCATGTTTTTGTCGTACAATCCTTTGCCAAGCATTCTCCATACGAAACGTTTGCCGTCTGTGCGGCAAAGAACCTAAAGATAACTGAAATTCACACCAAGTTTCATGAATCGAGTATAAATCGAAATTAAAATCACTTTACATTACGCCAAAAAGAAAAGCCCTCATCTTGATATTTTAGAACAAATTCAATTTTTTCGTTTTGGTTTGTTCGTGATATCAGTAGTTTTCGACGAGGTACTCTAGCGTTAAGTTGATTTTGTCTAAGCAATCTACGAACTGTTTCTGCACTTACTTCAACTTTCTTTTCTTCTTTTAGCTGTTAACTGTAACTGTAACTGTAAACTGTACAGAAGACAGTTATGGGTTATTTTTGATTATAGGCAACAAAAGCCGCGCACTTTGGTCGTTAATTTTTCCCTTTGTACTTTTGTCAGGTACAATATTTTATTACATAAAGTACGGTTTTCATTCAAAGCGCTGGATAATGTTAAATACAGTAGATTTGTTTTTGCCTACATTTCGCTTTATAAGATTTTCCCTTAGAGATTTATTATTTTCGTATTTATTAATAATAATTTTCCTTTCTTCAATTTTAGAGCGAGGCATTTTTCCAATTTTAGTCGCTGATTATCTTATACGGTTGGCAGTTAATAAACTACTAAAGGCATTTTCAATTTGAATGTATTTTTCAGACAAATTAACTGTACTATGGCGCGCCGCGTTAACTATCCCATTTCAAGTGTGCGTTGCATTGAACGCACAATAAATGTAATTATGTTCATTTTGTTGTTGTTAGAGCATAAACTTTGGTTCTTTTTCTGCACGTTAATAAAAAAATATTCGTCATTTGAAATAAAAAGGAAAATTTGAAAAAATTAGCATACTTCACTTATCATTTATATTCTAAGTTAAAAAATTAAATAGTTTTGGGGTGTCCCATTTATAGTCTGAGTCAATGTAATGTACCTATGCACATACCGACTTCGAAGTTAATTATTACATTATATTATTTATTTTAGGTCCATGCGTCACTAACTATCAGTGGATGCTGAATTCAAATCAGAACGACACAAAATCTAATTGTCGGAAAATGTCAGCAAGAAGGCCACAAACGGAAGGATAAGCTCAGTCCATAACTAATTACAAGCTCATAAAGGACTCTGAGTAAATTAAAAGCATGAAGCAAGCCATGAAAACTACAGAAAGCATGAACTGGGAATAATCTCGCAAGGCAAACATATTTTGTAAACAAAACGGATGTAGGTGCATTTGGAATACTTGCGCTAATGTGACGTCACTAAAACAGCTGATAATATAATTTCCAAACGTAATTTATTTTCTATTTGGGAGTGATTTCGCTAATGTTGCTTACATTGCGGTTTGCTTTAAATTGTAGCTTGAAGTGCAAAAACGTTTGCGTAATTATAAGAATCAAAACCCTTTTGAATTGTTTTGGACACCGTTTATTTCAAAAATAATTGTCTCGGCAAACATTTACTTTTTATATAAACCAAATATTTACTCGTTCAAGCAACTACAGTACATGTGTACATAAATTCGAAAAAGTCCACTCATTTCAAGTTTATGAGTATCTTTGAAAATGTTTATAAATTTAAGTGAGTTATGCCCAAATAATGAGTTAAGACAAAATATTTTTATTTTCTATTTTTATTTTATTTTATAGTAACTAGATTTAATTATGGTCTATGTGCAACCTGGAATATTCCGGATTAAAAAAGTTATATATTAACGGGTTCAATCTTCAAATTTCTCTTATGATTTCAATGATTTTTAGCCATTCTTTGCAATTCATGCTTGCAAAATAATTTAACTCCAATATTATGAAAGTTTTGAAACGAATATATTGAGACAAATTAAATTCAATCATCCCTTTGTTATATAGATTTATATTTCGTAATAAAAAAGAATTAATTCCATACATTTGTATGTATGTGTTTTAGATAAATTATTAAAAAAAGACAAAAAATTTCACATCTGACGTTTTCGCTAATGAGAACATGTTACAATAGATGAATGGCAGTCAAATTATTGATATAATTTATGATGCATATCAATCAATTTTTTACAATATGCAACATTTTCTTTCTTATTTAAATAACCTAAAATTATTGATTACTAAGAACACTTATAATTGTATTCTTTCAAAAAAAAAAAATAAAAACGAAAAAGTTCCATTCTTTCTGCTAAAAATAACACAAGAACTCAACTACTTCGACCACCACTGCTTTGTAGACATAATTTCATTTGCGCTTTTGAAGGAAATATCACAGCTAAGGCTACACGCATTTCCCTAGCCTAGCCCTTTTGACCTTAAACAAGGTTAACGGCGCAAGGGAAACTCAAGTTTGTAAAAGAGTATAATTACTGGATTTGTAATATTATATTATGACAGCAATAACGGAAAATTTTATGAAAGCATAACACTTATTCGGGGCAACAGGTTACCATGGATGGGCTTTGAAATTACACAACTCAAGTTTTTACGAGTATTTTCGAAGCACAACACACACACGCGCACACTGAACAATTCAAAGTTTCCCGCTCATTTTTTTGGCGCTAAGAAGTTGAAGAAGCTAAAAGAAATTTAAAACTTTGTTGATAAGCACCTTTTGTTGTAACGTTGACTTTTATAAGTTGAAAATGATTTGATATTTGCTTAATTTGTTATAATAATGCTTGTATATGTAATTCACAAAACTTTGCACAATTACTCTGTTGAACTGTCTTCAAAAGACTAAACACAGCAGTGACACCAAACAAAAAGGAAAACTCACTTTCAGCCTCATCGACAGCGCGGCGTATGCTTAACTGCCGCTACAAAAGCACACACACCACACCACGCTGACACATACACACGCACACACATGCATACGTGGCGAGCGTAGTTCTTATGTGTGTTTGGGATTGGGATGTGAGCACTTGGTTCGCACCCTTACCTTAATAGCGTTTTTGTTGCTGCTAACGCCAGCACACTGTTGTTGCTGTTGTTGTTGCCAGTTGATGCCTGCTGACTGTTGTCAGCTGATTACATAAGGAGGGAGGACGCTCATATCTACACGTCGAAGCATTCAACGAAACTTACTGTGGATCCGTCGGTCGTCCATCGTCTGCGGGGGCGTGTCGTCACGTGGGGCCTTATTCTTTGCAGTATATATTTTTTTTAATAGCGTATACCAAAAATAAATTGTTTACATCAAAAACACGGCAACACAATTGTAACACTAAAACATATTTTAACAAAAAAATTAAAGTGAAATGGCGACAAACAGTCACCAATAATCATGTGTAAACAAATAGCCAACATGAACTTATAATTAAGTACACACATATATGTATACACGCATGTATGTATGTATATAAATATGTATATTTCTTTGTCACTGTGCATTCATTCATTAAATTCTAAATTTATTTTCGAATATTTTCTTCTACACGAATCGCAACAGATGACTAATACCGAAACCCCTGCGTGGCTATAACAAAAAAAAATGTTGTTTTTCTTATCACGCTGGCAAATGGCAATAGCATAACGATTAGAATGCGAAATGCGAGAAGGAACAACACCAAGCCATGTGAGCAGCACTGAAAGCATAGAAATGTACACAAAGTATGTCAATGGATAGAGATATAAGCAAATTGGTGGCAAACGCTCTGGTTTGTTTTTTTTTTCTTTTTTTTTTTTTGTAATTTTGCGAATAGACTGCGTCATCGGTGGGAATTCTTTTCATCGCTTATCGCACTCGCCACGAGCGCAGTGGCGTAGAGTAAAAATAAAATAGAAAGCGATCTTTGAAATTTTTATTATTCTTGGACTTCAGCTTGTTTAAATAATATTTTTACATGTGAATATGCAAATGTGCGGTGTGCAATACATCAAACTCGATGAGAGTTTTGCTCCAATCAAAGCGTTTTTTTTTGCCAAATTGTTCACTAGTCAAACACATGCATATATAATTTTTAATCAAATTGTTTTGAAATGCCAATATATTTGAAATTGACAGTTTCTTTAAATTGCATTAATTTATCTCTATAGTAGAGATATATGTGTATTGAAATTGTACAAGTTTGATAATAGACGATTGTACTGTCATTAAATTTGACAACATGAAAATCACATATTAGGGTCTGCTCTAGTACTTTTATTGTTAATATATAAAAATAGGGGAAATAGCCTTAAATAATAGAAAAATATTAAATAATATAAAAGAGCCTTTCAACTATCAAATGTTAAGGGATAAATATATATTATAGGTATTTATGCCATATACATATGTAACTGCTCCATAATATAAAAAAAAGCGAGTAAATAATTCCTGATAGATAAATAGATAGATGATAGCAGAAAAAACTTGAGTGAAATGCTTGGAGTTATCGACGCCTTAACTGAGTAGGACCATTGTATTGTATAATGCGTCAGCGATCGATACCAGCCTAACTCATTCTCAAACTTACACATCAGCGCGCGTACGCTACAAAATGTTGTTAAACTAAGTGAAAAAGCTAAATGAACGATTTTTTATACCGTTCGATAACTACATATGTAATAAGCGGACGTAATTGGTTGATTTTTTTTTGTAAAGATAGTCCATATTTCTACGTATACTGAAGTATACAAACAAAATTAACACATGAAATGGTCAATTTAGCGCTATTGTAGTCAAGGTTACTTATACGCCCCACCAATTCTTTGCTTATATGTTGTTTTCAAGTGTTTTGAAGTGGCGCACTCAGGTAACACTGTATGATACAACTAAGCTAATGAAACAAAGATTAGAGAACTTCGGTGGAAATTCAGTCGACGGACTTTTTTTTTGATTCAAACTTTTTTCTAGCTTATTTTTTAATTTACGAATACAAAATGAATATAAATTTAGGTAGTATTGTTTAACGTAATATTATTGTAATGTAATGTCTCTTTCATCATTTTTTCAATTAACTTAAAAACATTTTGAAAAATAACTTAAAGATACCCGGCTCATAGTGCCGCCGTAATTATTTTCATGGACACAACGCTCGCTGAGAAAATTAAAATAGTGAGTTTAGAGAACATCAGTATACCATTCATTTCATTTTTCTACAGCTCATAAAAATTGCATTCACTAAGCGACTTAGTTATTACATTTATCGCCGATCATTTGTATATACTCTAATTTACTTATGAACATATACACTTATAAGCCGTCTTCGATTCATTGCTTGTTATTTTTTAGTCCTCCTCTCTTGTCAAGAGATATCCATTAGAAAGTAACAGCAATTTTTTAAAGTTGAATTCAACATAAGAAACTATGAGGGTGTCTCTTTAAAGCTATGCAACCGATTGCTTGTTCGATTGGCTATTTTCCAAAGTTAAGCGAATTGAATACTTGTGATTTTAAACTCAAATAGCACGCCACTGTTCATCAAATAAGCGCGCGCACAACCAGCCAAGCTGGCGATGTGTTAATATTGTGGCAGAGTGAAATAACGCTGTTTGTTTAACTTTGAAGCGCACAGCAACAACAACAAAGTAAATAATAAAAACACACAACTCAATAAATATGTATGTATGTATATATGTAGTAACAACAATACTGAGAATAGCAGCGTGCGTAAAAATGTGATTTATTAAATAATTTATTTCTGCAAAATGAGCAAAACAACACCAACAAAATCAATAAATATTGCAACTATAGGAAAATAGTAGAAACAATTTTTAATCTGTTTGTGCTTAGGTATAAATAAATGCATGGACTTTTCATACATGCAGTACTTGTGGATTTTATTGTTGCTTTTAGTTAGAAACATGTTTGTAAGTGCAAATGTACACATTTAGTATATGCTAAGCACACATACGATATACTTGGTAAGCCATGAGTGCCAGCCACTGGTTTTAAAAAAATTCTATCGGGCTGTCAGCAGTTCACGTGAATCGAACAAAATGAAATTCCTATGAAAGTTTCTAACGGCTTGACTGGTTTCGCAAATTGCGGAGGCATACCCGCTGAATTCACAAGAATTTTTTATGACATATTCGTGGCTATGCCTTTGCATATATATTCATGTGTGTGTGTATGTTTGCGTGTATAAACGCATTGCTTATACAGTCAACGTGCTCGCGATCACGTATGCATTGGCAATTGTGAAGGAGAGAAGTGCACGCCCCCGCTATAGTGGAAATTAGAAAAACAAGTAGTAAATTGTAAAATATATACATATAAATATTTGTATTGTAAATAAAGTCTCCGGAAGTCTGACTGATTAAGTGCAAAAGAAAATTGTTGTTTCCATAATTAAATGAGCGTTTGGCAACAAGTGGTGGTTGCAGCAGGTCGCTTTAGATTACTGAAAAGTTGCAACGCTGTGGATTAGGCCTAAGAGCGTGCTTGCTGTGAAATATATGTATACATTTCATTGAAAGGATATGTGTAAGCTACTTGTAGTCGACCAAGGAGCGACGTTAATTTAAAAAAAAAAGAAACAAAAAACATGCCACCAAACAGAAGTCGATTCGGTTTGCATTCGATTTGTTTGTACACACAAAAGACCTTCAAATGACCTTTAACAATTACATACACATGCCCAACAACCCACAATTCCAGCAGTAACGGTATAAATGTACGATGCGTATATAAAGCGGAGGCGACAGCCAAACATAAAAGTAGCACAATGGTAATAGGAAAGAAATATTCTCGTAATGGCGGTCGTAAAAAAAGCTCCACAAACAAAGCATTACGTGGATTTTGTAGGCAAAGGTAGTAAAAATTCCAACAAGCAGGCAGTACACGCACACAACCACTCATTGAAATCAAATGCATACACATGCTAAACAGAAATTTTTGTGTACATTCGAAAACACTCTTGGTGATTCATCGCTGGTATCGTGCGCTACACGCTGTTATACATACATACAATAACAAATAATATACGTAGGTATAATATCCACAAGTAAAATTCAGTCATAAACAGCCGCCTTCTAACGTCATACGCAAGCTTATCAAAAGTTCGCACACACCCTATTGATGAAGTCACACATTCGAGGAGTATAAGCGGGTGTGTGTGTTTTCACTTAACAGCTGTGAGCTGGGAGCTTTCAGCCGTTGAGCTTTTTCCTCAACCAACAACCAGCCTTGCTGTGTTGCCAGTTGTGTTTTTTCTCCCAAATGCATACAAATCAAACTTGAAAAAAAAAAACACTTTTCCTTAAACTACTTTTCACTTACCTACAATTTTCTTAGTTGTCTATCACGAAATGTATATATATTTAAATAGATGTATAAAGTTGCGAAAAATACTTCGAATTTTTGTTAACACAACAATTTCGAATAACTATCTACAGTTCAAATTTGAAATAATAATATTGAATAAATTTCATTTTGAATTCTAAAATGTCAGTTTTTCAAAGGCAATGCATGTTTTTGGTTAAATGTGCTTGTATTGAACAGTTGTTATTGTAGAAAACGTTTGTAAAGAAACTACTCATTAACACTTATCGGCATTCCATATTTTTCAAATAATTCAAATGAAGCGATCTTCTCCTTTTAGATAGAGCATGCGTTTTGATAATACCGCCTGAAATTAACCGATACTGAAATCAACCGACTATCATCCACTCTAATAACTACACTTGCAGCACGAAACGCATTATCTGCATATTTTTATACGGATTCAACGGATATTTGGATCTTGATCTTTATTAATTTTAAATATACTACTACAAAGGACTTATGGAAAGATGTATGCTAAAATTGACATGAAGTTCGAAGATAATTTTATTTTTAATTACAAAGGGTATATGTATACCAGATATGTACCTGTATATAGGGTGTTTCTTCAGTGGTATAGAGTTTCCTAGAGGAATGGCTGTCAAAGTAAACATATGTGTATAACGTTTGTCACTTTGGCAAATCGTGATTCAAAAACTTATACCGCAACAATGTTTAAAACCTGTGTACTTACTAAATCGCGTTCCTTCGGACAAACTTACATTCTATGATCAAAACAATTTGATCGATCAATATTGCTGACAATATGTTATATTTCGGGTATAACGGTAAGGTAAATAAGCAAAACTGACATATTCGGAAAGCAAATAATTATGGAGACCCTCTTCAGGCATCCTTACATCCGGGCATTATCGTTTCACACTTTTTCGAAAACTGAATATAAGTTTATATGGTCTTATTAGTGTCCCACTTAAATATTAATCACTTAAATAAGTGCTGCATTGTTAAACTACATTTTATGTGGTCCGCGGTCTATACTGATAAATCACCACCGACTGACAAGTTGAAAACCAATATTAGCGACATAAACCCGGGCTATGCTGAAAAAATGGTGCAAGGCTGGAACCAAAAGATGGTCCTTAAAAAATGCAGTTATCATGCTCATATGCCCGAAATTTTGTGCGAATGGATAAAGTTAAAATATTGGCCATTTAATTTTTCTATGTTTGAAATAATGCAGAATATACATTTATATCTCTAAACAAAACACCTTTTATACCCATTCACAATATCGTGAAATTGACCTTTGCAACAATGAATTCTTTATTTTAATTATTATGCATACATATATTATAATGCACTAGCACCCATACCCATTAAATAATACAAATTTTAATTAATAGATAAATAATTTATTTATTCATTGAATCTATATTTTTAGCATATACATGAGTGAAATAATAATTACACATACCAACGATGATGACATTGTGTTTTTTTTTGCTTTTTGTATATATTTTGTTTAGGGTTTATTCTCCAAAGTTGTGTTTTCAAAGTTTACACATTAGTGTGTATAACATGTACGTAAATTAAATTGGAGGGTTAAAGGAAGAATTACAAGCTAATCAGCTGTAATCACAAAACCATTTATTCAGTTAACACGTAAATATTCAGAGTGTATGGGAGTATATTTTTGCTAATAAGCAAAATTTTAAAAATTTATTTTGAATTAAATCAAGAACAATTGCAGGATCTTAAATAACATATCTTTCTATGCATGCTTCCTGCTTTGTTTGCTGCAAATTCCAATAGTTAAGATATCTTTATATTTTTTTGCTGTTATTTGTTGTTTTTTTTTTACTAAGTATAATTTAAATGAAATAATGATGAAATTCTTTGAAACAACAATCCAGCCATATATTGCGCTTATAGCCGAACGCACCACCAACCAATCAAACAACCAACCAACTAATCAGCCAACCGAACAATCAACTGATCCGGTATTGCGCCCGCAGCAACGGCAACGATGACGGCGTGAGCGAAGATGGGCGAATCGTTTATCTCGGCAGTGAACACATCTCGCACGAACTCAATTCGCCCGGATTAATAAAGGTGCAGTGATTGCATTGCCACTGAGTGTTCGTGCCGGCGCCACCGCCACCGCCACCACCACCACCTGTGGTTGCGGCGCCCGCATTAGAAGCAGCAGTTATACTGCCAGCAGAGTGAATGCTAAAAACGAAGAAAGAAAGAGTAAATGATAAATAAGAAATCAGATTAAAATGAGAGTATAAAAACAGTCAAAAGATAATACCACCAACTGCGAGCCCGATGGCGCACTCAACTAACCTGCCGTTGCCGGTGCTCGCCTGTATGAGCGACTCCAACAGTTTCCATGGTTCACTGGCCTTAAAACTGTAAGCCAAATCGGAATTCTTGATGCGTACGGCCTCCAAAAGCGGAGCGATGTGGGCGCGTAACGGCACTGTGTCCATTCGATACAAATACAATAACAAATGAAAATCTGAAATGGCCTCGAGAAATTCATGATCCGCCCAGTGGGAGAGATATGTGCTTAGCGCACCGAAATCCTGCAAATGTCCATCGAGGTAACGATTCTCCACCGGAAATGGTTCACCGCGTTTCTTGTACTGTGTAAATGTGAATTGTGGTTGGAGTGGCGTTGAGGCGGGCACATCCACCAACAAATATTCGACTGGCAGCGGACGGGCCAAACGCTGTACTTCATTGCCATATTGGTCTTTCTCCTGCAAAGAGACAAGTGGACGCATAGATAAACAACTAAATGCAAATATGTCGATAAGTACTAAATATATATATGTGTTCAAAAAATCGCTGGTTAGCGAATTTTTGCTTTTATGATTTTACGATGTATTTTATCATAAGTAAATAAAAATTTTCCAACGCTGGTAATTAATCAAGAAATGAATAATTTCAACAATGAAAATGTATAATTAATGCCAATTAAGCCTAACAGCTCAGATAAATAAATCTCGGTCGACGTTTTTGGTATTCATCACGAAACAATTGATAAAAGTTAGGACCAAGTCCATTCTAAAAACACACAAAAAGACTATTCTCTGCTTCAATTATAAGTTCGCATTCCAATTTTCTTCCCTCAAGAGCCACCATAACTTTATACTTCATAAGAGACATACGAGACAAATTTTGTTTTTCTTAATAAAAACCATTTTATATAAAAAAAATTTACAAAATTTATCGGATGTTTGACGTAAAATTTAAATCAGAACGAACAGCCATGTAAATCCTGTTAGCTTGAGAACCTTGCTGGAAATGACAAAAGTGAAACTTTCTTCATTGTATTTTGGAAATTGAATTCTATAAATTGAGAATGAATTGAATTCTATATCTCGCAAAAACCTTTTTAGAAATAAATTTCATTTTCATTCACTATTCCGAATATATTATACTAAGAGTGATAAGATTGTCTTAGGATAACTGAAGTGCAAAACATAAGCTAATCGTATTATTCAAAATATTTTTATTTATATTACATATTTATTAAGATTTAATTTGATATTAATATGGTAACACTGAATTTAAATTATTTATAAATTATTAAGGTGGCTACTATGCTCGCTAATACCTTCGGCAAAAATATGCTACAATACCTTTCTTTCATGTGCACCTCATTAACTTAAACATGTGGCATCCTTCCTCAAAAATATTTTTAGCGTAAGACTTCTTCAACCTCTCTATCCTTTGGCATCTGTATTATAATAATTGGATATATATTATCAAATTTATTGATTTAAAAACTGAACATGTGGCAACCCTCTTTAAAAGTATTTTCAACTATAAGCTTTCTTAAACATCTTCAGTTTGTAGTATACTTCATTCTTTTATTATTAGTTTTCTAATATAAAAATTTCAAACAGGAGTTAGGAATTTTCATAAATATCTCCACTCTTTCTTAAACTCGTTTAGTTTGTAGACATAAATATTGTAGAAACATATATAAAAAATATATAAGTGGATCTAGCTCTAGATTGTGAGTGCCGAGTTTCATCGCGAATGGATTTCGATGAGATTTACGATTCTTTAGAATAGCCAACCACTACCCAAAATCTTAAAATATACTCAGCGCAAAATATAAGGGTTTTCAGCGCCTCCTTTAAAGAGAAGTTGTAACGATTTTCTTCAATTTTTCGCAGTTAATAAAATAGTGAGCTTAACTGTTTGGACAAATGATTAGTACTCTCCCAAAAAATGGGTTTATATATGTATGTTTTGTATATACTCAATCTGTATCCTTTTTACTTCATACGCGCCCACTTTTTCGCTCCACCATGGACAGCAGCAACAAACAACGTGAAAACGAATGTCAACAATATGAAAGTCAACAGAGCTGGTGAAAGAATTAATGCGCCTTCTGGCGCTCCATTGACCTAATTCGCCTACAGAGCTTCTTAAATAGCACTGAGCATGGAGTACATGTGTTGTCAAAGGCTAAGAGCGCGTGCAAGAGAGATAAATAGCGAGAAATAGAGGGAAAGAGCATTGCGTTTTCTAACTATACAAGCAACCAGTCACAGCACATTGTTTTCAAGGAAGAGCTTTTGCAACCTGTTTGCATTTTTCCTTGATACTTCTTTCACCTTGTTCATCTCGGATTTGTTTGTGTCCTTCTGCTGATAGCTTTCCATGGCCTTCCACAAGGTTATGGACTTCGATGTGTGCACTTGAGTGAGTAGAGTTTGTGTTGGCTGCGTGGGGCTGCTGCTAGGCCCGAATAAATGGACTGACAAACTGCTGAGAGGCAGCTACTTGTGACACTTCAAATTGGTGTTAATATACATACATATGTACTTGTTGTTGTTATTTCTTTTCTTTGTTAGTTTGGTTCTTACCAGTAGTGACGGTAATGTGTTCTCTTTTGTCCTTTTAGCTGGCAATTGAGCTCAATGTTCTAGCGCTTTATGCTTACTATATTTATATCATGCTACGTAAATAGCATATGAATATAAAACATATATATGTATACAGATATGTATATGTTTGTTTATAAATCTACATATATACTATGTAAATAAGTATATACATATGATGAATAAATTTAGAAATATATAAAATATAAAAGATGCCTCTCTGCTCTTTTATGAGTAATGCGTTGCTTTCTCTCTCGTTTCGCTCTCTCTTGTGAATAGTCCTTAGTATGGAGCTCAAGGTTATCAGGTCAAGTATTTATAATTGGGGCATATACGCTTTGCAAAGTAGAACACTTGAAAAAAAAAATAAAATTTATTTAATTGCAGTAGCAAATGCAGTTCACTCGGGTGAGCAAGAGTAAGTGGCCTTTGACATTGAAATACTTTTGTAACAAATTAAGTCATAACTTCCAACAATTAATAACACTTTCACTTATTTTGCATATAATGCGACGATCATCTTGCATAATTTAAACGAATACCTCTACCCGTTGGATCCAAACCATTTGCAATGAATCATTGTATGAACTTGCTACCAGGTGACCTTGATGACTCTCTCTGTGTGTAGATAGCCAATCGAACAGCTCAAAAAGAGTTATTAAGTTTCAGGATTCATAAAAATGTATGGAAAAAACATACAAATCCTGAAGAGTTGAGAATATTTCGTTCAATAATATCACACAACGACAGTATTGGAAAAGATCTATCCGTCCCTTTTCTTCTGAACAGATATGCAACTTTAAATAGGCAGTTCACTCGTGTATTGGATTCCACGTGAATAGCGAAAACTCTTGACTTTGTGAATTGTTATGAAATACCCGATTAACCGATGAATCGATATTTAGCCGCCAAAACATTTTTATGATAGGCCCAAAGTGCTTCGTCAATGCATGAAGGGGTCTTGCTACATACCAAGGAATTCTGGTAACACAAATATCGGTATTTTAAGTATCCAAGTGGGATATCGGTGATATCTGTCGTGGCGATCAACGCCGAAATCTAACCTAACATATCAACCTAATAGATAAACTAGGAATCAAAATTTTCAACCAGGTTATTATTAGCTCGATCCGGATATCTGTACGAAAGGTTTTCAACGCCTTTTTTCGACGGTTTTAGCAGTCACTCAGATTTAGACAATGTTTAAGATGATTTAAGCATTAAATTATTATTTTCAGGCAGTTTTATTTAAGGAAAGTTTACTTATTACTTTTGTTGCGTTTCGAAAAAGTTTCAACTTCTAATACACACTGTAGCGCTAGATAAATACTAATTTTCGCTCGCTTTTATATATTTTCTTGTTATAAAGAGCTTTTGAGAGTATTTTGCTGCTATCAAACAAAACACAAAGAGGATTTTCACTGTAACCCTCTAAACCCTCTAAGAGTATTATTAATGCAGGAAAAATTCCAATGAAAATGCGTATGTAAATACATAAAGAACTAAAAATAAAACAAAACCACCCTACATTAAGATATATTTAATGGGTTGAGAAGAGAAGGAAGAAGCTACAGAGTTGTGAGTATCATTGGTGCAGGCCGGTGGGTCTTGAAAGAGATGAAGCTAAAGAAAAACTTAAAGTAGTAATAGCAGTTGGAAGCATAAAATATATATTAAAATAAATAAACAAAAAAAAAAACACAACAAAACCAAATCAACAGTAGAAGTCCTCAAAGTAAAAAAAGCAACAGCA
Organism: Bactrocera minax; assembly: GCA_021498325.1. NCBI lineage: Eukaryota > Metazoa > Arthropoda > Insecta > Diptera > Tephritidae > Bactrocera > Bactrocera minax. Next base: position 1,936,770 of record JAKEEE010000023.1, read on the forward strand.
ATACGGCATAATTGGAAAGTAATTTTTATCTATAAAGTAAATTTTTATCTATCTGTGCTAATTTCATGCACAGTTGCGAGAAGTTGCGTTCGCTTCTTAGTAATAGTGTTTAGCTTTAAATACATTTATTCGTCAATAAAAGAAAAACGATTAAAACGACAAACAAGAAGTAGATCTTTTGGTGTTCAAAAAATATTTCAAGCTTTACAATAACCTGAAATCTCCAAGGGGAGAAATAAAATTGTTGCGCAACTGCTGCTGCAGATGCCATTAGTCAATTGGATAGCGTGTTTATAATATTCTCGTTTCCTTTCTTCATTTCTGTATCAATTCTCCATATTGTAACTAAAGAAGGCAGAAAGAAAGCATTATTTTCAATTATGATCCGACACGTTAAGCATTATCTTGTAAAAGTTATGTAACATGGTGCTCAAAATGATTCTCTCTTGCCTCCGGCAGACGATGAACAATCAAGTCGTTAATATAGAACGTAAGAAAAAAAAAGAGTGTGAAAGTGGCTTTGACACGATTATACAAAAGACCAAATCTTCTGAAATCTGATTTCTACAGGAACGAGCTGCGCACAAGAACAAATTCTATGAATCACAGTCAGCTGACACTTAACCTTTATAATATCACAAGATAAGAGAAATAGTCTAAGCAATGGAATTCTTCGTATCTCTGACAACCACACTGTTGTTGGAGCTAAATTTGTGATATGGATCCTTCAACTACTACTTTGCACAGGCGCAAATGTTTGTTGGACACCAATACTTTTGTTGAGTACTTGAGTTGCGCGTACGACGACATTTAATGTATAGTTTACGAATTATTCCTTCAAATAACTGTGGTGTGGAATATATACAAATTTAGCCCTTTGCGCCTACTACGTTCGAACGGATCGCTGATATTCGGATTATAAAAAATCGAATTAGCTTGAACTAAATTTTTTAAGTATAAAAGAGATTAAGAAATTAAATCTTGTTTGTGGAAAAATATGTGCTGCCGGTAAAATTTGGGCTTACACAGCTTTCCTTCTAAGTACAGACGTACTCGTCAGACGTCCACTTAACTAAAATATCATAATATTAGTAGTCATTAGGTTACATTTAAAAAGTAGTACAAGGGAAATCAGATAGCATAACTGTAAGCATGCACACATACATAAGTAGCTTTAAAAGCAAACAAAATACTAACGAAAATTTACTTTAATTATCCCCATTGTTTTCTCAACAGCTAATCACTGAGATGTCGTGGTCAAATTAGGATCATTAAGTGCAGTAAAAAATGTGCTTTTTTTTGCCTTTATTTCGGCTCTTTTTTTAGTTGCGATGTTCGCGCTGTTAAGTTAGTAGCAGTTCAGTGAAAATATGTTCATTGAGAGTTAGAAACTCGTGCCCGTTAAGGCTCCATCGCTTAGCAAGAATTTACTTACTTGTATGTGTGTGTGTTTATACATTACTCATACATGGGCACGTACATAAGTGCGTTGATAAAATTAGCCTACAGGTATGCAACAGTTTGCATATTTTAACTGAGTCCGCATGTTGGTGAATCATTTAACAACATTAGCGCACATAGCAGCAGTAACAACAACAACAACAACAACTTCTACCACACCGACATACTGAATTACGCTTATACGAGCATTACGCCATATGACAGTGGGTGGGTGTTCATACATTCGGTAGTTTAATAATGTGTATTCAAAATTCAATTACTAGACCCACAGTCGCCAATCGGATTTTATGACGATTACAGATGTGTGTATAAGTGTCAGTGTGCTCGCACAAGCGGGTCATTCGCTGGTAGTTAGTGCAGACTGACTGATGTTTTGTGAGCGTGCGTGGGTAGCGCGCGCTGCAAAAAGTGGTGTTATTATATTACGTATACGCCATGTTGGCTAATATACAGATTTATACAGCTGCATGTATTCGTATGCATATAAATATGTTTGTACGTGTACAACTTACGTATAAGTGGATTTACGTACTGTCCTTGCGATTCTTGTGAGGCGATTATATATGCAATATGGGTTGGTGAGCAAACAGTATGTATGAAGTATTGTTGTTGATGTATCCAGTAAAAACGTAACATTGTTAGTGTGAAGGCAACTACAACGCGCTCATGCGAATTTCTTCCGCCAGCGAGTTAGCGCACAAGCGACCAACCGTAAAGCCACTCACCAGTCATCATTCAGAATTATGTATGTATGTATGTGCAGCAGGCTTGCTGATAGCGAAAATGTGTCGCGAACACCTGTTTGCTGATGTGGAATTTAGCGCAATTGCATCAGGTGCAATTGAATCACATACCAATTCGTTTAGTGCGAAGGACTTGTGGTTGCCAGAAAGTGAAATCGAATGAATGGCGGGTCCTTGTAGTGGTAGCGGGTTGTATTTAGCCGCTAGTGGCGTGTGGGAATATATTCACAGCTGCTATCGCAGACTAAGATAAAAATGCAATTGTTGACATTTTCGCTGCTGTATGCTCAACCATCATTTGTTGCTTCGTTTCCAGTTTGCTGTTGTTTCTGCTGGTTTACGGTTTTGTGCCACTTTGCATGTTAAGTGTGGTAACATGGATACTAATGAAAATATACGCAAGCAAAGTCTGAAGCAAAGTGTATGTAAGAACATAAATAATTTATGATATAAAGCGTACATGCGCGTAAATAAACAAAATTTGATGGGTAATAAAAAAAAGTTTGGCATAAAATAGAATTTGATGCTAATAAATGTTTGATATGTATGAGGTGAGAAGGTGAAACCCAATGAATTTTGCAATATACGAAACTGCATGCTTAAGCCTGAGGAATGGTAGAGTAAATTTCTTAATTATTATTAATTAGTAGAGACCTTAAAATATTGTTAAGGGGCAATCGAAAGGTTATATTCGAAACTATCGAAGCCAAGGCAACTCAATCGTAAAGAAAGTATAGTATATTTTGTTTTCTCCTTTTTCGTTCGGCACTTTTTCCTTCGCCTTGTTCGTTAAATACTCTCCCTCATCTTCCTTGCTTCAATATGTGCCCAGCCTAAGGTTAACAAGTTGCACAGTTTGCTTAAACTAGAACGGGATACAATAAAAGGCGACATACTGACAGGACCACCAAACAATGTGGAGTTAAATTCATAAAAAGCTGTAAAATATGGGTGGTGCTCGATTAAAGAAATATGCTTCGCAAAAGTTATTGCCTAAGGTAAGTGAATGTTGGGTACCCAGTTGGTGTACGCTCACAAGGCGACCTTCGATATTCAATATTATTTATATTACTGTCCGAACTGGTACACAGCGAATATTATTAGGGATGGACACCTTAAAGAAATCTTAGAAATATTTTTAAGCTAAGGATAAATCAAATAAAAAGAGTAAAGATACAATATGTATACTTTTTCTATATGAAGTAAAATAAAAACTAATATATCAGGACGGTTGGTAAATACATCGAAAAGAAACCAGAGACTACAATTTTGCTCGTCATCTCTTTAAAGCACTTCTCATTTTATTTTTTAAGACAAATGGCGCACTGCACAAAATCGTTCCTTTGTTGAATGGGAGTTCAAACGCAAAAACATGTCGAAAAACTATATAAACAAACGTTGCGTTTTATGCCAATGCCAAGTTACTTGCATTAAAAATTGTGCAAATTTAAAATTTTTTTAACCTACCCTAATGTGAAGTATACCTTTTACCTTTTACTTTACACCAGATTCGCAATGAATTCGAAAGTAAAGAAATTTATTTTGACAGTGAACAACATTGAATCAAATCAATCACTTGCGATTGGTTCTCATTAAATATTAAGCAATATATAGTGAATGTAATCAAATGTAATCAAATGATTTCGGGAACTAAATAAAAATTACAAATGAAATATTATGCCATTGTGTCGAGAGTTGAATCCTTGACCCGTCACAAATATACAATATATAAATACATATTATATAAACAATATATATATATATTAGACATATATCTATTATATAAGAATGTATGTATATATTTATATAGAAAATATGGTAAAGTAAAATTATAAACATAAACAGTTTCAGCTAGAGATTTTTACTTGAAACTGTATTAAGGTAAGGCAAAGGTCGAAAAGGCGAATGATTGACGACGACTGAATCAAAACATATTTGATGTGCTAAAGAGATAGTTGTTGCCTACTTTTTTGCAAGTATCATTTATTTTAAGGAAATAAATCGGAAAAAAATAGTAAAACGCTGCACTGTTGTTTGTTAGCTGCGTTTGCTTTCTTGTTGCATGCCTCGGTTAGCGACGCCTGAAGTGTGGAAAGCCGAAACAGTGGAAAAGTTGAAGAGTTGGAAGATTGAAAGAAGAATTATAAGGCAGTATGTAAATATTGAACAACTTTGACAATTAATAACCGATTGAATTGATTTGATACGTTTTGGAAACCGCAATTCAGTACAATACTAACAATTAACCGATTAACCGATTAACAGCGGAACATATCGCCGACAAAATCATGCAACAGACACCATCCGGCAACAATAGTAGTCGTTACGAATACGTCTTTTTGTTAGAGAAAGTGTCGACAATTGCCGACTGACCATCTTGACATATCGCTTGGAATACGGTTAAACAGCCTCCGGACGTCTGATGACCAAAAGTGTGGCCAGTCAGTACTCAGATCATCAAACATGACTCTTCATGATTTATTTTTGATAGGTTATTTGAGAAGCAAAGTGTGCACCTGCAATCCGCAGATCAATGAAAGCGCTCAAGACAAACATTCATGCCGAAGCCATCGTTCTACCGCTCGAGATGCTCGCGAAAGTATTATTACTATTGGAAAAAAGCTAAATGAAATAAAAATATCTCAAATATAAAAGACTATTGTATTTTTTTACACAATGTTATTCAATGCTTCAGGATATACTTCATTTGACATGACGATAGAATCACTTGGGCTGTGTTGGTCAAATAGATCTCCCTCTCTCTCGACGAACTCAATAAATTCCTTAAAGTGCTCTCCCTTGGAGTAAGCATTGGCAATGGTAAATATCATACAATATGAAAAAATTTGTTGAACGAGCAGCATTGCTGGCTGGGTCACATTAGTAACTAATTATTCTCCAGACCCTGAAAGCTTAGGACCGGATAACATTTGGAGGTATATGGTATATTGTGCATTGAAAAAATGAAGTGGAGAAAGATTTCTCTGAATTTGGTATTCAAAACAAATGATATAAACGGCGGGTAGATTATGTTGAGCTCGCCCAAAAGACGATATAACGTAAATTTAGAAAACAATGCGCAGACAGTTATTAACACGAAAGTAAAACTGTGGCGTAAATTCGCTATTCTGACTTTGTATAAAGCATCTTCGCTGAGAAAAAATCATTTAAATAAATGCATGTTCAGCAGTTGTTTGAGATTAAACAAAAGGAATTAAATTAAATTAAATTTCAAACAATCTTCCTTAGAAACATAGCCGACTTTCAATGTTAGCGGAAAACCGTTTGCTTTCGATTACAAATTGCAACATTGCTTCCATGTTCAATGCCAATGACACTAGTCGCTTGAGATAGAGGCTGCGGCTTAATTTCGGTTACCACAATGCTAATGCATCTGCTGATATCGAAGTTTTGCCCTTGGCATATTTGCTTACCTTATTTGTTGGCATGTGCATTTCAAAACTCACTAGCTATATGAATATGGAATTGTGAAGGTGTGTGTGTACAAACGTGCTCAACTGATGCACTGCTATCGATTTGGCGTGCAGTTTGCAGTGTGAAATTTCAGAAATGTTCACTTGTGCAGCTTTAGGAGTATATGTATAAATTTCAGTGAAAACTTTGCGCACAATGTACCTCTACACATGAGTATTATTGTTGGAAAATAAAATATTTAAAGGTTGCCGTTGCTTGTCAGTTGCAGCTGCTGATATGAGCACAGAATTCTCAAAACCGCATAATTCATATATATAGCATTTAGATGTGTGTTTGCGAGAGATATATGTGTAATATTCTAATATAAATATGGATTATGGCTAAGGAGGCACTGTAGTCAATGGATGAAGTTTGCACTCACAAGGCTTGTTGATGTTGGCGGGATTATGTGCTGTGCATATACGAAATAGAAAATAAGTTCAATTTAACTTCTATCATGAGGTAAGTATCCTCTTCATTCTCTAAAATTATGGAACTGTTCATTAATTTTTCAACATTTCTGTATATGATTCAGTTCCACTTTTTATTAAAATGAAGAAAAAAATTATTATTAAAAAATGTTAGAGAAAACATTTTTAATTAGTCAAATTAGTTATTTCTTTACATGGTAGAATCTTCAAAATATATAGGCAATTAACTTGAAAGGTTCAAAGAACAGAGTACTTGCTTTCAAAAAAAAAGCATTTCAATACAAAATATGTCAAAAATGACAAATTTAAAATTTGAAACTATTAATAGAGCATAAATTGAAATAAATCGAATAATAAATTAATTATTAAGTAAGATAGTGATTACAGTTGTAACAAAATAAATTAAAATATAAGAGCTATGAACTCCTCCAAACCGTACACAATGATATCTCTTGTATGAAGGTCCTATTGTATAATTAACAATGTGTAATCAAACTATGTTTAAAGTAAACCCTTAGCAACAAACCATATTTTCAGATTTCAAAAAAATATGTAATCTAAAAGAACCGGATTTCTCAAGACACTGGGCATGAGAGGGACGTCTTGTCTACAGATTTCTCATATAAACACTCTGGGGAGTATGCGATACATTTTTGATACAGCCTGATGAAGCCCTGCAGTCCGTTTTTTTGTTAGCTTGGTAGCAGAAACACTCGAAATAAATCTGAATTGGTTTCTGCTAACAGGTAAATTGCGAGGATTGGTGAATTGGTCAAGTCCGGCGGCGACTATTCAGTTTTTACTTTGAATTAACAAACGAGAGCTGCTTTCGCGATTTAAGTAGATAACGCAATTACATTAAAGCGTTAAATGGTTAAGAAGAAGTGCATATGGACTGGTAGCTACAATTACGGCACCCTGATTCTTTAGGTAGGAAAAATGGGCCTTCCACACTGTAAGAGTTGAGACTTCGTAGAGAATAATGGAATCGTTTCTCATTTCGTTTCTCTTTGGCTCTAGCAAACATCGGACTTTAGAAACTCATCAGAAACTATCAGATTAATCAACAGCACTTAATGCTTTAATCACTCATAAATCTTAGTCACAGAAAAGAGAAGAATAGCAGGACCACTGATTTCCAGGTAATATAAAACTGATTTTAGTAGGAGTACTCGATTGCCTCGCGAATAGTAGAGTCCTTGGTCACCAACCCATGTGTTTATCTTCGTCTGTTGAAACACCGAGTACCATGTATTTCTATGCAATATGTATAAAAGCAAAATAAACCGATCACCCGCCATTTCAGTATTGAGCATTTTATATGCCTTAGTCGAACAAAGCAATGTGTCTATGTGTATCTATCTTCAGTGTTCGTGCAACCAAAAAACCGCGAAGCTAAATTCCAATTTCGTTGAATATTCATTGCCAGCAACAAAATGCTTCATATCAGCTTGCTAGCTCACATCGATAAAAGTCATACCATGGCTTAATTAAAAACCGACAGAATATTGCTTTACGGGGAATAGAGACACCAAAAGGATAACAAGATTGTACGAAGCGATAAAATGAAACAAGCAAACAGAAACAGAAATGAAAAGCTCATGAGCACATTGAAGGCGTGCAAATACAATGGCTCAACTGAGCTTCGGCAAATTGTACGCATTGTATACACATTCATATGTATGTACATATAACAATTAATGTTTGGTATGTAGCATGCAAGAAAAGTTGACGAACAGTAGACGCGGGACAAAGCAAAACAAAACAAAATAAAGCGTAAAACAAAGCAAATGACATAGACGCCCATAAATACCGGAAGGTGCATTTCATTTTCGCAGTGGTAGTGTTGTTGCAATGAGGTAGTTAAACGAGATGATAACAAGCATAGGACAAAAAATCTATTTAAGCTTGTTTATATAATATGTATATAAGTATGTAACAGTATGCCATCACTACCATTTCTTGCCACTGACTACTGCCAACAGCATCCTGAGCACCTGAGCACCTGAGCACAACCGGTCAACTTAAGTAGAGTTAAGCGGTTGAGCTGACTGATTTTTCTACACTTATTTTCTTCTTTTCCTGACAGGCTAAATGAAATTTACATGACTTACGCCAACAATTTCGATCTGCCTTAACTTTAGTATTGCGCTTCTGATGGTCGTAAAGTTGGAGAAAAATTATTATTTGTTCACAACTATTTATATTCATCTTTTTTTTCATTTTCTCTATTATTCTATGCGCTTGCAGCAGCCAAAGGTCGCACAAAAGTCAGTGGACAACACTTTATTTTAAGCTAAAAAATAGTGCACTTCCCTTTGGAACGTCTCCAGCCACTTTGTTAAGCTAACAACGAGCGTTTGAGTGCAATTGAAAGTGTTGATTTTGCCAGCAAAAAAGTTACTTTGAATCCTAGCCAAGTTCTTTTACATACAAAAATATGTATATACGTCAGCCCAGAGCTCATGTCAGCCGAAGTGCTGATATCATTATACTGCTAAGTGGCGAGTGATTTTAATCGCCACAAAAGCTGTGGTAATTTTAAATAAAAATAATAAAAAATCAACTTAACACTTGTTTCGTTTATGGCGCGACATTTTAGCTCATGCCAACGCCACTCAGTGGAAAACTTTTCTAAGTGAAATTTAACAAATCTCGTTAATAGCTGAGCCAGTGATTTTAGCATACATACATGCAAACATAAGTGGTTAAGCGCGTGGTTAGGGTAGTCACTGCAAAAATGGATAGTTGGTTAATTAACACATCAAAATTTTATTGTCAATTTCTGCTGTGGCTATTAGTTAACCACGAGTTAACAGTTCCTCAATTGTAAAAATAGCCGCTATCCTTGTAAACAATAATTCTCTCTCTCAAAAATTTTATATGACAGTTAAAAAGTTCATGCTCAGTTTAAATGGATCAGTCCGGGTAAACTCTGGTCAGATGGTACATTAAATAGATGTTAACATCATGTGTTAGATGTTAGGCAAGTTTTTTATACAATACTAAGCACCTCACGATAATTAATGGGATTAATGAGAGTTTAAATAGCGGGAATTTTGGTAGCAAAAAATCATGAAATCAATAGAAAATATTTGTCAAATGCCATATTTATTTACGTAAAGTCAATTTAGGCAAAATTAGGGCGACGTACCAAAATTTGTACCTTTTTTTTATATAAAAAGGCAGTAAATTTCTCTCTCCTTCTCTCATAAACAGCAACTTAGGAACACGAAACTGTAGAACTGAAGTCTTCTTACTCAACGTTTTAAGTGTAAATATACATGAAAAGATAACTGAAAACATAATGCTTTTAGAACGCAAATAATCTTCCAGATAATTTACTATTTTGCTTTTAAGTAATCGCATTAAGTCAGTTTGTAATAAGTTCAGCAAAGCAGAAGCCAGAAAAACATATATTTTCAATATTTCCTAATTACATTTTTAGAAGGAGGACCAACCTTAAGAGCTCAGTAAGAAAAGGCTGTCGCTGCAAAATACAATTCAGTTCATTTTAAAAATCTAGAATGTAAGCCGTAAGCTGCAATAAACAATATAATATTTTCTCCAAAAATGCTTTACTAAACAACTAATTGCGAATTGATTGAATTGAAGTTGATTTTGATTAGGCTACTAATCTTAGTGTACGTCTCATGAATTTTTAGTTACAAAGTACACACTTCCAGTTATTAATAAATTATTATGTCAGAGTAGTCTTAGGTTGTGATACGAGTTGCTAAGATGATGATTAAATAATATATGCCATTATAAAGGTGAAAGTGCGTCAATGAGTTAACTTTAATGCTTATTTAATAAATTACCACTTAACGATAGGTGGTCCATAGGAAATTTCGCCGAATCGCCGAACGACTATCATGGGAACGGGCGGAACGGTAGTTTTATAGCACGGATTTCTTCTATGTCGTATAATTAAAATCCATTCAGTGGTGCTTGAAACGATTTCTTAAGAAGAAAATGAATCTTGGCTTTACATATATCTATATATATATCTTCAATTACATCATTCAGTCAAGACATTCTTTGGAATGCGCTGACTAAATCTCTTCATAAGTATAGTACCAATACGATAAATCGGTAAACAGCTTCTCGAGCATACAGAAGACAAGAAGTTGTCATACAGTACAACTTATTGTTATAAGATACATGAATCTCACTTTCTATCCAAAACTCTATTGAGCAAATGAAATAAACAGAAGACAAATAAATCACATTATAAATTATTTTAACAAGTATTTTTAGTTGGCTTTTTCAGATTTCTTTAGTTAAAATATATTCGATGATGTAGCAAAACAATAGAGAGGAAAGCTTTACGATAGACAACCGTCAGTACTCCCTCTCTCTGTTCTCTTGATCCTTCAATTGAAGGCTTATATATTTTTTTGGTATATTGTGACCATGCAATTCAAATTCGAAACGCACAATTGCCTTTTTATAGACTTCTACATTTAACACACTAGGTTAACTTAGGTTATTGAAATTCACAACGTGTACACAAACTAATTACGATCTGTATTCTATAATATTCACTTTCTTTTGTTCGATTTCACGCATTGGTAAACTGCTGAAAACTTGAAACTGTCAAACTTGTGATGCCTTTGTATCTTAAAATTCTCTTGTAAAATGCAAATGAAGGCACGAGGGAAGGCGGTACACAGCATACACAACGTCACAAAAGTGGCTACACCAATGTGAACCAAAATATCGTAGAGGTAAAACTATGTAATTGTGGTTGTGGTTAAAACTTGTCACGTAAATATTTAACTAGAAATGCGGGGCCATAGGCACTGTGGACCGACGAGAGGTGTAAAAATAAGTGTGCACATGGAAATGAAATATTTATGGCGCAACAAAAGTTGACATTGCTGTCGTGAACTGGATGAACTGAGCGATTGCCAGAGTCAACAGACTTTGCTAATACAATAGTTTTGAGTGAGTGAGCAATTATATATGGAGATGTGAATAGGTAGGTGCTGTGCAAGGGAGGTGAGTATATGTAGGATAAGGCAGGCTGTGATTATTTTCTACGTTTCATATATTATTAGCATTTCCCACAGTGTGTGCACAAAGTGGGTAAACTTGTGTATATATGTGTGTATGTATGTCAACTGCTTGTAAACAATTGACTTGTGCGCGCGCGAATGCTTAAATGGTAGCGATGTGTTCATGACATTCATGACACCACTAGGGGAAACGTCATTAACTAAGCAAACTGAGTCATAATTACTATAAAATCACAGGCAGTCAAGCGAGCAGTCAATTATTCGGTGGCAGTGGCAATGGCAATGACACTGACACTGACACAATAGATCCCTTGGCGCTTAGCACTGCGACTTGTGACCAAACGAATATTTGGAGAGCATTGCACGAAGAACAATATAAATATTCGCTTCAGGCGAAGGTTTTGCGCTTCTGTTTTAATTTCTTATTCGTTATTTACGGCATGCCATTTACAGCAGTGGTCATATTGTATTATTTGGTAAATTTGCCACTCAGTTCGTTGAAACCAACACTCGGTTAGTGTTGCCATTATATCCTTGGTCATAATATAAACTAATAATATGTATACATTTCTGCCATAAAAAACTCAAGAAGCAAATAGATGCATGTAGAATAAAAATTACCATTACTCAGTTTTTCTGAGGCGGAAATGTCTCAGCACGACGAAAGTTGGACAGTCGGAAAACGAAGGAAATTGTCTGTGTTGCCAATCTTCTCCAGAATATATTATATGAAGGTCATATGTTTACATTTTAGATTATAAAATGTAATAAAATTCCACTAAACGCACTTTTCATGCCTAAAAAAGGAGCCACACCCTGGATCAATATACTACTTGTCCATTTTGATAGATTTTTCTATTTTTCTATGGAACCTATAGTTCCAACCACAACTTTAACCTGTCTTGGAACTATCGATTACCCATCCTAACGAGTTCCCACGCGGCAAAATAGCAAACGTATTTTTAATATTAATCTTAAAGTAATATCTTTAGCTTTAGGACTATTTCCTTCTCTATTATATTTGAAAAGAGATTAACGAGAGACTTCCCTTGCATATAGTTAAAGTTCAAATATGCTGAACATGCCTTAATACTCGAAAGATATCGCAGTGATCAAGACATTATAAAAAAACGTATTTCTGAGACATATGTCAGGTAAATAATTGCAACAATTATTATTGATGGTTGATGATGGGGTTCGGTGTATTTAAGCATGTTATAATTAGGCCCCATTGAAGAAGAAGCGATATATCTAAAAAGCTTATTTAATGTTGAATTAAGCTCACATTTAGGTTAAATTCCATTTCTCTAGCTGATTCAGTTTTAGAGTATGATCCTTCATAGTTTCGCTCAGACACCAACTGTAACACAGAAAATCTAAAAGTTCTAAGAGAATTACGTGAAAGTAATGAAAACAAAAGCAAACAAATTATAACCGAAAGCGTAGGTAAAACTACGCTAGAAATTTATATCGCGTCAACAACAGCAAAAATTACTCAGACGTGAAACAACTGCTCGCCTCTCAGCGCTTTTAGTAACAACTATGTATATGTATACGAATAACTATGCTTTAAGACGCAGCGCGAACTAACTCCTAGTCATCTTCGCCGTTGCGCTCCGCACTCATATATATGTACTTCCGGAAATACATATCGATGTCGACTTCTTTAGTGAAAAACATGTTGAAAGTGTAAAGTGTAAAGTGGCAAAGTATTAACTGAAAACTGGTAATTGCAACTCACATAGCGCACAACGGCCATATCACGGTTTACAATTGCACTCCCACCGGTGGCGTATAAGTAATTTGCAGTTTAAATAAGCGTGTGGGAATAGAGAACATATTGAGTGGGTTGCAAAGTATATGTATGTACATATGAAATTAAATTTTAATGACAGCAGATGTGCTTTTATATTTGTTAACACAGTAAAGTACTCACGCTGCTACGTTATGTTCCCATAAATGATTTTGAATTTCGCCTTTTAGGAAAATTCACGGATATGAAAATTCGACTTTTTTAATACATACATTCTATATTCGACCGAGACCGTGAATTTAATCGAACGGCATAGAAATACATCACCGGAAATCGATAGCTCCTCAAAGAGAAGTTTTCTGTTATGCTCTCATTTGTCAGCGCGAAAACAAAGGCTCGCATTACCTAAGAGATAGTTCAAAGTATAACTACCATTGGACTTTGCAATATTTACATTGCTTGTCTGTTTCAATGACAGAGATCGTACGCGGTGAAAATAAAGGTCTGGTAATAAAAATACTTTTAGCAACTTCGCAAAAATCAAAAATATGTTTATATGTGCTAAAAAATCACATGTTAGTATTAAAGACTGCAAAAGTATTGAAATAGAAAATACTCAATAAAGAAACAGCAACGCTTGGACCACTAACGATCACACATAAAGCAAGTATTCGTGCCGAAATCATTTCTTTACCGCCCGAGATGCTCGATTAAAAATTATGGAAAACTGAATGACAAATAAAGGCGGCTACTTGATTCAAGCTGTATTAAAAACATAGTTGGAATAAATAGTAAAAGGTCAAATCAAATAATAAAAATATCCAAGATATAAAAGGCGGTTTTTTATTTAATTTTTTCTCTCAAAGTATAAAAAACGAGATAAAAGTCGACACACCCTGTATAAAACTGTCAGTACGGCGAAGGTTCTGAGATCGGATGAACTCGAACTTATTAAAGAAAAAAAAAAAAAGATGTTGACATTTGAATCAATATGACGTGAAAAACAAAGTGACCATGTAAGATGGGAGATGAAGTACACTTTGCGTGATACGAATGTGAATGTGACCATTTTATTTGGTATAAGACGTGCAAAGTCAAATTTCGAAGCTTCGTGAGCATATAAAAAGAATAGCATATCAAACTTATCACAATTATAAAACCAAATCATACTTTTTCAAAAAGTAAATTTTCATTTAACTTACTTCCTGTGCACATCTATGTACTCACCACAAAACCATTAAGTGTACGATCTGTTATCACTTAACAGTTATGCAATACAGTCACACCTACCTGTAAAGAAAATGAGAAAATTTATTATGAAAAAAAAAACATAAAAAATAACAAAAATCGATTATAGAAAACCAAGCAAATATTTGTTAATAAATATATTAAATTAATTCAAGCGAATCGTTTTGTATGCGTGTGCAATTCGTATTCATATTCATATATGAGACCACTTAAGTTTTATAGGAAAAGCTGCAAAACCAATATTTGATTTTCATTTCAAAATCTACATATGTAGAAGTTAGCGGACATTTTCATGTTCGTACATGTGTATGTATGTGTATGTCTATATAGATATTTTATTTGTGAAAATTTCTGAGTGTTTACACACCACCCACTTCACAAATCGTAAATTTAAGCAAGCGAAGGGGTGAGAGAATGTGCTAAGCAATTCAAAGAACGGAAATCAAAGGCTTATATTGAATATATTTAATTGCAAAGAGCATAACATACATACACACATATGTATATAAGTGTACATGAGTATGTATGACTTTTTTTCGCATAATAAAGCAGTGCGACAGGCTTTACAAATCAGAAATGCAATCGAGGGATTGAAAGTAGTATACAACAGCAATTAGAAAAAACCTTCTTTAAAAATTATATTGGTCCAAGGTGCCGCACTACTTTAATAATATCCTCTCAGTAGTAAATGCCGCTTTCAATGTAGTGTTACGAAGAGAGAAGAGTGTATTTTCTCAACATCTCAAATCAAGACATAAACTACAGATCCAGATTTTGGAGAAAAGCTGGAAAGCGATTATGGAAAGCTTCCCTTAGTTTTGGAAACACCACACAAGTGCAGCTCTGGAATGTTTTCTTTTTTTTTGTGGTGTATCGTTAATGGTCAGCTTTTTTTTTTCTTAAAAGTCGGAACTTGTGGAGCTCTATGCACGAAGAAATATTCCTTCGAGTACAATCGCAAATGAAATCCACTTTTCCAAAGTGCACGGCTTAATATGAGCCAATCGCCTGGAGATTCCGGAGAAGGGAGTCTTTGACCTATAATAAACACTATATTTTACTATATTTTTACTATATTTTTACAATATTTTTACAATATTTTTTTATTGTTTTGCGCAAATTCTGTCATAATTTACCACTTTTATTTTATTAAATTTTCTGAGCAGTTTCCCGGTAATATTGACCGTGCAACGTGAAATCGTGGAATCGTGGAATTGAAATTCGTAAGAAAGCATCATTCATACTGAACTGATGAATTTTGTTATTGTTTTGAAAAAACATTTTTTGAGTTATTTGAAATTTAATCTAATTTAACTTTCATTTACTTTACATTTCGTAAAAATGTTCTCTAGAAACCCATCAAACTTATTTTCGTTACATTCACTTAACCTTCAGCTTTAACCATCAATAAATCAGATTCTTCCGCATCGAAACCGATACTCGAAAAACATTTATGCATGCATTTTCATCCAAAGTAAAATTGATTTCATGTTTCTTGTTCAATTTGGCTAAGTTTTAAATATTTAGCTTGGGTCTGATTGAAGTAAAAAATATAACTGTTTCTAAAAGTACCGATGAAAAATCTATCTACTATGTTTTAAATTTCGGTGCGAAACGAATTTATGTCCTTGATTCCGCTACTGATGTGTTCCTTTTTGGAAACTCTTTTGATTCGAAAGTATTTACTTCGATTTTAGAAATACCAGAAATTTTGTATTCACCATTTTGCAAACCAGATTGGAATACAAAAAAGGTCTAGATGGAGAATCGCATCGATACACTAAAAATATTTAAACTACCACGATATAAAAAATAAAAGAAAACTAACAGCCAAGTAAACTAGGATTCTTTTGGGAAGTCTTGCTTTTTTCGAAAACATAACTCAACTTGTTTAAATATAGATTTGGAGAATACTTTGACAACAGGCCAATCAGCTAAGTTATTTACTAGTTACATATCAGGCATCACCAATTGAAAGTGCGGAAATAAAATAAATCTTTAAAATATATTAATTGATATCAATATGTATGTATTTAAAGTATACATACAAAACTACAAACAAAAAATCTTGGTAGAAGTACTTTAGAAAACAATCAAAGGTCAACAAAATAGAGAAGCATTTACAAACACAAAGCCACGCAACGTAGAGAGCGCACATATAAGCAGAAAGCCAACGCAAACAAAACACAGTGACTGAAAGGAAAAAAAAATTGAAAATACATAAAGCGTACCAGAAAAAACTGCGACTGCGTGCGAGGCAGAGCCAGGAAGGATACGCGCAATGTGGCAGCTCACGTGCTCTTAGTGGACTAAGACAGCACAAAATGTATACTTGTATTATGCAATACAATACATATTTATTTATATACAAATATGTGTACATGCGAATTTTGAGTACCACGAATTTTAAAGGATATATGCAACAAATAAAAAAGACGATAAAAACCAGGAGAGCACGAACTCAAAAGCCTTGCGGTGTAAACAGTGTGAACATTGTTCACTATGATTTTTTGTTAACAAAACTCGATCCTTCTAAATGTATGTAAGTAAAAAAATTAACATATGTATGTATATAATAGCCAAAATATGTTATTATCTTCGTGAGTAGTTATGCGAGTGCTCAACTCAGATGGTTCGCATTCGTTAATACATTTTAGTGACTTTGATGGGGAAGATTCTACACATTGGTTTGTATGCAAGTATGCTCGTTTATCTGTCAGGCAATAACACGCATTTTCTCTTCTCATGGTATTTTGCACTTAATCTTGTAATACCCCAAAGAATCATATAGTAGCGCCAGACGTACACACATGCAGAGTGCTACATTGATACTATATTTTCCAGCAGAGAAGATACAACTGCGTTGCTGATAACTCCTTTGGGTAGTCCTTGGAAATTCGAGGATGTATAAATATTCCTATATATGTACATATATGTGTGTTTGGAAAAGTCCGATAATAATTTGCAAAATCTGTCCGTTGAGCAGAAAGAGGCGTGGTAGTAAAAAGTGGTTCACTAATTTATAAAACTTTTCTACAATATTTATTGGAAATAATACGTATTAAAGAAGGAAAAGATAACATCTTCCATCGTAACAAAAGGAAGAAGGTTTCTTTCTAAAAAGCTTGGTTTGAGAACAAGATAAATGAAAAAAAAAAAAACTAAACAAAGCTTTATTGATCTACCTTTTTTGATTAACCATAAGTTTTGTAATTTGCAAACAAGGTTTGTTTGATTATACGAGGTATGTGTCTGCGCTAAAGCTAGAGCCTAATTCTAGGCAATGTTTGATTCAATTATTATCAATTTAAAGCCATGCAAATAATTATTGCCTACATTTAGGAAGTAAAATTTTCCAGAGTACTAAATTTCGGTAATTTCGTTTCAAAGAAAAACCGTTTATTATTATGTTTTATTCGATTTTTTGTAAGCTTTCACAAAACTTTTCGCGTTTTCTTCATGTGATCTGCTGAGCTACATTGTTATTGTTTTTACTCTCCAAATACCTTGAAGCTGCTGTGTCTGAAAACACGTGCGTCACTGGTGTAGCTGTAAGCAGTAAGATTAACGTGTTGCATGCGCTGAGCTTTATGAGGTTCATGCTTACATACTTACATGGGCAAACAACACCCGCGTGTATATATTTATTTACTACCTTTTTACGCAGAATTCGGCTTACAAACTCAGATACTTATCTAACATGTATACTATAAAACAATGAAATGATAGCGTATTTATAACTGTAAGTTGTACATAAATATATGTGCAGTAAATAGCAGGAAATTAAAGGGCCCGTCGCGCTAGAATAGTAACCCGTTAAAACATTGGAGAGCAAAGAAGAGAGAAACTAAGCGAAAGCGCGGCTCATATATGCATTTTCTTACCTTATCGTTTTGTTTATTTACAGACTCATACTTTTTTGTTTTTGATAAAGTTTAACTATTTTAATGTCGACATTGACTCTGTCAAGCCACAAAAGCAGGGCAAGATGGCTAAAATAATGTGGTTAATTGAGAGAAAAGACCTTGCACAGATAGAGAGCAAGAGAAAGCAAGCTGTATGGATTATTTAAGCATACTTTCACCCCAACTCAACCCCAACTATAAACATTCAAAATAAGCTTTCTCTGAAACTTTTCAGAGAAAGAGAGAGTGAGCGATAGAGAGAGAGAGAGAATGTCAGAAACGTCAAGATACTGAAGCCCTTATTGGACTTACTGAAATTCTTATTACAGCACAAAACCAATTATTTACACCCTTACTTAACAAGCTTCACAGTGAGCCATCAGAGCACAAGTTAGCACATTAGAGTGCATAAGGTGGTTTGTTCTACTGGCAAAAAAAGCTTTCTCGCATTAATGTATGCAATTCATTTTGAAAGTGAAATTTACAAAATCACGAGCGTAAGCGCACATTTGCAATCGAACTATCCGACGGTGCGGAGGACAAAAACGCAGAAAATTAAAAAAAAAAATTGCGCAAAGCAACGTTTTTTTTCTTTGAATAACAAAAAAAAAAAAAATAGGGGAGACAATATTTACTTTTTCTAATTGCCACACAATGATTTTCTGAAGTTTTTTACGCAACATTTCGTAGCGTTGAGGAAGATTATTTGCAAATGAGACAAAAATAATAAAAAAAGATATAAGTAAATGAATTCAAATTTAGCGTGCGGGTTAAAGATAACTATAATCAAAGAAGAAATTGTGCAAAATATGTGATAGTACGTAAAGCAAAGCGTGTAGAGCTTGGCTAACGGCAAGCGATAGGTGATTTGCTAGTGTGAAAATTTATACACAAAAATTCTCTAATTTTTTACCAATGGTACTAACTAGCTGCTAATTTGTTTCTTCCAATACTTTGATCGGTTGCATCAACGTTACAATTGTGCAAAAGAAGGAAAATGGTTCACAAATTGACCACTCGCACTACTACATACCAGCACCGATTCAAATGCAACAACTAATTTTTGAAGAAAATTAAATATTTATTTCAAATAATAAAAAATTAATTTATTGCCATTAATTTCAAAATTATTTGAAATACAAATTTGCATTGAAACAACATTAGACGCGTTAACATATGTCACTTTCGACAATTGCTGCTGGCTTTTCAACGTTGACGCCTGAGCGTCCAGTCGCGCAGAGAGCACAATAGAGAGCAAAGAACGTAGAATATATGGCAGAAAAAAGCAACAAAGCAGAGAGCTTTGTTGATGCCAAAGTGAATGCGCAATATACAAAAACATGCATAAAAACATACAAACATATACAGATACAAATGAGTGGAGAGAACTGTGAAGAAATAATAGTAAAAGTCAAAGAAAATCTCGCAAAACAACAGAAGCCACCAAAGAAATAACAAGAAACACCCCACCAACACAAAATAATAACGAAATAAAAGAAATTAATAATATTGCCAGCAATAAGTAGCAGTAAAAACTAACACATACACACTCTTACACTAAGCAAACGCGCATTCTACACCACCGATTCGAATTGATACGGAGCGGCAACAATATGTTGATAAGCAAAAGTTCCTAAGCAACTTGTTAAGCAGACACAAGTCTAAGTATAGAGATACGAAATAACACACAAAAAGCATACATAAACACATAGTAACAAATATAAAAGCACAGTTGAAAGTTTATCTCAAAATAAAAATAAAAAAAAAACAAAAACAAAAAAAACGAGCCCCACTAGAGTGACGCGCACGCGATACTTGGAGTCATGTTGCGCCACATGTTGCCAATGTGAACACTGTTGCATGCGTAAGACCGAATGTACATATGTATTTACGAGTAATGGAGCACATGTACAATGCAACATAAAAACAAATAAAAAAAAATTAAACAAAATTTCAATTGTAAAAGCTAAAAACAAGCATGCAATGCGAGTTTGAACTCAATTGTTGTGAAAAAAAAAACAAACGTAAACAATTAAATAACAACTAAATATCACATGTATACATATGCAACTAATAATAATTATATTGCAAAAGTGAACAAATAAGCTTTATTTGCGTATCTGAGTAAATAAGGTGAGGATTATGTGAAAAATTATAACAATTTCAAAACAAAAAATATTAAAGTTAACGAAAACGAGTTTACGAATAATTGTAATATAACATGAGAAAATAATTGACCGATAAAAAAAAATATATAAATAAATGAAAACAAAAATAATTACAATTATGTAGGAGAAATGAAAATAATAAACATAATAAATAATATTCAGCAATCCGTAAGAAAAATTCCTTTGAAAATTCGCCCCACAGCGCGAAAAAATTACCTAATAATAAGCCCCTTTCTTTGTATTCTATATCAAACTCCAAGCGCTCACTATAAACAGATTAATAAAATCAAAGCATATATATTTTTATTAGATAAAAATAATATAT
Organism: Bactrocera minax; assembly: GCA_021498325.1. NCBI lineage: Eukaryota > Metazoa > Arthropoda > Insecta > Diptera > Tephritidae > Bactrocera > Bactrocera minax. Next base: position 1,957,299 of record JAKEEE010000023.1, read on the forward strand.
GAGTAGATAGCAATCGATACAAATACGGCAAAGAACTATCAATGACAGTAATGTGTTTTCATTCGTCGTCATTAAAATGAAGATTGGTTAGATTTTGAAAGTAATAAAAATATATTTTTCTATCTCTTCATAGTGAATTTCAATATTTAACATTTTACACAAGCATTTGCTTTGCATTTTCGAACAATGTATGTCATGCTCGTCTTAAACTGATAAAATACCCCTAAAGGCTCAATTCTTTTTTGGAGCCCGTGCTATTACCTCGTTGTTACGGGAAAATTATCAATTCATCGATACTACTTAGTATTTGAGAAAGTTATCGATATAAAATACTCGTTTTTGTTTTTAATTATATGTGATCGGGATACACAAATCATAACTACAAGGATGGTTTAATTCTTGGCATGACATTCGTCTCATGCGTATTTTACGAAAAAAAAAAAACAAAATTGAGTTTTCGATATTACTCAGTACTTGATAAAGCTATCGATATTAGATACTTGATATTACTTATTAAAAACGGTCCTTACTTTTTCAGTCGCGAGTATAGTAGTCCGAATAGTATGTGTATACGTCATTAAAATTCAAACTGACGTTTTCACCAAGTTTTAACTTGTTTGTTATGGATATCTTAATAAACGTATAGATCTAAAGAGGAGTCATCTGTAACAATTTTTTTTTGGTAAAATTTTTACATACCGCTACATAAGCTTTTTCGCCAAAAATAGCTACCCAATAAGTCAATGTTTGGAGAAGTTTTAGGAAATACAATTAATAATATAATCAAAAGAAATTCAAAATGAATTAACAATAATATGTAAATAACTTCGGGTAAAGATTGCGTTATTGAATAATATTATTAAAAATATTAAGAAATAAATCAAAAACTAACTTATAACAATAAATTTGATTAAATACTTTTCACAACCTCTTTCTAGTTGCAATGCGAGCAAATGCGAGCATAAGGAATCAATAAAGTAAGCCCTCCAATAGTCGCACTAGTTAAATTATAGAGCAAAAATATATTAAAAAAAAAGGAAGAAAATTACAATTAAATTAAATTTCACATAAAAAATAAACGTGAAAAAGCAAAACAAAAATACAATCAACTAATCAAATTAATTCCAACAAATTTTTGTGACAACTAATTGCAAAATAAACACAGCAAACCGGCGAAAAACGATTTGGCAAATGCAGTAAGGAAATAAATAAAAGGAATTAGCCAGAAAACAAGCTACTACAGCAATCTAAATTAAAGCACGTTACAACAAAAACAACAACTACAACAAAACAATAGTACATATAAACACACACGATGCTGTGTTTATAAACAAATATTAATGGTTTTTAGCTGTGATATAACGTCTAGCGATAATTTGAAACGGTAGGCAAAAATAAAAAGCCACAAAAGCATTTCAGTATGGTAACAATGTATTTTTATTATTTCTTTATTTGTGTTACTCGTTGATTAATTTACATATATGTATGTTTAGCACTTGCAAGTACTTATATGTAAATGTATGAATGTATGTATGTATGAATGAAGGTATTATATGCACGAATTACATTGGATTGTGTTATAGTAAACTTGTTCATTCCTGTTCGTGAGTAAGCAGAGAGGGAATTATTGTTTTTCAGTTTAAAAGTGATCGCTCAAATAATGTCATCTCTGAATGGAAGGTACGGAACAATGAAATAAGATATTTCAAAACTTTCTTATTTCTCGTTAATGGAGCAAATTTTTAAACATAACATATAAAAATTGCCACTGATATTACATAATATTTATAAAGCTGAAAAATAAGCTAAAATAAAATATGTATCAGAAAATAATGCGGCCAAGAAAAGTTCAAAAACAACAACACACTTTTACAAAATATAATGAATTAAATAAAAAACAATAATAATTATATGTGTGGATAAAATAAACAAATAGAATTTAATAAAATAATGCTTAAAGGTTAACTGAGTAAAATGAAATGATATAATAAAAAGTAAAATATATGTAAAAATAATTGTAATAAATATATAATATTAATATTATTTGAAATACATTTAAATAAAAAGTAATAATTTCAAAAATACAACACATAAAATACAATTAATACAAATAAAATTACATTATTGCAATATTTTACATAAAAAAAACAAAAATAAATATAAATAAAATAAAAACAAACTTAAATTAGTTAAACAAAATATTAAAATTATACTCAAATTGAATTTTTATTACTGTAAATTACTGTATTTATTTATTTTATTTATATATAATTTTAATTATATATAAGTATAATATTAAATAAGTTCAAATATGATTAATTCAATTAAAATTTAAATAATTTTTATTTGTTTAATTTTTTTTTTTGCTAATTAATCGATAAAATAATATGAATATCGAAAAAATATATATATATGATTTTTTTGTTTACCCATTTTTAACAAGTTTACTTTTGGAGCGAAGAAATTGAATATAAAAAACTATGTCAAACATTGAAGCTTATAAGTATATAAGTTATACGTGTACACTCACATGAGCGGAAAGGTATATAACTTAGAATTGAATTAACTGAAATATTCCCTTCCTTCTTCGACGCTGTCGTTTTATTTCAAAAAATAATTAAATTGATTTCTATTCTGTATATTTGGTTATAGTGGAAAGGGTTCGACATTTCATGGCTATGCATTATATAGTATGAGTGTGTAAGCATCAGGTGGTGGACGAGCAATCTAAGTTGAATAATTGGGCGAAGAGTGCAATTATTGGTCGTGTTGGTTGATATTTGCACTTGAAAGGCTATATAAATTTACAGTCTATAAAATTAGTATGCATACAAATGCATTTCTTTTTAATTTATAAAACCACACATTTAAAAGCAATATTATGTCTTTGAGGTAAAAGCGCCTTTGTGAATTAAATGACCAATTAGCATTAAACACTTAAGCATATACATATATATATATATATACCTACTGCGTAAGTCTGCGTACTTATAGCAAATAGTCTCTCTGAGCTTATTTCATGAAATTATAATTATTTACAAAGAGCTGTGCTTTTGCATATATGATTTATTGCAAGCGCAAACTTGTGAGCAGATGCTTCAAAATATGTATTAATAAGAAATTATTTAAAAAAATAAGCAATTAATACAAGCCTACAAGCCTTCTAAGAAACTTTCGAGAGGCAATTATTTTGGACTGAAGCAGACGGGGGCTTTTAATATCCAAAAAAAAAAAACTTTATATGAGTAGTCAAATAAGTTAATGATAAATAGGATATTTGTGTGTACATAAGTATATTAGTGTCAGCTTAATTGAGTTTACAAAGATAAAAGATAGAGACAATTCTTAATTGAGTCAACTAATAGTACATAAATGAACTAAATGAAAAAGAATGAAACTAAATGAAATGAAATAAATGAACTAACTAAATTGACTAAATTAAGAGTTTGTCTGAAACGCTTATTTTACATTAGGAAGTTAATTAACTTTTCTAAAGGCATTTTAGTGCAAGTTTCGCAAAGTTCAAACTTTCAAATTAATTCAGAAGATTGTCTGAATAAGTGATTAAACTACAAATTAGTTTTAATGAACATAGAATGAAATTACTATAAATATGCAAAATTAACTAATTGAAAATTTGTGTTTAATTGCCAATAAATTTGAGTCGAAATTTTAATGCAATCTTATGAAGTTAGTGAGTAAAGGCAAAGAGGTAGAATAATTCAGAATTAAAGAAAATATATTATAATAACAAAAAATTATTGCGTCCAGGATTTGAGTAAAAGAGATTGCCAGCAAGTCATAACAATTGAATAAGCTAAAGTGAGTATGTATGAACAATAAAAACCGCCTACACAATTAACAGTTAATTGTCTCAAAACCTTGAGTTTTTTGAAAGTCTTTAATTAATACTTTATACCTTACTCCTGCAATATTAAATATTTTTCGTAATCTACAGTAAAGTAGGGTTAACACACCAAGGCACAATATTACATAATTTCCTTTGCGTCTCTCACATCGAAGAAGTAAATGCAGTTATTCATGTGCATATTAGGTAAGCGAAATCAAGGTCAACGATGCACACATGCTATTCGCAGTACAAATACACTTGGAAATAACGAAAAAGGGCAGACAAAATGCGACTTGTTGACTGCAACCCAAGTGAAAAGGGAAAAAGAAAAAACTAGCGGTAACAACGATATTAACGTAAGCTTATGTAGTACCTCACCAAGCTTTGTCAAATGTTAGTGTGTCACCAATGCAAGGACTGTTAACTTACGGTCACACACACTCGCCACAGCAGCAAGTAAAGAGGCAGGTGTATACAAAAGTGACGGTGAATTTTACGAAAACCTACGGATTTATCATTTTGCAGTAGCAGCTGAATATTGCAGCAAAAGAAAGCAACAGATAATATGAAGAAAATCACATAAAAGAAACCTAAATGTGAGATATGTGAGGTTTGTGAGCATATGAACCGATATATATAACTACTCAGTAAGCTTCGGTAGTTATACGCACTTATGGTAGAAAAGCGCTAATCGGAAGTGTGGGGGTATGTGTTGTGCAAGCGCAATATGTATTTGCGTGAATGCATTTACAAGCAAATAAAAATCGTCTTACAAGAAAGTCATGACTCAAGAAAGGTCTTTATTACCTAGAATTTATGCAATGAAATAAAAATTCGAAAAACCTCGCTATGCGAGCGGCTAACAGTAAAATTTACATGTTCCTGTGTGTTCGCATAAGCCCTTTTCGCTTCGAAATGCACACAAATTGAGTCACGAATCGAATGTGCAAGCAGCTAATGATTCAATTAAAATGCCATCGGCGAGTAGAACACAACGCAGTAGGCTCGGTAAAGGTTTAATGCAATAAAGAGAGGCAATAAATTCTTAATAAACTTCAGTAGACAATTCCAAATGTAGATATACATGTAAATTAAATGTAAAATTTTATGTGAGTATTCCTCAGCTTGTAGACAATATATAGCTATAGCTATATATAATACTAATATATTATATAGCCATGCAGATAAAAAAATTTACGCATATGCCCCAAACTCTACATAACCTCAAAAAAATATTTTTTTTTCTTTTGTTGTTTAGAACAAGCATACTTTAAAGTTAACTTTTATCGCATTTGTGGCATGCCGCTAAATTTCAGCAAAGAAATAGAGTACTTTTCAAATCCAATTCATTTTTTTTTTTTTTATAAGCTTTTTCACATCAGAAATACACTCGTACGCTTCACATTACTTGTCAAATGGCGAAAGCACTTCAAAAGCATCTGCCTTCCTTTGTAAACAAGAATATCGTGGCGTGCATTTCATAACTAAAATATATAAAAAGGAATCAACACTTTGTTTGAGGTGCATGCCTCAATGCGCTCATAACCGAAATTAGTGACAAAAATTTAAAAGCTCCTCATAAAAATTAATTAAATTTTGCTAAAAAATAACTTTTAGTAGACCTTCTCTTGTAATTTAACGGTAACAATAATTTTAAGCCACTTTGAACTAAAAGCTTCATAAAAATGGTGAGCTCTAATTAAAGAAGTGACCGTAAATTATAGAAGTGTTAACGCAATAAGCTTTTGGTAATTTTGCTATGCAGCAGTTTTATGTTTTCGGCAGACGGCTTTCATATTTTTATAGCGTTTTTTTTTTTATAAATCAACCAGATTCATTCAAAACATGCAAGGTCATCAGACAACTATATTTTACCTACTTATAATCGTATTTAGTGTTTAGACCAATTTAATATTTTTTTAGGGATATAAAGAGAATGCAACGTCAGCAATTAGGACTTAATTTTGGGGATTGGTAAAACAAATTGACGCAGTGCATGAATATAGATAACAACCAGTATGAAGCAAAGAGAAAGTAAAGTGTTAAATAAGTGCTAGATGGCTTGGTAGCTAGAATTCATTTATTCAAAGAACGGGGTCAAAATGTTAGACGCATTAGTAATAACAACAGTTGTAAACTAATTTTATCATAAGAATGCAAAGTTCAAAATGTATTTCATATAAATTGGGTATTTGTTGTTGTATAATTACAACCGGTGTTTCGAACCCTTCACTCACAATAGTTTCATAATAAAAATCGTTTTGCGGTGAGTTTCACCATCCTTTATTGTATTCTTTTTTTATTAAAATACAGCTTAATAAAAGAGCTAAGCTAATTAATATTACGATTCAAAATTGTGTAAATATTTACACCGAAAATAATGAACAAATGCGAACAAGTTTAACACATATTTCAAAAGAACTTTCCAAATCATTATCAGAATTAGAGAAATAACATTCATAGCATAACATTTGAGTGTGTGCATTAAGCTATACAAGTATTAGAATAAACGATGAAAATGTTGTCGCGCCGAAAGGCATACAAAAATATAAAATGACTGAAACATTTAACATTTCTAGGGCATATAAGAAATTAGAGCAACAGAAATATGGTGCGTAAACATGTAAGCGTGTGCGCCTGTCATTCCCTTATCAAGTGCTTTAGCACGGCCACAAGTCTCCCCACTCAATATTTCTAAATCACAAGCATTCAAATACTGAACACTATGGCTGTGGCAAACGGGTTGCAGCTGCGTATAAATGATATTGAGACAGCTGAAGACATTTTTCGACAAATTAATGACAACTTTAACAAAGGAGAGGATAGGAAAGGTTTAGGTTTGGGGTTGCTTGCTAGAAAAAGCAAATAAACAAATAAGCGTATAGATACGTAGATTGGTTGGTAGTTTTAGACAAAGTTTTATAATATTTTTAAAAAATTTAAAATAAAATTTAGCAGCACTTTGAGAAAGATGAGCAGTCATTATTTAGCCTTAAACGTTCTCCATTGGGAATAAATAAAGCCGTGCTCTCCGTATGCATTCTGCTTCTAAATATATGCAGCATTCACGTTCACGTATATGTTTACAACAAAGCGTAAAAGTGCACATAAATCAATAATTGCGTATACGACTGGGACGTATAGCTCGAATGATGTTAACAACTGCTTTCAGCGCCCACATATATTTTTGCATGCTATTTATGCACTGTTTCTTTTTGCAATTACTGCATGTGGCCCACACTAGTTTTGAAAATGTTTCATAAAAGTAGAACTCCTGCAGATATAAAAAGTGGCAAATTTTTTTATGAATGTATAAATATGTGCGGAGTTTTAAGAAAATATTCCGAGATCAAAAAAATATACAACGGACGAAGTATACTTTATTTATTACGACTTTATTGAGGCACCTACAATATTAAATTTTTTTTGATCAACCATTTGAGAATTGCACATTGCTTTGCTGGGCAAACGAAAAACTTGTTAAATACCTTCACATCATACACTTCACTAACACAACCGAGTACTCATTGTTTTTCTGTTTCTAAATCGCGTATTAGCAACCAGTTTACATTTTAAATTCGTTGCAGCAGGAAATCTAATTTGTTTTCCATTAGAATTTGCATAAATTGCGGCAAAGTTACGCCATATTTCTATTGCTACTCTGCATATAGTATATGGAAATATAGTTAAGACGAAGTGAATGACATTGCGAGTACGCAACACTCAATCGTTCAAGATCACTCATTTGCCCGCTCAATCAATCAATCATTTGTATAATGCTCAACGGCATGCTAAACTAAAATTGACAGCCACCATCTTAGCATCACACTTTTTTCTAGCCTATCAATCAGTTAGTGAGCATAATTGAAGAAGGCAAATAAATTTAACTAATTCTTGAAACATTTTGACGTAGTAGCATGCAATTGACAGATTTTTATTTGAAAGCTGAATGCTTATAATTAAGCCAACTAAGCGACTTTAAAAAAATAGAAAATTTGTGAGAGCATTTTCAGTAGAAAATAGTAATTTAATAAGATTTTAAATAATAATTTAATAAGAGTAACCAGTGCTAGTAAAGTGAGAATGGCAATTTCACGCTTACTGACAACTATTAACAAATGTTTGTAATGAGCTTGTGAATCTTTTTTCTTAGTCTTCAAAATGTATTTGATTTTAAAATGTAATTATTTAGTTTTCGAGTTCCAGTTTAATTTGTTTACTTCAAATATCTTCTTTTTCAGCAGAATTACTGTATTGAAACAATTAAGAAGGACTCATAATTAAGTATGCTGTTCGAATTGCATGAGGCTTAAGGACAAATTTTTTTCTAAAAATTTTGGTCTGGAAAAGAAAAAAAATAAGAGCACAGATTTCAGTTCCCCAACGAGATACGTTTTTTAATTTAAGAGTTTGGTCGTGGTATTAATTAGGAGCATATCTCCAAAAGTTGAACAAAAATCTGTGGTACAAAAAGTTAAACGCCCCGATAGTCAGTAGTATTCTTTAAGGACTTTTTGACAGATTTTATTTGCTTTTTGGACTAGACAATAAACGGTTTCCTCAATAGCAATATTGTTACCACTTTCACTTCTGTTACTTGGATTCTTTAATTTTTGTTATTTAGATGCTAGTTGGAGCTTCTAAACCTATTTATTGAGTTTGGCTTGATATTAACTGGCAAATTGAGCTCCAACAAGTTTCTCAACAGCTAATGGATTTTATGATAAGTTTTTTCGATTTAAAAACGTACTCGTATGTTGTTTAATATTGCCTATTAAGGCACGACCATCCGTAATGAATTTTGTATCAAGATTTGAAGCGATCGCTAGTTCCCCCGCTAAGAATTATTTGCTCTCGTTAAAATAGAGAGAAATATTCATTTGTAGTCAGAGAAAGTTGTCGGAATTTTTAAAATACACATATGTATATTCATATACATGATTGCTCCACACATTCGTACCTTAGGTTTAGCCTATGCAAATGACATATTTATCTGTTGAAAATAATTAAAATTCATAAAAACCAAAAAGTTTAGGCAAAACCCAAATGAATAACAAAATATTTAATCATGTTATTTAAGCTTGTTTGCTTGATTGTTGTGGATTTGTAAATATATATAATTGAATATAAAAAGAAATATTTTCCTCTACCTAACCAACAACAATTTGCACAAAACAATTTTATTTACGGTTAACAAAAGACTTGTTCGCATACATACATACTTACAAATAACATAATCAAGTACTTACACAGGCACACTCCCATATACATATATATTATACTGTATACAAATATATATAAACATGTACACTTCAACTTGGCCTTATTAGATTTTGTGGAGGTCAAATATATGAATGGATAAAATCATAACAGAAAGTATAGAAATCACTCTATGAAAACCATAAACAGTTTGTGAATACAACAGTTAAAAACTACCATAAATAAGTATGTATGTGTGTATGGATGGAGGGTGACTAGCATACTTGCATAAAATATATGAAAAGAAAATTGTATATAAACATAAATGTAATATTAATAATGAAGCTTGACCGATAGTCTAGTGGTTGCGAGCGACGGCTGCCTTTGCTTGAACAATTTTGTATAGCTGAAGTGCAAATAAAAATTTTAGACACGTTCTGGTAGCACTTAATTATGCAAAGACGACGTTCGACGTTTTCAGGTAGTTGAATAATTATTAGAAGTTGACCCGCGAGTTGACTAGCTTAGGGTCATGGATCAATTAGTTATAATAACTAGGCAATGAATAATAAGAGTTATGTGATAGTAATTAATATGAAGTTATTACTTTCATAGATTAGAGAGAGGAAATATAAGCAAGTTAAAGTGAGGTTAGGTTTATTTTATGTCATAGAAATTTATGTAATGCATTGCACATTAAAGAGCATATTATTTGACATTCCATTACACATGTTCACGTTCAATAACTCAATTCTGATATATAATCATATTTTAACGGCAAAATAATATTGCAAAAGTTTAAAAAGTAATTGTGAAAAGTAATTGCAAGCAACATTGAAGTTAAATTGATACAGTCGTGGCTGAATATTAAGAATATTCTACTAGCATGGAAATTCGTCGAATTTTTAGAAAAATTTAGTTGGAAACAAATAAGGAAGGGCTAAGTTCGGGTGTAACCGAACATTTTATACACACACACACGCAATGTGCCAGGATCCAAGACGAGGGCATATTTTCAGGTGTCGACAAAACTTTGTATTAAGAAATGTTGTGTAAGAATTTAAATTTCATTATTTCAAAAAATTGTGATGGGATTATAATCATACTTAGTATCTTTATTAACTTATGTTATTGATCATGGACTCACTTAGTTTCATAATTAAGTTTTGTTTTATGCCCGAAATATTCGTGTTAAAATTAACCCGATTAACTCAAATGATATAAGTGCTATAAACTCAACGAAAAGGAAAACGAGAAATAGCTAAATTTAACATATTGGGTATATTAGGAGAAGCTCAACAGAGAGTCGGAAATCATTATATTAGCGATGTGGAGTTTACCCCAGGTCCAGACCGATTTTATTCATATTCATCTCTAAACCACATTATGTTTAAGAAAACATATCCACTTAATTTCATTAAAATATCACACATATTGTATGTTGATCAACGGTTTAAAGTCAGATGGAAAGTCTGGAATTCTTTTATCGGGCATTTTTGGGATAGGGGAAGATCTGTACTGATCACATTAACTCTTTTCATTATTCAAGTATATTAGGGAACATGTTTTCATGCAATTTTGCGAAGATAACTCACACAGTGACAGAACTATTCGGCATAAAGTCTACTATAATAGCGAAAATCATTATACATACATATGTAGTATATGGCAGCTGGTGTAATTCGTTGACTTATTTCACACATTTTCGGCAGTAAACTATGGTATAGTCGATATTACACGTTATCATACTTTTGCTAAGATATTCATTTGCTTAAATATTCACCGAAATATATGGTATAAACCAGAAAATGGTCTATAAAACAATATCATTGGTTCATAACGATGACTGGTGTCTCCAATTATATGACCACCACTATATATATATATATTTCTTTTGTGAACATACATAATTGTTGACGAAGGTGCAAAGGATATCGAGCATTCTCAGCAATACATACATACATACATACATACATATACAATACAAAGCAGCACCTTGTATCTAATTCAGAAATTGTAAAAATACATGAATATTCATATTTTTATACCTACAATTAATGTTTTTCTTTAATTGAAAAAATTGCTAAACATTGCATATTGAATTTTCTATTAAAATTATGAAAATGAGTTCGAATAAAATTGAAGTATTTCAACAATTTAATTTTTTTATTATATATATATATTTTGAAAAATTTCAATTCACAGAGGACGCAAATGCTTGGGAAGCCAAAGAGTATAGAATGTAAAAAACAGCTAAAAATAAATCGAAAATGAAGATTGTCAAAAGTTTAATGGTATTCTATAATATGCACATGAGTTTACAAAATTGAGTGCGCATACGCTTCGAAGGATAAATTTATATCGTATCACCAAAAACCAATCAACTAATACAAAATTGCACAAAGTACAAAAGTACACACACACACACATCCATACATATATATATATACTATAAACTATATAGAGTTTGGGGCACCACACAACAATGATGAAGTACGCATGTGTTGGTATGTATGAAGAGAGATTGACAATGAGAGCTACAAAACATGACAAATAAATTTACATTGTATGTGAATAAGGATATACCAAATGATATTATATAAGCACATATGATTTTTCTTAAAAGAAATATATATATATATATAAATATAGAGTATATACTATAGAGTATAATCTATATCATATATAGAGTATATAATATATATATATCTATATAAATAAATATATATATATATATAATATATATAGAAATATGACTGTAAATTTATATTCTCGTGAGAAGAATGTGCTAAAAGAATAACTCTTCAATTCAATTGCAATCACTTGGTTAACATGACGTTAAGAATTTTAATTTTCTTTTGCAAAAAGTTACAAATCTACATACATATACATGTATATGATATTGGAATTGAGCGCGCGAATTAGAACGGTTGTTGAATGAGCTGTGAACACTCAAAAATGTGGAAAGCTGATGTAGTGCCAAGGATATATGTATATAAATAATATAAACATGATTTCAAAAAATATGGTAATCAAAATAGCGTTGGCATTTACATTTTCCTTATGATGCAGACTTAAAACCGAAAGCGCGCGAATATTTATAAAATAAATATTTGACAATAATACGGGTCGTACCAAGGCGCAGGCACAGCCAATGTATGAAAACCAACACAATCAGGCTGGTGCGCGTATGTGAGGATCCTTGAACTAAGCAGAATTCCCAAAATCCTAAGAGATAAATAAAAGCGAAGTAAAATAATAAAAGCATGTGTGTGTAATGTGAAGGCTTAATTAAAATGGTGTAACTTTAACCGTGTGAAATGTTTAAGGCAATCTTGAAGCGATAGAAACATCTACAAAATATATTTATATTAATAAACAAAAAAAAAACACTCCTTTGATTAGGGTTGGATCCTTGTTCCGATCTACATAGAATTTTGTTTTCCAATAGCCGTCGTACTTCGTAGCCCAGCAAAGCTCATAGTTCACTTCTAGCCACATGGCTTAGAACTTCTATATCCTCCATTTGTTGCATAATTTCAGGCGCATTTCACAGGGAGAATAACTCGGGCAGTCATTTAATAGGAGCGTATTTTCCATTATTTAAATAATTTCTTGAATGCTTAGAAATAATCTTGAACACTTTAAAGTGTGTATTTTAGGGGCTTTCTTAATTTCTGAGGTAAAAAATTGATGACTTCTATTATTCTTAATAGAAGAGAATAAAGCAAACTAAAAGTTAAGTTAATATTTTTTATGGAGGGTTGCCACTTGTTAAAGTTTTTTATTCAATAAATGATATAAGATGTACAAATTATTAGAAAATGGGTATCAAACTAAGCAGATTTAAGAAAGCTTGCTGTCGAAAATATTTTTAGGAAGAATTGAGTGAAATATTTAATGCAATGATTTAAAATTTTAGTATTTATTTATTAATTTTGTTTTTTTGATACATTTTAATACACACATATGTACACACACATATATATACCTTTGGTACATAGGAAACACCAAATGGAAGATCTAATCATCATATTTTTCTCACGTATCAATTTCTTTGTAATAAATTAGTTAAAAATACATATGCGCATAAATGTCGTAAGCTTTTCCGTTTTTAAAAAATAAAAATTTATTATACTCAAATGAAAATGTTCGCTTTCGATTTAGTAGTAAAAATGATATGAAATTGTTATTTAGAAAAATTCATACAAGCTTGTGTAAATATGTATGTGTGTTACTACATACGTGGTGTATTCAAAAAGTAACGGAAATTTTCGTCTTTTGAAAAAAATTTGATTCATTCGTCTACATTAATGTTGTCGTCTTCAAAATAGTCTCCATTTGATATTATGCACTTACGCCAGCGTCGAAACACATCTCAAACTCGATTTTTGGGATAGCCTTTAGCTCTTTCAGCGATGCGCTTTTAATGTCGTCTATGCTTGTAAAACGACGGTAACGAACAAGTAACGAAGTGTGGCCAGAATTGATAAAAAGTGAGCAAAAGCCATGAATTGTTTCTCACAAAACCGAGCATGTTTTTCGTATTGCTTCATGCAAACTGCGTTGAACTTGTAGGTAGTACTACTTATTGACCGTTTGACCTTGAGGTAAGAATTCATGATGCACTATGTCATTAAAATCGAAGTTTACCCGTTATCTTTGGAACACACCACATATATGCTTATAATAAAATTCAACTGCACATTGCATACACTATGTTTTCATGCATTGAGAAATAAACGAATAATCGTTTGTCGCCCATTAATGACCAAATATACCGTATACTCCTATATGTATGTAGTAGCACTCAATTTAATAGTGTCACTGCCACGCAACTAATATCTAATATGTTTTAACACGCAATATCGGTAGAAGAAGAGTAAAAGTTTTGGTGCCATTATCCACCTCAAACTCCTACTAACTATTATACAATAAGTTACGCCGTTGACCTCGACCCTCGGGTTGCCACTTCCAATTAACTGCTTACTTGTGGTAAGCGTAAAAGTTTGCTAAAAGCAACTAGCTATATTACACAAGTATAAAATGTATTTAAATAAAAGAATACAAGTAGATAAGTATTCTCAATGGCATAGAAAACGCAAACATACCACAACAACGCTTCTATTAGCGAGACTCGTAACTTAGTTGAGTTGGCTGGGGTGTTGTGGGCACTTAAAGTTGTGTATATGTACTAGTGCACACTAAGCATTAAGCATCTTAGGTGGTGATGGATGGTAGACGACATACTATAAGTGAAAATACTACACTAGCATGAGTACTCAAACACTTATGCATTGCTTGCATTCGCCAACAACAACAAGGCGTATCTAGTTGACTTATGCGGTGGCAGTGAACATCTCAAGTGTGAGATCGATTAACCGGCTTTGTGCACATGCTATATATACACACACATATATACTTACTTATCAATAGACATACATAGATGTTTGTTTATATAGTGTATGTTGCGCTGGTGTGTGTGCAGAAAAACATTGCAGCAAGTAGTTGTGCGATAAGTACATAAATACTGATAAATTAAATGCTTGAAAAGTGGAGGAAATTGCACAACCAGCTGCTCGGTAAAAGCAGTGGAAGTGATGAATATATCCGGAAATAATTCGAGCTAACAAGTAGTTTGAAAATATAATATGTACTGCGGGATGTTTTGATTTGACGGCAGCATGATTTTCAAATGGTTTCATTTAATAATTGCTACAATTGTTGTCAATAAATTCTCAAACTACGAAAATAAAGTATAAAGGGTATAGATTTTCATTGAAAAAATTTTTGATATCATGGCTTTTCTCATGCTATCTTTTGCGAAGCGCAAAGAAAATATTATTTTGCTATACATTTTAAAAGGATAAAACAGTATTACTTTTTATTTACTTTTTATACCTTTATTTTCTCTTATCTAATTATTTTTACTTAATTATTTATTTAACTTTTATTTTATTATTTGGATTTAATTATTTATTTATCTTTTATTTTATTCTTTTTATTTAACAATTTATTTACCTTTTATTTTATAATTGAATTCAAAACCAAACAAAAAAGTTGCCACCTGTGGAAATTTTCAGTGCATAAAAAAATAAAAAACAGAAATAAAATATGATACCAACTGAAAACTTACAGTTTAAAATATTTTCTAAGAAGGGTTGCCAATGTCAGTTTTTTTACTGTATAAAATAATTTATTTATTTTTATATTATGTTTTATGTTTATTTTATATAAACAAAAATAAAATAAACAAAAATAAAATAAAAAAAATAAAATAAACAAACCCCAAAGAAAAAAACGTATGAAGGCTTGCGGCGGAGAATATTTTTGGGAAGGTGACCCTTCCCAGGGTGCTTTTTTTCTTTACGATTAAAATCATAGAATAAATGAAATGGAAATATAAGCCAACTAAATACGGTTTCATAAGAAAAGACTTTTGGGAGAGGTTGCCATTTGTTTCAATTAATTAAAAATTACAATATAGCCATTAAAATAAACAAATTTAAGAAATATTTGTTTTAGATATTTTAAATCATTGAATTTAATACAGGCGTTTTTTTTATATATTTGATATCCTCTACTTCCAAAGGAACATTTTCCAATCAATATTTGGAATTAAAGTTTATATTTAGCAATGAAAAATTGTGAGTCTTTTAAGCTTAATATAAACAATAGAGTAGAAACATAGCTGCCTATATACTTGAAAAAATTAAGTAAATTATAAGAAGTAAAGGAAATTCAATCGAAATTTATATAAACACTCAAATAAAGGGAACACAATAAAAATATAGAGCGAGAAGAACGCAAACAACTGGCCTGATGGCAAAGTAAATTGAAAGCGAAACCGTTTAAGCAGAAAATGTACGCGCAAAGTGCTTGAAGTGCATGCACTTGAGTATGTGCACTTTCGTTTATATGCCATTTGCGGCGATTGAGTGAAACGAAAAAAGTTAACAAGTTAACAATTCAACAAAAGCTTTGTCCGCAGAAATGTGCCAATTGTTAACAGCAAAACTATAGCTATTTGCAGTGCTTCTGTATTTGCTTTTCTTTTTGCTTCTATATTCTTCACTTATTTCATTTGCTTATTCGTTATTATTATATTCATTATGAATTGTGAGCCGCGAAAGCATTGATTGCGCAATTTAAAAAAAAAAAATTGTTTTTTTTGAGCGCACAATATATTTACAGATTTATTGTTTTCATGCGCACTATTTGCCTACTGGCTTAATTTATATGTTATTCCTTGCTACGCCTGACTGGCTGTTGTTGTCAAAGCGAGAATGGCTGTTAAATGTGAAAAAAAAATCAACGAAAATACCGTATAACATTTCTACATGATAGGGAGTGGTGATGATAGTTGGTTTTCGCTATTGTGATACTACTACTTTCTCAGCTACATATTTACCAAAGTAAAATTTCAACTTTTCTGTGAAAACTTTTCGTGACGCACAAAAACAAGTTCCCAGTTTTTTTTTAATATCGCTTAATTAACGAACCGAAAATACTGTTAAGCCAGGCACAAAGATCAAATGCTGACAATTTAAACCGTTTCAAAGAAACTGAAATATAAAGCGTCAGTCACAACATTACCACATTTAACCAGAAAACAAGAAAAACTCTCCGAAGAAAAGTGCACCGCAATGTATACAAGCATGTGCTTGTGCATGTAGCTTTATTTTTGTCAACATTCATGTTGAAATATTAAAATAATAGCATTTATTTATAAGCGATTACATCGTTGAGCGTACGCCTCCAGGCGCTGAAAGATATAATATTTTTATACTAAAGTGTTGTTTGCGAGAACTGAAAAAAAGCGAGCGAACGTATACAAAGAGGAAATATGAAAGCCAAGTAAAAGTCAACCGCAATATTAACGAGAAGTTAAGTGAAAAGCCAAAGATGCAAATATTATTCTCTGGCATACCACAATAGTCTGTATACACCACGGCGTATGAGTGATATTTTGTAGTTTAGAGTAAAGATCCTTTAATTAAATATTTACGCATACTATTAAACGTTTCTTCTTATATAAAAAATTATAAAATTTGTAGAAAATATGCTTTTGACCTGCTCTCGGATACACATATACGTTTGCAGTTGCTCCTTAGTTGCAGCACAACTCACAATTGCAGTATACAATATGACCACAATATGGACTTCCGCTATCCTAATAACACAATTACAACAGGATACAATTAGTTTGCTGAAAATCAACAATTTAGTATATCGCATAAAGCGGAAAGCCAACAAGTGTGATAAAGTAATAATAATGTTAAATTAACATTTTGCGGTTGAAACTTCCAGCCATAGTTCTGAGTAAACAATGTCAGCGATTAGGTTTCCCAAATTCAATTTAAACAAAGATACTGTTAGCTGAATGGTACGGTAGACATTTCCCGAAAAATTCATATATATACTTATATGTATATACAATATTTATAAGTTCTTTGTTCGGCAATAAATATTGAATGAGTTTTAGAGGGCAATGACCTAAATTCTGTTTTTGGTTCATTTTTTGGGAGCAAACAAAAGCACTGTTGTGGTGCTACAAAAAAATATGAAGTATTTTTCGACATTTCCTGTTAGGAATAATAGACCTCAAATTTCTTTGTTACGAAAATAAATATTTTACAAAAACAAAAAAAATATAAATACAATACATTCTTCTGAAATATCGTTGCCGCATAATGCATCATCTGTATACCATCCAAATATATGAAAAATGTGCTTTCATAAGTTATTATTGTTTAGAAAGTATAATTTCTCAATTTATCATTGGCATAATAATAATAATAATTAGAAAACAAACCTTAAACCTACCTAACTAATTCATTAATTAAAAAAAAAAAAGGAAAATGAAAGCTCGGACATGAGACTCGCTAAATATCTTCACGTTTTTTATTAGTCACCTGGGCGTATACACAACTTTTTAGTGGATACATTAAGTATTTTGCCCATAATTGGAACATAATGCACTTCAGGGAAATTTACTAGAAATTTAATAGAAAAAAGGCAACCAGTCAATATATACAACCTTTTATACTACGAAAGCAGCTACAGAATGATTAGTATGTATGTATATATAATATCTTATGTCACAGTGCCAAACATTGTGCTGTGGTAGCAGCAAAAGAGAAAAATATCGCTTCTCTTTTTTTTTTTGTAAATGTTGGTTTTGTAATAACGTTTTTTTTATAGAAGGTTATATTGTGCGTGGTTAATGACAATGAAGGCCGATTCGAGTGTGAGAGGCGAGTGAATGAACGGCGAGAAAAACATAAAGTGATTTAGTGTAGAAAAGGTCTAACTGAGGACATTGAGATGAGCGAAAAGAGATAAGAAAACATTCATAAAATATGAATACATATACATTCAGTTCATTAGATAACTATAGGAATAAATTAGCAAAATCAAATGTGGTGGCGCGGTATTTTAAGCAAAATAACCAAATGATCAAAAAATTATTAGCGGAATATTGCAGAAATTTATACATCAATTACAACAATATCTAATTTCTCTAATTTGTAAATTTAGCAGCAAATATATGCACACACATTATAGAATCCTCCAAATAGTTTCTCCTTTCGTAAATTAATTACCATCGAATCGCTGTCAAAGTCGTCTAATTAAGGCAATTAAGTAAAATATAGGCTTGTGCCGCACAAGACACACACACACACACTTTTGAGCATGACTAATCACATATCAGTCACTTTAATGCTTGTGCCCATAAACTCTTTGGTGAAAACGTCATTTGAAACTAACATTCATTTAGTGCCAACAAACAAGGCGTCAGCAGCCAGCTGTTATCACGGTTTGCGAGCGCTTTGACTCCCCAAGCCATAATTGCAGATTTCATGCACTTAGTAAATGCTGTTTGTTGTTGAAGATTCGAGTGTGGTATTGTGCGAATACGTATCGTATAAACACAAAGGGGTTACGTTATGGACGACAATGCTGGGTGACTGAATGAATAAGCAGTGTGTCCCACGGAACGCTTAAAAACAAATAGGAAACCTTTTTGGAAAATGAAAAAAGGGAAAACAGAAAGGGTAATATGGCAAGAGATAGTGATGTCGAAAAGTAAAAACAAACAAAAACGAATACTGAAAACAACAAAAAAAAATTATGAAATTCATTAACAGCTTAGTAAGTTTTCAATTGTTTTCTTTTATTGTAACTATATTTGGCTACATAGTTTATTTTTCATAAAAAAAGAAAAAAATTCAAGTTGTCACAAAAAAAAAAAACAAAAAATGGTATTTCAATTAAAACTTTTTTTAATTCCCTTTTATAACATATTTTGAAATTTTTCAAAATTAGACTAACAGTTAAAAAAAAATAAATATGCGTACGTGTATAAACTAACTAATCACAATATTTTCACTTATATTTTATCTCAACTCTAATAAATTTATGCAATGAAAGCAAAATCTACTTTATTGCTTTATTAGTATTTTTCAATTTTTTTTTTTTTTCAAATCATTAGCCACTTGCTATAGTTCAATTATGCTTTGTACAAATTAAGTATTCACAGAGTCTTCATAAAGAAATCACATTCACTGAAACGATGAGTGTGCATAGCGACGTACAACAGTGCGTATGAGCAACAATTTCTGCATAATTTATATTAATAATAACATAATTTGCCTTTAAATGGCAAGACCTTGAGCAATGCTTGAAAATTCAAATATGGAATTCATGAAAACGCGATGAATATTTGCTTCTTTCTTGCGAACAACATAACGAAACCAACAGTGATAACCTTCAAGAAGCAAAAAAAAATAAGAAAACTGCAATGAAGAAAGTACCTGCGCGCAAACATATTTAATTAAAACTTTTACAATAGGAAACAGAATTCTTGCGCGCAGCATGCACAGCATAGACGAAAATAAATTGTCAAAATGTGTTGAATGAATAAAAAACGGTGTGATGAAAAACTGTGCACGAAATTGTGCAATCGCACAAAAGTCCTGGAAGAATGTTGCTTAGAAATATTTGTACTAAAATGTAAGTGAGTATATATACGTGTATATAGCGCCTTATGCTCACTTTATGTGAGAAAAACCATTTACGTTTACAACACTACATACAATGACTTATGGGCGTGCAGGAATTCGCAGCACTTTGGAGGCATTAATTAAAATACAAAAAATTGGCAGCAACAATGGGCAAAAAGCGAAACACGAAAAAAGCGAGTGTATATTCTCACACCAATTACTATATATGGCTAATTTTAATAGCACAAAGTAATTTATTAAACGAACACACAAACGAAAATGTACAATGTTACATACTCAAGCAACAACACAAACTCATATATACATCATACATCATACATACGTAAATAAGCGTCACATCAATAACCTGCGGTTGTTATTAATGAGCAATTCCCCAAGAATATCATGTGCAAGTAGCGAAGTATGGCTGCTTTGTAGTCATTATAGCTTGGTGGCACTGACTGCTAGCTACCAGTAAAATGAACGTCTGTCTTCCCACCAAGTCATCGTGGCTGACTTCTTTTACACATTTCATTAAGCAAAATGCTCATCAAAATTGTGCAAAGCATATTCAATTACGGACAAAATGCTGTCGAAATTTAATATTAAAAAAAAATTTATGTAGAACATAACAAAGTTAAATAGGGTGAAGGGAAAAGATGGAGGAAGATATTTATTGTGTGACGTTTGTATTTTAATGAATGTGTTGCATGCTTTAAAATGGAAATAAAGTGGCAAAATATTGAATTCTCGAATTTAGTAATATAATTTTCGTCCTATTGTCTACTTTTTGAATATCCAGTTTGTTATATTTTGCTTTAAGCAAAATACAAGTAAAGTATTGAAAATGCGCTATCAATAGCTGAAAGGTGATTAAGCAGTGAAAAAACTGCGAATTAATGAAAAATATTTGGTTTTAACGACTCCACGTAAACGCTGGTGAGCCACAGGGCATAAGCGCAACTATTATTCGTGGAAGCTCATACAAAGCAATTGTTGATTTCCCATGTACATATAGAATATCCACGCAAATTTTACAAAATGAACTTCGAATTTTTAGTAACAAATTGCGCTGTTCTTTTTTGAATTATTGGTAACTGATATTAAATATTAGATTAACAATTAGTTATTATTGCTAACAATGTCGCTGTACTGAAGTAGTCAAAATTTTCGCAATTTTTATATAATATATCGTGCTACATGGCGTATACGCCACATTAACATGGAATGAATTGTGATGTGTACATAGCGGTATACGTAATGCTTTTCCTCTCTTGCTTCTTATATGAAGGATTCGAAGAGAATCAATTGTATGCAAACAATTTTCTTGGAATTTAAGCCATCTCTATTAATGAGAGCAACTGATATAGCAAAGCGCCTCAAGGTAGGCAATTTTATTTTATTTTTTTCATTTATTATTTACTTTTATAACATAATGCCGAAATCGAACTAGTAAAAGCAAAAACAAAAAAAAAAAAAAAACAACTCAAATAGGAATTAAAGAAACTTCAATATTTTAAGCTTATTAGTTAAAGCGATAAATAAAATTAAACACACACATGTATAGTCAGATTATAATTATTATTATGAAATTGGCAGTGGTATTATTTAAAATATTTATAAAAGAAATTATTAATGTTTCAATTTTCTTTATTTATTTGTTAAACAAACACATTTGCATATTTACGCCTACACACATATGCACGCAAAAGAAAATGGTCAAAAATGTAAAAAGCAAAAAAGTATAATCACAAGTATATATATATATACATTTATATATATAAAAAGGCAGCAACAAAAATCTGCACAAAACACTAAGCAAGTCACGCAATACCAATTTACATATATTAATAAGGGTTTGCTTTAATACTATGTGCTTTGCTTGTATATTTTTATGGGTGAGCATGTGTGGCAATGTTTATGTAAATCAAGTGAAAAATGTGCATAATTTAGTTTTATGATTACTAGGAGAGGCATATGTTACTGTAGTTAACAGAAGAAACTAAGTTCAGCATAAATGTGGCTAAATACAAATACAATGTGGCTAAAAAAATATTAATGATTAATAAATAACTACGAAGCGTAATTTATAATTACAATAAAGAACATATAAAGCAAATAGTTAATAAAAAAAATTAAAACAAAATAAAAAAACAATAATCAAAAAAAAATTAAAAAGAAAAAAAATATAAAAATATAAAATAATAATAAAATATAAAAATAATAATAAAATATAAACAACGAGTATAAAATAAGAAATGGTAGGAAATATATTATTTTGGAAAATTTATTTACGCGATTGTATAATTAATTAATTAACGGATAAGTAAAAAATAATACAAACAAATGAAGTTCGATATATTAGTAACATATTATCATATCGTCAGTCTTTTCTAAACAATGAAATTTCGAAAAAAAATAGCCTACAAAAATAAAATAATGGCAAATACAATCAAAGACGTATTGAAATTGTAATTATTATCAACGTGGCACTAATATGTTGGTATTAGTACAGTTGCTTGTATATGTATATATATAAATATACCTAACAATACCTAAACCACCAAAAAGCAAGAAAAATTTCACCTGAAATCAATAATATTAGTGCTGTCAATGAAAATCCGCGTTGACATTTTCGTGAGCACACATGACATTGACTTATGCGTAATATGGTATATGTGTATATCAAAATATTTTTTTGTCTTAAGCAGAAATTTTTTATAGAAATTCAACGAGCTGGGAATTTACACTTCCAATTTTGAGGAAAACAAATACCCTTGTATATGCCACAAAAATTTAAATATATGTTTATGTGACATGTGTTCAGATTGCAACATAACACTTTTATCCAATCTGAGGCCTCGAAAATTCCCACCAAACAAATTCATCTTCTTTGTCATATTCAAGAACGCCAAGAATTCAGAGGAAATAAATAGAGCACACAAAATAAAGTAATTTCCTATGTTTAAGTACATACCAAACTCAGTGTACATGGCTCAAAGTAACAATAAAAGTCAACTAAACTGAATATGTGTGCTTTTGCAAATGTATATCCATGTATGTGTACGAGCATGTGCGCGTATAAAAAAAATTTGTCTGACGATGATTTTGTGCCACTGCTAGAAGTGTGAGTAAGCGGGCGTGTTTTCGCGGATTATCGCGCTTCTCTTATTTAACGTGAACTGGCGAACACAACTGACAGAAACATTTATATACCAATGCGGCAGCGAATAATAGCCAAGTGATACAATGCATACCTAAGCATGTAGCACGTATAGAGCTAACCAAAACAAGAGCGCGTCAAGTACAAAAAAAAAGTACAAAAAAAAGAAAAAAAAAAACCAACGCGCCAATGATGACAATAAAAGTAGCGGCAAAAAAAAAAAACAGTTAAAATAAAAGAAAAAATATATCGACTGGAAAGTTGAATAAACAAAAACAACGGCGGTCTATCAGTCATGGAAAGAATAAGGAATGTTACGTGTCAAATTTCACAAGGAATTTTTTTGCGCAAGCAAAAGTTTGTATTACAGCACGCACACATATGTATATGAAAGAGTATACACTGACAACTATTCGTCTGTTACTACTTTATCCTTTCATTACGCTGCAGACACGCAAATATGTATATACAATTGTATAATGGCGGGGTAGTTGTACATGTTATAGGAGTAAGAAAAAAAAGAACACTAGAATTACAGTTACAAATAGCAGAGAATATTTTCGCATACAGATAGACAGGCTCTCAAACTTTGCAACAACACTAACGGCCGCGAAGCCACGCAATAGTAAAGGCAAAAAAAATAAAAAGCAAACAAAAAAAATGTTCTTTGTCAGAAATTTTCCCCCACATTTAGCTTTTTCTTCTCCCTTTTGCTACTACAAGTATTTCGAGTGCGTATTTCATTTGTACGCTGTTTTTATTAGCTTTTTTATTATTATTTTCGTATTTTTATTTCGTTTTTACCTTTATTTTTCTTTCTTTTTTCATGATTTATATAGTCACTGTTATAAAAGTTTGATCGTAATCATTAAATCGATTTATCGATATACTGTTTATAACGCTCCTAAATGTAGGCAATATTTATACACGCTTGTATAACTGCATACACTCACATTAGTAGGTCTATAGGTGTAAATTCGTCAGGCCTAACACCAGCAGTTTTATGCGATGACAAGACATTTGCTTGCGCCACTGAATTTCGTCTTTCGCTTTTCAAGTCTTTCGCTAACTAAATTTCACTTCCATTGAATAAGTGGCAACTATTTTCGAATTTTTACTATGCCATTTGTAAGCACCTATTGTTGGCGTCGGCAACATTACGGTATATTGGCCGGGTTTTGTGTACAATAAATAGTTGCTTTCGAAGTTACTACGAGTTTTAATTGTTTGTACTGGTGTGGTCAAGGTCTACTTACTTTAATGTTTTTTGTTTACTTTTTTATGTGTTCTATCATTCGAGCACCGAAATTCTCAATACATACCACTCACAATATTATTATGGTGCTTAATAAAGTCCGCATGGTAAAGTTGCTAACATATTTTCTTTATTTCTATTTTTCAAATGCTCCTAATATTACCTATCACAGAATAATATGAATTGCAGGATTGTGTAATGATGTGTTTGATGCTTGTCACAACAAAGGATTTATAGTGGTGTTAATAAAACAGAAAGTATGTAGATGTGAGTAATGTTCGAATGGAATGTCACTACTTTGATAAATTTATTTTCTATTAGTTGTGAAATTAATTATATATGTAGATGCTCGTTAGCATAACTGCTTTAATTTATTATTACAAAAAATTTCTAAAAAAATTTTTACTATATGGAAAATAGACATTTAAAGTTAAATTTTCGGTTTTAATTGACATTAGTATCAGCAAAGTCATTAAAAAAAAACTAATTTTCTTAAATTAGAAAAAAATTATGAGAAAATTTCATGGTTAAATATTACTAATAACCCATGGGTCAATTAATAATCTAAGCCTAATAATTATTATTTTTTCTTTTTTGATTAGAATAATCTTTCTTTTATTTTTTTGTATTTTTTCATTTCGTTGTACCGCTGCTCTAATTTAAAATTAAAAAAAAAAATTTTTTTAAGCATATTATTATTATTTTAATTTTAAGTGAGTAATGATTTTTTTTTATTTTCTTGTTTTAATTCATAATTTATTTGTTTTTTTTTTTGAATTTAGCATTAATTTTTTTTTTTGCTTTTTTTTCCACATTATTTATTTTCTCTGTACATTTTTATTTAATTTAATTTTTCTGTTTGTATTACTATATTCTATTTTATTTTTTTAATTTTTTGAGAAAAAAAAGTTTACTAATAAATAAGTTTGCAAATAATATATCTTGATATGTATTCCGCTTGTCAGCAGCAGACTTGTTATCCTAACAAACTATTTTTATTTGATTTGTTATTTGTAGTTTATTTTATATATTGTTTTGTTTGGTTTTGTTTATATTTTACATTTATTTTTATTTTTTTTTTGATGCAATTTATTTTCTTATTCGATTATTTTTTACAGAAATTCTATAGCAACTTCGTAACTACTATAACTGTATAAAAAATTCGTTTAAAAAATTTAAATAACCATAATCTAATATTAAATATTATTATAAAGAAATCGTTGACTACATTTCGAGGCAAATAAAATGAAATCAGTAAAACATTAAGTTAAACAAAATTTCAACATAATTGACTTAATAGAAAAAAAAAAACACTCACTATTCATTTATCAGAGAGGAGAAAGACTAGTGACTAACGGACACGATCCAGATCAAATCAATAGTAATGTATGTAACTTGTTTTATTTATCGTACCTGCAGACTTTTTGATACTTTGATGTAAGCATACGCACACACATATTTATGTTTATATGCATGCATTTAGATATATGCTTTCAGGTATTCATAAACAAATATAACTGCTATATCAAATTAATAGCACACATGACGCACAAGCACAAGGAAGTAGCGATTATTTGTACATAACATAAATTTGTACGTTCGTGTTAACATATTTCTTGCAGCAAATTTTCGCCTTACGACTTAATATTCGTACTTTGCGCGAACATAAGCAATGCAATTTGAGGCATCGTTTAATGCCTGTAAACGCACACATACAATGTAAAGGGAATTTAAAGGGTATTTCGTTAGTGCCAACGTCATATCAGCAAATTTTATGATTTACTTTAATTTATTTTCAACACTTCGCTTTTGTTGTTCTTTAAAGGCGAATAAAAGCAGACAGTTGCTGTGCTGTGATACATATAAACATACAATATGTATGTATAAAATCATTGTGCGCCAGGGAATGTTAACGGAAAACAAAAAGGAAATTGTTCAGAAAATTAAAGCGGAAAGAGTGTAAATGCAAATTTATATATATATATATATATATATGTGTGTGTGTATGTATGTAACTGCTTGCTGGGCGCGCGCTAAAAACCGACTTCATGTCTTTAGCAGTGAAAATTGAAATTATTAGTGGCTCCCATTTATTTGTGTTATTTCCGAGTGCGCTATCAGCGACGGCCCAGCACAAAGACAGCGGCGACAGCAAACAATTCATCATAATATAAAAGTGGCAAAAGCAAAAAAAAAAAAAAAAACTTATAGACATGACAACTAAGCCGAGCAAGAGGGGGTGCAAGCAAAGTACTGTGTTGGAAAACCGACAAAATACTGCCAGTCAAGCAGATAGTAAATTCACTCAGTCAACCAGTCAGCGAGAGCGTGCGCTATTGTTTGCGGCCATGAGCAATGCTAGCGAGTTAGGTGTTAATGTGTTAACGGGGGGTGGGAAGGATGCTTGAAGGTCGAAACTTGCAACAATTTGTGATTACGTGCCTGAATTGCCCGCATATATGTACATACATATATACCTAGTATAAAACTTGTTTGGCAAAACATGCGTTCGAAGCATACTTTCAGGTGTTGATTCACGGTATTTATATGCGCGCATATACAAGTATTTTAGGCAGCCATGTGTGTGCGTCTGTGGTTTTATTTGATGCATTTTAAAAGCCTGTTGAGATTTGAAAGTTTTCAATTAAGGCACCGAAATTACCAAGGCGTTTACAAAGGTGATGCTTACCACTAATTCTCACTCACACATATGTGAAATTCGTTCAACTATTTGCATGTCATGTGTTAATTTGCGAGTGCGCGCTAAGTTTACACAGATAAGAACCTTAAAACACGGCTCAAAATTTGGCATTTAAGTGAAATGAAAAGTAGAATCGAAGAAAAAGATTTTAGAAAATTTGTTCTTGCTAACTAAACTTAATCATTATTTTTAACTTACTTTAGAGTCACTGGCGGTTATGATTAATATATTATTGATAATTAAAAATGGCAAACAAAATATATTCGCAAACTAAAAGCAATTAAAAGAAAGATAAAAAATTGTAGCATACCCCCAGGGGAAATTTTGTTTACTTTTTTATTTTATGACCTTTTATTCCATTTCTATAAATATGTTATCTGAAGAGGCTCCTAGTGAAATTTCATGGCGAATAATTTTCTGGAACACTTTAACACTTCAGTGATCATTCGGAGTAATTTTATATAAATTTCCAAAAAACAAGTGATCGAAACTTTCTTTTACATAGAAGTCAGTGTGTTTCTAATGTCTCACAAAATTATTCCGATGAAATTTTGCTTTGACATACATATTAAGCTATAGTTTTTAAATTAAAAATGCAGAAAATTTTTTTGAAACAAAAAATATATATATATAAGCTTTTTTATTTTAAATGCTTTGATACTCTTGAGTATTTAAAGGCGTTGTTAAAAACCTTCTTTCTCTAAGCTATAAAAGCATTTATGGTAAAATATTCAAACATTGCACATCCGCTCTCATGAACGCAAAAGTGTATTGCGCCTAAAAGCTAGCTAAAACTTAAAATTTTTTAAATGGCTGAATGGAGTGAGAGTGAAACAGGAAACACTCTAAAATAGCAACAATTACATACATCAGCAACAGCTGCAGTATGTACCTGTTGACAATTGGCTCTATATACACGCTTCTACATACACTCACAAATGTATACTGCACTCACTCACATTTATTATGTTTTTTGTTTGTCCTGCTAAAAGCAACAAAGTTTTAAGTAAACTTTTTATGTTGGTATTGTTGTTGTGATTTAGCATGCGAGTAGTTTGTTTGTTCTTTTTTCTTTTCGGTCGTTTTGCTTTTAGTTTCCCTTTTCGTGGTTTTGTTGGCATTTGGCTGGTGCAACCGCAACCGCAAATGTGCATTTTAAAATTCATTAAGCGTTACTCATACATGCATACGGCTCATATACTTGCAAATGTAAACAATATGCGCTTAATTTAAAACGTTTTTCATGTGGTAAAAGCAAAAACTTGCACATATGAATGTATATATAGATTTATATGCATGCATACAGATGTATATACAGATCCTGGCTAAATATGCATTCATCTGTATATACAGATATACATATATACTTGGCGATATTCACGCAATGCCCCTATAAATGTATTAGTACATCAGTGTGCAATATTTGTGAAAACTACTTGAAATAGAAAATTTTAATTGCTGCAGCAAATGATTTACAAAAATAATTTTGATAAATTTCTAAAAGCTTTTTTCATTTTCTAGTTATTATTCAATTACTATTTGATTATTATTTATTATATAATAACGCTTTTCTTAATGGAATATTAATTTAATAACTCGAATTACGCACTCATGCAAGTCCAATTTTTGTTGGTTTCTTTTTTATTTAAATATTTCAAATATTTTTTCGCCTCACAAAATTTCCCTAAACTATTTTCTCACAATTATTATTTTCGAAAACAAATGTTTTTCTTATTTAAAAAAACTGTAATAAAAAACGTATTTAAATTTAGAAAATATTTTCTTATGAAAAGTATGTAAAAGAGGGAAGATAATTAAAACAAAATTTCACTTGAGACTACTCTCTCTCTCCCTTTCCGTTTATTCAAATTCAAATTAGTTATTTCACATTTATTAACTTCGAAATATTATATTTCACGTTGAGAAAATTATTTTCCGAGTGAGTTTCAATTTTGAACAATTTTTCTTATCAAAAAGATTAAAAAAGGTGTATAAAATCCTTTTAAATTCGCTTGAAGTTACTTTTTAACTCTCACTCCTTGTTTTAACTCTACAACTCTCGCTCTATCTTTTCCTCTTTCCTCTTTCAATCTTCCAAAATTTATTATTTTCGAGTGTACTACTAGCAACTCTGTAAATCTCACAAATCGAGCGATCTAATAGCTGAGCTACTAAACCATTCGTCTATTCGAAATTGAAATCTAGAATATATTAAAATATAAGAGGGTTGAGAGTTTAAATAGTTTTTAAAAAAAGTTTAGTGCAAAACTCGAATCTGATACTTCAAAAATGTGTGAATTCAGTTAAAAAAAAAAAAAAAAAACTTTAAATATATTACGAAATTTCGATATTTGAAAGGAAAACAAAAAGAAAATTAATAAGAAAAAACTTTAATTGCTCGCAGCCTTTCATAGTCAACACAGTTCCGTGACATTCGGTTTATGCTGAAAAATTCTAGAGTTAATAACTGAAATGTATAACCCAATCCCCAGTAACGTAACGTGATGTAGAAGAAAATTATATATTACTTACTACAAAAGAAATGTCAACCATTTAAGCGACCGCGCGGATCATTGCATTGAGGTTTACCCCACACATACATACACATGTATACACAAAAACATTTGCTTAGTGGAAAATTGCGCAAATTACCATCCAACCATGAAGCTACCTTAAGTTGAGAACGTGTTTAAGAAAAGCGGAAAAGTTGTAAGAGCAAAGCAAAAATACCAATAGAACAAGAAAACACACAAAAAATGGCATTTAAGGAATGTTAGCGAAACCAGCAATAAGAAGGAAAAAATATTTAAGGGTTTAGGGAAAATAACTAAACAAATAATTTGTATTGTTAGGAGAGAGGAGTTTGCGCGGGACAAATAAATCCCCCACACACAAACACACACACACACACACACCCTAAAGATTTGCAAGCTTTCTTGGACAAACTTGTAGAACAGAAATATGGAAATGAGAGCACACAAAATGCGGCTTAAAGTAAATGCGGCAAAGACCAAGCGAAGTTACTTTTATAGAGCGGAGAGCCTAAGAAAGTAGATAGGGAGAGGCAGTGTTACATATGGTATAAATATATATGTATGCATAAAAATACATAAGTGAGAAAACGAGAATGTTTTGTTGCTTGCACCTAATTTTCGTAAATATTTCAATTGTTCTTATTAAATTAAGCAGTTTCTGCATGAACGCTTTAAGAGCGAACAGAAGGCAAATGCATGTACAAATACGTTAGACAAACATGTTTGTATGCTTCTTAGACACTCTTAAGGCAATATGCTCTCGTACATCATTCAGCTGCCATTAAGCAGCACAAACAGGCAGAGTAACGACACTCAAGCTCAGACAAAAGTCGTAAGCAGGCCCTCAGAATTTCATCGTCATCAGCGTTTATTTCCTTAAACAAATACTTCGAAGTACATATGTATATATGGTGTTGTATATATATATATATATGTGTGTGTTGAATTATTTTGTTTATATAGCTACTCGTTGTTTATGGCACTTTTGAGTACGCATGTATGCATGTATGCCGCCCAGATAGCTTTTTATAGCCATTAACTGTTTCTCCAGAAATAGTATCTCCAGAATCAGCATCAAGTTTTTGCATTTATTTTGCGTTGCTTTGTACTGCTTCTTCTGCAGAGGTTCCCAAAAGACCATTTTGTTGGAACAGCTTAGGCTAACTAAAATGCCAAGCATATTGTTCAAGTAAGTGTAGAAAAGTTTACCTTTTCAACGCTAATGTGATTTTTGACTTTGAAAAAACTTATATAACCGAAAGCATACTTATACGCATGCTGTAAATTTGTTATAAATACTTTGCTGTGAAAATACTCTTTTCAAATAAATATTCAATTCCTTTTAATCGGATTTGAAGAAGACCAACTACTGAATGTTTGTCTTTACATTATTTCAAATTTATTGAGTACGTTCCCTCTTTCGAAGAAATGTTTAATGAAATACGTAGTGGAGTTCGAAGGAATAGCGTTTATCAAGTCAGACTTTTATTTAATCAAGAAAATTTTGTTCTTATCGATGTAAACTGTAATTTTATAAAACTTTCTAGTCTACACCTTGGTTGTTAGAAGGCCATGAAATCTAGAGTACTTGTGGAGGACTAAAACAGCGGCTAACAATATAAAGGTGTTGATTAGGAGAGGGGTAGTGCGCATGCGCCGAAAAATTAATTGTTGTGTTGCGGAAATGATATAAAAAAAAAATGGAGTACAAACAATTCATGAACATCGATAGCATTGATTTTAAAAATCTTTCAATATATATAGAAGTTTTTAGCGACTTTTAAAGACGCTGCTTTCTTAAGCTTAGCTCATTGACCACAAAAGTTGTTGCTGCCTTGTGTAAAAAATACAAAAACAAAGCAGTAAAAACCATTAGCGTAAATTGATAACATCGATTGTTAAAATTTATCAAAATATATTAACAGATTTATCGATAACGATTATCAAAATATGTTAATGGTCTTATCGATAATTTATATGTATATTAATATGCGCCATAAATAAACGATCCTTCTTAAGTACTATGTATTGAAGAGTGTTATTTAAGCGAATTTATTCTCTTAAATTATATTATTGAAAATCGTTTACGTAAATTGTTTTAATTTATCAATATATAGCGATACTTTTTATTTTACCGATTCCGATAACTAATTTTGAGTAATTTTAAACTCTTAACAAATTTCTCTCTTTTCCTATACCACATACGCACACAGATGGACTTGGCGACCGTACCACCGGAGCTGGAGGAGCTCCTTATCTGCAGCTGTTGCCATTTACCCTTCAACGATAACGACGCTCTGCCTAAGCTGTTCACGTGTCGCCACTACTTCTGCCTCAAATGTGTCAATTCGTTGCTGCGCGAAGGCAGCGATGAACTCTACTGCGTACACTGCTGGAAGCGTACCGAACTGCAGGGACCCGAGCCACGCCCCGACAGTTTACCCACCTACAATGCGATTTTATATCTCACACAGAATTTGACTACGCTCAGTTTTAAAATTAAATGCGGCGAGCGTGATCGTCAGCAGCGTTCGTCGTCGATTGCATCGAACGGGTCCATCGGCGCGCTTAGCGGGAGTGGCGTAATTATTAATAGTGGCAACAATAACAACAACAACAACAACAATAATAACAGTAACAATAGCAATGGCAGCAATGGCAATCTGAGCAATATTGGCGTTGGCAGCAGCAACAACAAAAATTTGGATAAATTAAAAATGACCGAAAATTGCATGACACACGCCATGCCGAACACATTATGGTGTAGCGCGTGTAATATTTTGCTTTGTCGCGCCTGTGCCGCCACCGAAGAGCATCGCACACATTTGGTGAAGAATAAAATTGAAGCTAAGGAATCGCTACACTCGGACATATCAAAAGAGCTGCTCGGCATGCAGAAGACGCTGAACGATGTACAACATTTGGTATTGAAGCAACGTGATTTTTTGCTAAAAATATTGGAGAGCTGCACCACGCTCAAGACCCAAATCGAAGCGGAGCTACTGAATCATATGCCCACATTGGAGATTTCCGAAATACGTGAGAATTTATGCAAAGCGCGCCTTTGCTTCGAGATACTTGACAAGCAGACGCCAGCTGAGGCCATGAAGCTCTATGCCACATTGCATGCTGAGAAGCAACGGCTAATGGCCAAGTATCAGGAGATGTTCCTACAATGCAAATTGGACGATATGATACGCAATTGTGGCTATGTCTTCGATTTCGATCTAATCAAGCAGGCGCTCGTACAAATGCATAATTGTGTGCTGAATGGCGGCAATTTGGATAACTTCGGTGTGGGTTCGGTAATTGGTGGTCTTAATGGCCTAACGGCGGCTACCCATCAGAATCCTGTTCTGCTTTTGGCCAATTATTGCATTTCGCAATTGTATTCGCGACATATGTTGTTGCTGAAACAACAGCAACAGCAACAACAGCAACAGCAGCAGCAACAACAGCAGCAGCAACAGCATCTTATGTCGAACGGTTTGCTCACCTCGATGATGTCACATGTTAGTCTTTCTACGACTATTAACGGTAATCTGCCCACTTCGAATACAAATTTCACACATGCAACATACGCACAGGCATTGCAACAGAATCAGCCGTCGAACAATAGCGTTGCACAGCAACAGCAACAAGCTAACAGTTCAACTTCGCCCGTACACAAGACTTACGCCGACATCATTGCGCTCTCGAGCAAATCCAGCGCCAGCGCTAGCGCCAGCTTACAAACTGCTCAACAGCAGCAACAGCTGTTGCAACAACAACAATCAGTTGGCGGTAGTTTCTCTGAAATCGCACCAATTGGCACACCAGCGACAACATCAAATACATCAGTGGTGGTTGGAGCACAACGCAACAACACCTCACATCTATTCTCCAGCACCGATCTTAACGGTTTAGGTCTGAGCTTATTGCATCTGCAACAACAACAACAACAGCAGCAGCAGCAGCAGCAGCAGAGTGCTTCAAATACACAACAGCAAACGAAATCAACACTACTACTTAATCCCAGCGTACACGTCTATCCCATTTATTATTTTAACATCGAAATCAATGGGCAACACACCGGACGCATCCTCATAGAGGTGCGTAGCGATGTTGCGCCGAAAATGGCGAAGAATTTCAATGCGCTCGCTACACAAGAGCTCGGCTTTGGTTATAAGGGCTGTCACATTTTCCAGTGTTGGGAAAACGAGAGTATTATTACGGGCGATTTTGAATTGAATAATGGGCGTGGCGGGCGGTCGGTATACGATGAGGGCTTCTTTATGCCCGACGATACAAAAATACTAGCCATACGCGGTTCGGTTGGCATGCGACGCAGTCAAAAGCGTCACGATAATTTAGGTCTCGTAGGTTCACAGTTCCGTATAATTTTAAGGGAAATGCGCGGTTTTACAGGCATATTTGCATTTGTAGTCGACGGTCTGGATTTGGTAGAGAAAATATCGCAAACCGGCGATGCGACTGGTAAGCCACAGAGCAGTGTTGTTGTTGTAAGTTGTGGCAAATACCAGTTAGGTTAGGTGAAATTATTAAGGGCTGTAGTAGTGGTTAGAATTTATGTAAGCTAATAGTTTGAATGATGCGAACTTTTTAATAAGCATACGTTAAAAATTTATTTAACAAAAAAAAAAAAAAACATTATGTGTTTAGGTTTCCTGCCTATATTACATAAATCATGTTTTAAGATAGTAATTGTCTTGAAGACTATGCGCATGCGAGCAAGTTGGCACTATTTCAAATGTATATTTAAGGAAGGTGCTTAACGCAACTGAAGATCGGACCGCGATCTTGATAATTGTATAAAACCTGTTTGACCGTTATTATAGAGTGCAAGCAGTTTTTGAAAACGTTGTTTTTAAAGGTATAACTAAAATTTTATTATACACTTATAAGGTGATAAAAGTGTTGATGTTTGAAGAATTCTATTGTATAAGAAGTTGAAAGCTGTTTTCTTCTTTTTTTTTAAATTTTATATATCAAAAACGAGCTTTGCATAACCGACGTGCAGAAATACCATCAAGTGGTAAATCGAAAATTGTAGTTAGTATTAATAGTTCATAAATTTTTTAGGGTCCAGACATCTCACTATGGAACTATGAAAACATCAAATGTGAGCAATATATAAATCGGAATTAAAAAATATATTAAATTTTCTTCAATCTGATCGTTAAAATATCTACAACTCTTAGTTTTTTTAACACATGCTTTATTTAATTCAAATTTTTTTTTTTTCTAAATTATAAAATATATGATTTCATATTCTTCAATGAATCTTTTAAGAGATGCTTTTCCACATTGCACATGAGCACATTCACTTTAATCTAATAATTCGATCTCGCTATCGGAAATGAAATTTTAATTGAGTTCAATTTACTATATATGAAATTTTAATCGCACGATTAATTTCTAATGTAGTATCACTAAATAACCAAGAGAGTTTGTTCAGATACAATCACATTTACTCGAATAATACTCTCAGTCTCTCAAATAAATTCATAATTGAGCTAATTAAATGAAAATATAACGCTTATTAATTTATAAATATTTGCTATGTTATTTTGCTGAAAAAGTGACTTAGATGAAGACTTAATCATTTCAATTTATTTGGAAGAGTTGAGCTCAATTCAATATAAAAGATCTTTTAATTGAACAACTAGTCCCACAACTGGCATCATTTAAAATCCAATAAAGTTTGATCTCACTCAAATTTCCTCACTCTCACTCTCCTAAGTATAATATTGAGTTCCATTTAGCACACGTATACACATTAATTAAGCAATTAATGTTTGTTTGATTAAATTCATAATTTGTCATATTTCTATATTATTCTAAAATGACTCAATTAAAAATTCAAAAAGTTCAATTAAAACTTAAACGACTATCTTACAAGCGATTTTTTTTAAGTAAAACTGAAACGATTGGATGCTGTGAAGAAATATGAATGATGATTTGAAATATGATTTGATGATAAAAAAAAAAGAAAACCACCTTAAATGGTGCTTACAACTTTCGCAACAAAAAACTCAAATTTCGAAAACAACTATGAAGTAAAATCAATAAAAATTAGCAATCTTCAGCAAAACATTGAATGGTGAAAACGCAAAAGTTCAGATTATTTGTGTAAATGTGTGTGTATGTGCATATGCAAATTAAGCTAGTGTTAAACGTCCGCTCTTCATAGTGTTAATGTCTGCAGAAGCCGTAATTAATAACAAGAAAACACACAAACTCTATTTTTTACTTGAAATTTGTTACGGTATTCTTCTTTCCAAGGCATTCGTTGAAACCTTGTTGCACAAAAAATAAACAAAAGATAAACAATAAGAAAATTTATAATGAGAAACTTTTCATTAAAGAATACCTTGAGGTAATCAAACGTTATGAATTGACCAATTAATTTAACATCGTGACATACAACAAACATAGAACAAAGTGAAAACATCTAGGGAATTTCTACTCATGGGTAGTAAGCGTCATTTTAGCACTTTTGTAGAGCGACAAAGCAAAAACGAAAAAAAAAAATAAAAAAAACCAAATACGAACAAAACTTTACGATGAATATTTAAAAATTACGGATAATCCACGATATCTTACCTACATATATACATATACTTATAGGTTGCTTGTTAACCGGATAACGGAACCGGAAATGAAGAATATAAATATATAAATTGAGCCAACAACGCAATTAAACATAAAGAAAAAATATAAAAGTGAAAATATATATAGGAAAACCTCTATAGTTATTTACATATATACATATATGTATATGCATAATATATATATACATATATATATAATATATATACATTATCTCGATGTGTAGCTTTGAAGTGTTTATATTAAAAATACATATATACATACAAACATACAAAAAGTGTAGTAGAGAAAACACTTAATTTAAATGGCTAATTTGTAAGTGGTGAACAAAAACACATAACGAGAAAAATATATACACAAACACACATATATATATAATATGTCGCCATATATAAATATATATTTTAAGTATAACCAAAAGCATATATATATATATATATATATATATATTACACGTTTAACTTAAATGTCCAAGAATTAAAACAATGAGGTGCATAAAACTTAATTACGTCACAAGTAAGAAAATAAATAAATGTGAAGTTAAATATTCAAGATATAGAATATTATAGTAAACTATCCAGTATTAAACGACTAATTCCATAATGACGTTGAGAGAGAACTAAAACAATGGAGAACTTTAGAAGCAAAACACATACTTACAAATCCCAAAAAATAGTTAAATAGTATATATTTACTACAATGCAACAGAAAAAAAATAAGATTAATAAATAAATAAAATAAACAACAGAGAAAACAAGAAACAAATTTCAATATTGATATTGATAAATACATTTGTCTAAAAGATTTGTGTTTTAAAGCGCTACAAGTGTACCTGTCTTCAAAACGTTATATTAAAACTTTGGCGAAAAAAATGCCGAAGTACTATAAACTAAAGCCAAAACCAAAAAAATTGCCTATAAGGAGAGGTGTTAAGAGAGAAAATAAAGAAGAAATCTGGCAACTTATATATGTAAAAGAAGCATGCTTAAAGGATTCCCTTCAATATTTTGAAAATAAAAGATTTTTCATACTAAAACTATATTCTAACTTTACTATCTAATTGATTTTTGTATACTACGGTTTTTTGTGCTAAAAACTTTTACGAAGAAAATAAGAAACAAAAATAAGCAAAATATATGCCCACAAAAACTCATAGAAAAAAAAAAAATTAGAAATTATTTAGATTCGAAACACACGTTTATGAACAAAAAAGTAAACTCCCAGCGATTTTGAAATGTATAATTTTACGAAATACTAAATTTCGGCACTTGATGAAAATCTGAAAATCAAGCATACAAACATTTTTACACACAACAAAATTAAGCATAACTACGCTAATAAATACACATGTCCATAAAATGTTATTCGTCAGTCATGAAGAGGGATCGGTAAGCTTATATATCGAAAGTAATCGATAACCAAGTTTACAAAACTAACTTTAAGCTATTTTACATTCTATGTAATTCAGTTTTTTCTCTGTATAAAACTCACAGCAGAAATCATTGTGTCGTCTTTATAAGCAACGAATTTTTTTATGACAATACTATTATTTTGTTAAAATTATCGTTGTGATAAATCAAAAAAGTTAAATCTTGAAAACTTCACAACTTGGAAACATTCACGAGGTCAAACAATTTGTTGAAAATACATGCCGTTAGCAATCGCGATAAAATACAATACATCGGTAATCAATTATCGATAGCATACAATAACATCAAAGTCGATTCAGTGAAGTTCGCTAAATAGAATATTTCAAGTAATTTTCTTTCAAAAATTATCGAATTTAAAATTTGTTTTGGCATATGTCTAATTATTTCCCCAACATATATTTTTGTCCGAAAAATAAAATTTCACAATGATAATTTGCACTATTTTTGAAAACGTTGAAATATTTTCGTATTTTTTAAATTTTTAAATTTTATTATCCCTTATTATCTTACTTCATTTAACCACTTTTGGAGTTTATAATTTCCAATAACATCTTTTCTGATATAAAATATAAATATATTAAGAAATATGCACCCGAAACTAGTGAGTTTTTAAACTAATCGTAGGCCCACTTTCTCGGCGATACTTTCTTCCGCTTGATAACTTTTCTCGATTACACTTGCAAAATGTTGTAGCACTTAAATATAATCGAGTTCAAAAATTAATATCTCCCAGTTTCAATACTGTTGAAGCATTTCCGGAGAAACGCCATCAAATATAACTAATAAATATTAATTTATTTACTTGTTGTCGAAATTAGAATATATATTATAAAATTGATCGTTATTGTCAACATATTACACCACATTACATGCTACCGGAGTAATATCGATACACCATAATGCGAAATCAATAAACCAACATTTTCTTACAAGCTCTTTCTTCAATGCTCTTTTAAGTCTCTTATTTAACAAGGATAGCGCAAGTCTCTAGTTCTACAAAGAGAAAAATATTTATCAGAGTATTTGTGACTTTATGCAAACTCCTTATAATTTTGTAAGACTCAATTTTCGTGCATATAAAGTCAAGTATTGTTGATAATATGAAATATAACCCTGTAAGCTCTTCTTTGCAGAAGTTAAATAAATTATTAGATTGCAGAATTGAAAATCCAGAAATAGACGGCAATGAAGAAAACTTCTGGAACTTCCAAAAATGGCGAAGAATTATTGAAAATAGATAGACTAATTTGTGAAGAAGAGTTTGCTTTTGAAATTTAAACTTTACTTTTGTGCTGTGAGTTTTCGAACAAATTTCAAAATATTATTTACTTCATTAAATATACATATAAGTATGGTCTGTAGACAGTTAATGGCAACAGTAGTGGATTTGATTTGATTGATTTTTCTTAATTTTTTTTTTTTAATTTTGAAATTAATTTACTCGAAATGTTTGATTCAAATCAGTTGTGTTTGTATGTAAGTAAAAACTAACTATTATCAAAAATGTACAACTCGAAAGGAAACAGAAAATACAATTGACTTAGAACTGCGTGCGATAATCTTTTTATACAGTTCTGGCATAATTAAACGATGACGAAGTATTTATAAAAGCAAACACGTAAAACTAAACTTAACTTAAACTCAAACACTGTAACAAAACAGTACTAGATATATGCTAGGTTTCTAAATGTACTTAACTAAAGGTGGCAACATTGTTTCTTTTATATATATATTTTTTCTAAATGCTCAAAAATTCAATCAACGAAATTAGCTGCCAAAAAAATATGAACGAATTTCAAGGCTTTTTAGAAAACTATAATTACGAACGGCACATCTAAGTACTAAGTTCTTTAACCGAAGTTTTTTTTTCTTATTTGCTTATATTTCCGTGAAACATAAATTTTTTGCATGTTAGACAGTATTCATGAAATTAACTTCTGTTTTAAAATGTGAATTTCGAACATTAAAACGTATTTTAATTAATAATTATATTTAACTGATGCATACTATTGACATATCCAAAATTACAAAGAATATGAGTAACTAAAAAAGAGAGTTAAACAATTTGCGACACGTACTAAGAACTTCGCTAGGAAAAGAAAAATATCTTCAACTCTTCAAATAAAATTATTGCTATTCCATTAATTAAGTAAAGTAACAAAATTTAACGATTAAAATAAGAGAAGCGAAAAAACTTAAATTATATGCGTCTAAATTAAATTACTTTCGCGGTATACACAAGTAATTTTTAATACACAACCAAGCGTGTAAACTTAAAATATATATATTTATCAAATTTTTATTATATTTATCAAACGAAATTATTGTTATTAATTAAATTCGACTTTCTTGTGGCATAGAAAATGCGTACGCGCCAAAATTTATAAGAACTAGATATCCAAAAGAACATTGGAAAATAAAGGCAATTACAACAAAAGATTACTAGTGACTAGTGGAAATTGTATGCATATATATTCGTAACGATTTAAATTTGCAAAAAATAAATAGCAAACAAAATTAAGAACAAAGAATGAAAATATGCAAAAGAAAGTATGAATAGCAAAGAAATTGCAAAGAAATATTACGCTTTAAATGTTGTGTGATTACATTTTAAGACAATTAACTAATTATTAATTGCATAATTTTACGCAATACGTCGTTTCACA
Source organism: Bactrocera minax (assembly GCA_021498325.1). Lineage (NCBI taxonomy): Eukaryota > Metazoa > Arthropoda > Insecta > Diptera > Tephritidae > Bactrocera > Bactrocera minax. The sequence goes on from JAKEEE010000023.1 coordinate 1,997,715, forward strand.
TAAGAAAAAAATAAACATTAATAAAATCAAATACAAATGCTATTTAATAACTCTATATATTTAGGGAGAATAGAATTTGTTTCATATGTAGTAGCTGATTTGCATTTTACTTAGACATAAGTGACAAAAAAAAAACGCGTGCAAGAAAGGTGCTTGTGTGAATGTGAAAGGTTGGTGAAAATGCCAAGCTGGTGAAGAGCATATAAATGATTTCAAAACATAAACAATTAGCGGCGGAAGAATAAAAATTATCAAAAACTCATTTATGCTTTCTTATATTTATATTACGATTTAAAATAATACTGTATGCAGCATTTCGCGCAAATTGTATAATTTATGTTGTTATTAACTGAGAAAACGGAACCGGAATTCGTTAATCCAACCAATTTATTTTAAAAATGCCTTCAATTAAATTGATCAATATTCTTAAAAATTATTTCAGAAGAGTTTTCAGAACTCAATAATTTATATTTATTAGACTGTTTAACCATATTGTATAAACCTTTTGTATAAACAACTGGATAAAAGTAGGATTTCAATCAGTAAGGATATTTTCAAATCAATTATAAATGAAAATCAATTAACCATGTTTATGCAGTGAAACAGACTTATTTTGTATGACCTGGTAAATAATACAAGTAAGACTTAAACGGGGTTCAATTAGACAAGAAATACTGTAATGTATATCCTTTAAAAAAAGTTCAAGGTAGTTATTTTAACAGTTATATCCGAGATTGTAATGTAATTACTACCCAAATTGCATATTTGAAGATAGAATTATTTAAAGATTTGAGCGATTAATGCTTTATATGAACAAATTAAGCGCTTTCTAAAGCTTCTCTGACGTTTGATGGACTTCAAAAACTTGCTTTAGACATTTGTAATGATAGTTGAATTCGATTACAAATTGTTTTGCATAATTTTTCGATAAATGAGAAGAAACAAGCATTTTAGTAGAGAAGTACGTGCGGTTTTTATTGTTGTTGTTAGAATTTCGCCATTTCCCTGCCAAATAATTTCGAAGATTGCTGCCGATTTTCGGTTAAGTAGACCCGTTCGCCGTGTAAACGAAATTGTTAGTTAGAATTAAATACCATTATAAACTTGTTAAGCGTTATCTTTAGTCGGTTTTTGGTGTTTTGCTTTAGAATAATTTAACTCAGAATTGATTTAAGAGGACAAAGTAACTTTTTTGATATTTTTGGAACAACTAGAGCCTACAGTAATGTTTGCAAATCTATTAGTACTAATAAAGAGTTTAGATCATTGACAAATCCTCGTGTTTGCTGGTTAAAAAACACTTCAAAAGTTTGTTTTTTTTTACCGATAATATGATTAAGCCTTTCTAACAAGAAAATAATGTTGTTAAAATGTTCTCCGAGTATTAGTATTCTATGGCTAATTGACAATGGGAATAGTAAAAACAATGCGATGATCCGAATGGACACCCATTTGAACATAATTATTTCAAGCCGTTTTTGTAAAAGTACTTTTAAACAAATGGCGCAACCGTACCAGAAAAACGCATCGAAAATTCATATATGGGTGTAATTATCATCCTTATTAAAAAAAAAGAAAGCTTTGTTTTTATTGTTTGAGAAGAATACTGAAAGTGCTTTATGTTGTTTTCTTTTGTTCATTATTTAGTAATTCGATTAATCTGTTGTTTTCTTTCTACATTGATCAGGAATAGAACTTTAACTTATAAGAAAACTTAGTCAAATTAATTAAATAATTGGCTGTATTGGCCAACTTAAATGAGATTTCAAAAATAAAAAAGACGGAACTTTTCGGATCTTTCGCAGAAACACATGAGCACCTGAGGACAGTAATTTAACAGACAGCAAAACAAAGATCAAACCAGTTTTAACTTAAGTAGCTAAACATACAAACGTTATATACATAAGTAAACGCATAGGTTAGAAAAATGCTAAATCGCTAAAAACTTTAACTTCCGTTTGAGAAAACAATAAATAACAATGCCGTTCCATACTTTTTATGATTATGTAGCATTAAAATAGCAACAAAAATAAAACAAAAAAAGCAAAAAAAAAAAACAAAACAAAAAATCATAAAATACGAATAGCATACATACGCCTAGTACATATACATTAGCGTTGTAAGAGAGAAATATTTTTGCAAGAGTGAAATGTTGAAGGTCAAGTGGTGGAGCGAGAACTCAGCGCCGAAACAGTAACGACGAAAAAACAAATGTGGCATGAGTAAAAGCTGATACATACGTTTTTAGCTTTCAAAGAAATACCTAAATAATAGATACACTAAATTCAGATATATACTACAATATATATATAGAATAGTACATATAAAGACACAAACATACGCGTCTACAAATGACAAATGGGAATGCATACACAAGTACCTTCGGTTTAGGAACCTCAAAATCAATAAATAAAATTATGATAAAACAAAACTATGATGAAAAAAAAATAAAAAATTAAAGCAAAAACAAAAGCAAAGGCCATAAAGCAACTATACAGACATGCATACAAGCATAAACAGCTGTAACACATAGATACAGATATAGCAACTAAAGAGTGAAAAAGAAGAGTGGTAACACTAAACCAAATAAGCGTGCGATTGCAGTTTAAGCCAACTTCAGACACAAAATTGTGGGAAACTCACAAGTTAGCCAAAACAAACCAATTAAATAATAATAATCAAAAAAATGTTTACCAAGGGCAAAATTAAGCAAAAACATGAAAACTTTAAGCAAACATAGTGCAGCACTGCAAATTAAAGTGTCTTTAGTGAGTTGATTTATTTTTTTTTTTTTTTGAGGAAATGGCAAGCGATATGCAAATTTAAAAACAAAAAAAAACGCGAAATTGTGGCAACGTCGAAAAATTTAAACACTATATGTGTTTCAACCAAAAAAAAAAAAAATCCATATATATATTTTGTAGGCATTGCGGAACACATACATACATATAATATAATAAAATTGTAAAAAAAAAACAATTATTCGGTGTTTTAGCTTTAAGTGAGAGACAATTTGGAAATACTTTGAATTTACAAGTAACGCATCTACATATTATACTTACTAGCATAAACTTATCTACAAACAAACAGATCCTTTGTAAATTATTAGATAAGCTGAAGGAGCGAAAAATAGAAATAATATATAAATATACATAAACACACATATAAAACAAAAAAACAAAAAAAAACAAAAATTTATGAAATGCGCATATTAGATATACCACAAATATATAAATAAAATATAGCGATGTTTTAAATTCGATGTTTTAAATATATGTGTCAGTTCATGTAACTATTTAAAGAAGTTAATACAAAAAAAAAATAAACAAAAAATACAATGAATAAATTTAAGCGTTGCTTTAAAAATATAACAAACATATGCATACATACAAATACACGAATTTAAAAAAAAAAAAAACTATAAATATATACATATGAAAAATATTTGCATGCATACACACATAAAAGCATACAGTAGCAAGTTTTCGAAAACTTTTGTAAAATTCAATTTTCAAATTTTTCATTTTCAAATTCTTCAAATTCTTCAAATTTTCAATTTCATATTTTGTTCACCTAATGGGTGTTTTTGTGAATTTTTATAACCAGAACGACGAAAATCATTCGTTTAGACTTGATAACTTATTTTGGCAACTGGAATTTGTAACGTACAATAGCTTGCTCAAATTTGTTATACGAGGATCGCTCTCAAAGCAACTAATCTAACAGTCGTGTTTTTTTTCCGACGAGTAAACCACAAAGGCACAAGAGCGAGAGTGAGTATCAATTAAATTAATCAATTTAATGTGGTTTGCTGCAATGTAATCCAGAAGAAATTATGTAATTGTTATGAATTATGAATTATGAAGCATATCGCATGCAGCCCTGTTAAAAGTAACGTTGTGCAACATTTTGCAACTCAACTGGAAGAGTATTAGAAGTTACAAAATACGTTTATTTGTATTCTATCCCAAGTAAAGCTATAAAAATATGTCATACTTGAAAAGAACTAGCGATCGGAAAACGAATTGACATGGTCGATTTGAATTGGGAGTGAGCTCGATTAAAGGAACAAGTGTTCGCCAAGAATATACATTAAAAACGATTATTTACGAACTTCTTGGCATAACTAAAATAAAATATAAACGAATGTTAAGGAATGTTAACCGTCAGTATCGGCCTATTTTTCGAGCAAAGAACAGTTATATGCAAATTAATTGCAAGAAATAAACATGGACTATAAGTTACGAGGGAATATATTTAACAGAAATTTGTTAGGTTAATTTACAAATGAGTTGTATACAGTAAGTAGAACGATTTTAGTAGCGAGTATAACTCGGCAACGAAATTAGACGATCATTTACATTATTTTCATCAAGTAAAAATATCTATATACAATGACAAAAAACATGATAAAGCTTTGGAGGTATTACCAAAAAAAGTTCTGTTAGCCTATTCTTGACAGCGATCGAAGTCAACGATTGCCTCGATTGCACATTTAATGCCTAACGAATGAGCAAAGCCAAATAAAGCGCCACGAACGTTCAATGTACGGTTTTAAAAGGGGTGTACACGAGTTGAGTCTGTAAACTCCTTAACTCAATAAAAATTCTTTCCGTGGATACAACTGAGATTTCAAACTAATGGCTATCAGCAGGGATATACACACTTTAAACTTCTTCCTTTGTAAAAATAACAGATTGGCAAACCAGAGAAGAAGGTTTGCTCTGTATTCATTTATGCGTACAGAAAAATATTAAAACTTATTAAGAAAATGATATATAGTTAAAATGTATAATCAAGTCATGCCGAAAACAACTGGAAACTTATACGAAATCATATGTGTATATTTGTAATACTAAAAAGTTTCAAATAAATTTCGTTCGAAGAAAAAAAAAAAAAAAGAATATTTAAAAGAATCTACGTCTATATATTAAAATTGTTACGTATTACTATTTATATGCAAAAATGTATAACTTAAAACTTAAATTTCAAATTTTCGACTTACATTATATTTCTTTGCGTATTTAAAGAGTCTACAATATAATATTCAATATATGAAAAACTCGATATTTATACATATGTATGTAGCGAAACGACGCTACGAACGAAGCACTACAAAAATTTTAAAAACCAAAAGGAACAAATTTATTAAATAAATATGTATGTAGTACGTTATACACTTATAAAGACTTACTACTTAAGCTATGCGCGATATACATACAATCAAACGTACATATATATATAAATATATATATATAGATTGTTTAACATTCGATTTTGTTGAACTAACTCATACATATTCATAGAAAACACATACATACATACATAAACATACATACAACATACATATACATACATATACATACATATAACATAACATATACATACAACAAAAACACACAAGCGAGAAATCGACTCGAGATATGGCAGCGCGGAATACAGTAAACTGATATGTGTATAAAAGCTTTATGCGTTTAACAGTACAAGCAACTTTTTGAAACTGAAAATATAGGGGGCACACATAAATACTTACTAACGAAAAATTCTTCATATTGGATGCAAACAAAAATGTCACAGATGTGTGATGAACACAATAGAGCAAAATAAAATCGTTTAAAATATTAAATTTGCCAAAAGGGGTATTCATAGAGCGATGGAAATAATTGTAAAAATATTTATTGCATAAAAGCTGCCAACAATTTCATAGGGAAACTAAATAAAAGCCATAAAATAATTTCGTAAGTACAACCCGATCCAAAAGCTATTACCACACAAAAACAAATCAAAGTTTATCCCACGGTCTGCATATAGCATACATAATGAACTCGCTGTGAATACCTCTAATATATTAATTTGTTCCCTCTCTCGAAATCGAAATGTTGCAGCAGCATTTTAACAATGAAACTTTACAAGATTGTGTTCAGTCAAACGAGTAGTATATTATAACAATTTGCAAACACAAAATGTGTTCACGAGATTCTTCACAAAAGTGAAACTGCCATGGAAGACTAGCGAAATTTGCCAACAAAAACGTGAAAAAGAAAGTAAATAAAAAATGGTTGAAATTGCCATAAGTTCGCTCTTGCAAATAATTTTACTCAATACTAGCAATAGGAGACGGACAGTAGAAGTGTTGATTGTATCGATAACTTCTATAGAAAATGTGGGGAAAACCCGATAGATAGGTTTGGGGATGGCAGAAACTGTGTTAAAATTGCTTGGTTTATCAATGAACTGATGAAGCTATATTAATAACCGAAAGATACGACAGGTAATCATTAAACTCCTTGGTTTTTTAAATTAATCAATAAAAGATGCCCTAAAACGGCTGGGTTTTATCGAATAATGGATTAATCTATATTAACAGATTTATACGTTAGATGATGGTAGTGGCGAATAATAAATTTCAAAATATATTTTGTTCTATTAAAATCGAATAAAAGCTAGGAAGAAAAACAGACAATTTCAAGATTTATATACTCCCAAAAATATTCGAAAAAATGCCATAGCTGTCAGACTACAATCCAATAGAACAATTCATAATAGGTTTGAAAATTGTCTTCCTGAAAAACGAGTTAGTCCCAAGATATGATCTAAGCAAAGCTTTGTTCAAAGCATTGACAACATAAAACGTCTCAGAACACTTGAAAATGTATATTTTCAGTCAATAGGAAGTATGATAACATAACATATAGTGGTATTTTTTAACAGATTGTATTATCGATAACTATGCTTATCAAATAATTAGGAACTAACCTGAACTATGGCAGAAAAATTTTTTGGTTTCAATTTGGAACATCATTTAGTTTGCATTAATGTCGGGGAAATCTGTAGGTCTCGTTTAGATGTCAAGTTGTCAAGTTGTTAATGCTTTTACTGTCCGTTGTCAACCAAAAAGGCCATTTTATAGTTGTTTCAAATAATCCTTTAATTTAGTCAGTTAGCAAACTATCTACACTAAAGCGCATAGGGTAAAAATGTGAATTGACTCAATTAAAAATAATGTTCTAAAATTTTTTGTCCTGTTCTGTTACTGTCCTTTATCAATTGAAAAGAGGGTTTAATAGGCGTTTACACAATCTCTTAATTTAGTCAATTAGCAAATTGTCTACACCAATGTGTGAAGAAAAAAAATTTTTAATTGACTCAGTTAAAATTAAAGTTTTCAAAAAGTGCAGTTTTCCGAACATTTTTCTGAGTGAACCATATTTCTGCTATTGGAAAGCAACATAACTTCGAATTAAACACAATTAACGAATTTCTCAATTAAATTGAGTGCATTAAAAATGTAAAATTTTTGTAAAAAAAAAAAAATCTTTCCACACAAGCAGCGTCTAAGAGAAGTAGAGAGAGATTTTTAAAGCTGATCGAATTTTAAACACATCTAATGAACACAAAACCAAACGAAACATGTAATCAAGTACCACCAAAGCCGCCATAAATACTTTTTACTTGGTATTTACAAATTTTCCACTCGAAAACTTACAGAAAAAAAACATTTGGGTTTCTCTTTTACGACTTAGATTTATTACTTACAATTATACTAACGAAAAAGTAGCACTCGAAAGCGGAACTAGTAATTAAACAAGCAAAATGCGGTATTTTTGTGACTAAATTCATCCCACCCGTTAACTCTTTAAGTGACAAGGCTTTTTCAAAATAAAAAAGTTTAAAAGAAACTATGTTAAAATAGAAACGGAATCTATAAATTGTAAACATTTTAAAGTTTAATGTTATGAAGTTGAGTACAAAACGAAGATTTTTGACACAGCACAGACATATTGATACTTTTTGTTGAAAAATAAACGGAAATGACAAAATTTTACACAAATTGCTATGTCGATTTGGTAGAAATAGTGCTTTTATATAACTTTCATTATACATTTGCGAATAGTTTGAAACATTTCCTAATTATCCTATGTTTTGTAAGAAATACTAATCATTTCAATTCATACTTTGCCTCGCCGAACTGGAAATGCTTTAAATGTTTTCCAAAAACTCTCTTGAAAAGTAATTGTTAGAGTATATTAATTATGTCAAAAATAATATAATTACGAAAAAAAAGGCATATCCAGTTATCCAATGCAAACCATATACCAGTGTTAATTGTATTTAAATGTCTATTATATTCAATGTTAGCATTGTGAAAAGTAATGAACATATTTACGAATAAAACAGCATTTGAATGGATGAAAAGTTAAGGATACTTAGTGTGGGCAGGAATTTCCTAATTTGAAAAAGAAATTCATACTGAATTAAAGCAAACACAAAAGCGGATTACAACATTTTGAAATGAACGATCCCAGAGCGCAGATATTTTGGTACAAAGTGAATAAAATGTAAAACAAAACGAAAAAGAAAACGAGAAAATTAAAAAAAAAAAAATCTGGAAAATTTTAAACAAATATGTAAAATTTAAAAAAACAAATTCTAAACGAAAATAATGTACTAAATTTAGCTGTATTAAATTACGAAAATTATTGTTATATATAAAAGAAAATTTATTTAAATTTTTCAACTTGTTGATTTAACCATTAGCAGTTCTTTATGATTTTCGAAATTAATAACAGATTGCTATGAAACTATAAATTCATACTAAACATTCCTCTAATTCATTATCAATTTAAATCATAATAAAGAATTAAACGTTTTCGTGAAATGTACGTACTTAAATATAAATTAATTAGTTTTAAAAAATTTTTATAATTTAGTTCATAAAGAAAACGTGAATTAGTAACGATTGAATTACAAATTTAATATAAAACTGCGTTAATGTATTACAAACTGTAATAAACCGTAATCTATTGTTCGATGTTACACGCTAATAAATTAAATGTGTGTAAACAGCAAAATATATAATAAATTATTAATAATAAATATCGAAAAAACTAAAGGAAATTGTATGAAATGGAATCTGTCATTAAATGTTATGTTGAACGTATTATATTGTTTATGAATAAATGGCCAGGATGCTAAACGTCTTTTAATGGGTGGGGAAAGTTGAGAAAAATTTCAAGATCCTCCTAAATTTAGTCAATTAATCAACTGTTTGCACAAAGACGGGAAAATTTTCTGACTCAATTAATCATCTATATCATGTTATCACAAAAGTCGATTATACTATGTTCACATTGTATTTATTTAGAGGGGATTCTTGTTTTCGGTATAAACTTCATAAACAGAAATTTAACGTACAAAATATTTAACTATAAATTGAGATGAAATAAAATCATATGTATTTCCACTTAAGACAAAACCCACCAACGAATTTTTTAAGAATAATCGAATTATGGAGTAATAATAATCGGGTTATAATCGAATTATCGGGTGTGAGAAAATGAAAATGAAAAACAAATAACTTTAAAAATAGTTGAAAGTTTGGCGGGAAATAATCTACAATCGAAAGTTATCGAAAATCATTTAAAGTATCGGATAGCAATCGAGTCGAAATATATTAATGTGTCAGTACAAATGCACTTGAATAAGTAAATTCGATTGTATTATAAACATAGCATTGAACTTGACAATATTGGTGATATGGAGACCACAGAACAGGCATTATTAAGAAAAATTGCAGGATATTCGTAGTAGAAGTTCTCTAGTCAATATCGAACATCATTGTACATTTTGTCCTTAGTCTTTCGAAAATGACAAATTCGGAGCTGCAGCTCACTTAAGTTGAGAAACATAATTATTGACGTACAAAAAAGCACTTTTTGTTGAGTGTTATGAGCACCCATAGCATGTACCCGTTGTTATAATGGTTAGCAAAGCCATGTATGGGTTGTTGTCATCGATTTCCTCAAAGAAACTGCGTCATTTCAACGGTTTCAAGACAGCTAAGTAGAGTTGTCAAAGGGTGAGATTTAAGAGGAGAGATCAAGTTTTAAGAGACAAATTTGGAAAAGCAAGATTACAAAGCATAATGTCGTATTCAGAATGTAATTTTATAAGAATTGGGTCAGTCTCGCTACATAATTATTCTGTTTTGAATAGGGTTTAGTTCACTCGACACATTCCATAGGAAGAGAAAATATCAATGGCATATTCATTTATAAAACTTAGTGCCTAACTTTGTACCTTGAAAAAATTGTGGGAGTTATCTTTAAAGAGAGTACACCCAGATTAATCTCTTATCGCATTTTTTGCAGGGTAGTTGATCGTGTCCTACGTAGGTTGTACGCATAATGGAATCGAACTAATCTACTTAAGGACACCACTCTTAACCTCAGAAAGGTTCAAGTTTCCGACTAAAGTCGAGAAAGGTCGCATAGATAATCGTTTGATTTAAAAAATATGCAGTAAAATCTATAAACGGGCGTCAAAATCATAAAATCATCAATATATGAGATCAGTGAATTTCCATTGGATGGTTGAAGGAGTTTCGAAATTTAGAAATTAAATATAGTTGGCGAAAAAAGTTAAAGATTCTTTGAAGCTTCTGAATTATAGAGGATATTGGATATATTATTAATAATTTGTCTTGTTTTTCGAAGTTTCCTAAAATCATGTTGCATAATGTAATTGGTATATGTTCCAAAATGAGTCGAATATATTATACTTTTGAAGTAATTTCATAATTATTCTAAATTGAGATAAAATTATGGAAAAGGGACAAATAATAGTTCAAATTTGAAGCTATTTACTTTACAACGTCTTGTAAAGGTAGAAGAGGTAAGGTAGAAAAACAAATAAATATTTGACTTACCTTATAATAAACATCTGGAACATATTGTTTATCTGTTGATTCGCGTACATAACCCAATTCGGGTGCATCTTTGGTGGGAATTAAGCAATTGTCTCGCACCAAAGCCATACATTGAGCTGATACAGCATATCCCTCTGTATGCACTTGCTTGCTGCTATCGCCTGGAACAAAATTAAACGCGATTAGACACTGTATTTCATAATAAATTAAGGAAACCTACCTGTTACACACACTGTAACAAATTTAGAACCGAAGTAACCACTAGAGCCATATTTGCACGGGTTCGGGTGACGATTTTGCAGTTCGCCCGCCGTGATGCACTCTTGCGCAGTGAGGAAATGCGTCTCAATGCCACGTAAATGCTTGACACTACCAACAGCTGGATCATGGGTAATGAGATCAGTGAAAATCCAGCCAACCTATTTATAGTATACAAAACAAGTTGTACTTCAATCACATTACTGTTAATAAAACAAAAATGCTTTCCGCACCTTCTTCAAACCTAAAGCCTGCGCCAACTCATCCACCTCAGTTGCTGCTTCGTCGTCCAATAATCTAATGGAGTCACGTGTCGATTCCTGTGGCGGCTCGTAAATGGCCGCTACAGTTGCACGTATACCAAGTGGTACATCAGCATGTACCTCATAGGTACCATAAAGGTAACCCATTCTCTGATGAGCTGTTGTACGCCAATAGTCGAGAAAACGCTCAACAATAGTTGAATTCTCAAACATGATATTATCGACATGACGATAAATTTGACGATTTAGCGTAACAGCCGATGGCTGACATTTGGAACAGATACCCTTGGGCCATGGTGGATGCTCACGACAGCCTGGCTTTATGCGACAATTAATATCATCGAAAGCGACATACTTGCCACGATCAATGCCCGACTTTTGTTTACGTATATATGAATGGAAAGACAAATGCTTGATTTTTTGCTCCTTCAAATAGTTATCGTCGTACGGTTCAAGTGGTGAGCAATGCACACAACGACCATTGGCGTTGTGGCGGCAACTAGCATGGAGCATGGAGAGAATAAATAAATAAATTTTTAGAAAATTTCCTTTTGTAAATTTGTGTTTGACTTCAACTTACAGTTTTGCATCACGCTGACGTTCAATTAAGCCATCCATTTTGGCTAACGTTTGATCCACTTCATCTTCCACGATGGCGGTAGATGGTTGAAATAGTTTAGTGCTGCTTGCTGCCGGTGAATAGAAGCTAGAGGTCTCAAAATCATCAATGGCTGTAGTGCTAGTACGCTGGTAGATGGATGCAAATGTAGATAAAGTAGATAAACAAATTAAAATGTTTACTTAATACTCAATGCATGTATAAATGTTAATAGATAGATACAGATGTTTAGGTTAAACCGTACCGACGGCTTTCGGGTATATGTACTCGAAGCACATCCAGATTTATATCCGGCCTGAAACTTACACGAATCGATCCACCAGCAATTTTCTTCAGATACAACATATCGCCATGTTTAAGGCAGGAACCAATTTTCTGCGAATGACTAGAATGCAACTGCAATGTAAAGATAATCTTCAATTAGTATGCAAAACAAAATAATTATACTAGAAAAACTTACCTCTGTAAGAAAATTACGCTCCTTGAAGAGTCCGAAGCCATCAACTTTGAGATTGTGATGTACCATTTCGAAGAGCTCCTTTAAGTTAGCTTTTGGTGAAATCTCGATACGTTTTATGCCTTCAGCGGACTGCACGCGTATCAACTGGGAGAAGGCACAAAAAATGTTTTTAATTAAAAATTGCGATATATCATTATATTTATTAATTTCAATCCTTTAGTTGCATATTTGTATGTACACAAATCGTTTCTTATTTTTATTTTTAATTTTTTGCATTTAAATTTTATTTTAATTTTTTCTTATTTTATTTGCATATATTGTTCTTAATTTTGTTTTTTAACTTTCGCAAAAGAAATCTACTTTTTTGATGATTTGTCTTTTAATCTATCTCTATCTATTTTTTTACTAAATACATTTAGAATGCATGCCAAATTTTCAAGTTCACTTTAGCAACTATGTAATTGTCTATTTACGAAAAAACAGAACAGCACGTGGGTACTAAATGATGAGCATTATAAAGGAAACGTCGTAGTTATGGAGGAACTTAGCATATTTTTTAATTCGACTTTAAACCTTACCGACTGTCTACAGAGCAGCATTAGCTTATGGCGCACAAAAGCATACACCACATTCCGTTTGCGATATAATAATGATTCCAGTTCGACCATCGACATATTTAACCGATTTCAAACTTTTTTTTTCGAATTTTTTAAAATTTTTACAAATTTTATTTTTGCATATTTTCAGGTCGGCGCGTAGAAGTACCTCAATGGCAATTTAAAATATCCAATTTGTTATTGTGATGGCACTTGTTGCCATTGCTAACGGCTGCTGCACACTGAATGCATTTTCCGCCGTGTGCTTCACATTTAGCTGATTGTGAGGGACTTATAGTCTTAAATAGCATTAGTTTTACTCTTTTCTTTGATTTTTTAATTACGCGTTAATTTTAAAATTCTTTACATTCTATATTTATTTATAATAAATATTTTTCAAAATAATTTCAAATAATTTTTCAAAACTCTTAATTATTTTATAAACCAGCTCGAAGCTCTTATTATAACTTATAAATTACATTACACAACAAATTGTAATTTTATTAAATTTGTTAATTTTGTAGGGTAAAATAAAAATATAATAACAGAAAAAAAAACTTGTGACTATGCTGTGGGCTATAAATTGCTTACAAGTTCAAAGACGCGCGTTTATTTTACCAAATATATCTGTTACTTATATACATACACACGTATATATGTAAGTGGGTGGAAGTGAAATGTGGGGCCGAAGTGGGCAACAGTGGGTGTAGGTGGGCGTAACAAGCACGAAGCGTTCTATAGTGCATCGAAATTGGTTTAACACAACAGTTTGCCAAATTGATTGCCACACTGATTTGTCACATATACGTATATATTATTAATTCATTTGCTTATTTCTTTCTTAATTGTCGAAGATGCTACTTGGTTGCCCGTCAGTCTGCCTGCCATTGCGTTACCCCTGCGACGATTTGTGTACATACATATTATTATTTGTGGTAACTTCGTTGACGTTGTTTGTGTTTCACAGCTGTAGAAATGATGTTGAGGATGGATTCGTGTTGTGCCGGCTTTTCTCTATTGACCTTTTAATTTTTGCCGGCATTAACCGGCTGCCGGCAGCAATTATAGCAGATGTACAATAATGGAAAAAACGTTCAAAAAACGCATATGAATTTACAACAATTTCAAATTGACAAATGTTTGATAATTTATTCACCTATCTATGCATTTTATTTATGCAAACAGCAACTGTAATTTCTTACCGGCTACAGCATATCTTTGGCTAAAGTATCCTTTCATTTACAACTGTTGGCCATGACAAAAGCAATGCAATACTATGCAAAACCAACACAGCAAGAAAACAAAACGGTTGCCAAACAAACAAGAAACCACAAACGTATAAAAACAAAACTTACAATTTTATCGCCAGCGCTTGATTTTGACATTTTCACACACAATGTTCTCTTGAATCACTGAATTTTACACTTGGTTATGCGTTCGTCTTATTCAAATATCGGACAAAAACTTTACGCAGGAAAATACACTAAGTCCATAAACACCGTAGGTAGGTAGACAAAGGAGAATCGTTATAGAAATAAAATATATCAAACACGCCACAAAAAAATCGCAAATTCACGACCACGGGTACGGACAACTGTCATTTTGTTTTCTTGCTGTCAAACAAATTTGCTTCATAGCGTCGGGTTGCCAACCCTAGAGAAAATAATATGGCTTATATCTTTGCTAATGATATCAAGAGACTGCACAAATATGTGGTTTGAACAATATTAGCAAAATTATGACATTAAGAAGTTTGTAAATTATGACACATTTTGGAACAGCAGTTATTCTTATTATTTGTTTGTTCTTAATAACTGCTATAATAAAGTCCCTTGTGCCTTAGTTTTATTTACATTTGTGCTAACAGAAACCTAAACACCACCCTGCAGTATACGATATTATTTTTGTTTACAAATAGTGGGTTTGTAACTTTGCTAAATGCTGCCAATTGATTAATGACAATTTCTCGCATTGCCAACTATGATTTTTCGAAAATTTAAAAACGCAGCCAAATATATTGAAGGTCGTCATCTTCATCGTTGTTTTGATTCGTATTTACACATTCAAACAAATAATTTGAATATTTCGCAAATCATATATTACAACATGTATAGAAATGTGTGATTTATTCAAGAAGATCTGTACTTTTGTGTGTCGTTTGTGTAGGTATAACCGGCATTTTTGGGCGCCAATAGCGTCGTAGTCGACAGTTTGCGTAAGGAATGAAGAAAACGAAACTGGCAAGTTGATTGATAATCAAGCATGTTGCAAGCGAAATGGAAGTTTCTCATGCAACAATACAAAATACGCAATGTTATGAAGTGTTTATAAATTCATTATTATTGTATTCCCAAATTAGTGCATATATTCATCATTAATATGAACAATGCAAGAGCTACCAACAAAAAAATGAAGGTGGTGTTCAGCGGGCAGAAAGTTGAGAAGGAGTTGGGTGGGGTCTTTTTTAATCCTCATTTAGGTGTTTTTGTACTTTTTTTTTACAACATTCATTAATATCCTAAGGGGGCAATAGAGTTATGTGTACTTACTTAATTCTACGTTGTCTATCCTCTATCCTTACATTATTATTGGATTATTGTTGGATTGGATTGGAAGGATTATTGTGCAGTGAGAACAATTCGAACAATTTCAAAAATGTTTTGCGAAAGAAATAAACCAACGCCAGTTAGATATTTACCGACAAATATACGTACATGGATATGTATGTATATACAAATATGAAGGTGTGTTATGTACTTTTATAATTACAGTCAAAATTTCCTTGAATACATTGTTTCGGTTTGTTCAGCTTGTGGCTTTCGGCTTATTCAGTGTTAAATTTTTTAATAAATACAATGGTCTATTATACATATATTCCAATCGGTATGTATCACATATATGCCACATTTCTGCACGCTATCAAATTGAATATATTGTATATAATTATTGTCAATAATAATTGTTCTATGACACATTTCGGCTGGTTGCACGAGAGGATGTGTGCGGAGCTGTTAGCAATATATTAGGCACTGAAGAGAGTAATAACGGTCAATGTTACGAAATTTCGTTATTAAATTTATTAATGTTATGAAGCATTTCAACAAATAGTATCTATGTATATAAGTATATAACTTTTCTTTTGATCCGCATTTTTTTTTTATACCTGGCGTGCAGTTAGTTACATATTAAGGGTTATCGCTAATAATTTTTTGTTGTCATTAATTGAATTTTTACGCTATTCACAATAATTTGTACGGAAATGACGTTACGCAACGATCTTATTTGATTATATCGGTAAATATATTGTACAATGAAGATAAGCTCCTTTAAGATTGGTGCATTGGTGATTTAATATCGCATAATTTTAATTTGCTATTTTCATTGTTGTATCAGCTACTTGAACACTTATGGAGACTACTTCATACAAGAACAATGAAAAAACTGCTTTCAACGTAGTTAGACCGAGGGAGAGGAGTTTGAAAGGGTGCTGGAGTAGTTAATGGCTTATCTAGCTGAGAAATCTTAAATATAAAGATATTTAACCAGTTGCCGTTTCCAGTAAGTAATTGTGCACTTCCATTCAGCCCAAATGCATCTTCAAAGCCTGGCATGACACGTTTAATCTTTAACCTCGTTTGGATAGTGAAGAGAAATTTACCACCGTAATGTTTTCTTAATATAAATAACAAAACCAAAGGGATATCACAAGAACCAACAGTCTTTGCTTAAGCAGCTCCTATCGTGGCGTACACTGTCAAACCAACAACAATTTGGTTATATGTAATTCGAACAAGCATAATGGTCAACTAAAGAGCTTTCGGTGAAAGCCGCTTATTGGCCATTACAACTTTTATGAGATGACCAGAAGGCAATGCAGAGGACTATGATAGCGTTGGAGGGAGGAAAGAGAGTAGAGCTGCGCATAAATTTTGTTTTCTGTGTTCATGTGTAAGCACTATTAACAATAAATTCGAGTGGGCGCGTACAGCATACAGTTGCCCACATTCTGACTGAACGACTTTTAACCGTACATTTGAGAACAATCTTTTGACTATTGATCTATAAATAAGTACATATGTATTCACATACATATATGTATATATAAGTCTCTATTATATTGATTTGTATTAATCCGAAGCTTGTTTGGATCAGCGAGCACTAATTGAATCTAAATATATGTATGCATGCGAAAAGGTGTGTATTCATAGCCGAATGCAATTTGTTATTAAATAAATAATAATAATATAAATAATAATAGAATAAATAACTTAAATAGAAAAAGATGTATGTATGTGTATATATGTAACCTTACCGAAAAGTTGAATTGACTTAGCAATATTCGCCTGTTTGAGCTACAGTAACATCTTTTTTCTCATCTTCTTTATTCGCGCTTCAATTATGTTTTCGTGGATTTCAGAATCACGTGGATTCACTTTTAGAGGGTAGCTGACCCAATCCATCATTCCAAACAACTTCTACATACGAGTCCATTATTTGTGATATTGCGACTGATATAAATCATATTTTCCATAATTTAATGAACGAACATAGGTTTATATTTACCAAATTTGTTGATTGGGTGTTACGCGCTTACAAGAATTACTGATCCTTCCGTAGTTTGCGTGTATTGTTCGGATACTCTTCAAACTAAACTTGGGAGAAAATTTCTCGGTTTGAGAGCAAGATTCTAGGAAAGATTTACGAACATTTTTGCATTGGTAACGACAGTGTAGGATAAAAAGATAAGCTAGGCTAAACAGTAAACAAAAAATTACTGATTACACTAATCAGGACACTTCCTAATGTGGAAACAGCCTTCCTACCTCTGAAAGTATTAAATGTGGTACTAGCCTGTGCGGTACTAGCAGAGGGAAAGTGAGGGTTTCTTTGCATTGGAAACACCTACTACAGTTCTCGCTCCTACTTAACGGTTTCCACTTCTTCAACTATAATAATAAAAGTGTTCGACAAGACTCATAACCTTAAAATCTGTCGAATAATTGGTACCCATATAAGATACATTGAATTTGTGTAAATATGCCTCTTGAATTGATAAAATTTTGATAAATAAGATGAAAGATGAAAAATTCCGCTTGAATAAAAGTCGGCATATATTTTGGTTACGAATACCCGACTATAATGGGAGCGGCAGCTATATCTCTGCCTGAATTAATTTAACCATTCTAACTTTAGCTATTTAATCAGATTATTCCATAAATTGTCAGAAGGCGCCGGCCAGGTTACTTCTTCTCTACTCGGAATCGCCAATTGTCATAGTGAAGCACCCATACCCATACAATAAATTGTCGAAGAAGCTCAACGTAAGCCTGCTTCAGTACATGTATGTATGTATATGAACTGCTCACACTTCAACACCCACAAGTTAATCGATTTTTATGCAAAGCAACTTGCCAACTCCAAACGCTTTCACAACCAATTTTATCTCATTTATTATGCAACCAAAAGGTATGCGATATTTTTTGCATAAAGCAAGCTTATGCCAGTAAGAAACAAACATGTGCAAGCATGTAGGTACGTACATTGGCCCACTAACACACACACACACACACATATATATATATATATATATGTTTAACTTGAACATATTTTCATCAACGCAATCTCGTGAAGAAAGTGCGCATATCAACTTTTCTATACAACACAGCCTAATGAAAATCAATGCGAATGCATTTTATCTACGAATTGAATTGCAAACACGCACACTGTGTGCACATTTATGTATTTGCGATAAACGAAGAGGATGGACGGAAGAGTAGCGCAAAACAGCGGCTAGGGCGACAATGACAACAGCTGACTGTTGTCAGGGAGTGACAGGTGCTAACAATGTAAATCACTGTCATTTACTACAACACAACCGTGTTGTTGTTGCTTGCCTATGCTAATGCTGACAAAAACAAAAAACAAAAAACAAGTAAAAGTGCGATGAGATACATTTTGATGATCCGCATAAACTTAATACTACAACAGCCATTGTTGTCGTTGTCGTTGACGTTGTTGTTGCGTTCCTGGTTTTAGCTGTTAGAGTGCCTTTTTGTTCTTATGTTTACCTCGCTTAAGTTTGTCGCAGCGGGTGTCAAAGCAGATCAAGTGGAGTTTTACAGCATTTACATACATATGTACATGTGTGTGTATGCATGTATTGGTGAGCATGTTCATTGTGCCTTGAGTAACTCGCAATAAAAGCAGGAGGCAGTAAAAAGCAAACAAATATTGGCCCGTCTTTAATTCATTCCCTTTTCCTTTTATTTATTTATGCCGACACGAATTCACAAGTGAAATTTATTTATACTCCACAGAGTTTTTCCAACTTATCGGCGATCGCTTTTTCCACCCAACTATACTCGAATACTTTAAAGAGCTGTTGTATTGGGATAAGCTGTGCCAGATAGTTCAGCTAGTTCAGAAAGCTTCCTACAACTTATCGTTCGTTAGAATCAGCCTCTTCGGACATTGTCGCAATTAATTTTCCTCTTGTTGGAAAGAGTCAATTTATGACAGATATCAAGGCTGACATGGTTTTCGATTTTGATTCGATCGAGCTGAATCCCAGTTGGACGAAATTTGCAAACATCTTTGCATCTTTGTTAGTTAGTTGAAGTCTGGTTAGTTGAAAGACAACACACCGCATAGCATACTGTTAAATGAATGTTCGTACAGCTTAAGAAATCTATAACAAATCTAGACATCGACGAGTATTTGCAGTTTTGTTATCGGAATGTTTCGAAATTTTCTTTGTATAGTTGAAGTTAGTTAGTTAAAGGTATTTTCGTTTGGCTGTCAATTAGGAAGAACACGGGACAAAGGCGAAACACGAAGCATCATGCAGACGCTCTGTGCTATTCATTATCTTTGCCTGAGAAACAGATCCTAGTTGGCGCCCATGTGAGATGTTTGCAGAAGAACCATACACCTGAGCTTACATTGCTTTGATTGCATTGATGTATACGAATGTCATCAACGATATTACACGTTATACAATACATATATATTATCGATTGATCTCATCTTCTTTATCTAGGAAATAGAGGGTCGAGTCGTCGTTCACCTAGTTCGCTTTTCTCGTCGAATTGTGAATGAAATTTTATCTGTTATTGTTTCGAGTTTAAAACCAGAGGGCATATCCTCCATTTTGGTTCATTCGCTCTCCTGCAGGCGTTCAATTGCCTTTTCTCAACATGTTCCTTCCCGTTCAGTTTTGCTTATGAATCCAGGAGACTGAATACAAAGATCAAAGCTATATTTACTTTACATTTTCCAGTTTATATATTTCATTCACTACGATTGTGAATACCCTATAAGCTCTAGCTCCTCTTTTATGTAAGCAACAACATGCCAATATTATCGTTACCCATTGCCTTTCGTACCTATCTATGTATGTTTTATTGCATATTTTGTTGTGATAAAATTTTTCGCGCCACTTTGCGTCAAACAAAGCCGTGCGGATTTACCTACCACTCTAACGGCAACAGAAATGCTTACAGCCACATACATACATACAAACAATATATTTGGGGGGGTGGCTCATACACTTTTATCGCCCGGTATGCAGTTATATCCACAGTTGGCTGCTGCTTTTGTTATACTCTCGCAACATGTTGCAACAGAGTACACTAGTTTTGTTCACCTAACGGTTGTTTGTAACACCTAAAACGAATCGATATAGATATAGAGTTATATATATATAATATAAATGTTCAGGATGACGAGGCGAATTGAATTCCGGGTGACTGTCTGTCCGTCCGTCTGCCCGAGCAAAGGATAACTTAAGTAAAAATTGAGATATCTTGATAAAATTGGTGCACATGTTCTTTGGTGCTCTGAGGAGGCTGGTATTGCAGATGAACGGAATCGCCAAGCGCCATGCCCACAAAATGGAGTTAAACGAAAATCTATAAAATGCTATAAGTAAGCAAAAGATTATAATCAAAACGTGTAATTTGGTACAGAGAATTAAATTGGGCAGGAGCATCTGTGGTTAAAATATTTTTTTTTTAAGTAGGCATGGCCCCTCCTCCCAGTAGCTTAACCAAACTTGCTCAGAACAAGGTTTTCTAGCAAGTCATCATATCCTGGGAAAATTATTGCAATCAGATGATAACCACGCCCACCTCTCATACAAATATTATATTTTGGCTGATAATATTGTGACCTTGTGTCAAAAACGGGTAAAATCGGATCAGTACTTCCCCTAGCACCCATATACTTAATATAAGGATTTTCAAACTTCCGGTTGACTTTATACCATATATATATGTCAATCTGTTAGGCATCTTAATACTGTCTGGGTTAGCATATTTTCCTAATAATAACAACGTCGTAATGGCAAAAATGAACAAAATCGTATCAATACTACCCCTAGCCCCCACACATCTAATATAAGAATATGAAACTTACGGTTGGCTTTATGCGGTATATTTCGGTCAATATGTAAGATATCTTAGCAAAATTAAGTGAACGTGTAATATCGGATATACCATAGTTTACTGCTGAAAATGTGTGAAAGCAGTCAACGAATTACACCAGCTCCCATATACTACATATAATGATTTTCGTTATTCTAGCAGACTTTATGCCGAATATGTCGGTCACTGTGTGAGTTACCTTCACAAAATTGGGCGGAAACATATTCGCGGGTATACTTGCGTAATGCCAAAAGTTAATGCAATTAGCCTAAATCTTTCCTTAGCCCCAATATAACTGATATAATGATTTCCGATTTTTCAGCTGACTTTAAACCGTTTATGTTGGTCAATATGTGTGCTTGATATGCTTTCTTAAATATAATGTGGTTTAGGATGAATATGAATAAAATCGGTCTGGACTTGGGGTAAACTCCACATCGCTAATATAATGATTTCCGACTCTCTGTTGACCTTTTCCTAATATACCCGATATATTAAGTTTAGCTCTTTTTCGTTTTCCTTTTCGTTGAGTTTATAGCACTTGTATCATTTGAGTTAATCGGGTTGATTTTAACACGAATATTTCGGGCATAAAGCAAAATGTAATTATGAAACTAAGTGAGTCCATGATCTATAACATAAGTTAATAAAGATACTAAGTCTGATTATAATCCAATCACAATTTTTTGAAATAATGAAATTTAAATTCTTACACAACATTTCTTAACATTTCTTGTCAACACCTAAAAATATGCCCCCGTCTTTGATCCTGGCACATTGCGTGTATGTGTGTATAAAATGTTCGGTTACAGCCGAACGTAGAACTTCCTTACTTGTTTTTACTGCCGTTTTTGACAGCCACGAGGTGTGACAGTGTGCGAGTCCGCATAGCAGATGATTTCGAAAAATATTTTTCGCAGATCCTTATTCGAAAAACGTTATCAGCAAACAGTGGCAGCAGCGTTGGTTGATGCCAAAAGTCAAGACCACTTGCAGTGTACAATTGTTGATGCTCGTGCGCGGTTCATCAAAGCTCCCTTTGCAGCTTCTAACTGTGTGGTGCATGTGCATCAGTAAAGTAAATTCGATTTTCAACTGACAACTGTTCGCTAGTGTGTTGTTAGTAGCTAACTGCGGTTGATGCGGATTGCATACTGTCCCAAAAGGCTCGGTAGCTCGCTTAGCACTGCTTTGGTGTTTATTTGAACGCGCGATTCCGCCGTGAGTGGTAGTACTAAAGTAGTGGCGCAATCAAAGAAAAGCCAAACTTTCTTAAGTGTTTTTATTGGTCTGCACTCGCTCTGCAATCCGCTTGTATGGCTATCAAACAAAGTTAAAAATATTTTAATTAAATACCATCACTTTAATTCGTTCCTGAAGTGTGAAGACGAATGTGGAAGAAAGTAATTGGCAAAGCATCCATCTGATTAATTGGGGTTAGTGCAAACGAAAGTGGAAGCGTGTTTTAAAGCGCTTTGGTTTGATATTTAAAGTATACCTTAAGGCGTGATGAATTTTAAGTGCAGGTCAAATATTTGAAAAAATTTCCTGAGAAAAATCAAAGTAAAATAGAATTAAATTAACTTGAATTAGATTGATGAATGATAAATCACATTAAATTATTATTGTAATTAAATAAAAATAGATAAAAAAACTTAAATTAGTTAGTTAATAAGAAAATATTAAGTAATAATAAGAAATGTAATAAAATATATAATATATAATATATAAAAAATAAAAAATAAATATAGTAAATATTAAAAAATTAAAAAATTTATTCATACAAAAGTAAAAGTAAATAAATTTTTTATATATATAATATATAAAATATAATATTTTTGTATAATATAATAAAATATATAATATATAATATATAAAAAATAAATATAATAAATATTAAAAGATTAAAAAATTAATTCATACAAAAGTAAAAGTAAATAAAGTAAAATAAGTTAAAGTAAAACAATTTTAAATAAAACAAGGTAAAAATTAAAATAAAATAAATAAAAATAATAAAACATAAGCATAAAAATGAGAATTAAAAAAAAAATAAATTAAAATAAACAATGTTAAGAAAAATAAAAATAAAAGAAAAAATAAACAAATATGTAAACTAAAATAATAAAAATGATATAGCACGAAAAACGAAGAATTAAATCAAATAAAATAGAAATAAGATGTACAATACAATGTACAGTTTCAAAATTAAGTAAAAATACTAAAAACTAATTGACAATAGAAATACAATTACATTCACCTGCTTTGAAGAGTAATAATAGTAGGCGTTATTAAGCCAAATGAAAAGGTATCCTGTAAGTTAAATTAAAAAACTAAAACAAAATACTTTTTAGTGAAATAATTATTAATAATAACACAGACACACACATAAAAACACAGAATTTAAAATAAATTTTGTTTAATTTTATTTTTTTAATAACAATACTCAATTCTTCTCTTGTGTGTATCACTTTCAAAAATTCACTTACTTTTCATTAAATTAAATTCTTGTCACGTGCATGAAGCACGAACAACAATTACTGTAGTCTAATTGCCCGCGACTAAAAGCATACGCACACATACTTGAAAAGAAATCAAAAGTGCTGAATTTCACTTTTTCTTAGAAACAAAAACAAATAACCGGCTCAGTTTTTGTCTTACTAAGCTAGCTAAGCTAGGTAGAATAAAAGCAAGCAATATAAACAAAAACAAAAAATAAAGTGAAATGGAATAAAATAAATAGTCAAGGGAAAGCAAAGAATTAAAGTGCGAACAAAATAAATGAGTATAATAAGAAACGCATTGCAGTACATAAAAGATAGCTAGACAGTACAAAAGAAAGAAAAGAAGAAATTAAAGGAAATGAGCATAATAAAATACACTAAGGTACACATATAATCTAATATAGCTGGCGGCTGCACTACCCAAAGGACTTTGAATACCCACTGTGTGTGTACAATACGCTATAACAAGCGTGGCAGATCCAGATCCTTAAATATTAGCGAGTTTGAGGCCAATAAGCAACACTATTAGAGCGGCGAGCATTGCTGGTGCAGCTAAGAGGAAGTGCTCATACATTAGGGATGAAAATGTGACCAATGCCTGTTGTCTTTTCTGCATGTGAGTAAAAGCATAAAGCTAATATTTTTCGTGCGCCAAGCAAATGAAGATAAATAATATAAGAAAATGTGAAAGTTATTGTTACGTTAAATATTTTTGCTCAGCGTCCAAGTCTGAGAAGATATGCGTTCACATGTAAAGTGAAATATTACGTATACGACATGTTGAGCCTTGAACTGCATGTGAAAGATAAGATATATCATGTGCAACATTTGATGTTTGTTCGTTAAATTGTTATCCTTTGCAATACTAAAATAAAATAAATGCTGCGTAAGTGCGAGATTCATATATTTTGGTAGAAATTTTTTTTGGTAGTATTTGCAAGAAAAATGTCTTGAACCGAATTAGACATATCAACACATCTTTTTGAAATATTTCTGGTTTTCGTGAAGCCTTATTTGATTAATGAGGGTTGAACCTTCTTCTTGTTCATTTTTACTATATAAGAAAGAAAATAATAATGACTTTGTGAGGGTTAAATATGAAAGAAAATTTTTGAAATTAAGAACTCTAAGAATTTACAAATATTGATGACCATAATCACCCGAATTCATTTAGAACTATTGAAAGTTAAATCAATTTGAATGAAATAAAAGGCACAGCTTGGTTCTTTGTGCCTTACTTTCAACCAAATATTGATAATTTGGAGTATCAAAAGCAATGTTTTACTCTCGCATTTAATTTTATATCAATTGGAATTTAATTCCATGGATGGCTCTGATCAAATCCTCGAAAATAATTATGCAATATGTTTAAGCCGCCCGCAATGACACCTGGGCATACTGACCGAACGTTTTACATGCAATATTTATACATCAGTCTCATGACTGGGCTCATATTTCAAATCCTCGGAACAAAGTAGGTCTATATTATTGCCATTTCTAAGAGAAAAACTTCTATTCCTTATTCCTTATATAATTCAAATTTGCTTTGATGTTGGCTATTACGGATGATTTTATGGTTTGTCTAAACTAACGTTCTTAAAGCGCATAAATATAAGGAAGTGCGTACACATGTAACTAATAGTAGCATATTTTAATGAAAAATCTTATGAAGTTTATGCTAAAATGAGAAAAGATGAAACCATCTTACTTACAAAATATTTAATCCGCTGGTATTGATGTCGGTTGTTGGAATTTATCAAGGAATAAACGGTTTTTGTTTTCCCTCTTGGTTTAACACCTTAGAAAGAAAACACTGTATTACTCATACTCCTTAGATAAAATTAGAAAATATAATCATATAGTTTATTAAAGAATAGTTTAATACTAATGTCTTATAGAAACTCTATAATGGTTAAAATTTATAAATAAATTTATGGAAATTTTTGTGATTGAACTTTCATGAAATATATTACAGTACAATTAACTCTGTGAAGTGATGTTGGATCATTTTGACCAGATTACTACATCTATTACTACCTATTTCGATTGTTATAAAAAGTTTGATTTCATTAGTACCTTAGTTATTTTATCATAAAATGAATATATTTATACTTAAAAATATTGTGAAAGTTTCTTGAAGACTTTTGGAATTCTACATATAATTTATTCAGTTCAGGAATTAGTTGATTAGTCTACTAATTAACCGCTAGTTTACCACAATGTTGACACATATCAAATTATAAACTGCATTAACGCCTATATTAGATTTGCAGTAGTAATAACTCTGGCGTGTGGCACACTTATCAAAAAGGCACGTATATGTCTGAAATTGTATGCATTGCCAAAGTAAATAAACCAACTGTTTGGTTGAAACGCTTATCGGCTGAACAAATAAAATTATAAGAATATATAAAACGCATATGAAATCAGAAAGTAATGTTTATGCATAAGCGTCGTATTGGAAAATCAATTCACACATTTAACAGCTATTAGCTAAGATATCCTTATATCTAATCGTTCATTATCTAATGAAATTATCATAAGTAAACAGCATGCATGCACGAGTGTACGCCATATAAACATGTGTATATGTGTGTATATATACATATATATTAAACCAAAAACCAAACCAAAATCAAAGAAAATAAAGCAGTGAAATCGTACTTTCATAAAGTCAATAACAAATCTCGACCTCATCCTAATAGTCCAAAAAATGAATATTGTCTCTCGCCATGTAAACAAATGCAAATACACACACGCATACATATTTACTTGTGTTAACAGCCCCCACGCCATTCACAATTGCGCTGATACATACATATGCACGTGTGAGTGATGCCAATTAAAAAGGCTATCTATAGCCGGACGGTTTCGCCTGCATTTGAGTTTGGGTAACAGTTAACAGCAAGTGTACGAAAATTGATACATTTTATAGATTGTGGATTAGCAGGCCATTATGCCGTATCACGTTTCGGTAATATGCGAATGTAAAGAAAGAAACGCTGCTAAAGCATAAGCAGAAAGAGTAGGCGCATAGAAAGTGGATGCGAAAGGAGTATGGCTTTATTATGTACATTTGTATCAACATGTATATGTTGTCCCTTATCTAACGCAGTTTCCAACTGGTTTTCAATTATATTTACTTATTATTTAGAATACTTCAATAATACTTATGTGCATAAATTCAATACGAAAAGAGTTAGTTTAGAATGATATCGACAGGAGAAAGTAAAGTTGAAGCAGACTGACTATTCATTACAATTATTACTTCAGCGGGAATCTATGAATTCTATTCATTATTACGATTATATTATAAGTTGTGATAATGGGGAAACAAGTAATGAAAATGTAATCAAATCTACAATAATCAAATTACGAGTATATTGGTCTATAACAATATTCGTGCGATTTCCCAAGAGATGGCGTAACTTGATTATTATTCCATTGTTTCAATATTTCGAACATGCGTTGGTAAGCTACTATTCTTGTGTGTATTTTTCAGCACATGTCAATCATTTGAAGCGTAAATAACAATCTTTTTTTTTTCACTCAAATATGTCAAACCTTGTGCCTGAAAAAGTGTTTTTGCGGGGAGTTCCGCTTCATTACTTTAATATAAAGAAAACCTACAAAAAAACTCGAAAGTCAAGGTATTTCATCAATTTGGTGGAAGTTTATAGTGAGCAGGCTCTAGTTGAGCGAGCTTGCCAAAGTGGTTTACACGATTCAAAAGTGGTGATTTTGGCTTGAAAGACGAAGAACGTCCTGGGCGGCTTGTTTGAATGAAGTTTGAAGATGAGAAACTGGAAGCATTACTCCCTCAAGATTGTTGCCAAACACAAGAAGACACTAGAAGAGCTCGCAGAATATTTGGGAGTCACTCAAGCAGACATTTCAAAAGGTTTAAAAGCACCCGGATATATTTAAAAGCAAGGAAATTGGGTGCCATAAGAATTGAAGTCAAGAAACGTTGAAAGACTCCTTTGCATGTATGAACTGCTGCTTGAACGCTACAAAAAGAAGCCATTTTTTCATTGGAATGCGACTGGTGATGAAAAACGGTGAAATAACACTAAACGCAAAAAAAAAATCATATGTGAAACCTGGCCAAACTTGCTAACCAACTATATCAACGGCAAAGCCGAATATCCATGACGCCAAGGTAATGCTCTGTATTTGGTGTATTTGGTGGGATCATAAGGGTGTGCTGCATTATGAGCTTCTAAAACCGGATGAAACCATTAATGGGGAATGCTATCAACTATACACTCATCTAATTGAAGCGAGCGATTGCCGAAAACCGCCCGGAATTTGCGATTAACCACGATGTAATAATCTTCCATCACGACAACGCTCGCTTAAAACCCCATTATGCAAGACCGGTTAAAAACTATTTGGAAAACAACGGCTGGGAAGTTTTGCCTCACCCGCCTTGTGGCCGTATAGCCAAGACCTTGCGCCTGCTGATCGCCGTTTGATCCGAGCGATACAGAATACCCTCACTGGAATACGGTTCACATTAGAACAGTGTGTTAAAAATTGGCTTGATTCTTTCTTGGCCGCCAAGCCGGCCCAGTTCTTTTGGGATGGAATCCACAAATTGCCAGAAAGGTGGGAAAATGTCATAGCTTCAGATGGGAATGTTTTGAATAATACTAATGTAAATGTTTCACTTAAATAAAGGTTCAAATTAAAAAAAACGCACGAATTCCCCATAAACCCCAGTGCACTGTACTGATGGTTGCTTACTTTGTTAAATTAATTAAAGTATTCGCGTTACTGTATTTCATTGATGCGATTGTAACAAAAGTAATGCTTTATAATTTTTGTATTAAAATTACTATAATCGTAATCAGAAGCAATCAGAATGTAATCTTAATCCCACATGTGCTTCTAACTAATCGTTCTCCAACGAAGATCATAGAAACCTTTAACCTAACGTAGCTATGGTTGCACAGTAAATTAGTAAATTGCTTCTCCGTAAAGTTTGGAGTCGTAAATGAGATATTAATGAACCTATCAATTAGATAAAGTTCTTAGAGTATTGGCTAGACAAGCACTTCAAAATTGTCTTTCAAATTTACTACTCCCATCCTTATACCACTCTTACAATTCACTTCTAGGAGCTAGTGCGTGGAAAGTGTACTCGAACTTTTTCCCGTTTAGGACAGAAAAAAATAACTAGTTATTGAAAACTGTGAGATCTTAAGGTTTAATAAAACATTTTGACTTATTTGTATATCCACATAACGCTTGTTTGAAATAACACCCATCAAGAGAGGTACTTACTATATATATAGATGAATTGATTTAGAGGTGCCTCTCTATCTTGAGAACTAACTTAACTTGAGAAAATTTTTTGATAAATCTTTACAAAACAAAAAAACATGAAAAATAACTCATCAAATTCGCATTAACATAATAGGCAAAAATATAAAATTTGCATAGTGTGCATTATTTTCTGTTTTAAATAAAATAAACATTTTTCCACACAAATTACATGTGAGAAGTACATACATTTGTTGAGCTTGTGCAAGATTGACGTACGCTAAAGTAAACTAAAGAGATCTCCACAAGTACAAACTTATATACGGAGTATATTAATATATTCCAAAAAAAAGGTCAGATTGTCAGTAAAAATTCAATTTTACTTGGTGGAGCGTTAAGAAGCTGACGCATCATCGAGACTTAACGCAAATTTACTCATGCACATATGTATGTGTGTAGGCGGATATTACCATAACAATGAATTTCACAGACACTTTGGCAGTATGCGCAGGAGGGGGATGGCGGTTTGCTTATTGCTATCATAGAAAGGCTTTGCACGAACATTTGTTAATCTGTACACAAATTTACCGCTTCTCACTGGATATATAAACTATATATATATATTTGTAAGTAGAACCGGTAAGTTGATGTATTGATGATGAACTACGGTTAAAAGGCGTTTTATTACAGCAAAGTAATTGTATGTGGGTAGGCGTAACAAAATGGCTACAGGTGATTGTTGCTTTTGGCTTACGCTTTCTGTCACAGCTGATTGAGTCAAAATTACATTTGGTTTGTTTACTTTTTTATACCTGAAGGTAAGCAGTTCTGTTGGTAGCTATTTTTTGTTTAATTTTATGCGTTGTAAACTCATAGCGTTGTTATTATTATAAAAATTGTATACTTTTACTTTTTACATTTTAATCTTTAATTAATATATATATACTTTTTATTTTACTGCCAAGTAGTATTCAGTCAAGAATAATTTTATCTTTCTATTCAATATTTTTATTTTTTTTTTGCGTTTCACGGGGCTTATCATCGCAGTATTTCCTCTTTATTTGAGAAATTGTGTAATGTATGTATTGTGTAATTATGTTTTTTATTTAAAAATTTTACATTTGGTCACTCTATATCTCATTTACGCACTTATGGCTTAATCTATTATATATTGTGATTATTTGTAGGCAAGCTTTAATAAAAGTTTTTCCATGCCACTAAATAGCTTGAAGCTTTTATTCATGTATTGTGACTGTATTCAAAATTATTGTGATTTTATAAATTTTGCACTTTTCTCTTATAATAAATTTTAAATTATTTAATCATAAGCACCATATTTATGTTTATCATAAATTTTCTCATTACTGCGTTTCTTTCATTTAATTACACATTTTAATTTTTTTGTAGTTTTATTAGTTTATATTCCAAGAATTCTCGCAAATCATTTCATTTCGTTGAAAAACCAACCACATGAATGTATGTAACCATTGTGACTGATTACGTATATGATTACTTTTGTTAAACAGTTTTGTGTTTTAAATACAATATCTATACATATATCGTTGTTGACGGGTATCTCTACAATTGTGACCTTGAATAAACAAGCCATTAAATACAGCTGCATAATCAGTGTTATAACATGTGTGCCATATAATAATGTCACTCATACGCCATGGAGTGCTGACTAATAGAAAAACGTATATTTTGAGCGTTGAGCGCAAGAGCGTTGTAGTTAATCTATAACAATTAGTCCCAATCGACCAAAAACTCAATGGAAAGTTGTCCTTAAAAATTTGTCTTTGTAGAGTAAAATGTGGTTGAAAAATTTAGTTAAATTTTTAAACTGAATACCAAAACAATGCAGCATACACGGTAATTAAGTGAGTCTTCCTTAATTTTTTCGCTATAGGGTCATTCTATTACTTTTTTCACATTTATTTTCATTGTTCTTTTCATACAAGTTTGTAAATTTATAATTGAAGTTAACTGCTCTGCTAGGTAAGCGCCGATATTGGCGATATTTTTAAGTTATCCAAAAAAGTGCTAACAAAAGGCATCCAAAAAGTTGATGGATTTAAAATAGACTTTTCCTGTCATTCAGCGGATTGTATATGTGCTGAGATTCGACGCCCATTAGAATATGTTGAAATTGTTGAAAGCATTTGCTATTACTTTTTCAAACTTCAAGCTTTATGTATTGTTAAATTTAAATCTCGGAGAATCTTTCATTAAATTCTCACTTGAATTATCTCAATATAAGCTTAGCTTACCGCACATACCCTTTTGACTATAGAAGCAATAGCAGTATCACACTTTCTGAGTAGAAAACCACGCACCTGTTACTTGCTGCATAATCTCCTCTTGTTGCAACGCCAATCACTTCCGTGAATGAAATAAAAACACTGCTTTCTGCACAGATTATATGTGTATTTGTACAAACATATTCATTGCGGCTCCCAGAAATGATTCACGCCAAAATTATAAAACTTTCCGCAATCTGTGCCAGAACAGCGAAAGCCCCGCAAAAACAGCGACTCAAAATATTCACTAAATTATTTACTGAATTTATAATTCTAAAACTTTTAGAGCAATCTCCTTTAAACCAACACACAGCGTTTATCGTTGTTATTGTTCAGTAAATGCGATTTCCTTCGCAGAGCGTACTTTTATATTAGCATTTTTCTTAGCATTTATTTAGCCACCGGATGATGGAGTATTTGTGAGAACAACACAGATGAGTATGAAGGAATTTAGGTAAATTAAGTGGATCATAAAAAGGTAAGCTTCCTTATTAAATTTAATGATGGAGACACACACACATACACACATATCTCTTTATACTAACTTACCATAGAAAGGTAATCGCTCAGGCAGCGTGTAAAAGTAATTGTGCCCAAAATGCTATGCTATGTCGGCATGTTTCTAAGTATGTATATAGATAGAAAACCAGTGACGAAAGTCTAGAAGTGAAGCAACAAATTGGAATCAGTGGCATAATTTGCACAACTACCCGCAAGTTCACTCAATCTTGTCAATGTACGTGATGATTTTATCCTTTGTTCGCTCATTGCGCAAAACAACATCTATTCTGCCAAATAATTGGTATAACATCATATTTTTTAATTCTGTTATTAATGTTGGCGTGAAGTGACAACACAATTTGCAAGTCTTAAGTCTTAATTTGCATAAACTAATTCTAAGGCGGATGTTGACATTGTAGAATTACCAAATAGTTTTAGGAAGTACTTTTGCTCACTCAGAGATGATAAATAAATATTATGTAGCACCTCTCAGAAGAGCCAAGTCATAACTTTGCTCACTTGCTGAATTGTTTTATTTTATTTCTATCAGTTTCTTTTCCATTGTTTTAACATTTAATAATTCTCAGAACGGATGCAACCTTTCACCAGCAGCGCTTTGAACTGGCAAAAAAAAGCTGTTCTATATTCTGAAAAAAAAAATTTTTTTTTTCTAGTCGGCATTTTCTGTCAGTGTACAAAAAAGAACACTTTTTGCAAAACCCAAAACATTCTTTGGAAAATATCTTGATATTTTCTCACCTATTGTCTCTTCGGATATCCCTATATTCGTATATATTCATCTATATTTATCTATCATCTTGGCATCTCTCCCTTTCTTACTTAAATCTTAAATGTAACCAACCTATAGCATAGAGAGCGATCGACAAGAAGTATACTACAATAATTAGATTTCGGGACCTCATACAGTAAAATTCAAATACTTGTTATTTACTTGATAATAACAGTTAATATTTGACTTTTTTTTTTTGTTTTGAATAATAAGTAACTTGTTTGCTAATAGACCAATAGTTCACCGGAATATTTCTAATGCTTCTCTTTGCGACCTTTTCTTATATATATGAAGAGTTCTACATAAAAAATATGTATTTTTTATATGAGCTTCCTCGTAATAGATGCATTCAAAGCTTACAAGGCTTTTTGAAAACTTGTTTCGTTACGGGCTCTCCTTTCCAAATGAGAAATTACCAATATGGCAACTGCTTTGAATCGTAAAATTAAATTTACTTTAGTCAACTGATATCTGTGTCGTCGGCGAAAAACTTTTACTTGCCTTCAACATAATTTCACCTTAGCTATGACAAGAGCGCTATCTAACATTATCATAATTTGTGGTAGAGTATGGTAGAACAAAAATATGGTCTAAATATAAATATGTTAATATATATGTAGTTATTTGAATTTTTCAGCTTCTAATAATGAACCGCTACTTGTATAGGAATGACGATGGCACACACTTTGGGCCGTTTGGCTATCAGACGTGTGACCGCATATCCTGCGCTGCATTTGCAAGTGCCGTTGACAGCTTTTCACATTAAATTTTCTATGAAAGCTTTCACTCGCTGCTTATAAATTTTCCCAACTGTGCCATTAGCTTATAATAGTTTTGGCTGAGTGTGCATGGAGGTTTTCATATTTTATGTAAGAGTATGCATATATACCGCAGCTGATGCTTGGGTGCGTCAATGAATTGTTAAAAAATATTAACAGTAAGGCTCCTCTTAATAGCGCTAATAAAATTTCGCAATTCTTAATTAAAATTTACTGAAAATTAAGGATTTTTTAACCAATAAAGTGTCAACTAATTGAAAAATCCATTCAATTAAAATCTTGATTTTAAGGGTACCTGCTCTTTGTCTGGTTTTTGTCTATTTTTTAAAGAATTCGTAATGTTTTTATTTAAAACAAAAAAAAAAAATTATTCATGTATTTAGATGCTCTTTAAATATAACTTTTTTGCGCAATTAATTAGTAAAATTAGTATCTTTAAATATTTCAAATTTTTAGTAATATGTCTAAAATTATTATTATATATATTTATATATAGATATTTATAAATATAAATAATTAATAATAATTATTATAATATGTATATATTTATTATATATTATATATTATTTAAAGATATTAAATTATTAATTATTTATATATGTATATATATATATTTATTTATTATATTATTTATATATTATTATTATTATATGTGTGTTTATATATCATATATATACATATATGATGATAGATCAAGTTGAAGTTTCTAAACTTTTTTATAGAGAGTAAACAGCATTTAAATTTAAGCAACTTTTTGCTCACTTCCTACTTCAATATAATTGGAATACAGATTGAGGTTATGTTGCTGAAATTTTTTATTTCGAACAACTGATATTTGCTTTTTTTGGGGTATGTAAAATGCTACATAAAAGTGAGCACTTTATAAAAGATTACTTTACACATTTTACAATAGTTTCACAGATAAAAATTCATTCCAACAATACAATTTGCTTTCGCCTGAAATGTCACACAAAACTCGAGTGTAAAGTCAAAAGTCAACGTTATGGAAATAAATGAGCGAACCTGTAAGTGAGAACGTGATTTATCAGTACATGGCTTGTTTGCAGTTCACGTCTTTTACTTCTTTTTTTACATACTTTGTATTCCATCTCCCTTTGTCATGAAAATTAAAAAAACCAAAATTATATGACTGAGTGGGCAGAGCACTCTCTCCGCAGTACCTATAAGCCATAACAAGCGGCAATTTTGCGTACAAATAAACAGCAATTTATGGTATAACAGCTGTAAATTTTACGCAAATTGGAAAGACCCAATGAGAATTGGTGAGAAAGACGTGACTTCGGTTGCGAAACAGGGTACTCCAAGAGAGCAAAATACAAATTTTACGCAAGATAACTTGTATTCTTGAATCTTTTCCTTATTATATATTATTTTTTATTGCTCATTATTAGCACTCTTGTAAACCAGCTGAAAGCTTTATAAAATTTTGGATCCTTTCGATCGTATATGGAGTTTGGATATTCGAACTCCACTTCGCCGCCTTTTTAAATTACTCTAATATTTTTTTGTTGCTCCGCTAAACCACACTAAAATGACATGACCAACTAAAAAGTTGCGTTAAAGAAAAAATTGGCACATGTATAGCCGATGATTGCTTCGATCGCCTAAGTTCTTGTTATTCGATTACTCTGTTAATAGGTTTACCGCCTTTTGTAACACATAAGAATTAATTTTTGGTGCGACCAATTGTACAGCACATCAGCAAACGACCTTGAAGTTAATACGTCGGAATTTTAAGGTCGCATATATAATATTTCAGACAATCGAAAATACCTTCTATGGGCCATACTTAAGTGGAGTTTGGATAGTTACAAATATTTGCCACAAATTATAATCATGAAATAACCATGAACTAAAACCTAAAATGAATCTACCTAATTTTAAATTAAATTTGGTATAGCGAGTGATTGTGAAATGACTGATGCAGGAAATTATAAAAAAAATAACTAAAATCGTTTACAATCAATCAAAAACAGAATGATATACTACCAAAAGTATGTTACCAAAGTAGCACACACGAACAGTTGCTGCTGCCGCAAACACTAGCAGAAACCGAACAAACCACGTTTCCTACCATCAATTCCCACACTCCTTCATGCTGACAATTATTAGGGGCTGTGCTTTTGTTTGTAGTTACACACAAACATATTTATCTATATAAATAAGCCATGGCTATTTAAAGTAAGCCAAACCTCCTTTTTATCACACTCGTTTATTTTTTTCTTCGCGTCAGTCTAAATCAGACAACAGGGATTATTCGTTATGTCACTCAAACTGTCACTAGCTCTGGCACAATGAAATTGTTTTCTGAACTGTTTACCCACAAAAATTGGCCACAAGCATTAACAGCTAATCATTTGTCATATGAGAATGTGCGGCACGAGTGGCTGAATGAAAAGATCTATTACTATTCTAGTTACGAAAGCTCCAAGCAACCTCAGCGTGAAATTATTTTTCACAAGTACTTAGCTTTAATGAAGCCAAACAAGCATTTTCCGCTTGCTAGCGAGCTATGTACTTTTGTTATATACTTCAGAAGCACATAGCTTCTTATAATATAAACATATATATATATGTATATATATGAATACATATATCGAGCAATACATAATGAATATATTTTTTATGGACTATTCTTTCAGACTTTAACATTTCTTATAGTTCAGGATAGCTTTCATATCTACATATATAGAATAAATATGTAATATGTAATATGTACTACTTGTTGCTACCATTTTGGTATTGTCAGTTTAGGAATAACATCCGATGCACATACAGTTAGTATGTCTGACATTTTCTCTACAGCTTGTTGTTATGTTCTCACGTGTCGAATCACATATATTACAATACTGAACCAAAGTACGGCTTTATTATTATATCGAAATGTGTAGTCGTTCACAGGTAATATTTTGCAAAAAATACGGAGAGGAGATTTGCAATAAAAATGCAAAACTCAGGTTACATTTAAGCATCGCCTTCAAAATACTTTGAGGAAAAACACAGAACCTCGGAAATTGGAAATTATAGTAACAGAGAAAATATATAGAGAAATTTTCGCATTTAAAATAATAATTTAAGGTTGGTCCACAGACAAGTTTATTTTTAAGCAGATGTTATTATAACAGCGATAACTTTTAACCGTTGGGAGTGTTATAATAAATATAATCACTTGAAAAATGTTACGATTTTACGCTGTTACGCTTTCAGGTAGGAGCCATGAAGAACCAATATGAAATGAACAATCTCTTACCAATTCAGACACTTAGTCGAATATCGAGCAGCCATTCGTTAGGTCCTCGAATCCTGAGTTAAAACAATGCACTGCTGGGAACCCAACCGTGAAGAAAATTTGTAGATAATGGAAATAATTAGTATTTCGAATAAACCAATAATATAAAATGGTAGAACGAACGATTTGCGAACCCATGTTTCTACTGAAGAAGTTATTCAACTGATAAAAACATCCCTTGTATGTATTGAGAAAATAAAGAGCTCATTGAATATTCATCCAAACTGGTCATACTGGCATTGGATCGGACTGATAAGTAAAGGTGATACCATGTGTAAAGTGCCATAAGTAGATTTCATATTTTCTATGAAGTACACTACCCCCAATAAAAAAGCTACTTTCCGAAGCCAAAGAGTACGAATAGAACCGAACAACACAAAAAGTCTGCGAGACTTATAAATAATATTAAAGAGAAGAAACAAAAAAGATTAAGAATAAAAATACATTTTTTCCAATTTTACTAAGTAAAGATCAAGGTGTCTAGCTATATATACTATTATATAAATTTTTATTTTTGTTCGCAGTAAATCAATTTAATTTGATGAGACACTCGCTTTTGCTTTAAAGAAAGTTCATGCAAACAAATTCTTATTTCAGTTAAATTTTAGCGTATTTTATTTATGGCATCTTAAGATAGAAAGTTGTTTGCTGTTTAAGACTTCGATAGATGTTTGACGAAGCAAATGTATTGGGGATTTGACAGAAAAGCACTTGAGGCCAACATTAAAAAAAAAACTTTCACTATACATATAACTGTGTTTTTTTTGAGAAATTTTAGCCTTTTAAATATGTGTATAATGTATATAATTTGTTTTTGGGTTACTATTAACCTTGCTTGATGTAAATTAATGCCTGGTTAATTTCAGTAATGACTAAAGAATGAGCCAAACGAAGCTCAAACAATTTAACAAATGTGCAAATGAGTCATAAAAGCTAACTTTCCAAAAGCTATAAATGAAGAGCTTAACCAACCACTCACGAATTTATACGTACAGTTATGTATTTTACTTTACGAGTAAAATATCGAACATTTATTATGAACTTTAACTGTTTTGAACGATTGTGTATGCAATATTCACTGCATGTAAAAAGTGTATTAGTTGACTGTAATAGTCAGGAGATCACTTTCGATTACGTAACGATTAAATGTCGCTTAACAAAATTGCTGATCCCTCAGACGCAGCCAGCGCTTAACTTTCGTCTAATTTTGGCAAATATTTGCTGCATTAGCGCTTATCTCGATATTATACGAAATAAGTTTTTGTGGCTGTTGCATGCCACATGCGCGGAATAAAATGCTTGTTGCTTGATTTTATATTTACGATTTTTGGTTATGTGCAAGTATATATGTGCTTCAGATACGCAAAAGTTTAGAAAGTTGTGCCGAAATTAATTTAACTTGTTATAAGGTGATGTGATGATAATATTTTGATGCGTGACTACGCAACGTTGTGGTTATGACGTGGGCTTCACAGAATACATGGCGAGTCTTAAGACTGTTAACGCGTAAAAATGAAAATATATTGTTATTGGTGAATAGGCATAAAACAAAATTGTCTTACTTAAAGCAACAAGCCGAGAACATAATTTGTTTACCAAAAGTTTCATTTCCTTTTTGATAATAAAAGCATATGCGTTGCTCTCATAAAAGTTTGTATGTGCGTATAGTATATATTCATGTATTTTATGGCACTTTTTGAATGCGCCCTAAGACGGAGACTGTTATGTGTAGCCATGTATGTTCAATTGTAGTCTTACGTCTTTAACTGATATGATAGCATTTTTTCTTTGCCATCCTTTTAGCCATTCTTTTATCATTACTGCTTCCAATATTTCTCATCGTATTGATAGGTCTCTAGTGTTTCAATAGCCAATAGGTCCGAGGTGACTCCACATAGCTTGCCACCTGAATTAAAACCCTCTTATTACAATTTTGTGAAGACTTTTGAATATCTATATAATCTGAGGAGAGAAAAGGGGTATGCCAGATAAGGCATATGATATGGATAATATAATATAATGTTGGATAAGGATATGGATTGAAGGAAGACGAAGGCGATGCACCAATTCAAAACAGACCCTACTCTTGGCAATTATCTGTTCATTGAGATCTTGGAACTTGAAAAGGTAGCTTTCAGCCAGGCAAGGAGAATAGTGTGAATGTGAAAGTATTTCGAAGCTGAATTAATATAATTTTGCCGTAGTTTTCATTGATATGTGACACGATGCTATGTCAATGATTATATTGATGATTGATGACCAATGACTGATTAAACAGCACGGATAACACTCATGAAGCCACTTTTTTTCGGTATCAGCAGCATTTTTTTTCTTCATCAAAAAGTAGCATTTCATTAACAAACGAAAATCATTTTTTATAATTTTTTTTTAAAATACCAAAACTTGCATCACTCAAAATGCTATATTCCATGAACACATTATCCGAAAGTTATGAAAATTTGACGTATACGCGTGTCCTTTGAAGGTTAAGTACACAACTACAAAACTTATCGATCCACTTCTGGCTGCGTGCTCTCATTGAAACGAGACGAACCTTACGATCTCCATCCTTATGAAACATCTCGTTACGCGACTATGCATAGTAAATATGAAACTATGTTAGCCAATATATAACAATAACCGAAAAGTTCAAGAAAAATGCAATAAATGTCTGAATTTCCGCTGGGTGTCCGCAATTTCAATAGTACATTACGCAGTTGAAAAATCAAATAAATGTGAAACTAAAAGACTCGGTATTGCGAAACTTTAACAATAACTGAAAATTGGCAAGAGGAATGATGATGAAGATTATGTGCAAAGAACATAAAGGGTTCAAAAAGCAAACATTTAAGGCACAAATACCATTGTAACATTTGGCTGCATCGTGACCTTCTACTCAAAATTCAATGCCCAACTACTTATTTTAATATAAAGAGCAAGCAGGGCAGAAATAAAAACAAACAAAAAATATAAGTAGGGGACTAAGTGAGAAGCGGAAAGTGCAGAAGGCGCAAAATGCGCAAAAAGCTTTCCTTTTTAATGCTTAATTTAACCGCTTTGGTGCGAACATAGACACAACAACACATCAATATATATATATTTAAATACATGCAGGCCAAATGTTTGTACTAACTGCTGAACTAGCACAACACATGTACGTGTGCTTGCATTTGTACGCCTGGGTGAATTCATGCATATGCTTATATTGCCTTATACCGAATGGTAGTTGGTACTTATTATGTGTATAGTATAACTTTTCCTTCAACAAGTTCGCTGAAACTACTACACTGTAGTCGAGTATGCTAAATCACAACCGCAGCACATATACACACTGGCACATGCATGCAAATGTGCGCAGACAGAAAACATTTTAACGCATGAAATATCAAAAAAAAAAAATAAAATAAAATAATAAAGGAGAAAGACTTGCATGCGTGTTTGTTTGTGGGCGAACAAACGTGTCAAAATAGGATACAATCGCTTGATCCTTTTCACGCATTTCGCTCAGCCGGCAAATGCATTCACATGGAGGCTTTACTCTGTTAACTCTGTCCACATTTTGTCAACATGCATAGCAGAGATATGCGAATCTGAATTTGTTTTCAAATGACACTTAAAAAAAAAAATGTTTGGCTCCTGTCATGTAAAGGCAAAATGTGATAAGGAAAAGGTTAAGTTTTGAACACCACATTCAAATACACTTTATTTATTTTTATTCAATATCGAGTGAGCACAGTCAAGAAAGTGTCAATGCTTGCAGATGCATACACACATATAAAAACAATTTAGCATAGAAAGAAGGAAATGTGCAAATATTTATTAAACATTGGCTTGAAATTAAATAAAGGATAATACATACACATGCATGCCATGTGTGTATGTATGTGTAAGGGCTGAGATTAACAATTCTCACAATAAGTATCTTCTTTCTTCGCAAATAGCGACTTTACTCAATGAAAATACTCTCCTTAAGTTTTGTACTCTGGCAGAATCTTCTAAGAGACTATAATATTTTGGTTGAGCTAAAGGTTGTTTCTTCGTAATATCTTAAATTAATCGAGATAAATATAAGATTATGCATTTCAAAATGATCATAATGTTCAACAAGCACAATGGATTTTTAGATGTCTGTCTATTTGCCCGTACGTCTGTATAAGTAAGTAATAAATTGAGTGAAAATAAAGATTTCTTGAAGAAATCACCCATTTACAATTTGTAAGGAGTAAGGCACTGGCTGGATATTAGTATAGGATAGTTTGCGTTGTTTCTGCTTTATACGTTTACAGAACACATTTCAAAAACCCAGCAAAATTTTGTGAAACAAATTTGCACTTTACTACAATTTAAAACATGATCAACCCTGAACGAGTAACAGCAGAAATGAAAAAATTATTAGGGAGGATGCTATATTAGTCTTATTTCAGTTTAAAAACTACCCACTTGAAAAGAATTTAAAATCTGCAACACTTTTTCAGGAATTGATTCATTGAATTGAGGAACTGAAGTTCTCGGATAATACTGGCATGATGATTTTAACCAAAAACTTCTTAGGTTTCTATAGTAAAATGAGAAAATTGGACTACAATTTACTACTATGGAGCGCTGTTTTTAATCTCAACAGCGTCTTTAACTTTGGGATTGGTCCAGAAATTTCACAAACCTCCCCGCCTAATTCCATATATAAAGCTTTTCGTACCTCTAATTAATTTTACTACGTAGTCTGAAAAGCCTTTTCAGTAAAAAAATGGCTTTATATTTCGACATAATCTCCATCTATAGTACGGCTTTAGCAGTCTTCCAACATTTCTATACCGATTCGATAGTGTGAATCTTCGAGGCCTTCAAAGCAGATTTTTTCACATCTCGAACTCTCATTTGAGTGCCAGCGAGCCACCTTTTGAGTCTGGGAAAGAGTAAATAGTTGCTGGATGTCAAATATTTCGAGTACGTCCTCAGAAGCTGAATGAACCGAAGCAGAGATCGTGATGAAAATTTGACAGTATTATAGGTATGTTTGGCACTCTAAGACAAGGATAGAATTTTTTGTTTTTCGTGATCTCTCAGTCAGGTCAAAGACTTTTCAGCGCATGTGGTATGTTGCGTATAAGGTTCAGTAGTTGCGATATCTTAATAAAATTATACGAAGTCTTTTGGCTTCATATTGATTTACATATGAAATAGCTTAGAAAATGAGTTATATCCAAAACTGCACAAAATTATATCCATGTATAGTACAAAATAAAATTAAAAAAAATAAATGAATAAATTCCAATAAAACCTTAAAAAGAATTTTTCTAAAACGATTAAGAAATACTGCAAAATTTATTTAATACATAAATATAATTAATTTAATAAAATTTGAAATTAAAATTTCCCGTATATTTTTAGAATCTAATATTTTTAGCTATATCATAAACTCAAATCTAATAAATAAATCTGAAATAATATATATTTGTTTCAGTACACACAGTCATATTTTCCTACCTCATTTCATTATCATAATTATCCAGGTAAGTAATTATGCGAATAAGCAACAGATTAGCCATGTACGATCCACATTATAATTGAATTTCATTAAAATAAATTGATGTAAATATATAAAATTTCCTTTTCATGCATTAAATTTATAGTCAAATAATAATACGTGGTCTGTGAAAAATTAACATAATAAAACCCAGCGGCATTTTAACATAGAAAACGAGCCATAAATTTTAAACTCGCACATGAATATATTAGCACGCTTATATAAGTATCTGCCTGTATGTGTATACGTATGCATTGGCAACTAATATACCATAAGGAGATTAATAAGTCGAGCATGTAAAATATGAAACTCAGCGCATTTGTAAAACCGAAGAATGCACGCCAAAATCTAATATAATTTCAAAAGCAATTTAAACGCATATACAATATTAAAAAGAAAAATTCTAGTACATTGTGCACACTTTTAATTTAAATTGTATCAAAGATACATACGGCAATTTGAAGGTGAAGCAAATATGTTAGTCTACTCTCTTCCTCACTCAAGAGCGAAATTTATTTAAAATATTTCATTTGCGCAGATAATAGCCAACAGCGATGTCTCAACAAATGATATCATTCATATTAACATATTTTCTCGCATACCTACTGAGATACTTTAAATGACAACAATAATTCAAGCGGACACTGCCACTTAGGCATATTCCAAACAGTGAATAACAGCGCTTTAAGAAAAGGAAGTGAAGAAGAGTACACTTGTAGTTTGACGAAGTGAAAAAGTTAGGATTCCTTTTAAGGAATTTATTCTAAGTTAATCAACAGCAACGTATATGAAGGAAAATGGTAAATGAAGTAAAAAAAAAGGCGGGAAAGCAGTTTTTCAGCGTAAAAATGGAAGCAAGCATTTTTAATTAACACAAAGGTTGGCTTGGGAAGCGAATTATGTGAATGATTTTTTCACATAAAAATATTCAATTTTAATAAATAATTTTAATAATAATTTAAATAATAATTTTTCAAGGCATTAATTACTCTACAATTATCTCAAAGAAAATAATCACTGTAGCTACGAAATGGAAAGGCATTATTTGTATCCATCACTTTTAAGTTATCTTGAATTCATATTAATTCAGAATATTTGGAATTATGATTTGTGGTAAAAATTATCAAAACTTTTTTTTCCATATTCCCAATTTCTCTTCGAAAAAGGCTTCTTTCGCTTTTACGGAAATATATATATTTGTCAATGCAAAATAAGGAGAACTCGCTGCAGTTGTTTTCAACTATCGATAAACTCATAGTCGAGCCTAAAAAGTTTAATGCGAATAGATCAAATTTGAAACATTTATTGAATCGAATCTTCCTAACTTTTTAAGGCTGGACCGTTGTCTTGGTTTCACTTAGATAACATAATTTTTCTTGTGTAGCCAACTTTATATTGGCTAAACTAAAATTCGCTTTCATTTTCAATAGGAAAGCAGAACAGAACCAAATAAATTAAATAAAAACTTCTTTCAAAAACTGATTGATAGATGCTTCTTTAATACTTGCTTTTCTTTCTTTAAAGGTTGTTTATTGGTTGCTTGTTGTAGCGGCACAAAACATTA
This sequence comes from Bactrocera minax, assembly GCA_021498325.1. NCBI lineage: Eukaryota > Metazoa > Arthropoda > Insecta > Diptera > Tephritidae > Bactrocera > Bactrocera minax. Next base: position 2,041,579 of record JAKEEE010000023.1, read on the forward strand.
CAGAATTAGTTTTCAGGAATGCTGCCGAGTTAACAGACTTTGGTCGGAGAAGTTAGCAGATTTTTACTGAAAACCTCACTTCTGAAGCAATCTGAAACAAAGGCCCAATGGCGAGGGGATAAGTTGTTTACTGGTTTGTGATCAGTTAATTTCACCGCTTTGAATAGCACTTCTGAGCTAAAAATTTCGTAATTTGCGATGAATCGTTTTCACAGTTACAAACAGTTCTGCAGCTCACAATATACAGCTTCTCATTAAAGGGCTTATATGCATCTAAGTTCTGTTGCTCCTATAGAAATACTAAAATAATCTTATGGAAAGGTGTTACCCTTTCTCAACAACAAAAAAAGCAATAATAAGAATGAAGCAACTGACTTAAGTACATAAAAATAAGGAGACGCCTGGTTATACAAGGAGTAAGGTTACTAAGCCGGCAATATGTGCAAAACTAGATTAAGTTTTTTTAATATCAAATATAAAACTCCATCGGGAGAAATCAATATTAAATCTCAAAGTTCTGCTCGGATCTCATAAATGTATCTATAGGTCGGGTAATATGAAAACTTACTTGCTGAGACTAATTTCTCAATGTATACAACCTACACCAAAGTCTCTTAGCCAATTTAACGCGATGACGAGACCATTATTGGAATCTTTGTTCTAAAAAGTAATATTTCAAGGTCCTGCTGTTGAAGATTGATTTAAAATAAAATTATTAATAACATATAATATTTCAACTAATATCAATGTGAACTAATATCAAAGTGAGAAAGTGGGCAGGTGAGCACTAGTTGGGCTGACAAGTAAGATCCTCTCTAAAACTTCGAATTTATTAGACCCTCAAGGCGATCGTCGTACTTTATAACGAGCATAGAATCGTAGGCAATGATTTCAGTGTGAACCTTTGCGAACAAGCAAAAATATATTTACAATGAAAATATACAATTTAATTGACAATTTCTGTCGTGTTTAAAAATATAAAGTTGTTAAACGAAATTTAATTTTAAAATTTGCTTGAAATCAACCAAAGCAGAAAAAATGTACTCAAAGTTTAACATCTCCGGAAATACAACTAACGAATGAAAAAGAGAAACAAAACAAATCTTATACAAATAACGAAAATTAAACTTGAAAAATATTTATCACCAAGTTAAGTGGATGCTGAGAGTAAACGTCAGAAGGTTAAATAAGCCAAATCGCTGCAAAGCTTTGAGCGAAGCAGAAGAAGGCAGCTGCGAAATTGCTATTCAACAGGTGAAATTGAAGGTAACATTGACAGCGTACAACAAATTTCAGCACGCATAAATTTCGGCTTTAATTTCAAGAAATTTATTCACAATTTAAATGGAGGAAAAGGCAAACATGACTTCGCACAGACAATGGCAGAATGTTTGCAAGCATATATGTGTGGAGTTATAATGCAATTTAATGCGTAACAATATAAATATATATTTAGGAATTGGGTAATAAACACAGGTGTGATATGTATAAAGTAATCATGCGCTTGATTTTATGGCTTGAGCTTTTTCAGCACAATGCCTTAGAGGTAGCTAGACCCTACTAAAATATATACCTGCATATATTAATATCAGTTACTTTCAAGCAGATAATATTTTGAACCAGATTTGTACTCTTATTGTCTGAATTATACTCAAAAAAGCCATAAAGTCTCCCGTTCAATGCTAACCTTTTTAAAATGTGTCAACTTTTTTATTGACTTCCTCCTCTCTGCCATGAATATTGTGAAATGGGCTGAAAGAAGGCTAAGTATGCTGTTTATTCTCATGCTCAGCTTGTTTTCTTTCTCTTATTTCATTCGTTTAGCTTTATTACCGCTTTTACTGTGGTCGGTGTACTCTCCACCCTCGTATCATTGTGTTCTACTGACCCTGACGTTTATTTCGCCTAAATTTTGGTTAAAATTTGGTTTGGTTTGGCAGGGGGGTGAAATGAATGTAATTTAATTTTGTTTTTTTTAACTTTTTTTCTCCCTACTCCACTGTTTTGGTGTCTGCGTATTCGGTAGAGATTGTCTATAAAATAATTTGTATGCTATGACATTAGCATCTGCTGTGCTTCAGCGAAAATTTTTTAATACTCAGTGATTTTTATCACTTCCGTTTTAGGCATTCTTACCAGTAGCTTACTTTAAATGCATAGCCTTTTTTTTGGTATTTTTTGTTCGCGATTTTGAAGAGTTTTAGAAAAAATAGTACAGCATAAGCTGGGTCAATAGTTGTGGGTTTAAATATTAATTATAAAAGAAATGTAAAAAATGGTATCAAAAAAATGTTTAAGTTCAGCAATTTAAGTCCAGCTTTCTAGTGTATTTCTGACACGAACAGCTTACAAGTTTGGTTTGGCTTTCGAACAGAGAAGCGGAATTCAAAACTAACAAGCAAATGAACGCTGAGCAAAAAAAAATTGCATGTAAGAAGCTGATAGGCGAAGATCACATACGTGGTGTGTTCAAAAAATAACAGACCTGGCTCCGTATGACATTTTATTATTTCCAAAAATAAAGTGAACCTCAAAGGGCCGTCGTTTTACAAGTCTAGATGACATTAAAAGCACATCGCTGAATGAGCCAAAGGCTATCCCAAAAATCGAGTTTGAGAAGTGTTTCAACGATTGAAAGAAGCGCCTGGCATAAGTGCATAATATCGAATGGAGACTATTTTGAAGGCGACAACATTAATGTAGACGAATGAATAAATATTTTTTTCAAAAAACGAGAATTCTCGTTAATTTTTGAACACACCACGTATTCTAAAGAATATGCGGCACTAAAAGTAAGTGAAAACTGTAATGAGTTATAGTTCAATGTAAAAAAATTCAGCTAGCACCGAAAAAAGAAAAATTCGGTGTTACTAAACGCACTTGACATTTCAAATGTTTAGACTATGTAATATTACAATAAGAATACAATATGACATTGCTATGATTACTTCCAGTCCATTTAAATTACAATTACATGGCCAAGCTGCACTGTATACACCAATGTGATCTATTGTGCTTAGATTTATTAAATTTAAACACTGTTATTGCCGCTTGAAGGCCATTTAACTAAACCAGAAATGAATTGCCAACCTTTTATATGAGCACATACATACATTTATATTGCCAAATATCACTCAAGATGAAAATCAAAAATAAACACAATAAAGTACCAACGAAGCTTAGAGAATTTGCCACTGAAATGTGGTCATGTTGGTGACGTGACGGTGACGTGTGTACAAAAGAAATCAGGAAACGCATCAGGACGAACAAAAGATTTGATAAAACTAGCATTAAGTTCAACGAAAAGAATATTGCACCACAGTCAACAGCAAACAGCCATTTCTTATGTAAATATGTGTTAATAAAAACAGAATTACAGATGGGAAAAAAGTAAATATTTAGAAAGCGGTTAGGTTATGGTGGTGGCGAAGAATTCTGCTTCAATGAGCAAGCTGATTAGTCTTCTTGTTATGAGCATCACAAATATTTGTACGTATGTATGCACATGTACTGTATATAAATTTAAATATATTACAAGTTGCACGAATAACGTCTTCGGAGAATTTTCAGAAAACTTTGTTGACTTTTGTTAGCTGAGAATGGACACACTCGAATTTATGAGGAAATTTTTGTTACATTCTTTCAGTACTTTTAACTTTTGGCACATTAGGGCAGGACTAATATTTTGTGAGGCGTTAGAAGTTATTAGACTGATTTGAAAATTTGATAATTGAAATATTTTTTTTTTTTGGTATAGATTGCATTAAGCTATTTCGTGATATTGTTTCCTAGTCGTAATGGTTTCGCTGCAACTAAAAGGCTAATAGACTTGAAAAAACTGGCACGCTCATTTCATTATTACCGAACTGAGAGTATGTGGGAGTTTGCAGTTTAATATTGTACGGTTGTGCCTCTTAGAAAACTTGGCGAACGTTGATATGCCGTCGACGACCACAAGGTCATGCGTCTTGTCGAGAGAAAAATCTAAACTAAAATTTTTATCAAGAAAAATGTATATCTAGAGAATTATAGAGTAGGTATTCCCATATAGTACGATAAATCAGAGAGTTGCAGGTATATTTAGTTCTTACCCTATAAAATACTTTAATATTTATAGTTCCCTCCAATACACTCCAACAAAAGGGCAAGTTTTAATCTGCAAGAAGAAAAAGTGTGTACATATGTATTTCACTAAAATTAACTCGGATAATTTAGGGGTGCTATCTGTTATTGAAATTATATTTGCAGACCTTTCCTATATCCTACAAGCAGGGTGACCAGAACGCAAAACGGTTGCTGACTTTTGATGAACGAAAAAGATACGGGTTCAAATATTTAATTGCTAATCAATAGAATGCAACTTATAGTAAGAAAATATCGTCTTTCCCAATGCTAACAAAATCAAAATCAAAAAGGGCTAGAAGCATACTCATAACCTTTTCTAACTTTACAAACGTATACTTTCTCGTAATTCTATAAATCAAGTATGAACGGATTAGTTAGGGCCGGAAGCAAACCATTAGATAAATATCTCGTAAAAGTTTAAAATTTAAACAGTGTAAAGTTTAACGAATTATCTTCATATATTTCACTTATTGTTCCATTCATTTATATTAAAATAGACGAGCATAAAACTCTGCATTCGTTATATGGGTGATTGAAGAAGTTACACCCCGATATGTAAGGTAGGTGTGGGTCGTTTATAATTCAGCTATAAAAATATTTTAATGAATACCAGCTGCCAAATTTGGTTAACAGTTGTCATACGATTTAAAAAGATATGAAATTGTATACAAATCAGCGAGGAGGTTTTCTCATCAGTTAAATTTTTTACTTTATCTCGTAGACGAATGAACAAACAGATACAAATAGAGCGGAAGATGAAAAACACATGAAAATGTAATGCTACAATTATTTAAAAAACTGTTTCAACGCCAAGCTTACTTCTAATTTATCGATTTCTTACCTGTTGCATATAAGTATAGTACATATTTATATAGAGAATTACTTGCAAACGTATTGGTTATGTGGAAAACTTCCGCCTAAAAATATGCTTAGCATATACATTTATATAAGCACATGTAATTATTTTTTTCTACCTGAATCGTAGACATTTGAATCTCGTAACTGAGGTTCAGGCATTACCAGACACATTCAAAAATAATTATCTGCACTCATGTTCATATATTTATATATATAAGTATACATATATTAGCATGTACACTTAATATCATGATTCCTGCTAATAATTACAACTTCCTGTGTAGCAACGACAATCGAGTTGAGTTTAATAAGCTTACCGACATTCGCAACAGCACCATCGTAGCGTCACAGAGCTACACATCCATGTGTGCATAATATTATTATTAACCCACTTTATTGTTGTCATGTGAGACTTATTAGAGCACATTAGATGAAAAACTGCCAACGTAAAGCTGGTTGACAAGATTTTAGCTACACGAATCAGTTGTTTCCTGTGAAAGTGTGACAGCCGAGCTTTACAAGGAAAAGGGAAGCAATATATAGTCGCTCATTAATGTTCATGCATAATATTAACTTGAGAGCATATACGTACAAATTGATATATAAACGTATCCCACATACAATGTAAATGTAAGCTGTTGGTATTTTGCAGGAGCTAAGGCTCCTATTTACAATCATATTACTTAGCGTAAAGTGCTTCCTTCCGCATAGAAGAAGCCCGGAATAGAGTAATAATCTTTAACAAACTAGTGAAGATAGTATTGAACTCACAATATACTGACAATTCAGCATGAATTAAAAATTAAAAAAAAAAAACAGATTTAGTTTATCAAAATGCATTTTATTTTAGCAATTACGTAAATTCTTAACAAAGTAGAGATGTCAAAGAGAACTCAACAATTCCCTAAATTTATCATTTGTAGAACGTTAGAAACTCTTTCCTTGGAGGGGCCCCTGAATCTTTGAAGTTTTTCTTAATCAAAGCGTATTGATACTTGAAAACTTGTGTTCAAAGATAGCGCCTCTATCGTTTTCTCAAAAGATCTTTAGAGCAAAATTCAAGGGACAGTGAGAAGGGACAGGGAGTTAGTCTATTGTGTGGAAAGAAGTATGTTTTTATCGACTGAAAAATTATTGAATGCAAAATATTAACTCAAGGAGAGATGTATAAGAAATATACAATATATATCTCCGATATATTTTATTTTTATAATTTATCCGGATTTGAGCTCAAGTGCAATTTAAAAGAGACATGAATATGCACATTTCTTTAGGTTTACATAATATTACATAATATTACATAATATTTTCTCTTGAAAAATGAAATATTATGTGGGAAATTCTTCCATTTCTCGAATTCTTTATTGCATCTCCTGGCCACAAGTGTGCGATTTATGTTCACTTGCCTTACTTTAGAATTTATAACTTTAATACTTACTCAATTATGTGTATATATGTGTATAAATATATTTACAAATATTTTCAACTGAATCGTATTTCCATTGAGATAAACACATAAGCTCTTTTACATTGCTTCAATATACCTATAATTGTACATAACCTCGACTGTGAATTCACTTGCTATTACTTTACTTATTTTCTCAATGATGAGGACTTAATGGCAGCCTTTGTGTGTAGAAATGTGCTTTAAACATTTTACGTTGCTTTTTTTTTTGTTAAAACAGACATCTCTTCATATATCAACAGATATTTGCAGTAATATTTGAATGCTGCATGTTACTCATACGCCCCCATGCACAGGAGCCACTCTTGTTCTCATGACAGCTTCAAGTAAGCCAAGTTAAATTTATATGTTTTCTTTAGCATGGCTTTGCATGCCTGAGAAATAATCTCAGAATCTCAGAATCAGCATAATATTAGCGAATATATAGTAAAGCAGATGTAACGCAGTTTGAAATCAAATAGATGTTGGTACATATATACATATTAAAATGTTGACATTGAGTACACGAACAATTAATTTGTAAACACCGCTAGATATATAAAGTGTTTTATATATTTACTGCTAATTTAAATGTTTTAAATAAAAATTCATCCCTCTACGATTGCAATCACACTGAATTTATAATGACACAAAAACACAGATATTCATATGGAAATGGTGGGATGGGTTTTAAAGTGTTTAAATAGTGCTAAAAAGTGTATTATATATTAATATATACGTATTAATAGTGTAGTATAATAATGGATGTCCTCAGTTCAGTTCTGCTTATAAAATGCTGCAGTGGTGAGGAAGCCTAATACCGGAGTTGATAGACAGTCCCTTGCAGCATACTCGTCTAACTAATCTTGGCTGAATTCATAAAAAACTCACTGCATCCCCTGCAGCATATTCTCTCCCCCACTCTCGTAGGTATGAGATGATATTAAAGAAGAAAATCGAAGCTTTGCAAGGATTGTGGATTATTTTCCACATTAAATTAATAACATTTCGTCATTGCAAGCAGACTATGTCTTTTTAAATATATATGAATATGATATATATAGGTATATAGGTATGTATATACCTTATATAACTAATTTGAAGCATTATTTTAAACCTCTAAGCTGCTTTTGTAACTTCCGATTTTACGAATATTAAATTTATTCCTTTAAATTTTGCGTGTATATATGATTACTCAGGTATCGAATGCTTAAGATCCCCCTATACATTCAAAATCATATGTATTAGGCACTGCAATCATTTTATCTTCAAATATTGTACGTGAAATTCTAAACCTATGACATGACATTCCAGTTCGAATAACAACAGGTGCATATATATAAACATATGTTTGCGGTATGCGGTTATGCATACATAAAATTTTGCGAAAAGTGTGCTATGTGAGCGTGCTAAGCGTTTTGATTGTCGAACCGAGCAACTGGTGGTTAGGAGCAATACGAGTATAAAATAAACGATTTTATTGTGAGATCAAGTTGTTTGAGTGAGTAAAATGTAACAGTAAATTTATTTTTTATTATACCAAAAGGAATGAAAAAAGGTGGAATAAACAAAATTTGTATGTTTTTTTTAGCTTAATGGCGTAAATTTGTTTAATGTCAACCATAATTGTATGTATTATATTACATGTGCTCGGTTGTTTCGTTTTATGGCAACATCTAATATATAACTGAATTGTATAGATGTGTATCTCTGTGCCTAGTGATTTACTTTCCTTTTTAATTCGCACGTATCCCGCCGGGTGATGTAATTGCTGTAATTACTGTGGTAATATTTTGTAGATTTTTGTTAAGCTTAGCGGGTTAAATATATTTAATAGCTTATGTGAAGATTACTTTCATGCCAATGCACAATATATGAGAAAAGATTTGATTTCTACAGCCAACCCGATTGTTTTTGTTTGTAATTACGCAAAGTAATCCAGACGTTTAGAGTAATTAAAAAGTGTATTCTCTGAAATGGATATACACTTTTTAAGAAAAGACCATTATAAAACAAAGCTATTGCAATATTTTATACTTAGACCTGATAAACGAGGCCAGCTTCAGCGGCCTGAATACTCATGACTGCATTTTCCTTCCTTGATACTGTGTATTGGGTTAGGTAAACGGATACAATTTCGGTAATATATAACAGGCTCTCTTTGGCAACTGCATTGGGGATACCTTCAACATTCCGGAATATGACAAAGCAGCAACGCAGCAAAACACTATTTAGAAGTGCTGAAACAAGTCAGAGGAAAAATATTGACGATAGCCAACTTTTTACACAACACACATTGGATGTGGTATCCCAAAAACAGACAATATCAACATGGAATTAAGCAATGCCTTTACTAAGTATCTTGTTGGGATTTATGATCTAGCGGTAAAACGCCCCATTTTTGAAGATGATGAGTTGGATTGCCAGAGCAACTATTGCAGAATTACATTTTGAATATTATTGCGTGTTGCATTTCTTTCTTTCAGGAAATTCAGAATTATTCACTGCATGCAGAGTGTTCGCGCATAATATTAATTTCGCTAATATTTATCATCGTTTGGTCAAAACGCGTATGAACAACTGTTGTAGTGGACCTACTGTTGGATAATATTTGAGACAACTTTCTATTCTTAGCATTAAGCACAATAACAATCCCAAGTTTTTCGAGTGTCGACTACTTACAAGGAAGTATTATGTAGTAAAACCTGAGACCAATTGTTTTTGGGGCACTACCTGTACCTCGTACAGAGTAATCGATGATTTTGAGTACTAAACTTCTACTTATATTCATAATTGTGCTTAAACATTGTACTGTACTTAATTGTATCCGTCTTTGATTTAGAGTGGCGAAACTGGGGCACTTAATCGATTTCTTTCTATTTTGAAAAATTTTAAATTTCGATTTTTAACGATTTACAGTTACAGTACAGGCTTCTCTGATACTAGTGGTTGTAGTTTTTTTAAATTTTCTGCATTTCCTACTTTATTACTAAAGACTACTCTAAGTTATTCTTAAGGCAATTTGTTTTAAAAAATCTTCGAAAAAGCCGAATATCTGAAAAAGCTCTGAGAATTAAAAAAAATCACCAAATTATATTAAAACTGCCAGTTAGAATCAGAATTTCAAATAATAGGAATCTTTCAAAAGAAAAATATAAGTCCTTAAATTAATAAATTTTTACTTTAATATATATAATTTATACAAGGATAGCTACTTACGACCATAAACTAACAATATATTATAAGTAAGTATATATATATAAGTATTTATATATAAGTATATATTATATATATGTACATATGTGTGTGCAAAAGCAATGTAATATATGAAATTCTGTGTTGTCACATAGAGGTGTATATATTTACATAGTTTTTTGTCTTTTCAAGCAATTGAAGTGGCACTTCACCAAAGAGTCTGCAAATGCCTGACGAACATATAAATACTCAGTCTAACATTTCGCACACAGTAACTTTCCCTATCGCTCTTCCGTAGAATGGCTGTCAGAAACATGCTCAAATATGCAGAAGGTACTTAAAAATTTATGTCCAAACCTACTCGTATATATCAAATATATGTGTATTAGCTTAATTTAGGTTCGTAGAAAGCGTACATGTTCACAGACGTATTTTTTACCATATGGATCGTGACGCATTTATATTATATGTTTGTATAACTCAACAGTTACGCTGAAGCTAGACAACCGATTTATCTTAACTCAGTGTTAATTACATAAATAAGGGATAATTTATAGGTGTAGTAGAATTGTATTTAGGTATTTATATGCTACAATGGAAAAAATTTTGCCGTAAATAAAAGAAATAAACATATACATATATATATTGGGTTGTTCGGAAAGTCATTTCGTTTTTTTTTTGGGAACAAGAAAGACAGTTTTAGTATAATGCCGTTAAAATGGCCATAAACAGTTGAATTCGACAAATTTAACCTCTCACCGATCTATAGTGTGGTGATTCGCCGATTTGCATAAACTAATTCCTTTATCGCATCTTTGTCAGCTTCGACCGGCCTTCCAGACCGTGGTGCATCTTCGACATCAAAATTGCCGGATCGAAATTTTGCAAACCAGTTCTGGCACTGGCGTACTGTTAACACGCCTTCTCCATACACATCCGTCAATTTTTTTCTCGCTTGGACAGCATTTTTACCTTTTCTGAAGTTAAAAAGTAAAATATGACGAAAATGCTGCTTATTGCTCTCCATATTTAAAAAGGCACCAACCAAAAACTACTGGGTAGAATTAATAGAACTTTTTCACACACAAGCCTTGCAATATCAGCTCTCATGACATATAATGGTTATGGGGCTTAAGTGTGAAGTTAGTTTCGAAAAAACGTAATTAAGTCCTCTGGCGGGAAAAAACGAAATGACTTTCCGAACAACCCAATAGATATACATAAAATACACGGTGTAGCCGTTTAGTAGCTGCATGAAAATTTTTAAATATGATAATCTTTTACAAAAATATTCTCAAACTGTAAGCTTTATAAGTCCGCTTTTGTTTGACACCGAAATTGTAATAATTTGTTTATCTTAACAGTTTTATTGATTTTAATTTTTTGAACAGATGACAATTATTCGGTATTTTGAAAACTTTTATAAATCTCTCAGGTTTTTTTTTACTTAGTCATCTTTTTGTATTTTTAATTAAAATTTGTAAACTGGAGGCAAACTTTTTATGAAACTATGCGTGATATTTTTTGAGCACACCAAACAATCTGAAATAAAGAATTTTGTTCCGCCTTCACTATGACCGCCATGACTATTTACTCAGAGTGTAACTAAATGTTGTTGCGCTACACACTTTCATTGCAGTCGATTGAGTCTAAAGAATAATTAATTAAATAATTTTTCTATATCTTTTTTTTTCTTTCATAATTTTCTTTTTGATTTTGCTTCTGTTAAAATTTGAACCAACAACTCACCGAGCGATGGTTACACACTCAAAGCTCTTGGCGACGTCAGTTACAACACATTCACATTTATATAAACCACCTACACACAAATTTCTATACATATTCGCGTGGGAAACACATTCTTTAATTTATGTGATATGTGCACCTCGGCGTATGATGAACTTATTCGCTTCGGTAGTAGCATCAAATTTAATACGAATTTAATTCCATTTATTGCAAGAATCAATTAACTAGCCGCTTATTTTCATTAGTGTACAAACCAGAGAGCATTATTTGTAGTGCCAATTCAGAATTTATGTATTCTTACCACCCACAAACTTACACACACGCCTACGTGCCGTTGCTTTTAACGTGTCTGCTGCCATTGGGTAGGCAATAATTTGACAATAAATCCACTTGAATTATTTTAAATAATCATATGATGAGCACGTACTCATTAAGACCAAAGAGGCGACCACGAATGACTTAAAGTTAGCATAGAAGCATGTAGAAAAAGTCATAAGGAATGATAAATGCATGAGTGTGTTTGTGATACAATAAGCATGCACGTGCTGTAAATACACAAATATCGGCTAACAAAGAAAGGCAACAACACAAATGCATACTCTCTACCTAACGACACAACTTCTTTCAACTTCAACTTCTTTCAACTTCACAAAATTAATACTCGTACGCAGTACGGGTATGCGTATTGAACTGTTTGGAATTAAATTAACGTAGGAAGAGGCGCGAAATTTAATGGCTGAAGGTTAACGGAACTCAACGCAACTGTGGCATGGAAAAGCGATAATAAAAAAGACAAACTGAACAGCTGCTAAAGTAACCGTCCATGCGTGTCGTTTACATTCAAAACAAAAACCTTAAGGTACCGCCATTCCGTTTCCTGATACCAAATGAGTATATGTGAATCTCTTTGGAGTTGATGCAGTACTTGATTTGTCGTGTTTTAATTGCGTCATAATAATCGCCGCCGAAGTTTAATGTGCCGTGACTTTCTAATAAGCGCTCTGTCGTTTTTGCAAACAGTTTTATGTAGGGCAATTTTGGGCGCCGTAGAAGGAAATCCAATCAAAAATTCTTTGATGCTGTTTGAAGTATTTTTCAGTTAATTTTTTAAATTGTTTACTCTGAGGCCCAGTTGAGGTTAATGCGCCTTTTAAAAAAATTTGCATTTCATTTAACTTTAAAACTTTTAAAGATTTACATAAAGACCACTGAATCTAAATGAAACCAAGATGTAAGCAAATAGAATATTTATGCAAGGCATGGGAAAGTAGTTCGGAATTGTTTGAATTGTAGGGAGAATATCCCCTCCTTTGACAGTGTCAGACTGACACATGCTGGAAAAATACTACATCATCTCGCTTATGAGAATATGGCATAACAGTAAACTGGGTGGGAAACTTTTCTTTTTTTTTTTGAGAGTAATTAATATTTGAAGGCTTCATTTACTCATAATCTTATCAACCGTTTTAGTGATTTAGAACTAATCTTACTGGAAAAATTGCACAGTCAAAATAAAATTAACACCTTGAGCGAGTAGAAAAGTCTTTATAATGAAGCCAGGAATATTACATGTTCATATTAGGTTTACTTGTAACGGGTAGCTGAGTGGTTCATCTGTATTACATGGTTGTTAGTTAAATTTTTCATGCCCTACAATAAAGCAGAGGTTTTATAAAATAATATTTTTCATAAATATCCACATAATTAAGATTATTGAAGACATATAAGTATAAGACGATATATATATATATATATATATATATATATATATATATAAAACGATATAAGTATTCGGAAGTGGCTCGAAGAAGGCTAAGTTTTGAATAAGGAACTGTTAATCTTAAATCGCTTGAAAATAAACAAGTTCACGTGAATGGGTACAAGATTGTGACTCATTTACAAATTTTATCATAAGCCACCTTCTATTCGACAAAAATTTTGATAATACTCCAATTGTATTCCCAATATTTAGCAAAGACTTATCTAAGAATTCAAGCATATTTAGTAAATTCTAAATTTATTATCTTATGGGAGTAGAATATTGTTCAATGTTCAAATATTCCTATACACTATCTACTTTTATCTCAATTTCTATATTGACAAGTAAGCGTAATATCACCAGTCAGAAATTTCCCACACCACAAGAAATTGCGGATTAAACATATAGCATACATTTCTCTCCCCATGTTATTTGCATTGTGTGCGTCTATATATATGCATGCATACAGAAATGCTAAGTTTTATTGTTTATACTTTACACTCATAGGAATAAATTGCTTGAGCGCAGGCTGCAGTAAGGAAATTTTGAAAAGTTACACTGCAACCAATCTATAAGTATCGTACTACTCTGAAGTTTATATATGTATTTGTGCCATTATACCGTTATAGTACACAGTATCTTATAAATCAAGCATGTTTTGAAAAATCAATCTCCTTTGGTGAAGTTTACATAAAACGAAATTATATTATTTTTCTTATCCTCACCAACTGAACGCTTGAGTGCAGGTACGGAGGTCTTTATGTGCAGATTGATCTCTGTAATCGTTTAAATTAATTTATTATTTCTGAAGCATCTTTCTTTAATGAGTATTTTCATTTGCAATCTCATAATTAGAAATGATTTCCTCAATTGTAATCAAATGCTCTGCAATCATACGCAAATCTGCTATAAGCATAAGCGAGGGTGGAAAGAAGAGAACAGGATTTAACGAAGCAATAGCATGGCAAAAATGTGAATATAATTTAAATATTGCTAATGCTTAATTCAGAATGCAGCAAATTATCTTCGCTCATCATTTCCAGTTAGTTAGTCACCCTACGGTTTAATGTATGCAGAACTCCTCTCAGTCAAACCATTAAAACTTTGCTTGCCTCTTGCCCTCTTAATAATACTTCTTGCCCGTTTGAATGAAATTTGCATTTCAAATACTTCCGTACTTTGAGTTACTAATTTGGAATTAATGGCATATATATAGCACTTTCATCACTCACTCACACCAAGTAGCTATTTCGAATATTCACCATATTTACTCTGGTTTTACATGGTTTTACATGGTGAACAATAAAACATTTAAACATTTTTATAGAATTTTGTATTAAAATTAGGCTTAACTTTCAAAACAACAAAAAAATGCTTGTGGTTGGTTATTCTAAGGCGAAGTTGAGTTATTATAGTATAATGGTGGAGTGGCAAATTGGTAAAAATCATACTTTGAAATTCGTCTTCATCGTTTTGTAGCTATTTAACCCGTCATAATAATTTTAGAACTAGAAAAGCTCTTTAGAACTAGTTCTTATCAGATAACCACCCAGCATAATTGAATTTTGCTCCATCTTTACCGGTAATACTTAAACATTTTAAGTTTTAAATAATATTATCTATCTTAGTATCAGAGTTGACATTGTTAGAAATCTAATAAAAATTTGCTTTAAAGTACTTATGTAATTCAAAAGTAAAAGGTTTTGCAGACAGAGAAAAATAACGACTTATGGACCATTACATATGCATATGATGCAGAAATTTGGAACCCAAAACTATTCAATGAGGAGTTCTTGTGTGCTCAAAATATAACTTCCGCGCATTATTTATGAGCCCTTACACTTAGGCAATAGTACATACTTACTAAAAATCACAAGCTGTAAGAACTTTATACGAATCTCAATATAGCTCAGCAAGTTAAAGAATATCTCACAGATGAGAAAAACAGCTGGAAAGAGAGAAAGCATTCAATGCGATGTCAGCCGATAATTGCGTCTGTACAGAAATTCTTGACTTCACTTAGAATAATCTCCTATAAAAGAATAATATTTGGAGAAGCGTTTTCCAGCTTTTATATTACTTCATCCTCTGCCATAATTCTATCCCTTAATGCTTCTCGGATTTCTTATTTTTTATGAGAGTTTTGACTTGAGAGCTGGCCACCATAATACCACTTGTTTAGTTTACAATCATACTAACTCTTAAATCGGCTTACACTTATTCATTCATTTACATTTTAATGCCATCTTATCATAGCCAACACACATTTTTACCCTAAATTTCCGAGCATCATTCATATCAATTTCTCTTTCTAATTCCTCCAATCACGTACCAACATGTCTGTGTGTGTTTTCCTACTCTACTTATTTCGCATTCTACAAGAGCCACTCAAATCCATTTCACATCCTTGTGTATCAGTATTTTCAACATTTCAACAAGTGCGAGTTAATCTTCTGTTTTCAATATCATCGGTGAACTTTTCCTAGCCTCCAATATAAATAGAAAATTTATTGAGTAATCCCACCAACATTTCCTTTCCATTAATTCGCTGATGTGGTGAAAGACGCACACACAACCAGAGTAAAGCTAAGACACCACAAAGCTGTAAACTCATATACTATCCATGTTGCGGTCGGTGCAAATAAATACGTATATTGATAGATGACTTTTTAAACTTACGTTCATGTATTTTTAAATTTTGATCGCCGTTTATTGTCTTCAATCGCACATTTTCCTTCTGTTCATGTTCATTTCATTCACAGAACTCACAAGTTATGTACAGCAGAGGCGGTCTACAAAAATTCCGTCAAGAATGAAAAATGTGTTAAGGTGATAAAGGTTAACAAATGTTGGTAAATTTCTGAGAACTTTTTAGGCGCACTGAAAAAAAATTTAATTCTTTTTGAGTAATGGATTGGATGATTATTTTTGATGAAATTGACTAAAGTCTCTGGGTGATTGGAAATTTATATGGGTGTCATAGGTCGCGATTTTGATCCTGAACCGATTGAGTTACGCTCTTAATTACGACAGGCACGAAATGTATCTTTTCTGAATTTTTTTTTATCCTTTCTCAGCGTGTGTATCCCCCTTACTGCTAACAAATGTTGAACAATATTTGAGTGTAATATGAATTTTGTCACCGGCCTTTCTGTTTAACCTTATTAAAGACGAAACTGACTTTGTTTTAGAGGATTTATTCAATATGAATTATACTAAGACAATGAAATTGGTGAATATCTTCACCTAACCTATAGTGATTATAAAGAACCCCGTCTGTACTCTTAATCTTACAATGGATATGCCAGACAACAATATATGTTATATACTTAACCTGTTTTTGCCTGTTGTAAACCAAAAATTTCCGGATTGGATTAATTTCTAATATCGGAAAAATTTTACGGGATTTATATCAAACAAAGTATGAATGAATTAAGTTCGAATCATATTCAAAAACCTGAAAAGTATTACTCCAAAGTTTGTTTTTTTGTTTTAATATTGAACATTGAGAAACGAGCAAAGTTGTTTTCGGAAGAAAGTGGATGTGCTTAAAGCTACTAGATTATGCCTGTATATTCCTGAACTTTTAAAAATCGATAAATAATATATTCTTTTAAATATAAAGTTGCATATGTATTAATATGCTAGCACATCCTCCTTTCTATATAGTTAAAATAAGACTCGAGATTACTAAATCTCTTAAATCTAACGTTTCTTTAAAGTTGTATTTCTTTAGGATACAAAACTATAAGCTAGAGACAGAGTACTACAAAATGCTAGCACATATATGCAGGTATATACATACAATGTGTATATGTAAAGACTCAACTAAAAACACAAAATATAAAAACTTAGTTAAAAATAGTTGCTTGATGTGTGCTGTGAATTAATCATCATAATAACAATCATCATTGGGCCATGTACATCGTATCAAAGTGATTTTGCTTGCGCCAAAACAAAAGGCAAATGACATGGACAACTACATTAGGTCACAAACTTATTTTCAATGAATTTTAATTTTTTTATACCTACATATGTTTATATTCTCATAAAAAGGAAAAAATGAAAAAAAATTCTCATAAAAATGCTATTTTTTGATTATTTAGAAAACAGTGCGGAGAATATAACTTTTTAGAAGACATTTTTTATACGACAAATAAAATATCCTTACTGGATAATAAATTACTATAAAAGTAAAAATATAACTAGTCGAGTAATATTTGGTATGCGCAGAGCTATAAAATGTCATACATATAGCTATATCAAACTAATATGTGGTTCATTATACACAATTAATAACAAAAATTAAATTTGCTGCGGTATTGCCAGACACACCAAATCTCACTCACCCAATTATACTTAATCTATTACATTGTATTTGTTTTCTTGTCATTAGCAGCATGCCATTTACTTTCGTTAGTAATTACCTCGATTTGTGTGTAGTAAAAGAAGAAGGTATTGCAGAAAATCTGAATTGACTTTACTTTCGAAATGTGATAATTTATCATTAATTTTATGTAATGTTTTGACTACTTTGGCGTCATTTGCCAAAATCAGAACATTACTGTGGTTAAACCGCAAGCTCACGTACTTATATGCGTTGCTAAAGATGTGGTATACGTTGCAATCAGATGATTAATTTATAGGAGTGAGGTATGTATACTTGTATGAACACTGCAAATTGAGCGATTATTAAGAAATGATTATTGAAATACCTGATTACATCGCACTGCACGGTGGGTATATTAACCAGTTTAATATGGGAAATAATATAGTTGTTTATGTGATCAAAATCTAATTACCATGAACATATCGAGAAAATAATACGTTTTGAAGAATATTTATTATATTTATTAAATGAATATTAAGAATATTTTATTTTCATTTCAAGAAACTGTTATATATAAAATTTTTACGACCTGCCTATAAACATATGTTTCTCATAAACTGGCAAAATGTCAGAAACCAACAATGTCCATTTATGGGACCTTTCACTCTATGTATGGAACCAAATATTAGGATGAACTTGCATGTGGATGTGAAATGATCTGTAATATGTTATCTGTGTGATGTGATATCTAATTTAACCTTTATTGATATTAGTAAAATTATGAAGACTCTACAGGAATGTCCTTACTTAAAATGATTTGCGCCTAGATGTAGGCAATGTATTCTTTAACACTGAGAAATTGTGTATTTTTGAAATAAGTGTTGGTATTAACCCAAAAATATTTTAAATAATTGTATATTTACTATAAACAATTCTATGAGACACCGATTAAACTGCAAATTAAATTCAGGTTTATTTTAGAAAGTACCTACATTTGCACTATACTAAATATATGACAATTCTGTATGTACGCTGTAGAAATATTATTAAATATGGATTTTTCTCTTTTTCACCAAAGTTCAAAGTTGTTCATTAATTTAGTTTTTAAGTGGCTATTTTTTGTTCATCCTTAATAATTTCATTTAGAATTTTATAAAATTTTCCCAATTTATTTCCAGCTACCATTCCAAATGTTTAGAGGCAGCATTATACTTTACCTTCTTTACACGCACGAACTTTTGGTGAGTACAAATAATAAATAACGTAAATATTTTAGTGAATTCATTCTTGTTTAGATTTGGGTGTCTGTTAAATCTAAAAGCTGCCGCGAGCACTAAGCTCACTATGGCATTTAAATTATGCAATTTTTTATATAAACACATATACATAATCATCTTGCTTGCATCACTATGCATCTTGCTCAGATCAAAGTCATGATTTTTTATGTAATTTAATTACTTTAGTTTCTTAGTGTATGTGTACCATAAGTGGCAGGTAAATATTTGCAGCATTTAATAGAACAATATCAAGCATCACAATGCATCGGCATTATATGATGGGTGGATAGGTTTTAAATTAATTAAAAAAATGTTTGTTGAGCAAAATTTATGTTATTTATTTACATTATATAAAATGTTAGCATTTTTTAATTCAGAGTTGTGAAACAAATGAGAATACTGCAATCGTTTACATGTGGAATTTTATGTTTACATTTTATAAATTCCTATAATTAAATTTTTAGTAAAAGAATATTAAAGGTACTTTTTATTGGATTAGAGGCATAGAACTACCTACTTCTGCTTGAAATTTCGATATCTCATAAACAATTTACTCATTAATCGAAAACGGATGCTACAAATGTGGGGTCAAGATAAATTAGGCAATAACCAATACTTTTTCCCACATAACGAAATTTTGAAATTCATCACCTAATTTGACCTTGCAATAGATATTTGAAGAATTTAGCAGAATATTGAAATCTTACGTCGAGCATTTGGTACCCCTAATAAGTGGTTACTTTCGCCCAAAACTGACAAACTCGGTACATATCATACCTTAGCCACCATTAAAAAATCTTACAGACCTTCCGAGCTTCCTTAACACCCGAAAACACAGTCAATGTTTTCCTGTCCGTACTCCCAATGGGGTTGTAATATGCATACCAAGTGGGCTGAAAAGAATCCATATGTTTTGAAGTTATATCTAATCTTGAAAAGGTACGATTATAAAATTCACCAGACAATTGATTCGTGGTTCGACTAGCGCGTTTTCGAAGTAATTCTTTATGCACTATTTTTTCGTAGTAGACATTTGTAAATTTACAAATTAAATTTTAATTTATAGCGCGTGCATAAAATTAGTGGTTTTAAGTGCTTGAAATGTTTATGCTAACCAAATATTTGTCACCAAGTAAGAGCTGGAAGAAATACTAGTTTAATTGTGCCATCTATCCGTATCCCCTCATCTCTGGAACCTTTTCCATCTACGAGTATGCAACTCACGCCATTCTGCGTGCATACAGACAACCGCAACTTGCTGTCTTCATCGAATTGCCCTCGACAGACAGACAGACAGATAGACAGACACTTTTGCGTCACAAATACACAGCGTGATGGCAATGCCATAAGCCATTTGAAGGGTCACTTTCACTTAAATATGTCTAAATTGCTAGTGCATTCAATTACTTGCGTGCTGTGTGAGTGTGAGTGTACTTGTATGTATGTGCAAATAAAGTTCCACAACTGGCTTTGTAATATTATAAATGAAATTTGCTCACGCAGCGTTTAGCTGAATTTTATTAATTGGTTGGGTTGCTTAACGTTGTTTTTTTATTTGTATGTTCATATCTCTAATTTCGGTGTCAGCTCCTTTGGCGCTCAAGTGTCTTCTAAGCCCTTTATTAGTCGTAAATAATGACATAAGCTTCCTTTTCAATTATTTTACTCGCAGTTTTTTATTAATCGAAGCGACAATTATGAATAAATTGCTAAGCGATATTTTTTCGGGTTTCTATATGGTTGTTTGCTTTTTTTTATACTCTCGCTACATGTTGCTACAGAGTATATTAGTTTTGTTCACCTAACGGTTGTTTGTAACACCTAGAACTAATCGAGTTAGATATAGGCATATATATATATATAAATTAGGATCAAAAGACGAGTTGAAAACCGAGTGACTGTCCGTCCGTCCGTCCGTCCGTGCAAGTGGCAACTTGAATAAAAATTAAGATATTTTCATGAAACTTCGTACACGTGTTCTTTGTCACCGTAAGCCAGTAGGCATTTCAGATGGGCGTAATTGGACATCTGTCACACCCACAAAATGCCATTAATCGAAAACGGATAAAGTGCTATATAAATAAAGCATAATAGTAATTAAGATAAAAACTTACTTACTTACTTGCACAAAACTTTTTTTGGAAAATTCGGTATGGGCCCGCCTCCCAATAGGTTTAATATATATATCTCGGAAACCGTTAAAACTATATCAGTCAAACTTGCTCCCACTACATTCTTCTAGCAGCTCTTCATATACTGAGAAAACGAGCGAAATCGAGTAATAACCACGCCCACCTCCCATACAAAAGTTATATTGAAAACTACTAAAAGTGCAATAACTCGCTGAAGGAACACGTCAGAATCATTAAATCTTGGAGCAAATATGATACCGAAGGGTTACGTAGGAATCCGTGTAAAGTTTTGATGATGGGCGTGGCACCGTCCACTTTTAGGAGAAATCCCCGCTCCCAAGCACTAAATATGAAAGAAATCGGTCTAGACCATGGTTTAAGCTGCTTATTCCTAATATAATGATTTCCTTTCCTCTGGTTTACTTTTTCCTCATGTATCTAATATTTTCAATTAAGCCACTTTGATTGAGTTTATATCGCATATATCACTTTTGAGTTAATTTGGTGGATTGTAATATAAATACCTCTGACACGAAGCAAAATATAGCAACGAAAGTACATGAGTCTGTGACCTGTAATATATGTTAATAATATACCAAATATGATTGCAATCCATTGACAATTTCTTCGAATAATGAATATTGAATTCTTCCGCAACATTTTTTAATATAAAGTTATGCCAGCACCTGAAAGTATTTCCCCGCTTCTGATCCTTGCAAATTGCGAGACTATAAAATGTTCGATTACACCCGAACTTAACCCTTTCTTACTTGTTTAATTTATTTTTTTTGTTTGTTTAATTTCATTGCGTAAATGTGAGTGTGAAAGTGTTTGGCACGCAATTTGTATACAATTTCTATGCTATTTGACAGGTTTTATTGCTCTCGGCGAAAGTGGCTGTTTGCATGTTTACCACTTTTGTCTTTATATTTCAATGTTTATGGCAAGGAAACAAATACAAGTTATATTAAAATGCCCATCAGTTTTTTTTACAAATATAAACATCGAGTGATCTATGTATGTATTCTACTCTGAAATATTGGTTACTCATAGCTGCTACTTATGTATGTCCATTTTTATTTTATTTCTGTTTTATTCCTGATGTTTTATTTTCCCAAATTTGTTCTTGTGCATTAAGCTGCTTTCCATTTTCTTTAGAATATTGCTGAATTTCGCATTTATTAATATCTTATTTACTTTGTTTTTTTTTTGCTTTTGTTGTAAAATTCAATCATACCAGTTCTCTTTGTAGGTCATTCAATGTTAAGTGTTTGCAAGCATTAAAAATTATCATCCCTGCATTGAAGTGCTCGTAAATGCATGATTTCACAATTGACCGACAGAATAATAAACTAATTCGATTGATATAGAAACACATATTTCTGAAATTCTTCAAACAATTGGCAATCTTCTGCAAAAATATCAGCAACGGACATCTTTCTGAAATCTTTTTAGTTTAATGCACATATAGTTAATCATAATTTAATTAAGGTCTATTATTTAAATTTAATTGGGGTCTATATAATATGTTCTTGCCGTTTGCCAAGGCATAACTTGATTATTATTTCATAGTTCCTATATTCCGAACGTGCGTTGGAAAGCTAGTGTCCTTATACGTCTTTTTCGGTATATGTCTTTCATTTGAAGCGTAAACGAGGATCTTTTTTTCACTCAAATATGCCGAACTTTGTGCCTGAAATTTTTATTTTTGTGGCTAATTCTTCTTCATTACTTTAATATGAAGAAAACCTTCGGAAAAAAGGCAAGTCATCGTATTTTGGTGGAAGTTTATGGTGAACATGCCAAAAGTGGTTTGCACTATTTAAAAGTGGTGATTCTGGCTTGGAAAATGAAGAACGTCCTGAGCGGCTTGTTGGAATGAAGTTTGAAGATAAGGCACTGGAAGCATTACTTGGTGAAGATTGGTGCCAAACACAAAAAGAGCTCACAGAATCTTTGGGAGTTATTCAAGCAGCCATTTCAAAATGTTTAAAAGCAGTCGGATATATTCAAGAGCATGGAAACTGGATGGCATGAGAATTGAAGTCAAGAGACGTTGAGGGACGATTTTTCATGTTAGAAATGCTGCTTGAACGCTATAAAAAGAAGTCGTTAGTTGTTTTTGCTTCGGGTTATGACTGGTGATGAAAAATTGATCCATTCCGATAACCCCACGACAACACTAAACGCAAAAAATCATATGTGACACCTTGTAAACCAGCCAAATCAACAGCAAAGCCGAATATCCATGACGCCAATATAATGCTCTGTATTTGGTGGGATCAGAAGGGCGTGCTGTATTATGAGCTTCTAAAACCGGATGAAACCTTTTATCGCTAAAACGCTATCGACCATAACTAATCAAATTGAAACAAGCGATTGCCGAAAAACGCTCGGTATTCACAACTAAAAACGAGGTAATAATTTAATTTTATAATAAAAATAAGTTGCAAGATAGGTTAAAATTTATTTGGAAAACAGCCGCTGGAAAGTTTTGCCTAACCCGCCGCATACCTTTACAGCCCAGATCTTGCCTTTTCGTTTGCATATAAATCTTAGCAAGGTTGAAACTTTGATTCCATTATGGCACTCTCGTTCCATCAGAGGCTGACGTGGTCACTTTAAATTTTCCATGTTTTTTGCTGGTACTTTGTTAGCAGAAGTTAGTGAAAGTGGTTTTAGAAATCTGCCTTTAAAAATCAAACCGAAATATCTGATACCGATTTAAAAATAATTTGTGAACACTCCAAATTGGTGTGGTGTTGTTGTTGTAATTGCATTTTATTTTTATAAAAACATTCACATTTTATAAAAAGTTGGCAGATATATACAATTCAGTTAAATTTTTAACAAAAATGTTTTCGATTTTCTTCAAAACATAAATTGTAAACTTTACAATTACATGCACAGACTAAGAATTCGTTGGCCACACACAATTGTGTATGTATTTGTATGCACATTTATTTAATTATCTTTTTGTGTTTTAACATAAATATTACATATCTTGCTTTCTTCATTTATCCAAACTTAACATTTAAATAAAACTTACGCAAATATACAAAAAAGGAACAATTCTTCTTAGACAACGCCTAAACCTAATAAGACCACAGAGTCGAATAAGCTCTGTAATCTTGAAACATTAAACACTTTCGCGCTCTTTTTGAAGTGCGCCCTCTCTCTCTTTAAAAATAAATGTAAATCTTTTTTTTTTTTTTTAAATAATGCTTGCAATACTTATCGAAAAGTTATTTATTATTATGAATAAAAATTTAAAAGTAACTCGGTTTCCGCTGAAGTTGGCAAAAACAAATCTCCAGAAATATGCACTTAGGTCTTTTTGATTTATTTTACTTTTATTTTTTTTTTTTACTTTTATTTCGTTTCTCATTTATTGATATTATGTTCCATAGTTGTCGTCATTGGCAGCACAAAAAAATTTAAATAAATACATTTTTTATACAAAATACAAAGTTTTGTAAGTAAATTAACCGAATCGTAAATGTTTTAATAATAAATTTTGTTGTTGTTATATATATTTTGTTGCTGTTGTGCACCCACTCTGATTTGCTCTTGTTGAATTCACTAAAGTTTTTGTTTCCGTAAGTTTTACCAATTATCTTGTTGTTGTTGTTGTGGGTGTTATATAAAAATTTTCGTGTTGTTGTTCTTATTTTTACGCGTTGAAAAAATTTTCGTTTTATTGGATAAGGTCGACTAATTTAATATATATTCGATTTTTCCTTAGTTGGCCCTCGTTTCATTATTCGTTATGCTTGTTTCGTGAGTAGGAAAAAAGCTCGCATATGATCTTTTTTCAATTGTCGTCGTGTTTACAAAATCGTACGGTGTGCTGTAAAATACATATATATTAGTTTTATTTATTTTAGTCTATATATTTACATTTATGCATTTGTTTAAAAATTCACAGAAATTTTGTCCCATAGAATGTAAATACAGTGTTACATACAATTACTATATACTAAAGATAATATTATTTTGTGAGGCGCAAAAATGCACTACTTGAACCACAAGCGCTATTTTGGGTATTTCACTACTTTTCAGCTGCCTTATAAGAAAAAGTTCCAACAAATAAAATGAATTAGGTATTCGAAAACGCTATTGGATCTAAAGAATTCCTATTATAAAACGTTCATGTTTTTCATTATGGAAGCTACTAAGGAAATCCACATTTGTCAAATTTCTAAAATTACAGCTCTTAATTTGTGTTTTTTTTCAAGATGTCAACTCCTTCCGCATCCTTTCAATTAATTTTTATATGAATTTTTACCAAACTTCACCAATAGTTAATATTATATTAAGGTTTATATTACTTTAAGCTGCTACAAGGTTTTTAAGTTGACCGAAAAGGGTCTGTGACTCCAAGAACTGTCAATATTATAGGGGACCATATTAAACGATCATACAATACAGGGCTTACCCGTCTGATATATGTATGCTTTAGTTCATCACTTGCCGGCTAATAAATTCTATGACAGCCTTTTTCGTGTCGAAAATGAACACCATAGTCAGTTAGTTATGCACTTAACCCACATAGCTATGGTGTGAACTATAAATATTTTTACGGTCAAGTTAAGGGCAAAGTTATTAGGTTACGTCCAAAGCAGTTAATTGTGAAGGCCTTTTGGGTCTTCGCCTCAGTGCTACTTTTCATTTCTAACTCTACTCTTCTACTCTACTCTACTCTACTCTTCTAATCATTTATTTTGTAGTGTTAAGCCAAAGGAAGGCTAGATGGTTAGAAATTTGGTTCGAATATCAAGTAATATTATTTGGAAGTTTTAAATGAATTGGAAAAAGGTTCGATTTAGGTTACTGAGTTTTATGTAGATAAAGTCATACCAAAAATAAAGTAATTAATGTCAGAAAAGTATCAGAAATTCCTTATTCTTGACCTTGCAATATATGGAAATTTCATTTAGTAAATTAGAGAAAATTCTGATAAACCGTCGTGTGGGTAGGCTCTCATATTGCCTTACAACAATCCAGTTTTATATAAGATTTATCCATATTCAAAATGTTATAGTAATGCGACCTCTCTCGAAAAGAGGTTTTTCAGCATAAGTTTATTTCACGCCTTCATTAAATAATGAGTTCGTGATGCTCTGGGGGCTAGTAAGTGAAAACTTACGAGATAATATGGAACGAGAATAGTAATTAACTCTATATTCATAACCTCTTCAAACACGATGTTAAAATAAAGGCGGTGAAATTATTAACACCAATCACTTGTTGGAACATTTCTTCTATAAATACACATGGAAAAATTACCAAAAATAGCATTTTAAGAATACACTTATAATTTAAACAAATAATTACTTAAAATACTTTTACTACCAACACACTACAGATTTATGGGTCAAAAATAAAAAGACGCCACCAATTTGCGGGCATTAATAACCAGCACTACTAATATCATATTTTGTTCGTGCAATAGATGGCGCTCTACACAGCAACTAAGAACAGTCATGCATGGAAAATATATTTACAAATGTCAAATGTTGTCTTACCAATTCCTATAACAATGTACGAGTAATTGCATTTGTATTTCATTAACAATTTGTTTGGCTTAAAGGCTGGCTGTTGGTTAGAACATAGAATTGGAGTAAATAAGTATACGAATTATTGTTTATCTTCAGCTAATAACAATAGTTTGCGTGGTTTTTACTTTTGTTGATCAGATTGTACAACAATTTTATTTTATATTTTTAGCTTTGCCATTAAACATTTGTTCAAGTATTGTTATTTTTCAAAATTTGTTAAAGGTTTGATAAACAGGCGTTAGATTTCGTTTTGATAAATTTTTCTTTTGTTCTTTTTTCGTTGTCGATGTTATGCAAAGTTATCAGTAAATTTCCTCTTAGAAAATTTCATCGCCTTCAGCTGTTATGAAAATGATTAGAGAGGTATGTATATATTGAAAAAAATATATTTCGGATTAATTAAAATGTCAAGAAAATTATAAAAATATACAAGAGTTTAATGGGAAGTCGATTTTACTTTGTGGGTGATGATATATATTTCGATGATTGAGAATTTGATGCTTGATATATTTGATTGATTGATTAGTTTCATTACTTTGTTGAATTAGTGTTAACCGTGATTTTGCGACAACATTGAGTACACAATATATTAAAATGAATAATATTATCTCTCTCTAATTGAAAACATTTCGTTATGTCATGCTTTTTCAGTAATATGCGATTTGATGTTTCATGATCCGTTATTTTTTAGAGGTCTTCTTTTTTGTTGTAAATATAGTTTTTTTACTATATTATTTTTTTGTATTTTCATACATGCTAATTTTTAAAATTGTGAATCCAACACTATACATGTCGAGTGAAATATTTCAACTATTTCAACTGACCAATTTAAAATTGTGTGCAGTCTAAACGCCACACCATTACCAAACAACTTTGGTTCGTTGTTTCAATAAATTGCGCTCTGTTTCGCAACTTAAGCGCACAAAATATATTTTTAACACTTGAAAGCAATAGCCCTTAATTTCGATGAAAATCGAAAAGCGGATTTGGTGAACTTTTCAATTTATTTAGAACATTGGAAATGATTTTAAATTGCTACTATATTCTTTACCGACGAGTTTGAACTGGTTTTTTGGAAATCTATTCATCTTAGCCATTAAATTATGGAGAAATCTTACACAGTGCGCCAATATAACGATTATTATTGGATCTCAGATAGCTAATTCAGCCACTTGACTGATTTACTTATATATTACATACTCAATGTTGTATTAGTATAATAAAATTATTTAGAGTATGAAAGCTGTTTAGTGTCAATCAAAAATACGTTAGATGTGATTTACCTAGTAGATAGAGAACATATTAAATTTTTTGTACTTGTTATGCATGTTATACAGAAAAATATAAATGAGAAGTAATGAGTTAATGTAAAATAATATGAGTGAGAACAAATATTGAAATGGAAATACTTAAATGTGAGTGCGTTGTGAGTGATAAATTTGAGCGCTTTAAATTTAGAACTTTCAATTTTAATTTTATGTTTTTACGTATCTTTCTCTGTGTGTAGAAATCGTCTAAAAGCTTATTTTGTGTAATTCTAAATAATATGTTTTGCTAAAATTCTAACTGTGCTTCAAAAATTCTTGTGTTGTGTGTGCTTTGAAGACGGGTATGTAAACAACAATTTCATATCACAATACAGAACAAAGGGCGAAAAAATCCACTTTATTCAATCAAATACAAATATTACCTATTAATAAATAAATAAGTAAATAAAGAGTAAAACTGTTATAACTGTAAATACAACAAATACTTACGGGTCAATGGTCTAGCTGGATGTCTGGACCACAAGTAACGATTCTTCACCGGCGACAAGAATGAGTCGCGCGTAATGGGGCTGGAAGCCCGTGGCACGGAGAGGGAACGGAAGGGCACCAAATCATCGACATCCCACCAGAAGGGATCGCGTGTGAATGCTGAGATGGGTGCATAAGGATTTGGGTTCAACAAGTCCCTGAAGCGATTGCGTGGATGGAAGATGGGAAGTCCTATTTTTTGTGCGTTTTTGTTTGTTTATGTTGTAGTGTGATTTTTTGTGCATGAATGTTGTAAATTTCCATACAATATTGCATGGAATATAATTTTTAATTTTTTATTTTTTTTGTTTATGTTGTTTTAATGACAGCGTGATGTTTGCAATAGGAAGAGTAGAAAGAAAATTTTGTGTTTTTTAAACTATTACAATAATTGGCGACGCGTTGTTATGATTTTTTTTTTTCATTTTTGGAAAAAACACAGGAAAAAAAAGAGAAAAACAATGTTTTAGAACAAAAACTAGATATTGTGAATAAAATACACATTTGATATTTTCCACATGCGCCATTTACACACACAAACATATTTGTTCATATGTATGAGCTTCAGGAAAACATAATTTCTTTGGCCAGCAAGTTGGAATAAATGTTTGGAAACTTGCCGCTGCTGGGACCCGACACAAATTCATTGATTTTTTCTTTTTTTGCGCTGCGTAGAACATATAGATTTACTATAAAGCGACTAAGAACATACACTAAAAGCTTCAATTGCTGTTGAAACATACACATACAAGAAAAATATTCGCAGGAATTGCGCTTAGCTGGATTTTTTTTGATTTTTTGGAGGGAACATCTAAAGTAATGCATGTTAATAAATCAAAGTCATAAATAACTAATAAAATGTGGTCTATAATTTAAGAACAAATGATAAGTGCCAAAAATAACGCAATATTTTTCATAAGAAATTTGGAAGAGAACAATCAGATACTGCATGCTTGGGAAAAAGTAATAAAACTAAAACAAAAATTACCAAAATCATAACAATGAAAAAATCTAAAGCCAATAACAAAATGTAAAAAAATTTGGTAAAGCTAATACAAATTTAAATAATATAAAATTAAGCAAAGAATAAAAAATTTACATCACTCCTTACATACAATTTTCGAAATTTCTCAAAGTATTTTTTGCTTAAGGAAAAAATTAAACTGTTTTTTTTAATTTTAAATAATATATGAATTTTTATACTAAAGCTGTATATAAAAAAAATTTTAATAAAAACAATTTTGTAACTTGTTAAAACATTTTTATAATTCGTTTTTTTTGAAAATTTTAAGTTTAAACCTTTTATGTGACACTATTTCATAAAGTTGTGTATATTTGAAATATTTTTAAACATTTTCTAACTAATCAAAATGTTTAAGTTGCATGTAAACTGTTTCCTTTTTAATTTTTTTAAAAAGTGATTTATAACTTGTGTTCTCTTGAAGAAATTTTTTTGTAACACGGTTTAATATTACTAAATGCAATCTAACAATGAGCATAAAAAATTTCAGTTTTTAAAGTATGGAAAAATAATTCATAAACTTTAAATATTAAAACGAAATGCTTTTAAATTTTATTTAATTAATATAAATTTCAAAATAAAAATTATATTTCTTTATTATTATTATTATTATTATTATTATTTATTTACTTTATTTTTAGTATTTTATAAATTACTCCAAAAAATATAATAATATCTAAATCTTTTCCAATGAATTTTTTAATTAGAATAATGAAATTTAGTAAATTATTTAATTTTTAACAAAAAAAAAAAAAACAAATGCATATATTGTAGTATCAATAAAATAATAAAAAAGCGGAAAGTAAAAATAAAAAAAAAAAAAAAAATATAAATAAAAATGATAATGGCAATAATTGAAGAAAATTCTATAACAATCTCTTGGGCCATTTGCATAATTAAAATTAAGGTCACTTTTCCTAGAAGCCATCGAAAATGGCGCGAGCTCACGGTGGGGCATTGTTTGAAAGGCATTAGTTTTATTTAATTACTCTGATGCTATTGGCGTAAGGCATAACAAAAACTAAATAAATATAAATTTCACAACCTCTAATAAACAATTTAATACCTTTTTCTCATACTGCCATATGCATTACCAATTAATATTCAAAAGATATAAAAATCCTAATTTCATGACATTTTAATGCGCACTAAATTTCGAACTGCCAATCATTCAATTCAATTACTCCAAATGCCGGAAGCGAGGAAAATATTTGAATTCAGATAAAGCAATAATAAAATAATACAATATTAACGGCAACACTACAACCGAATAGAACAAAGGAAGGATTTTTTTTTTTTGCAACTCATTTGCACAACACGACACCCTGCTGACGCCGCACACCCACAAGGATGAGAACTAGCTTGCTTGTAGCAAAGAACATGCGAAGAGAGAGCGAAATGGAGTGTGGCTATTGGATGATTGCGACTACAGCGTAGGTGATGTGAGTGCTTTCTTAGCGCAATCATTTAGTCGTACCATTAGCATCATAGGAGACTTCATTGGGGCGTGGTCCCCAGCGGCCAGCCTTAACGGGAGTGGGACTTGGTGAGCCAGCACGCTCAAAAGTTCTATCAGCTAACTTACTATCAAAGAGTTCATCCAACGGTTCCAATGAGCTAGCGCGGAACAATGGCCTAGGTGCCAAGCTGCGTGCACGATCGAGCAAGGATGGTGCCAAGCTGCGTGCGCGTTCAAAAGCAGATGGGGCACGTGCCACGCTTGGTGCGCGGCTCCAGTATGTTGGTGGTGGCACATAGGGTTCACTGCCGGCACGAAGCCAACGGCCTGGACGTGGTGATGGCGATCTGCGAGCTGCAAAGAGAGAGGTGGTGTAAAAGAGGGAGATAAGAGAGCGAAACAAACATATAATCCTTAGTAATTGTTTAAGTTAAGTAATTACTTTTTGTTTTTAAGTATACGAAAGTTGTTTAATAATGTCATAGACATTAAGTTGAGTGTAGAGCATAACCGAAATAAAATTGAATTCGTACACGATATCCTTTTATCCTAATTGAGACTGTGTTATTTAGGCGTTTCTCGTTATAGTTGTACTAAAATCGCATTCATGTACGAAAACTGTTATTCAGGCATTTTTATAGGCCGTACTTTGAAAAAGTTAAAGCTAACATATTACTGTCTTACTCTAGTATAAGTTCTTCGATAAAATATTTATATCAGTGTAACTTATTGGTGCTTAGTTACACATTTACTAATTGTTACTGTATTAAAACTTAATTATGAAGTGACCGTTTTCATTTTCCACGACTTTCTAATTATTTTATAATGGCTTAACCTATAGAAGAAAAATCAATCTTCTTCCAAAGTGACATTCTTACTTTTTCGGCTTCAAAAAAAGTATTTGTAGAATAGGTTTCATGTGTTACTGCATCTCACTGACTAATTAGCTAATAGGCCGTAAACAGACCTCTTTTCCTAATAAAAAATTTTATCGAATCCCTTTGTTATGTTAAATTTTGCTGAATTTATTTAAATAATGTAATAGGTTGACCTCTCGTGATAGTTTAACAGATCGTAGTTTGCTCTCTGCAAATTCGTTCACTTCTAATTTCCCGGTTCACACACCAGATATGTCTATGAGAATTCGCAGCTCATTGAAGGGCTCTCCTAAATTCATTATTTTTTTACATGATAAAATCTGAGGATTCCATAATCCATATATATATTTATTTTATGTGTATATTATATATATATATATATATATTCGACTGAAGTACTTGAGAAAATTTATTATTGGTTGGGATACTCTTATTCAAATCGACCATATGCCTAATGGTCGCCTAATGGCAGTACGTTCCAAAGAAAGTCCAAATTCACAATTTCACTACCCGATAGTAAATTTTTGGAGTTCTATCAATTTCTATTCGGCTGAAGTACTGGAGAAAGCTTATTTAACGGTGAGACACTCTCTCTACTCTCCTGTTGCAAATAAATCGCAGAAACTTCTACATACAGATTTCAAAATCACAGCAGCAATTCAAGCTATATCTACCATAAAAAGTGGCGAATGAATGAAACTGGATCTCGGAAAGGAAATACCGATATCCCTAACGGGTTCGTCTTCCTGAAAGTCTTCTATTGTATTTTAATTTTTTTTTCGTTATCTTTCACAAACCAATTGCAGGCGTAGAATAATTTAGGTATGATTTGGTCAAGAAGAAGACATCTCAACTTTGTTCCAATTTAATGAAACAGTAGCACGAATATATATTAATTTAAATCTTTCCCATATAATCTCCCAATCACCGTTATTTCCAGCTGTGTTTTCTATGAATTTTTTTCTTCTCTTTCAGACTCTAATTTTGATTTAGCGGAATTTCGAACTAAAATGAAAATATTCACTAAGAGTGAATACTTAATATCTTTCCAGATTGTTGAAAAACCTCATTGTCTATTTTTAAAAAAGTAAATATTTCATTCGCTTGCAACATTAATGGAGTACTTACTGTCATAAAAGTAATAAAAATCATCTTTACTCACAAAAGTTTTCAAAAAGCATTGAAGTTTGTATTTCATTTTCATTTCAAACCAGCAAAAGTTCCAAACAAAGTAATTACAAATCTCACAAGTTAACAATGTACTTATCGAGTATTTACTTATACTCAAACTAGCATCAGTTTAATACAGTTTCAAGGATGTGTAACTTCTTCCTGCTGCACCAACATCTGTATGTTTTTGCATTCGTCGAATGGAAATGAAATCTTTCATAAAATTTATGCAATTCCATGGTTATTTGTACATGCGTATATTTCGAAAAGTACTTACACTTGTATTTACCCAGAGATGCATCCGTACGCTGAATGGAATATGAAGCAAAATATGTTTCATTCTTCATTTCTCATTATATTGCTGCCGAAGCTCTAGTATTTATTTAATGCAAATCATGAAACCTTTCATATTGGTAGTAAAACAATGAAAGTTTTAAAATATGCACATGCATTACAAGTGAATACGCTTCAAATTACCAAAAATAATATGTTGATAACGGAGAAGTACACATATGGAGCTATTGCAAAGTGTTGCCAGTACTTCTCTCTGTTTTTTGGAGTGCATTGTTATTCGAAGATAACGCACCAACTTGTTAGGGTATGACGACAGTTCGCTCCTATGAAAGTGGACAGCAAATGAGCTGACTTATTCACAAATCTAATTTCGCATGTGTATGATTTATTCCAAGGACTAAAAATCACCTAAAGTATTGTAGTATTTCCACAGTTCAAGTATGGGTAAGGTCACTCAAGTCTCCTAGGTTAATACTTACGAATTATATGAATTAATACAAATATGCTCGGTACTTTTGAACATATAGAATAAAAAAATGGTCCTACCAGACCATATGTGATCTAAAATTCATGCCATTCAAATTTCCAGTAATTATTTTCTTAAAAGTCTATACAGTATATTAACATTTTCAACTATTTCATAGTCTAATAACTACATAAAAACAAGACAGGAAAATTGGATTCATTCCGCTTTCAGGTTACACTTAGTTTAAACCCTGATTTACTGTTTAGTATATTCGTAATTGTATCTGCGACATATGCCATATGAGTTCAAATGGCCAAAATATCCACCATTGATTACCGCTTATAATTTTCACATAGAATGCTTAGATACATATATGGTATATATATATACAGAATATATTTTGAGGGAGCTGGGCACTTGGATTTTAAGTATGGGCCCTCTAAAATTTTGAGATTTCGACTCTATTCCGGCGGCCGAACTCTTATACCTGTGGTCGTAGTCAAACCGAAACAGATGGTACGAATGTCAGTTGTAAATTTTGTGGTACGTCTACTGCTGCTGACATTGTATCAACTTTAGTCACGGGCTCATCATCAAAGCATCGTTTTCCAAGCTAAAGTGGTTGCGTAAAGCTAGCCTTTTTCATTATTATGGGCTTTGATTCTATACACGGTGCACTCAGAACTGATTATCCGCACTTCAAGTTGCATTGAAAATTTTTGTTTTTTTATTAATAAAAATCTCTCGACAGAAAAATGGTGAGGTGGAATAATTTTCCAACGATCTGTCCTAATTTTGAAAGCCACAGACCTGGTTTACATACCACTATCCTCGTTTTGCTTGACTGTTTAAACTTTGACATCGAAGCGAGGCAAGCGTAAGATAAGTCAGATCGAACGCTTTAACTTTATGTGCTTCTCTCTGATATTTAATATTTCGTGATTTGTTATTTTCATTTTAACAGTTTGCAAAATCTGTAAACTCGCATACATATTTCAGAAATGTATTTCGGCCTAATTGAAAATTAATGGAAATAAAAGAAATAAGCGATAAAAATAGTAACAGCTAACTGTCAAAGCATAAAAAGATGACAGTTGTCCAGCATTTTGCTTTGCTTCGCCACGACAGCTTTTTATGTAAACGTACTAATACAAAAGCAAACATCGAAGCTATCTATTAAAGCAAAACTCTAAAGTAAAATGAAGCCAAAGTTGTGTGTAATCCAGTTTTAAATTTGACTTCTTCTGCTACATATATACTAGATTATTTTTTTCTCCACTTTGTGTAGCCATTTAGAGCAGTCAGAGAGAGAATTAACAGCTAAAATAAATATCTGCGCATGTATGATTGATCATTGGCAAAAGTTTAGCCAATTGCCGATATTTCTATTGACGATAAATACAATTTATATTTCAAAAACAAAAAAAGTCAATCGTCATAATTTTTAAATCAGATTAAAACTACCTATATAGATAGTTCATAATTAATATACAAAAGAGAAGTACAAGGTTCAAGTGATAGAACACAGTAATGCACTAATCTAGAAATGCTCCTGCTCTACTCAGAGCTCTATCGTTTTCGCATATACTATTTCTGTGGGCGGATATCCCAAAAACTACAATTTGAGTTGTTAAATGATATTGAACATTCGCTTGCAATCTCTGTTTGATTGATATTATAACATTTAAAATTTGTTTTTCTTTTTTATATTAAATTATAAATAATCTATATTAGGATCGTAGTATTTATTGTTGCTGCACATTGTTTATAGCCAATCTTTTTTCTCTAAGATCAAATTAAATATGTAGTTTGGTATACAAATCTCATCAGCTATTTTACTCTCACTCCAGTTATAACTGTCTTTCATAAACTTAACGAATATTTTGATAATTTACTATACATATGTATGTACTTACCGCGTTTTTTAAATACACAACTCTATAAATGGATCAAAACTATCCCCTCTACATTCCATTCTCAAAAGCGTTACTTATTCAACAAATAAAAATTAACTGACAATTACAAAGATTATACACACGAAACAATACACAAAAGTAAAAAAACTTTACATTGTTGGCGGAGAATAAAAAAAAAATACATGTCAACTAAAATTCTGACAGTACACACAACGGACCAAAAATGTAAAGTGCAACGAGTTGCGTTTAAATTGTTGCATTGAAATCAAATTGTCAACGCAATTGAATGTGTCAGAATTCTGACAATTTAAACAATTTGTAGAGCATTGAGTGGAGTTGAACAAAAAAAAAATAATTCTTAACATTTGACATTTCACTTTTCGCGAAAGAAAAAACCAAAACTTTTCACAAAGAGGTCAGTGGGTAAGAGAGAGCGCGCGTTTGTCTTTTGTGTTTTGAAAAAGAAGAAAGAAACTGCCAATTGGCGTACGAGAGTGGGTGAATGGTCACGCTGTCAAACAAGCCACTCAATCAACTTGGAATTGAGATATTCAATTTGTGTGTGTATGAAAATTACAAAGTTGGAATTGGCTTTACATAGATAATCAGCATTTTTGCTGCGCTTTTTTTGTCATTGTTTATGTTTACAATTTTTCTTCTTCACACTTCAACAATTCACAAGGAAGTACAAAAACACACTTAACAATTTTATATGCTTCAATGCATTTGTGCAAATTTAAAATAAAATACAATTCATATATACTTATGCTTTTTCGTTAAATATTTCATTTTTCTATTGTTTTTTTTTTTTTTTTTTTTTTTTGTTATTTTTTTTAATAGTAAATATTTGTAAAGAATTTAATTTGGTTGTTCTTTTCTGTGGATTAGAATTATATTCTTTTCAGTTGGCAGTATTTACAGGCGAATGCACAATGCATGATTTTGTGTATTGATTTGCGCATTAATTTCGATTTATTTATATTAAATAAGTTTATTTAGTTGAGTTAAGGAATGTACAAGGAGGACGAAGTACGATTTACGATACGAAACCATACAAAATTACAGACACATAGATATAGTACAGCAAATGAAAAGTAAGTAAAGTAAAATAAAAATTATGAATGAGTAAAATTAATATATAAAATGGAAATAAAAATAAAAAGAATTAGTAAAAAAAAAAACGAAAAGTTAAAACTTAGAAGTAATATGAAATTATATGAATTAGAAATTTGTTGTTGCTGGAAAAATCAACCCACTATAAGTGAAGTGAAGTTCAAAATCCAAAAGTCCGTGTCACTTGATGGTGAGGATAAAGAAAACAAAAGTTGTTGATTACTTTTTTTTTTTGTTAAATAAATGATTTATTTAGACTTGTATTATATGATTTTACTGTTGTTATCTTAGATATGTACTTTATTGATATTCTGATTTTGTGGTTGGTTTCTTTCTTGGTTTTTATTATTATTATTATTTTTCGTATGATGTTTTTAATGATTTGTGTTTGATGCTACTTTTATGGCTAGCACTTCTATCCTTTCAAGAGTGTCAAGAAGCTCTCACACTCTTCTCCTGCCGTTCTTTTCCAATATATTATTAAAATCCAACCAATGAGTGCGCCGTATTGCTCTTTTGTGATCGCTCTCTGAACAATTGTAAAAAGTGGCTCTCATGGCAAATCTATCTATTTGCATTTCTAAATCTAAAACGTTCTAATGTTTTAAATTTTATTCTTTAATATTTTTTTTTTTAATTTATTTTGGAAAAGCTTTGTATCTCTGTTCAATAGTCCTATCGGTAACTGTTTTTATCATCAAGTGGTTTCAAAAGTTCACTCAAAAGCCATTTAACTTAAGCGCTGCCATCTATAATAAATCAGTGTTCATGAATACATATTCACCTGATTATTCCTGACTACAATTTTATTGTCTTTCCTTCAGAGAATGCCTTGAACATTCCTTCTAACAAAAGTGTTATCTTTCCATTAAATTTTTTTGTTTTTGAAAACTTATCTCAGCAATATCGCTATCGCTATCGCTAATCTAACTAAGACATTAAGGTTATCTAATGAGCTACTAAGTTAAAACAATATTTATTTAGTAAAGATGATGAATTCATGATATGTTGTGTTATGGACTTCAAATGTTATATTTTGAAAATTAAAAAAAATTTTTTTTTTAAAACTTTTAAAAAACATATTTTTGAAAATATCTTGATTGAAAGAAATTAAGCCAGTGAAAGAAGGTCTTTTAGGTAAAAGTATATATTATCTTCAGAAAACAATAAAAATTATAAAATATTTCCAAAAAAAAAGTAAATATCATAATTATAAATAATTAGAACTGTGTCAGCTTTTGAGAAATGTAAAATAAATTTATTGAAATCAAATAAATTCTTTGGTATGAAATATTTTTATCTCGAACTTAGCACCGATTTTCAAAATATTTCGAATATCCTATTGTTTATTGCAAATATTTAAATTTATTTTTAAAAATTCAGCATTTTTCTTGCCACATTTCAGTTGAAGTCCATAACTTTTGTAATTATTTTATTATATTATTGAGTTTAGTTGTTGTTAAATGATTAATAAAAATACATTTCATTAAAATATGTTAAATAAAAACTATTTTTGTTTATGCTTTTTGTTTTCTTTCAATTTTAATGAAGCTTTTAAATCAGTTTTTTCTCTCTTCCTACTTCATCGTTATTAACTAAATATAAGATATGTAAGTAGGTTTTTTGGTTCAGTATTTATTCTTTAAATTAAATAGTAAACATATGTTGTATGACGTTAAATACAATGAAACATTTAACGAATTTCTGCTTGTTTGCTTTGAATTTCTTTTTAAACTCATTTAGTTGCTTTGATCTTATATCTTTGCTTTCGCTGCTTCACTCAAACTAACGTTTGTATGCATATATATACATATATAGTCATTTCGCTATTTATTAAGAGATATGTGTATGTGTATATGTATGTGTAATTTTAAATTAAACATTTACAGACAAAAAAGTTGTAATGCCAAGGCTACGTTAATTTGAAAAATTCATTAAAAATTTAATTGTATATATTGGCTTTGTTTGGTTGCATTCACTAGCATTTTTTGCTGTTAACTACGAACTTTTGTGCAGCTGTGTAGATTTGCTAGCGAAAATTGGCTATTTGCTCAAATATTTCGTGCTGCAAATATAACAATTAAAATATAGAAAAAACAAACATATTTTATGAAAATATTAGCAAAAATTTTTCTTACACAAAAAATTACAAAACATTAAATATATTCCATGTGAGACGCCAATTAGTAAATTAGTAGTAGTATTACATATACATATATATGTACAGGCGTTTGCATATCGCATTGCCTAGTGTGCGCGCTCACTCCACTTCTTTTACTTATATAAATAAATAATTTTTCCTTTTAAAATGTAGCCATATTTGCATACATATCTCCAATAAAGATTGCCAATTTTTTCGTAATTTTCATTGAGTGAGCAGTTCTGAATTGTTTATAATAAGTTTTTCATAGTTCTTGTTATGCGTAATGAATTTGAAAAAATTCTTTTCAGTGTAGAGGATATGCGAATTAATTTGTTGCAATTCTTAAGTTTTTCTCGCTTTACGCTTCTTGATTCGTGTTTACAATATTTGCAATTATCTACATATAATTCGTTAAATATCTATATCAAATTGATTACTTCGTTTGAGTTTTTTCATATAAGTTTTGTTCGTTTTACTTATTTTTTTGGTTCTTGTAAATATTGTTGTGTATTTTGTTACGCTTTGTTGTTGTTTTCGTTTTTTAGTAGAGTATATATATTCTGGTTGTTGTTCTTACTTAAAATTTAAACTTCCTTACCCTTGTTGAGTTCTTGGAGCAGCTTATCTTCTGGCTCATATTCCAAAGGCACCAAAGCGTTGGGTGTGTATGGCTTGTCCTTCAAGTAGAGACCATAACGAGATGGGTATCTGTGGCGAAAGAGATGTGTTTTTGATTGATAATGCGAAATATTCTGGTTGTTACAATGGTTAATTTGAATTGATTATTTTATTAAGAAAAATATATGAGAAAATAAGATAGAAGAAGAGTGAAACGAATAATATTTTACATAACCTCATTTAACACCACAAGTACCAACCAGCTTGTGTTTCTTAGACACTTTATTGCTTTTAAGAAAAATTAACATGCTTCAAGGATTTGAGAATTTAGAAAATTCTACGTTCGTGAGTGAACTGAGAAAATAATATTCATAATTATTAAACTACGCGCTAAAGTTTACCGCATTTATGAAATATATCTTAATAAAATTGTTTCTTTTTAGGCATTTGTACAACTTTTGCTTGCGTAAAGTTTTTATTTTAATTGTTTTAATTTTTTGCGACTCACCTGCGTTCGATTTCTTGCATGCGCTTCAAGTGATCGTTCCAAGCCCTCTCTGCGTCGTAGTTGGCTGGAACTGGAATGACAGTAGAACAGAAATTAATATTGAAATGAAATTCTAGGGAAGCATATTTTTATACAAATTGAAAAAGGTAAATTGGCTTACATTGAAAAGAGTAAGGCATTTATATTCGAAATCTCGTTAGCAAGTAAAATCCAAGGCAATACATACAAAAAATAAGCAAGAAAGCGTAGGTGAAATTGCAGAAGCATTTTAAAGCAGGTGCCGGAGCGGAAGCGGTGTCAAGAAATGGTAAAAGATAATTTAAGAAAATATATTGGTTATTATAATTCCTTTTAAAAATTAAAAAAATTAAAAAAAAACTTTTTTTTATATTAAAAATTGTATTAATAATTAAAAATATTTTTGTTTTTTTGTATAAATGAAAGTAATATTGTAACACATTAATATATAAATAATTTAAATATAAAAACTTGGTTAACTTAAAAAAGTTGTAAAGAATTAAAAACAATTAAATTTTATAAATATTATACAAACTACAAATAAATATTTATTTTTCTTTGGAAAATGTTTTTGATCAAAATTTTACGATAATAAATTAAACATTTTTGACAGAATAAAAAGAATAAAATTATATTAATAATACTTTAAAATAATTAATTTATAAAAATTCCTGATAAAAACTTACGAAGATAAATATATAATTCTATTATATTATATATAATATATTAAAATTAAATAAATATAAAAAATTAAAAGTTTAATAAATTTCAATAAAGACCAAAAATTTAAAAGAAAAGAGTTTTATTAATATGTTGACAAAGAAACTAAAAAATTAAAAGGAATTGTTTCTTTTGGAATATAAACCGATTGGAATATGTCCTAGTGGTTTACCAAATACCAATATACCACATGTATATAATATAAAAATAATAAAATTACTATAAATTTTATAATTAAAAAAGAAATTAATAGAAATATCTCAACGTCTTAACGAAATTATTGTTATTATCAAACGGGTAATTTATACTAATTTTAGCTCTAACTTTAACTTTTTTACAAAAATATTATTATGTTAACATATTATTATTATTATTTTAAATTATTATTATTATTTATATTATTATTTTATTATTATTGTGTATAACATTTTTAGAAAAAGATTACTATATTAATTTTGCAAAAATCTTTTTCATTCAGTCAGCTAAATTTTTATATTACTATTATTATTATTTACTTTAATAAAGAAAAATTACAATGAAACTGAGAAATAAACATTTCGAACTTTTTATTGTGCGAATAACCCAAATAAAGTATAATATTAAAAAATGACGGAATGTCATGAAAAAATAAATGAAATTTGCGCC
This sequence comes from Bactrocera minax, assembly GCA_021498325.1. Classification (NCBI taxonomy): domain Eukaryota; kingdom Metazoa; phylum Arthropoda; class Insecta; order Diptera; family Tephritidae; genus Bactrocera; species Bactrocera minax. The sequence goes on from JAKEEE010000023.1 coordinate 2,082,771, forward strand.
CAAGAGCACTTCACGAATGAAATATGCTTCTCGTAGGCATTCACGTGTATATGGTTACGTAAACAAGAGGGAATATGGATGGCTATGGATCTGAATACATGAAAATGAATATGCAAATTCACATGTATGAGTGTACGTAAAAATAACGGATAATCATATTCCACACAAGTAGCTTCATTCATCTGGCATTTCTAAGAATTCAATTAAATTTAAAATTTCTTGTGAAAAATCGAATTAAAACGAAATTTAAATTGACTGAAAATTGCATAAGTCACTCTTATTTGAATACAAATATTAATAAGGGAGGAAAAATATATTTTTATTTTTTTTATAATTAACAATAAACCAATAATTTATGGTGAAACATATAGATAGCCAAATGTAACTGGCATTTATTTCAGAAAATCAATATTTGAAATATAAGAAAATACCTGTTTGCAGAGTAAATTGGAGTTGAGTATCTTAAAGCACTTTCGTGGCAGTAACGCGCTGCATCTAAGGTCTGTACCTGCACATGTCTTGAGATGCCTACCTTGAGCAGAGAATTTTAAAAATAGAGATTGCAAAAATGTTAATTAACAGAGTACGGCTATACCGTCTAAAGTACCGGTACATGCCTCATCAATCAATTAACAGATGCGCCTTCTCTGAAAATTCTTCTTCATAAAATTCTCTATCTTGTATCTATGGTAATAAAAAACTAATTACTCGTAGTAAAAGACTGGCTAAATAACTTTGCAACAACAACTTAACACTTTATTAAGAACAATAACACAATTAACGCATAAACATTGAAAAGTGAAGAGCGGATAACGCAAACTGAATTTCTAAATTTATTTTTATTTGAATTCTTAAATTCATTTCAGCAAAATGTACAATAAATAATTTAAAATTAGACGAGTACTATAAATATCTGTAATCAACATATTCCATTTTATTTAATTTTTATTTCTTTCAAACATCGACAACAATTTCGTAGTCATTTTTTAAAAGATTTTCCTTTAACTTGCAATTTAAATCGATTATATTAGTTATCAAAATATGTTCTATTTTACAAACAGATCATAACATTTATACATGCTCTATGTAACATTTGTGTATTGTTTATGTTTTTGAGAAAGATAAAGAGAAAAAAGAAATTTCGCATTACTTTTATGTACAAAAAACAGTGAGTATATTTTTGTGAAAATTAAACTATATATTTTGAAATTATTATATCGCCGTAAGGGTTTGATAAATCCCCTTGCAAATTCGTATATTTTACTAGCAGGCATCTTTCATTAACCAACTATCTGTTGGTTATCTTTGGCGCTCTACTCTCTTTTTAAAAAAGATACTTGTGAGAGCAACAACAAAGTTGTGCGAGTGGATTTAATATAGGAGATCACTAAAGTGATCATTAGTCTATTCATTATTCTATTCAGTCTATTTCATTATGCCAGTATATGTAATTTATACCAATTGTTTGTTCGATTCACAATTCTAATAAAAATGTGATAATATTGAAAATAACGTACTGCAATACGAATATTAAAGAAATAAAAGTTATTTTAATTTGGCTCAGGTAATTTGACCTTCTGGTTGATTGAAATGGTCAATAGTTCGAAATTCGGAAACATTTAAAGTTGTGGTCAGTTTTTGTATCTCTATGTAATTTTTTCACTACAGAGAAAATCTAAGAGATTGGTAAACGAATGATAATGATACAATTAACACTTTTATACCCAAAATTTTTATATGACTTGCAATATTATCTATGAAATTCTGAGCCTTTTCAAATTTAACCATAGCACTGAAGTATGTACCGAGGTCTTACAATCAATATCGCTCTTACTTCTCCTATTAAAATATGCCAATATTTGCAACCGGATCTTAAGCATATGTAAAGCTGTGTGTAGACTCTCATCCAAGTATATTGCTCTTTCTTAAAGTGATGCGAAAAGGGTGCAGACCTATATTTTTAAGCATAACATGTCCTCCTAAGTAAACACATCGGCGTAAATATATTATATAATCTCTTATGTACATATGAATGTATATAAAAAAAAAACCGTCACATATTGGCAGTCAAAACAAACACCCACAACCGCTGCCAGTTATTTGGTAACAAAGATTAATGTGAAACACTGAAATTGTGAAATATTTATACAAACATATGTAGATGTAGATGTATGCGTATACTAACACATACCGCTAAGAAAGAAGAAATGTTGTATGTATATAAGTATGATATGATTGGTGTGGAAGGATTGTTATAAAAACAAATCTTATACAAAATATTGAAGTATGTAAACATATATGCCCTAAATATATAATGTAAAATATAGGAAAAGGAAACCCTGCATACCTTTCGATGTAGCTGCTACCTTTCACTACATTATTGTTATTACTGTTGACTTTTTTTAACAATGGTAAGAGTTTATTGGATTATTGAACTGTTTTATATAAAATTTACATATATGCATATTAGCATGAAAGTCTACACTCCGCAGGAAGACTAAACTTATTAAGGATAATTTTACATTAAGTTGAGAATTAGAAGGCTTTAGAATACGAAAAGTCCCAAAAAAAATCCAAAAAAAAAACGTTTACAACAAAAATTTGTTTATGAGTGCTAGACACTTACATACATATGTATATTATGTAGCAAATTCAATTCAGAAAAATTTGCCGAACTTCAATGGTTAAGCAATATTCTCTGTGTGGGTCTCACACATACAAACAGACATACATACATAGATGTAGGCGTATTTATTTACGCTGTTATGCGCCAAAAACACTAAACTGACGTAATTTGCCAACGGGCTATTTTTATAAAAATTAAATAATACTCTTGCAAGTTAATACCTTTTGCTACGACGCAGAAACGACAATCTATTTTTCTTTTATTTACTTAATTTGGAATTTAAATTGAATTTTCAATTTGAAAATTATATATCTACTTATTTTGTAAATTTATTTTTAAATCAAATTTATATATATATATATATATTTTGTTTTTATTTAAATACATTTTAAGCTGTTTTTAATTAAAATTTTTGGTGACACTGAAAATATTGCGGCTGCAAAGTGAACGACTCTTGCCAACTCGCAACACCTCTGAGGTGTTGCAAATATTTCATGTATGACGCATGCGATGTCTCATTAAAATTGATCAAGGTTTATGCACTGAACGATGAATCGACGAGCGACTACAGTCAGAGCAAAACGTGTGTGAACAATTTATATTAAATGAATCGGGAATTTAATGAATCTGTATGCGCAATATACATGTAACTGTTAAAACGAACATGACACAATTAAGTATGTAAATATGTTTTTCCTTTTTAATTGCGTAATGTTGCAGTGCGCCTTGACACGTTGACGGCTATGAATTCATTGCTACTCAAGTTAAAGTTGCTGATGATGCATGATGACAATGGCGTTAATAATAATTTTTAAAATATATTTTAAATATGTTAGATATATAAATAAATAGATGTATAGCAGCAAATTTGTAAATTGTTAAAAAATGCCTAAATTCGCTAGGGATGTGCCAGCATGTCTAGATATTTGAGGCATTAAGAATTATTAAAGTTAATCAAAAATATTTCAGCTGTAAAAATATGATAGTTAAGGATATCATTAAATTAGCTCTAGTAAATATATCTTTAAAGAAGACGAATTTACCAATAAATTTTTTCTTGATTATTAATGTTTTCAGAACCGAATTATGTGAAAAGCGAATTGGAAGGGATTGTATTATGTGAAAATTACTACGAATTTCAATCGAAATTTCGGCACTCGAAATTAAAATAAATAACACAAAAATTTTGAATTGTATTAAAATTAATTCGAAACATGCTGCAGATAATGGCAATGCAGAATATTCAAGAAACACTTTTAATTTATTGAAAATCATTAAAATTATCGATAACATTTCGAATTTTTTTCTCTAAAATTGTTAATATTTTCTAGTATTGTTGTATGCATTTCTTAAAATCTTTATTGTTGAATTTGTTTATATGAAACTATATTACAATCAATTATAAAAAAATCGTTTATCGAGACCTTTATCTATATTTTATCTTGGCACTACATTTACTGTTCATTTCACCACGTCCGATGAAAATTAAAATTTAAATATTTCAGTTTACTTATAGTCATATCTTATTCATATTTATCACGCATTATTCACATTTTCTGAAAAAAATTTATTATAATATTTATTATAATATTTTATCGATTTTTAGTAGTGTTGCTCAAATTTGATTAATTCGTTTAACGACTTTGGCATTCATATTATTATATCAAACTACCGTTTTCTAGATTAATATTTTTGACCTTCTCGCCGGCACATTCCTAGCGACCGTATTTGTAAACATTTTGTGTAAAAAGGTAAACATAGCTTGGGCTTTCTGACAAACACTTACTAGTTCTGCTGTAATGATGATCATAGATGGCACGTGGCGAATAGCCATAGGTGTCTCTGCTCACTGGCAAGTATCTGTAGCCATGCGACTGCACACGCTCGTTGGCAGTGGCGGGTTCATCGAAGATGCTCCTGTATGTGGCTGGCGAGTCCAAGTACGAGCTATATGGACGGCTGATGCGTGGAGTCTCATGGGCACGAATATCTTCGGATCCTGAAAACGGGAAATTTGAATGAAAAACTTAATACTCGAGTATTCTCTTATACTCCTAAATTTCATTTCAACTATTTCGAATACTGTTCTTATAATTGAATTTTGTGCGAAATTATTTCGTATTCGTATTTGTTCGTAATTTATCGTAAATATAATGTCCTTACTTTCCAAACGGCAAATAATGATGTATTTATTTTCAAAATTAAAATTTTTGAATATTTAAAAAATTAACAGTAATGCAGGTTTAAAACCTATTCAATTTTTTAAACTGAAATGTTTTCTTATATCATATATTTATTTACTCAGCCCTTATAACCAGGTCAAGATCGGGCGCATATTTGTGACAACAGAAAATCGAACAGAAACAAATAATAATGAAAAATAAGCACTGCGAGATCCGACCCCTTTTTATTGCGTAAAATTCTCTTAAAATTACACAAATGAAAATGAAATTCTCAGCTGCTGTCGATGCATCCGCTGAATATCTATATTTTTTTTTCATATAAAGCAGTGTAAACGCATAGCAGACCGTTATTTTAGTGCTTGTCGTTTTTTTTTTGAGATTTGAGAAAGACATTTTTTGCGTTTAAATCATTTTTGAAATTCGAATTTCGATTTTCTGACATCAGTTTTTCAAAATTTTTCAAATTAATTTGTGTCGTAAAATAATGCATATATTGGTTGAGATACTAAAATAGCTAGCAGTTTATCCAGCGCTCGAAGTAGTGTTCCACGCATAAGCACATACCTACTTTACAACAAAAGCAAACACATTGTTGTATTTTTATTGCATATTTCAACTCTCTGTTTATTCGCTAGGTTTTCCATTTTCAATTTTGGCCTTTCGCCAATTTCACGCTGCGAAAACACATAAATCGCTACGCATATCTTCGCAGTTTCACCGAAGCATTAGTTTTTGTCTGCTTTCGAAGATTTTTCTTTCAATTTACTTATTTCTGTGCATTTTAGCGATTTTCAGTTTTATACAAATTTTCTTTAATTTTCACGAAATATTGTTTTATGACTTCGCCTAGTGGAAATATATACTTTTCGATACGAAAATAAGCAATGTGTTGGCAGGCTCGCTGGCTGGGTTGATTTGTCGTTTCGAAAATAGCGAACAGTTCCGTTGATTTTAGTTGAGATTTCACTCAAATTTTGTGTATGTGCGTGTATGTGTGTGAGTGCGTAGAAAAATTTTATTATACAAATTAAAAATATTTAGTGCTTCGACAAGCATTCCAACCGCTTTATAGTATATGAAGATGTTATTTGTGAGAGCGCAGATCAAATGTTCTGTGTCTATATACAAAGTGTGAACTCGACATCATTTATATATAGTAAATGTTATAAATATACTTAAATATATATAGAATTGCCAAAAGGTGCCGCTAGAAAAAAAGTTTTTCCGATTTTTTTGGAGTGCGCACCTTAATAATCCTATATATTTGTATAGGGGTGTCTAAAGTTATGTAAGTATAAATATTTTTATTATTTTGAATGCTTTCAACGATAAAATTATTCGTTACAAACGAAAAGAAGATGAGCTTTTAAAGTGGTAGATCGAATAGATGCCAGGAAAACCTTGAAGTCCATTCCGTCGAGTCGATTATGGAGATTTTTGGAAAAACTTCGTCTATGACTAAATATATATTTTGTTCAAATCGCTTGTATCAGAATCGAAACTGTAGAGAACACGAATCTGTCGCATGATTTCGCGCTGAGATTCTATACTCTATTATGAATAAATGGTATAGTCACTGATTGTCTTAAGAAGCCACTCGGTTCGGTCACTTTTCCACGAATACCCGCTCCCGAAATTTCTTTCAGATACAGTTCTTCAGAACATAGACAAATATTAGATGCCTAAAAACTGTACGTTCCCACTAAAATCTATACAAATTTATTTCTTTTTTTAGTTTTTTAAGCTTGAAGCATTACTTTATAACGCATGATCCCCTGTTTGTATGTGCATATAGTTCATAATCAGACCAAATCATAACTGACGTCTATTTTAGGGGTCATTATCAGCCTCAATTCCCTCGATATATATATCTCACCTCTAGCTGATCTTCTTTGCACACTTAAATCGGTTTCGATGACACTATAGTCGGAATAGATAAGACATATTTAACCTCATGTAACCTAACCTAATCTATGTTGCTCATAATCCTATTTCTATTCGTTTATACTCAACATTAAGTTGAATTTCGTAACTGGAGAACCTAACAGTGTTTTGATCTGAAGTTTTGAAAAAATTGTTTCCAAAAATATTATAATTTTTCTTGATATTGATTACATATTGAAATAAATGCTAGTGAAAACCTCTCGTTCTATGAAGAACGATATTATTTATGCAATACAATTTTTATTTTGAATGACTGCATTTGATCTAATCTATGGTTCCTTTATTGTTTTCTATGTTTCTAAAGCTTTGTTTGCTCTTTATTGTCGATTAGTTTAATTTATTTGTTGCGAATCATTCCTCGTAAACTCACCCTTCAAGGATCTGATGTAAGATTGCCAGAATTTCGCCTTCTTGCTGGGGGTCTCATTGCGACCAATCATTTCCAAATGGTTTTTAAACATTTTGATCGATTTGCTGTTGCTTGTTTCGAAACAAGAAATTTATATAGTTTTAAGTTTACTGAGGTTCGATGTCAAATATCTCGTTCGCTATAATAAAGTAGAACAAAAAGCAAAACAACAAATAAATAAATTGCGTTAAAGAAATAATATGTACTTTAAAAAATTCTCTTAAAAAGTTTCATCTATTTTATTTTACTTTGTCTTTAAATTGCTCTTATTTTGAGTGATTTGATATATTTAGTGCCTAAACAATGTGTTTTTTCTTCAATTAAAGTACTATAATTTTGTGCTCAATGTTCATGCACTTATTCATATCCACTTTTTCTATAACATTTTCAATATTATACGAAGTTATTTTTCATTATTTTTAAAAACTTCCAAATCTTTACTGTTATGCTTAGATTTTATTTCAATTGCTCGTCTACTTTGTAATTCTGCTCCAGCTCTTTTTTCGAATAAAAAAACCGCAGAAAATCTCAACGACGTTCGCAAAGACGACAAGATCACCAAACACTAAAAATATATTTTCACGTATAACGAAAAAATGTTCACACTTCATTTCAAAAATGTTTCGTCAAATTCACACGAACACACACACACGAAAACCGTATGCGCTACACGCATATTGACGCGCTCAAAGCTTTGTATATATTATATTTATATGTATGTATGTATGTTTGCAGCCTGTTGAATGAGCAAGCGCGAGCATAGAAACTTATTTCGCTCGCTTCAACCGAATGCCAGCAAATGGTAGGTGGCCAATACAGCGACAAAAAAAAAAAAATAATAGGAAAAACCTTTTGCCAATATGAGCTGATCGCGGAAAATATTTGTATATTCGCTAAGAGTTGAAGGTGTTGGTGATAATGATGTTGCTTCTGCTGATCACTGATCGCTGGTGTTGGATTGTGGGCTTGTTGTTGGAGCGGGCAGCAACAACACGTACAAGCGGTAGCTAAATTTCAAAGTTATTTTTAAATGTCCTTGAGTTGAATATATTCAAAGCGCGCCAGTGCAGAGGGTTGAGTTGAGATGAATGCGCTCATGTAGGTATGTTCGTTTCTGGTGTTTGCTGTGATACTATGGCCACTTGCGGCGTCAGATTTTCACTGCGAATTCATTTTAATCTATTAACTTTTAATCATTTCCTATTTGCTTTTTTAAGTATGATGTGTCTCTCCCTTCTTGTGGTGTATGGTGGTGTTCGCAATCAAACGAGTTGTTCGTTAAAAATTTTTGTTGTTTTTGTTGTAACCGATCATGCCATTTTTGGCAAGGATAAAATTTTTAAATATTTCACCTTTTCGCTGTGCTCAAATATATTCGCTGTTGCTGGCACAAAAATTGCTGCTCCAGAAATTATGTATAAATTCAAGGTGTTGTATATAATATGGTTTCATGCAATTAAAAATGTTCCGATACAAAATTTAAATATTTTCAATATTTTTACGAATTTTCTGATTTTAAAACTGCAGCATTAATACATTTTCGAAAAGCTTTTGACACTTTCTGGTGTATTTATGGAGATTAACACATTATAATTGATGCTAATGATTTTGTTTGCTAATTTAATTATATTTCCTTGTTTGACTTCAGTATTTAAATTGTTTTTAATATGGTAACCGTTTTTATAAAGTAGCTAGTCACTTTTAATTAGAAAAAAAAACATGAACTTTATATTTATTTATTATTTTTATTATTTAATTGAATTAAAAAAATTTTTTTAATAAATCATTGCTTTAATTCCTTTTTCTGTTTTTCCAACTTCCTTTAGTCTGTGCTCAAACAATATTTCACTTTCTTTTTCTTTAGTTTTTTTCGATCCTCATTATTATTTTCTCCATTTTGTATGATTAAATTTAAATTGTTTCAAAAATTCTTACATTTTTCTTTACTCCTACTAAAAAATAGCGATCTATCCTCAACGAAGAATTTTTTCAAACTGTTCGATGTTGAAAATCGGCTTCATCAATTTCATTCGCTTTATCATAGAAATTCCTTTTATTCTTAAGTATATGTAAGTACTCACCATTATGTATTCGCAGTGATTTTGCCAATACTATGAAAAATGATAATTGCAAATGTAAATGTATACTGCGCTGGTATTTCGAAAGCTCTGTTCGCCAACGTTTTCGAAAGAAATCAAACACGCACACATTGTTAATTTGAAAGCAAAGAAGAAGCAGTATACAAACACATGCATATAAATATGTATTTACATACTAGGGTCTTCAAATCCTCCCACGAGTAAATGTTTTGTACACTGCTTTATTGCATATGGCGATTATTGAAAGTATATCCGAGTACATTGTTGTTTTTTTTTTTCTTGGTGTTATCTCATTTCAAAAATTTCATTATTCTATTTGAAAAGAGCCTTGGAAAGTCTTACAAACGATCTCCCCGAACATTTTCGTGTGTAGAGCAGTTAATCGGCGATTATGCACGCACTCACACATGCTAACAAGTATTCAGATGCAATCTGACCACAATTATGACATTTTGGTCTTTTGCCTTATAATTTGCCTATAGCATCTCAGCTTGTTTGACAAAAAATTTTACTTGAACTTTTATTTCAATGTCAATTTTCAGTATTGCCTTCCAAGCAGCGAGGATATATACTATATCATACATCTAAGCATATATTGAAATTAATTTTACATTTTTTTTTTTTTCTTTCACATTGTCATACGTTTTGTATTCCAGAGGTCTTTGCTCTCCTAATTTATTGTGTATAATTTAATATTTCAAATAAATAGCATTAATGTATTTTAAAATGTCCCATTTACTGACAATAAATCATTAGACTGGTATATAGCTACGTCAAAGTTGATCTTGAACGCTGTGGTGACCTCTTGCTTTCTGCTCACTCACTCGCACACTTGGCCATTCACCCACCTGCTGCTGCCTCCCTCTTCTGCATTTTAACCCGCGGAATTCGGATTTGCAGATCAGTCGGTGGTTAATGTGAACTTAAGTATATTTCTTAATGAACTTGTATATAATTTTATAACAACAATTTTCATATGGGGTTTATTATATACAAAATAAGCTATATGTATGCATAAATATGTGTTAATATTAGCATATGCTTTAACTTTATAGCTATAAGAAGTGTTTGTCTCACAAAACTATGAGATCATGCGCTGTTTGAGTCGATTTTAGTTTATATTTTCATACCAAATGTATATTTGTTTGTAAACAAAAACAATTTTCCACATCATTCATTGACGTGTTGCGAATCGTGTGGGTGTGTGTATTTTCAGTTCGTTGAAGTTGTGAGGAATTGAATTAGATTTTCTATATATCCTTAGGAACAATTTCAGTCCTTTTTTGACATTTTGTAAAACAAGACTTTAGCTATTCGATTGATAATTAAAATTCCAAGCCTTCAAATAAATATTTGTTATTAAGGTGCTCACTTATGCCACTTGTTGTGAATAAAGATTCGTAAAAATACGCAAAGCCTAACTTTGCCAATTTATTCCGAAAGTAAAGAAGAAGGAATCGGATTTCTTTCTTTCAGCATTTGTTAAATCTGTTCTTGGGTGTACGTTCTACTAAAAAATGGCGCCCAATTTTATAACCGCTTAAGAACTATCACTTCAGCAACATTTCGCAAAACGTTTTGGATATATATTATATATCCAAATATTTGGATATATATTAAATGCTGCTACAGCAGGTTAATATGCGCCATACTTTCATCATTGTAAGTTTCTTTCGCTGTTCAATGAATAGAAATTTACATAGATAGTTTGATATACATAGAATCGTAAAGGGTGAGGATATTTTCTGTCAGAAAGTCGTGGATTACTCCGACAGCAAATCGGGGAATTAGATTAGGCGTAATAGCCTGAATGTTGTAAATTGAACAGATGTTCCCCAAATAGATCTAAGGAGTACAGAAGATATTTCTATCAAATCTTGTAAATTATGCATTCGTCGACACACTGAAATTGAAGTTAATCAACTGAAAATTTAATGCCACGCTAAAAGTTCATTTAAAATTTAAAAAATTATATTCCACCTTTTGGATAGAAAAAATATTGAACTACTGTTAAAAATTAAAATACTATTTAATACTATGGAGTGTCGATTGATTGTTCACCTTTGGCTTCATAATGTATTGCAAACAAAGTTCTTGATTTAAAAGAAAATTGTCCAAAGAGTCACAAGTAGATCAACAAATCACAGGCTCCCATTCTTCAATTGAATCTACAAATATTTAATAAAACCTTGGAACTTCTTGAAGGTTAGACAGTGAATTCAATAAACAAAGAACTTTTAAACAAAAAAGCTAAAAATTTCCCCCCACTTCGTGTAAATCAATCTACTAAGTAATGTCCTCAGACGTGCAACAAATATTGTAATTTGCCACATTTATGTGATAAACGCGTGCCAATCACCTGCTGGTGTTTAATCAAAGTGCAATAAAAGTAAGAGTCGATGAATTCTTGGCAGACCAACAAATGGCGCAGAAAACTACACACAAACTTTTTTGATAAAAGGCACAACTTTTCACTTTTTAGAAAGTTTTTTCTTGCTGCGCAGTGAAAGTTGCTTTTGACTTTAAAATTTGTGTCGAATAAAAAACACAAAAGAATATGGCAGCTACTTGTATACATATATGTTTTTATAATATATATATATGCATCACAAATAGATTTCTGCGATGTTATTGCAGTTGCCAGGTATTACCCAAACGAATTCACTTTCCTAGCAACTTGCCAAAGTTCCTTCACTTCCTCAACTTTTCTCTTTTATTCTCAAATTTTTTTAATTTTTTTTATTCAGATACTTACAAAACTTTACCTTCTTACAACCAAAAATGGTTGTATCTACTTAGACAAGGTATTAAACTATATTAGAAGCCAAACAAAAAATACCAAAGGAAATAAGTAAGAGTTAAGTAACACAAATGACAATAAAAAGAAAAGCAGAAATTCAAAGCATTACTTTGGTTGGGAAAGTTTACTTTGTGCTCTCTTTTGAACCCAATGTCAAGATCGATATTATACGTACCACGATTGTATGCCTCAGAGTTGGACAGCGCCATCTTTCATTTATCTAAATTTGGCTATAACTAAAGGCGAACTGTGGAACTGTGAACTGCCTTTGTACTTTTATGGCCATTTTCCAAGTTTCCACAGCACAAGTTTCAATCAATTGTTGAAGAAAATTTCCCTATTTGCACTTGTGCTATTTTAGATTAAATGCAACTGTTGTATCGAAAGTCCATGTGTGTGTGTGTGTGTTCATTAAACACGTGCATGGTATTTTAGAGACTTAGTTAAATATTTATTTTTGTGTTATTATACAATAGCATTCTTGCATTGCTATTGCGTCAATTTGATTTAAGTTTATTTTGATATTATAATTATGGTCTGTTTGATTCTATAATCATTACATTCAGTAGGAGAGTAAGAAAAATATATACACATACGTTGCATATAAATTAAATTAAATTACTTTAACCAAAATAACTCTTAGAACATTCCTAGTTTGGGGACATATTTCATTAAAATGTAAAAATTGTGTTTTTCCTTAAACTTTTAACAAGCACTCTAAAAATTGCGCATCACTTTAAATGAAAATACCATTTTATAGCGAAACTTGATTTCATGATTTAGCCAAACTGTTACAGAAAGGTATAAAGCTATCTACAACTACCCCTATATAACCACTATATAACTACCTACTCCCCCTTCCCCCCTATATAACCTATATAACTACCCCTATTCTATACCCATAAAAGCTATCTCCAACTTGTCGTTACCATTTTTGTAGTACGACTTGTCTTTTGCTTCAAAATAGATCTCAAATTCAGCGATTCGTACTAGTGGTCGTTCCCTAGACGTTAGATAACGGAAAAAAGTCGCTGGGTACCATATTCGGAGAAACTGGTCAATATGTAAGCAATTCGAAACTCAATTCTTGCAACTCAACGTTGCATTTCCTTGCATCCAGTTTCCGTAGTTTTTTAATACTCAAATTTTAAAAAACGATATCTATTGATATCTTTAGAATGTCAGCCATCTAAATTAACTTCATCTTATGGGCATCCAAAATAATTTTGTGAGTTTTTTGTTGTTTTATTCCATAATGCTTTATCTCACGAATAAAATTTCGGAAAGTTCTGAACCTAATTAACTTTTCATGTCTGGTAATTTCTATAAGCCAATGCAACCTTGCATTAACGAGGCGAGTTTGACTTTCCGAAAGAACTACATTGAAATAAGTTTAAACTCCAAGGTAAGAACTTAATGCCACCAAGTTTTTTTTCCTAATTTCTCTTTGAGATAAAGGATTTATTTCATATATTTTCTTTCTAAGTTTTTCTGTATTATATTCTATATATTCTTCTGTATTATATTATATAATGCACTCAATGAGAATGCACTTATGAGAAAAGGAGTAGTGCCAAGTTTTCTATTTTCCTGCTTTTTCTAACTAAACTTTTTCTGACTGGAACGAAGAAAAATCTTACTATACTCAATTGGGTAACTTTATCTGAAACTATGTTTACAATGGAACTATTAGCAGAGAGGGAAACTTTCAGCAAGAAACTTCGAAATATTGAAAATTTTCTCAGCATTTATAATAGTATGTGAAAGCTAGAAAAATATTGTAAAAATGTTTTTTGGAAAATAAGTGAGAGGGAGTCAGCATTCTTGTTTATAATATCATATATATTTATATATATACATATATATATTCAGAATGTTTATAATAGATGATTTAATTTATGCACAATTTTCCCAACAATCGACTTCCGTACATAGGTACAGGGGTACGCCGAGATTGAATTGAAATATGTGCATAGTGCAACCGCGAACAAATCGACGACGAAACTTAAAATGAAAAAAAGAAATATGCATAAACTGTATGATACTTTATGGTATGAAATAATATCCACATTTGATTTTGCTGTTACCGATGTTCTTCGTTTACATTGGTACCTTACGAACTACTTACTGGACTATATAGAATGCTTAAGGCATAGAGAATACTTCATGTATAGAAGTACATAGATAAATACTACGTATATTGGATACATTAATGATTTCATTATACTAAATTAATTGTGAGAATAATGAAATAAAATGAGTAGAATATATGTACAAAATTCTTTTCCTTTTTTTTGTATAGAACAATACATTATTTAATTAAGTAAATATTTCGTTAAAGCTGATAATATGTTGTAAAATCTATACTATATAACGCATAATTAAGGTATTGAGGCTTACATAGAAATATCTTAAATTAAAATTAAAAAGCAAATAAGATCGGTTAAAATGCGACTTTTATCTGTAGATATTTACTTACATCAGCCATTGGTTTTCAAGATCACTTACATGGGCCAAATACCAGACAAATAGACAATATAACTAGACAGACAATAGAAATTCAATACATACTTGAATGTATCAGTTCAGCCTCTTATATATATATATAGATGAGTATCATAATGATTATAAATATCTGCTATAGAAATGTTAAATAAAGGCGTGGAAAATACAAAACAACAACAAATTGGTAGAGAGGAACAATACTAAAATAAGTACTAATACATATGAGGAAGTTATGTGTATTTATATAAGAGATACAAGTACATTTACATATGTATACGCATAAAAGTTCAGCAGTAATTTTGATATGTATATATTAGGTATAAGACTATAGTTTATAACAGACAGCCTTCATAAAGGAACTCAGGACAACGCTTATTAAGGAACCCAGAGTGGTGTGAATTCCTGACTATACCGGCACCCGTGGAAATGAGTTGCAAGACAAAGCTATCCGGTCACAAAAGCTCCAAATTCTTAAGTAGATACACAATAAAGTTCCATACTACAACAACTGCAATCATTAATAAATACTCTATCCGCTTAAGGTTACATCACACCCTTTTATTCCAAGAAAAGTCTATGCCAACGTCGAAATGCTCTTTCTGCCGTTTCCCATGTGTTCAAAACTTTGCTCTCTTCTTACGTAATACAGATTTCTGTTTCCTACTCAAACCTCAACCCTTAAGCTAAGCTTGCGAAGCTGTAAAAATGTGAAAATATTAAGCACATAACTGATTTTTGTAAATAATATATATATTGCCGAATATAATCTTATGTATGAACATCATAAATGTGTTCTTAATTAAGCAATTAAGAAATTTTGAACAATTTAACCACTAATTGTTGCCAATTTACCCTGCAATTCGGCCACTAATTGCTCCATTAGTATTTAATTGATAATATATTGGTGGAAAATTCTCTATAGAACCCTGTGAGGTGTGTTCAATGAGCAGAGAACAGCTTTTAATTTATGAAATCATTTATTTTGCTGTAATGTCTCTTTAAGTTTGAAATAATAACGAGGGTTTCTTTTTTCCCTATACTAAGTAAAATTGAGCAGAAAAGTTAAATTTTTTTTGTTATAAACTTTATTTCAAAGTTATTGACAATTGTCTTCATATGGCAGTTTTCATAAATACATAAATGTGAGCACTTTTAGCCAACTATCACATACTAATTATGTTAACCAAATTGAATTATTTGAACACGATGAGTAAATGAAAAAATGAACATGATGAGTTAATTTACATCCTAATTGCCACAGCTGATTGACCTGCTTGAATATAATATAAAATTATTCAATTATTTTAAGCAATACTGTAGCCTCAATAAAAATACACGTTTTCATTATAATATTATTTACGCTTGCGTATAAAAATGTCTTATATACTCACACATGTATTCGATAATATATATGTTGGAATAATTACACATTAGAGAATCTAGTAACCAAATACTTTCTTTATTTTGTTTTCAAAACAACTTTTCCGAGCGCGAAAAATACGGTTCATGTGTTTTATATAACAAATTAAAAGTTTTTGTACATATATCGGTGCATATACATGCACATACACATATGCATGCAAATGCTAGCATGATTTCTTGTAGCTCACAACTACTAACAACTGCGCACACAAACGAAAAATTTTGAGTTTTATAAATGATATTTAAATAAAATTTGAGCAACAAAATAAATACACATTTACTTATATTTGTGTGCATGTATGTTAGTAAGACTGTGTGTGCGATATATACATATGTACATAAGTGCTTTTAAAACGAAATAAGCTTCTAAAGCGTTTTTTTCATATTTTATTCATTTTCTTTTACTAAAATCGTATAATTGTTTGTATGTATCTGTAGGAAAATATTGTATGACGTTAATTTCTACTATTTTAATTTATGATGTCGACTTGTATGCCTTACAACTGTTTATCTATAGCTAGAATACATTTCCTGCCTCATACAAGTGGGCTTTTAAACCTTTAATATAAAGAAAAAAGAATTAAAGAAGGCAACAGAAAGTATTCAAAGTTTGTAAAATAAGTAATAAATATGTTATCTATGTATATAAATACATAAACATAAACACGTATAGATTTATATTAGTGAATTCACCGTAGTGTTTAAAAATAGCAAGACATTCATTGAATATTTCACTAATCTAGAATTTTTTTCATTATAAAAAATACAAAATAAAAAGATAAATCAAAAGAAATGTGGTAAATAATTAAATCAGAAATTGGCATGACTCATCGTGCGATCCAATTTTGCAGTATTTTTGTTTTTCTTTTCTTTCAATGTACGTGTGTGTGTAAGATCAGCATATTTGGCCTCGCTTTGCCATGGTTTGCAGCTGTTGTCCAATATGCTCAGACACTTGAACGGGCCACTCGTCAGTCAGCTTTCCATACGTCCATCAATAGCATCATAAGAGTATATCATCGCATATGCATTTGTATATATGCATTTAATAAGATGACGACTTACCTCCTGCGCACATATGCACACACATGCGCGCATTCAGATAAACATTTTTATAATAATTATCGGCGACTGCAAGACAAGGCATTGTACACTTTTAATTTCATTGGCATTCAAAGTTATTTTTAAAGTTTTCAACTCAATATTTGCATTTCTCGTTCAAAGTCAGCCTCTGTAGTGCCATTATTTGCTTTGGCTTTCTGCTTTATTTTACCATTGACTATTTTTGCAATATTTATGCAAGTATAAGCTGTCTTCGTTTATTGTTATCTGTTTTCGCTGCCAAAAATTATTGTCAAAATATCCATAATAAATCGCCTGACATCTGTGGCACTTACTATTAATTTTGCCTTTCAAAGTTGACTTCTAAGTACAATTTGCAGTTTGTAACGCCCACTTTGTTTTGATCGATAATTATTTACACTAGTTGAGCATTAACCGCCTTGTTTTGTTGAGCACCCAAAAATACTATAAAATAAGTATTAAATTAAGAACGCAATTAGCAGATAGTCAATTTGTAATAATTTATCATGAGGCCCAATTACAAAGTGTTCCTATAATAGATTGTAGTTTGAAAATCATTGTGACTTGTTAGAGTATATTAATAATTATGACAATAATTGTGTATTCAGGCACTTATACATAGGTATATTTTCTTTTGACGTACTAAGGAAATATGCATCATCCACCGGGGAGCTATATCAGTTCACGAATCATACATGAAAAGGTCTGACATGGGTACCAGTAGGATAGTACGATCTGGAATTACTTCCAATTAGCATCCAATATCACGATGTCTTCACCAGCGGAAGCTACGCCTTGCAAGCTGTGTTCAGTAAGGCCTAAGAACCTGATATACGATACATATTTATTACGAGTGTTTCTCTTCTGGTAAATTCAGATCACAGTGCCCTAAACCCATATACGCTTAATGTTCTGACGTGATTGTCCATTTTGATTCCAATGTCATTGGTACCAACGATTGGGATGCCGCTTGGCTATCAGAATAGATGCTTATACCTTTAAGGAGGGAAATTCGCACCTCTTCTGAGATTACTAAATGGGTTTGGAAATAAATACATTTGAATATTCAAATGGCTTTTCTTAATTTTCACTTCTAATAACAAGTAGAGTTGATAAATATTTACAAATATTAAGAAAAATACCACAGTCTCTAAAACAATTTACCACAATTCTTAGGCAAACCGAGGTCCTTTATTAATTTTCGAATTAAACTTTCTCTATCTACTTAATTAAAAGCTCTTATTCACCAAATGTGCACAAATTTGTTTAAAAAAATTATGAGTAATATTTCACTATTCGTCATGCCTTCAGTATGTTCAAGTTTTTGCAAATACTTTAAATATTTATGTCTGGCAATTTCGGCGCCTATCATGTCTTTATACGAAATCAATTAAAAAATTGCGGTCAATGGATTAATTTGCATTTTTCACATCAAAAAGTTCCAAATTAATTGACTTGAGGAAACTTTTCACAGACAGCCCTATATACATATAATATACAAGTACAAATATATGTACATACATACAGAATTATATAGAGATCTTGTATGCAAAAAAAATACAACAAAATGTAAAACACGTAAGTACATGTTAAAAAATTTGTTTAAGCACAACTTGCGATGCTGGCTAAGCCAGTTTTTATAAATTAAATTAAATTGTAACATTAATAAGGTAGGCACGAACTCACCATATCTGTATTGAACACAAATGGCTAACATTGTTGTTAATTTTTTGTGTATAGATACTCCGACAAATGCCTAGAAGCTGAATTTCTATAAATTTATAGCTCGTAAATAATTTTTGAGATTCTTTAAATTGCCAATATTAATCAACTTGAAAAACTTAGTCATCTAACGTACAGAATTTTAGTAACTTCACGAGGAACTTATAAATTAGTTCAACTGTACTAAACACTTAGGGTTGTTATCTCCATTTTCAAGTATAAGTATATAATTATACAAGTACAAGCATTGAATTATAAAATTCAATGCATGAATACGAGCAACTATACTCCAGTAGCCTTCCGCGATAGGGCTGTTAATTTTATCAAATGACATTAAACAAAACTGGTTAAATTTAGAGGGGATTAAAAGGTCATGTGTAGTCTAAAAGTAAAGAATTCACACTCAAACTGTAAGACAACTAAACACATACTCAAAGTAGAGCAGAGCGAATTTAAATACTACTTTTTTACTAATAGATATTTACATTTTGATTGCGCCAGCTTATTTCACGGTTGCTAGCAAAAATAATAAATTTTTTTGTTTTCCTTTTAATGTTTGTAATTAAGGTTAAAATGTGCCTAAATGTTTTAAATTAGGTGCAAATGGCAGTAATTAAATGCCACATAGCATAAGTTTAATTTTCTCTTAGCCTCTTAATATCAAGTTGCTAGAGCAAACTTTGTGGTTGTTGATGGAAAAGGTACAAGCATCTACTTGGTCATACATGTTATTTGGTTTGTTATTGTAAAAATTGTTTCCAAATGTATATTCTGCATATGAAAATATTTAATTAAATGCTAAAATCTAATTGTGAATATACGTGCCGAAAAGTTTAAATATAAGTACTAATGAGCTCATTTAATTAAGCAAAAATTTTTAAATAATGAACTGTAATATTCAATTAAGTTTTATTTATATTAGCACTATACTACATTTTAAGGGGATGGAGGCAACTAAACATATTTATTTATTTTTTAATAGAGTTATGCTGATTTTTCTTTATTTTCTCATTGAAGGTTGCACAAAGCTATGAAATCGGTTGAAGGGCGTCTATCAGCAAGAACGACCTTGCCACATCGACACATGTTCTTAAAGTTCAAAATCCAAATACTTCAGTATATATCCGCTAAATAAGCATACATTGCATGTGAACACTTAAGTAATGGCTAATGCTTCTGAAAAGTATGTGTACACATATCTTGTTCTACTAAAGCAGATTTATAACAGAAAACACATAATGAAGAGTTCATTATTTTAAGCATTATTTTTCAATCATGATCATTAACTGACAAATAATTTAAGAAATTTTATACATTTTCAGAAACATGACTCAATAACTTTTAGGGGACATTAATTATGCATAAGACCACTCTTCATTCCACCTAGATGAAGATGAAGATGTAGAAAACAGTTCGCAAAAAAAATATGTGTAATTCTGATAAGTTGATACTCCTTGGTTGTATATAAATCTTGATTCATTCCAGTTACGTGGAACAGAGCGCTAAGCGAACGACTAACGCATAAATATGTACAATCAGTAAACCAATCAACCTTAAAATGTTGTTGTTGATACTTCAATCAATGCCTTCAATGCTTTCCATCAAAAAAAGTTATTACTTTTAATAATATTTTCTCATATCTAAAATATATTTAAATTTAGTTTCATAATCCTAAAATAAATTCTCGGTGAGAAACATATACAGAATTTTAAGGCGAATTTTCAATGTAAAATTTTTAAAACTTTACATTGTAACTGGTTCCGCTCATATTTATTAATAAAAAAATTCCACAAGATTTATTTTTATATTTTGTCGAAAAATAAATATTGTATTATAAATAAAGACAGGTCGTATGAGTTACAGAGTTCAATCGTCAGTAGTCCCTGTCGTATGAGTAACTAACATGGGAAAGGAGTTGTGTTGGTCTTATAAGTAACAAAGGTGAAATGTTAGGTGGAGAGGTTGTATGACTAACACATATCCGAAATCATGTTTCAAGAGAGTATGAGTTGAATATAGAGTTATTTAGCTCATATCAGAAATGAATTTAATGTTCATGTCGTATGAGTAACTGGTATCAAAAGGTAGTTTTGCTGGTCGTATGAGTAACAAATGTGATAGGTGAGTGATACGTGAGTGTTTGTTGCACAGGTCGTATGAGTAATGCATTTAATATTCAGTTTTTCCCATTGTTTAAGTAACAACATTAAATATATTTTAATTACAGAGTCTAAATGGCTTTGGAATAAATACTAATTAGCTACGTTAAGCTCATTTTAATGGAATAAATAGTTTGTACAAAAAAGTGTGGGCGTACTCCAACGAATTAATGCTGGCGTCTATTTAAAAAGTTTAATGCAATATGCTTTAGCATGCATATACCCCAAAAAAGTTACAAACTTTTTGTTTCACTATTAATTCAACGCGTAATTGCAATTAATTAGTACAATAGATTATTAATTCAACGCGCAATTTTCCAAAGCAAAATATGAGCTTTCTTCGTCGTATTAATTTTTATTTTGAGCACACCCCACACACTACCCTTATTTTTCTTTTGAAATCATTGAATAACAAGGCAATAAATCATCGAGAAAGTATTATTAAAACTATATATACGTATGTGAGAACAATCGAAACAATTTTGACACAAACGAGGAAGATATTTTTAATTTGTATATTTTTATTTTTACCATTTTTAATAATTTTATTTTTTATTTTTTTTGGTAAAAATGGATATGAACGGCTTCAAATATAAATAAATGCCACAACACTAACGCCAAGCACAAATGAAATTTTAAATGACAAAAGAAAATTGCGAACCTCAATGGCATAAAAGTACGAAGGAAATTGGCAAGCATTTAAAAAGACAAATTTCTGCTTAAAAACTGAAAATCTGCTGATTTCAAAACT
Source organism: Bactrocera minax (assembly GCA_021498325.1). Taxonomy (NCBI): domain Eukaryota; kingdom Metazoa; phylum Arthropoda; class Insecta; order Diptera; family Tephritidae; genus Bactrocera; species Bactrocera minax. The sequence goes on from JAKEEE010000023.1 coordinate 2,104,474, forward strand.
ATGGTCGAAAAACTTAATGTCTATTTCATCGATCGCTTAGCAAATAGGGTAAAAGGTTTTTCAGGAAACATCGCCTCAGTTTCGATTTACCGATGCGAGTGGTTAGGAAGGGAATAGTATAACTAAACAATATATTATATTTCATTTAATGTCAAGTGAGTAAAATATTAAGTATACACATTTAGAAATTAAATACTAGAGGGAGAGAAAACGTGCAAAGAACAATTTGTAGTTTCTCATCATTATTTGTACGTATTGTAGTTTACATATGTTTGCACATACCAGTCATAACACAAAAATAAGTTTTTCGATTATATCACGCCAAAACAAAATGTATATATGTGTGTATATTTAAGAAGAAATATTCATATTTGGTTGAAATTAAGCAGAACAGCGAAATGTTTTCCTGAATGGACAGGAATGCTGCAAAAATATTCCACTTGCGAACAGTGATTTCATGGGGCGGAAAATAAATTTAAATACTCAAATTTGTAAATAATTTAGTTTGTACTCACGAAACAAATTGCTAATATATAATATATGTTTTCAATATCAAAGTCAAGTTGAAAAGGGGCGAATAGAGATGTTGCATGAAATAAGAAAAAAATTGTTACTATTATAAACAAATATCCGAAATGTTAATATTTACATATAGACATGTATGTATGCATACAAGGGCGTACACAGAAGCATATTTCGAGCGAAAATCTTTAATCCGACAAATATTATTTAAGAAAATTTGCGTTAAGATAATTATATAAGACAATTATTTAATAGAAGGGCAATATATAAAAAAATTGGATTTTCTTAGTTATTTCGATTACTGAATACTATTTATTACATTTCTTAAAGAAGTGCTATTCTTAGCACAATTCATTTTCCTCTACATTGCTTTGTTGGAAAACCATTTAGTTTTTATTTTATCTGTAAAGCTTTAACCAATACCCCTACAGCTTCGCTATAAATGAAAACACATCACTTCCGAAAAGGCGTCACCATTTTCATTTGGAGGAAATTCTCACCTTTGTCTTACTTAGCCACCTCAAAGTATATTTCACACAGTTTTATTATACGATTATCGGTATTTTCCAATTTCTTCTCTTGAGTTGGTCGATTTATCTGCAAAAAAGCTTAATAAATCATCCATAACCCATTGAAGTAATTTTTTAATATAAAATTTAATAATAGTCTAATCAAATAATCATCAATTATCTAATAAATATCTAAATAATAATCAACTAATTGAAATATTGTTCTGAATATTAACTTTGTTAATAAGTTTATTACTTAACTTAGTTCACATAACTCCAAATACTTAATCGGCTTCAAAATTATTGCAGCAAGATATTTTTTCCATCTTCGCTGAGGGTATCGTAAACCCCCAGTCACCCCTTCAAACAGTAAATAAACCGTTGTATATGCGCATTATTATTTTTACTATTTGCACTCTGGATGTGTGAATGAAGCAATTTTATACATGAGCGAATGTATATATATGTGTACATATGTATATATATATGTGTTTGCATTAAAATCGGTTTTTCAGTCGTCAGCAGCATCATTAGCACTGACGTCACATGCATGGCATCCTGTTTTCCAATTCAAAATTTAGAAAGCTGTTTTGTTTCAGAATTTCATTAGATGTATATAAAAAGATTTATGTGCTTAATTATTTGTACTTTATATATTGCAACGTCTATTCCATGAAATTATAAGGAAATTTATTTGAATATAATACAATTGTTGTTTCTAATACATTTGATATAACAAAAATTTAAAGATTATAACTAGGCTATACTGCAGGGTTATAACTTTAGCCACGCTAACTTCGTAGCATACAATATTTGTCTTACTCTTATAATTGGAATCCTGCGTCATCGATTTATTCTGCTAAAATGTATGTGCTATTGCCCTTTTCATCACGCTCTGTACTAGAAACAAGGTTTATTCAGCTATATATGGAAATCCGAAAACTTTTGCTCAGGGTTATTATTTTCAATTTCATACATACCGAATCTGAAAAAGTTTCCTAAGTATTTCAAAGGAATCTCCGAAAATGTGCTGGCGGAGCTATGATTTTTATTGGATCTACTTACTTTTCCAGCGGACTTCCGCCATCCCAATATCGAATACTACTGCCGCCAATATTAATTCTAAAATATTATTTCGAGTGTTGGTAGTCATACTACCACTCCGTTGGATCTGATCTCGATGCCAGTTTCCTATCATATGACGGATACCATCAAGATGCACCACACAAATCTTTTCATTCTACTTGATTAAACATAGCATAAAAGCGTTTTTAGAACATCTTGGATATTTAAAAATTGATTTTCCAACGTTTAGCACATTTTAACCGATTTAACGTTTTTATCGAAAGTAAGGGGGTTCTAAATTAACCATAACACCATAACAATAAAGCATAACAGTTATTTTGATTTCACGAATTTTTCAAGCTCAAATAACTTTCTTTCGATATAGATTATTTTCGAACAGAAGTAGAACATCGGTGACCAATTTATGGAATCTATTTATAATATCAATATTTCCCAGAAGGTATTTTATGAGGGTATAATTTTATTATAGTATTTATGTTTTATGAACACATGTAATTCTGTTCTTGTTTTCATCAATTGCCAACTAAAGAAACTCATTTAAGGTAGGGCATAAGGGTTTTCTGCTAAATTATTAAACTACACACTATTAATATTAAATTAATATATTATCAATATATTTTCACCCGAGTAAGCAATGAATAAATAAATATAGACGCTTTCCCTTACAGTATTAATTTAAGTGCGTAAAAATTGAAACGAAAACGTGTAAACAAAACACAAAACACAAATCCACAGCAATTTGGTTATGGCTCGTAAATAGTTTCGATATATGAACTGCGGATACCTTGGCAAATTCTACAATCACAAAACAAGATTTTTTATTTATTTATTTATTTTATTTTTTTGATCATGTTGGAATAAATTCAAACGTTTCCATTAGTAATCGAAATACAAGCATACAATCATATCCAAGAACAGGTGGGCGTTCTTATGGTCATGGTGAAAAATATATGAAAATAAGCAAAATTTTCGATGTTTCACTGATTTATTCGAACGAACGGAAACTAAACTGCGTTATGGAAGTGTTATTTATAGAATATGATATGAATAAAATATATGCGGACCAACATCGGCTTCTCAGTAGCGTCTTCTCTTAACCTAAAGACGAGCCCTTGGAAACAGTTTAAAGCCATATCTCTATCACCTGGAATGAAATTGATATATATTCTATATATCGATGATTTACTATATATACTATAGTACTAAAGAATTCGAATTCCCAAAAACAATGGTGCCATACCTTATATCTCAAATGAATCACCCACATTATTTAGAGGCCCATAGAAAGTTTAAATGATTCATATTACAAATTTAGAAATTTTTAAGTTCTTAACTCCCATCTGGAATATTATAAAAGTTAACGCTTTGAAATGTGCCATACAAACGTTTACATGCGATTTTTCTTAGGAATATCACATGAGGAAATTTCCGAGAGAGAGAGCGCCTCTTTCAATATTCACTAGATTGATTATGTATATCTCTGCCGTCAGAAATATCCGATTTTAACATAATCCAAGGAAATTTTATTATTTTAATAATATTTATTTCTTTTTTATAAGTAATAAAAGAGTTAGAGAGTTGAATTGAAAATATTTGTTTGATAATACCTGTTTGCTAATATTTAGTAATTTAGTAATATATAGTAATATAGTATTTAATAAGAATTGAAATTATCTATTTAAAAGTGTTGACATCTCTTGACAATTTTATTCAACTAAAATGATCCAAATAATATTCTAAAATATCGAACTATTTTATGGTGGGTTTAAAAATGACTTCCATTTGGAGATATGGTAAGTTAAAATAATAAGGAAACCTCTGCTCGGCGAAAAATCCTACAAGACCAAGAAATATTAGGCATCGAACTTTCTAATTCAATACTTTTCGAGATATTTAATGCGCTCAACTCAGAAGAGCACAAAAATGGGCTCTCGCTCTTCCAATTCAACATTCCCCACATAGCAACACATTCTCGAAAGTCATACAATTTTAAGTAACTCGTTCGCCTCGGCGAGAAACCCCATAATAATCTCAAACATCTATAAAACTCCAACAATCAACAATGAAAGCCAAATTAACTTAATCCACAAAAAAAAGGTCACACACCAATTTGAATGTCAGCATGTGATCAATATGACAGTGACCCATCGAAACAACACGAAGAAGTAAAGATATTTAAATTTATGATTGTAAAAATGTAAAGCGAACACAAATCAAAACGCAAAAAAATCAAATCCAAAAGTTATTAAAACGTATCAGGTTTATTAGCATTACGCTTTGTGGCATACAATTTGAAAGCGAAATGGCTTTTCCTAGAAAATACGAGAAAATGGTGTAAATAAGGGTGTACATTTGTAATATATGCAATTTATATGTACACTTATGTATTTATATTTATGGCAACGTGTCAGCAGTGTTGTTGTGTTATTGACTTAATAGCATTTTAAAAGCATTATTACGATTATTACATTGTAAAGAATACTCAGGCAATCAGTAGGTGACTACAGGATACTTATCGGAAAAAGGTTTTCTGCCGAATGCCATAAGTGGAAAATATTGGTTGTTGAAAATTTATATAATATATAGTTATAACAATTATGTGTACACATCTAAGGAGATGAGCCTACGGAACACTGAGTTTATGTTGACTTATATACATTGCAAATGGCAAATGGTAGCACAAGTTTAATTTTAATTGAAAAACTACACCAAAGTCGGTCGGAAATCAATTCGATGATTTTCATTTAATTCAACTATAGTCCTTGCAATGCTGTCTTGAGTAGGAAACTAGTTATAATCTGGCAACATGTCGCAACGGAGACGAGGTAGAATTTATGCCGAATATGTCGGTCACCATGTGAGTTATCTCCACAAAATTGTATCGAAGCATGTTACCAAGTATGCTTGAGTAATAAAAAGAGTTAATGTATCAATGCAGACCTTCCCCTAGCCCAAATTGCCCGATATAAGAATTCTCGACTTTCCAGCTCACTTTGAACCATTTATGTTGGTCAATATGTATGATATTTTAATGAAATTAAGTGAATATTTTTTTTTTTAAACACAAAGTGGCTTCGCACTAAATATGAACTTAATCGGTTTGGCCCGTGGTCCAAGCCCCATATTCCTAATATAATGATTTCCGTTTCTCCGGTTGACTTTTTCCTTATATACCCAAAGTATTTAAATGAGCCACTTTGGTGGAGTTTAATGATGAACTTACGGTTTCTTCGAGTAATGAATGTTGAATTCTTCCGCAACAATTTTTAATATAAAGTTATGCCAGCACCTGAAAGTATTTCCCCTCCTTTGATCCTTGCATATTGGCAGAGTATAAGATGTTCGGTTACATCCGAACTTAAATCTTCCTTACTTTTTTTTCTTAACATTTTTATATACCGCAGCTATAAAATTAGTCATTGCTATAAATCATACACTCATTCCGAAGCATGCCTATCTCGTTAATTTTCGTTCATTGGTTTCCAAGTTTCACTTCAAAATAATTTAAACTTATAAAATTGGAGTCAATGATACTAATTTCATAATTTTATCGAACATGTGGTACAATTTGTATTGCTCGGAAAGTTTCGAGGCTACTTTCCGCGACTTGTACATTCGGTTGGCCACAAGATTTTTAAGTTGATTATAAAAACTATATCTCAGCTGATTTAAATCTGCCTGCTAACAATTCGAGTGGTTTTCGGAGTTGTTCAGGTGAAAGGATTTTTCTAACGCCGGTATAGAAAGTATTAATGGGATCAGATGCTACCTAAATCCGTTAGAAACTTGTTTCAATTATCTAACAAAAATTATCTATATTCTAATATGAGCCGACTGATAAGGCGCAACCTCACAGGTACTGAAAGATCTATAAGTCAAAAAAAAAATACATTAAATAATACCTAACTTAACATAACTATATATACATATATATATATATGTAACAACTATATATATTGATAAAACATCCGCTTGGATCTGTAATGTCAGAATGACCTACAAAATGGGTCAGCATATTACTGGAATTTGCCAAAATTTTGTAATTTCCCTCTAATATTTTTCATTATTTTCAATAATGGGAGATATTTAGAGTCTAAATAGTAACCTTTAATTAAATATGCGAGCCCATGACAGTTGTCTTGTGCTCGAATTTAATGGATTTATTAAAATTGATTTTATTGTTAACTAATTAAAATACACTTTAGCAAACAAAAACTCAAGGACATTGCTACTTCTTAGCTTCAAAGTAAAAAATATATATAATTATTTATTTAATGTCAGTCCGATGATATATAATGACAAATTCCACTCTATTTTATATACCATCTTTCGCTACGTAATCCACTTCTACCCCAAAGGATCTTAGATACATTACACATCAATTTACATTAGTAACAAATGTTAACAATTTGTACATTTCATTATGCACTATATTACGACCATTGCCGAGATAGTATTGCCAGCTAACAACACGGTTACAAGTTAGTTTCGCTCTAGAAATGCAAAGTTTGCTGCAATTTCCTCACAATTTGAAATAAATTCATTAATATATGCATAAGTTGATATTTGAAGAAGACAAATTTCTCAAGAATATGCACAGAGACAAATGTTGCAGTTTCACTAGAAGCATGCGAAAGTTGTTGAATAACTTGCAAATTGCTTGTTAAGTTATACAACCACATTCCCCACCAAGAATAACCGACAGTTGCTTTTTTATTGTGTACATAACGAAATGTGACTAACCAAGCTAAGGGACATCCCTGAGATATTTATTACATATATATACATACTTGTACATACAAACTCGCATATATATATATATATATATATATATATATATGTTTTCACTGTGAATGCAAGCAGTCAAGTTGCTTGTTTGACTGTGGTTCCATACGGCAACTATGCATGGGAGATTGCAACCACTCGTATAAATATAGTGTGTAGGTAGAATAAGTGCTATACACCCACACCATAACAAGTTCACACATATCAGCAGTCAACTGATAGTTCCTCAGTATTTCTTTTATTGTTATTATAACGCTATTTATTCACCACTAATTAAATTGAATTCAAGTGCTGCACTTCAAAGGCTACTTTGATGCTGTGGGTTCTTATACAGGGTATTTCATTTAGTAGGAGTAAGTCTAAGAATGACAAAGAGTTGGCTGAAATTCATTCTTTTTTGTTATAAACACTCGTTTTTATTAAAAAAGGTTGTAATACAGCCGCATTCAATCAATAGTTTTTTTCATATTATTTTAATACATGTTTTCATATTCATGCTTTTGTATACTTTCGTATTTATATTTCAAAAACTTTACTAAAACAGGCTTCCTCCACTCATAAATTCTTTGATGTTGAACAGCGGACCAATACGAAGTTTAATGCGGAATCATTATAAGCCTTACTTTCAATTCGAAAATCGAAGTAATGGGTTTTTTTTTAAATTAGAATTCCACCACAAAAGATTATTAAATAATAATTTAATAAAGTATGTAATGTTGAGTATAGTGGTCGAAATGGCAGTGTGGTTAAAGCAATGCACTAAAATTTTGCAGGATCTGTGTTTGGGACCAGCTTTGGATCCTGCATGAAGAACGTTAATTTTATTTGTTGCCATCTGCGAAACCTCCGAGCTTGTTTCACCGTTCAGCGGAAAATATCCTTAATTATGGAAATACTTTTTTTTATGGCCGAAGGCTAGCTAAAATCAAAGGTAGATAACCAACCAAGATAACCAAATAGATAGAGAACCGAACTTTACTGCTGACACCAAAATGAAAATGAAAAAACCCTCTCATAAAACGCCGTTAATAGGGTTAAAAATTGGACGGCGCTACATTTAGCGCACAACTTTACAAGGCTACCAATAAGTGTAGGCGTCTAATTGTGTAGATATTATACGCTTTTTAACATAATAATATAAATAAATAATTAAATGATATTCAGCATTACGACTATGACATAAAACTCCTTCGAGCTTAATTTTTGAGACAGCCTTTACATGCAAGCCAATTTACGTATACTTTCATAGAATAGCGCTACAGACTGCTCAATTTGGCCTTAATATACAAATATATGCCATATGTATTATGTAAGTACGTGCTCGATGTACAAGCACAACTGTATGTACTCCTCAGTGCCACCTCAGTCAAACGCACCTAAGACTAACTTCTTAACAACCCTCTTGAATCCGACTGCACGTTTTAAATTTGTGCACACAAACACAGTTCGTTTAGGGCTAAGAAATTTACTGTTAGTGAAGCGTACACTTAATTTAACATGAGGTGTTAGTGGAATTCCTCGCGCCATAAAAAGCAATAATCAAGAATTAAAGCTTCGGATTTCTTGTCTTTAAGGCTTCTTCGTTTGCGTAAGTGTGTACTAACTCACTTTTAGGTATTTATTATATATATGCATTATATATATGCATACACTATTATATATATATACAGATATTCCAGCATTTCTCAGCTTTTCTCTCAGTTCTTTATTAATTTCACTATATACTAGTTTTTGGCGGCACTTAAGGCTTTATCTCAGCGTATTATTATGCTCCGCGTTGTTTAACTTTCCGCTCATTAAATGTCTGTTCACGTTTCTATGATGTGCAGAAAGCTGTTTCTTTCACGCCGAATTAAAAATTTTATTTTAATTTGTTTTGTCGCATCTTTTTGGGTCGTTGCGTACAATCGAAAGAAAAAACGACAATTATTTGCTGATAATATTCCTTCCTTCATGCCTAATTTGATATGATTTCTGCTTCAATGATATCTTAGGAAATCTGAGCTAAGATGAAAGCAGATTTTTAGGCAGCTAACCTTAGTTGAATAGGAATTAATTTAATTAAATGTTTAAATTTCATTTCTATCGAAATTACTTATACTTATGAAGTGAGTTTATTATTGCCTAAATTCGATTTCGAATCAATAAAGCAAGAACAGTGTTATGTATTTCATATGAGTTTAAATGTGGCAGTTTAAGTACTGTTATGAACGAAGGTTATGGTTATGTTTAAGAGCATTCAAAGCGCTTCGACTTTGCTGACACTGCTTCAATTGGTAATTGGTTAGCCAGCAATCTAATGATTCGAAAGAATATAACGGCAATTCAATTTAGCTTCATTAGACTCGTTATTGCCCAAGGTCATAGCATACCAGTTTTGATGTTATCGACAAAATGACGATCTCACAAACGGATAACGATTTTGGCGAGAAGCTTTACAAAGATACAACCAAGTCCTATTATTTACCATAATTAATTTAGCAATAAAAAATCTTTTCTCGCTGAAATTTAAATTTTACAACATTCGTAATTTAAAACCACGACCCACCATGTGTCAGTACTGACCCTGCTAGACTACGACAATTGACAGTTTTACATAAAGCCTCATTATTAAATATTAGGCGGACCCGACAAGTCACTTCCTGACTGACCTGTTATCCAAAAGATATCTTATTTCGAAAGTGAAAGTTTGACATCCTTTAAATTAGAAAGACTTTGGACATCGAATACGCACAGTTAACCTTTGCATATATAAATAAATACCAATGTTCTCGAATTCTCAAGTTTTTCATTTACTTTTAAAAATTTTTATTTAAATTTTAATTAACTATTGTAATTAATTTATTTCATTGCTAGCTAAGTAAAAACAGTTTACCCAAGTCTCTTATCTACACAAACCAGGCATGAACAGAACTTACTCTTACCTTCGACGCTTACATATATTTATAAGCGTAATTAGTTCGTATGGCTGTGTATTTAAGATATAGGAGACTCAAAGTCCTTAAACAAACTCATTTATTAGCTGTAAAATAAATATTAATTTCATTACAAATACACAGGCACTTGACGCCAGAGGCTGTGGTATACTTCTCTTTGAGACAAATATCTATCATCGATATGCCGCATTTGGCATTGTTGCGAGAATTTAATGTTTTCATATAGTTGGCAGAGAGAATTTATTTGTTTAGTCACCGTTATTGTATTTTTTTACATTTCTGCTGGCTTAAATTTAACCAATCGGAAACGTAAATCAGTTTGAAAAATCCGGAAAACTGATTACATAATCAAACCCAAGTGTTTCCGCTACCCGTTTGTATTGATTTAAGAAGAAAATAAAAAGCAAAAAGGACACAATTGTATTAACTGGCCAAAGGCAAGAATTTCCTAACAACAAAACAAAGGTTTACAACATGATACTGAACAGATATGCACACAACGCAGCAGTCAAATGTAGTAGCCCGAAAGCTGTCTTATGCCTATAGAGCCAGCTCAGACTGAGTGCTTCTGTGTTTGGCATATTAAGTGTCTGACAGGCTCTTCGCATCATCTGTAGTAGCATATTTCGGTGTGTAGATGTTGTTAACACTGTTGCTTCATTACGTATATATGCACGTACAAATCTGCTGGCAGATAATTTAGCAGCAGAAATATAAATGTAGCAACAAATAAAGAACATAACTCAATTTCAAATAACATGTCTCACTCATAACATTTATCTAATGAGACGAAGGAAAAATTTAAGATATATGTATAACATATGCTCCATACTTTTCGATATATCTATCACGGTTACTACAATGCGCTTCGTTTAGGGCGCCTGGGCATAGCAAAGTGTCCAGAAACTATTGAAAATGTGAACTTTAAAGCTGGAAGTGTATGAAAGCTTCTCGACCCATCTTTAGGCTACATTTAGATAAGCACTTCATTTATCTATTTACAGGTGGGCTCTACAAACCCACCCAGTAAGTATTAAAGATGCCTTTACTTCTCTAACTAGTAGATGTCAAAGGTCATAAGTACTTCTAGAACTCGCCAAATCATCACTTTCGATTTAAATTAGCCTCATAAGAGGTACTGGAAGATAAGAAGGTCAGCTTTATCAATGCAAAATCAGCGAAAAAAATCAAGATATAAATATTATATATTATAGTGGATTTAAATTCGAATTACAATAACCTACAACTAAAGAACTATTGAAAGGTGTGTTATATGACCACAGATCTATTGCATCAAATGTCACTCATACGCCACGTCACACTTTCTAAATTAAGTAACCAAACAGTTTTAGCAGCTTTAGCTGCCATCAAAAAATAAATCATTTTAAAAGCATAACATATTATCCATTTTATAAGTTCTTTACAATATTTCAAAATATTTTTTTGCTAAACTCCTCTTAATATTAAAAAAATGGTCTAGGTATACAGAATTTACTGTTGAAGCTTCAGCAACAAATAAGTAAATAAATATATTTTTGCAAATCAATTTTAATTTAGTTTTGATTTAATTTTATATTACACACATAAGTACACCAAACGAGTACTATAATATATTTCTAACTCAAAGTAATATGAAATGATATCGCATCACTTAGGCAGCAAACATTCCATAATTGAATTATTAAAGTTATGGTTGTATGTATGTATGATTATTATTTAACAATTCAATTAACGCAAGCTGAAAATAAAAACAAGCAGACTTCCGCAATGTACGTTTTATGATTGATATTGATACTGGAAGTGGGAGTTGATAATGTTTGAGAACTTGAAAACGTTTCTCTTTATAAGACTGCGTTTAAAAACAAAATATTACCAACCTAAAGGGAAAATTACTAAGTATTCCACGAGAATTTAATGTCACTTCAACTATTCAAAAACATGATTTCAATCGACTTCTGCGAAAGCAATACTTTCATAACAGCGACTGTGATTACTACTTATTGTCGAAAATGGAAAAAAGTACATCATCCGAAACGAGGTTTAAAGCGATTAAGAAGTGAAGAGAATGAGGGGGACATTATCAGGGATAATGAATAAATATACTGAAAAATATATTAAGGCAACAGGTGAATACATTCAAAAAATAATAATTTTGAAAATATGACTTTATTATTTCTCAAACCAGCTCATCGATTTAAAACGCGCATCGCTATTAATCTCGACTCTACTTCTTTTAAACTTATATAGTATATGCACTTATATACAGTATGCATTTAAACTTTTATCGCTTTTACTTAATGTCAACGTCTTCATCTTTTCTCCTAATTAACTAAGATTTGATTGTTTTTAAATTAATTGACCGAAATACAAAGACAAAGTTCATCAACCTGTTTGAACCAACACTGCAGCTCTTACGCTTCATTATATATTGGGTTGTTCGGAAAGTCATATCGTTTTTTCCCCCCAGAGGACTTAATTACGTTTTTTCGAAACTAACTTCACACTTAAGCCCCATAACCATTATATGTCATGAGAGCTGATATTGCAAGGCTTGTGTGTGAAAAAGTTCTATTAATTCTACCCAGTAGTTTTTGGTTGGTGCCTTTTTAAATATGGAGAGCAATAAGCAGCATTTTCGTCATATTTTACTTTTTAACTTCAGAAAAGGTAAAAATGCTGTCCAAGCGAGAAAAAAATTGACGGATGTGTATGGAGAAGGCGTGTTAACAGTACGCCAGTGCCAGAACTGGTTTGCAAAATTTCGATCCGGCAATTTTGATGTCGAAGATGCACCACGGTCTGGAAGGCCGGTCGATGCGATAAAGGCATTAGTTGATGCAAATCGGCGAATCACCACACGAGAGATCGGTGAGAGGTTAAATTTGTCGAATTCAACTGTTTATGGCCATTTGAAAGGCATTATACGAAAACTGTCTTTCATGTTCCCCAAAAAAAACGAAATGACTTTCCGAACAACCCAATACAAGTCTTTTGGTAAGTGTGTATGCTGTCTTCAATTCTTGTATACCCAAATTCCTTTACAAGGCGCATTTAACATTTAATGACTGCAGAGATAAATATTAAAATTGCTTGAAGTTGCTTGAAGCGTGTAATTATCTACAACAGATGTTTAAGTAACACTTATATTGCTCTTTAGTGCTTGTTTATTTAGTTATGGATATTATATTCCTTTGAGAAATTAGTACACACTTTCCAAAGGCCTTCAAACACAATATGTTGAATATATAAATAAACATTTGTGTAGTTAATAACTTGACCTTGAATTGTGTTAATATGGTACAGCAATTGAATTGTCTGCACCAATCGAATTGTAGTGCTGACACCAGTAGCTGGAATAAAAAAGAACATGCATGGCGTATACGTAACATATTTTGATATGGTCTACCATCGTATGAAGAAGTACATTTAATTATATGTGTATTTATATATAAATTGTATACGTAGTATTTTTACTGTAAGAAACAGTAAGCAGTAAAATCAAGCTGTACTTAGTGCTCTTGTTATCTTGCCTCTCCGTTGAATGTCATTTTGAGAAATAATAGTTTGCCGTCTGCCCACCATTTTGTCGCACATAACCCATGTAGAAGCACAAACAATTCAATATTTACATAACGAATCATTCCTGTTGACATATTAATTGCTGCGCTTCAAGTTGCTTTGTTATTTGAACTCTGCTCGCTTACAGCGGAACGCAATAAAGCAACTGAGAACTGATTTCGTCAGCAGAAATGCTTTAATTAAATTAAGCGATTGAGTAAGAGAGCAGAAAAATGTACTGCACCATGACAGAAAAGCGCAAAGTGGCAATATGATATTTTTTCCAAAGTAATGAAACTTACTGCAGTGCATCAATTCGATAAATATATTTACATAGAAAAGTCATAAAATTCATTTAATTAGAAGTTACATTTACAAAAGCGCAATTATGTCGTTGGTGACAAATAAAATTAGATTTCCCAAAAATTCAAATAATCCGAGTGAACAAAGATATTATGGCCTGGAGATATATAAAACTTTTAATCATTAAATTACTTGTCAAATACATGTTAATTTTTAACAAATTTCAATTACACTTACTTTAAAAAACCATTATATTGAATTTGATTTAAACCAGTGATCGGCAACCCATTGCCCGCCGAACACTCTCTGGGCGCGCTCTCAGTGTACGTGTGTTTCTCACGTACTTACAATCATTATTAGCGCAGCGAGTAAGACGTGGACTATATGACTTGGACTATATGCATAAATGTATAAAAGCAAAATAAATTAGTTGTTTACGGAAGAATACATATTTTAATCGTTTGAATGTGTAAGTTTACGGACCACTGGTCTAAACTCTTCAATAAATTTGCGAAAAAAATATCTTCCATTCAATATATATGTAGATCTTTCAAGTCTTTTTCAATTCACAAAAGGGGAAGGTCTGGACCGGCTTGACCTACTTTTGGTATTAAACTAAGATAAGCTTAAAAAGATATTTTCATCTCATTTTATTAATATTTTATTAACTGCGTTATTTTTGTTTAAAGTCAACCAGAATAACGAAAATCATTATATGTAGTATATTAGAGCTGGTGTAATTCGTTGACTGGTTTCACACATTTTCAGCAGTAAACTATGGTATATCCGATATTACACGTTCACTTAATTTTGCTAAGATATCTTACATATTCAACGAAATATATGGTATAAAGTCTACCCGGAGGTTGAAAATTCTTATATTAGGTATATGGAGACTTTGGGAAGTATTCACCTGATTTTCGCCATTTTTGATACCAGAGTACACCATTATCATGGAAATTGTACAAAAAATTTTGGCCCACAGATGCCCCACCATACTAGGATCCTTTATACTAAATAACACATTTATATCTTAATTTTCTGCTTAGTTATAGCACATTATCTATTTTCGATTAATGGCATTTTGTGGGCGTGGCAGCAGTCCAATTAAGCCCATCTGCAATACCAACCGTCTAACGATGGCAAAGAACACGTGTATCAAGTTTCATCATAATATCTTAATTTTTACTTAAGTTACCTTTTGCACGGACGGACGGACGGACAGGAAGTCATTCGGATTTCAACTCGTCTTTTCCTCCTGATCATTTATATATGTATATATATATATATATATGTCTATATCTAACTCGTTTAGTTCTAGGTGTTACAAACAACCGTTAGGTGAACAAAACTAATCTACTCTGTAGCAACATGTTGCGAGAGTATAAAATCAATAAAACGTAAAATGAACTTAGGAGCTTCTAAATACTGGACAATTTTGCAAATGTACAAAATGTGTCACCCATTAACTGTCACTATGAAATAACTAATCGCCTCACCATTCTTACCTTAATTGTTGTGTGCAATTAGAATTCTTTTCACAGATCCAATGTTGATTTTAGATCGAATGTTGATTTTTCTTAAATCACTCATGCCACTTTTTGTACTAAGAAATCAAAAATAAAGCTGAATTTTTCCTTATTCTATTATATAATTTAGGTTGCAATACGTTTCAAAAATATATGCCGTTTTAGTTAAGGGTGACAGTTACATAAAGTCGGTTTAAAAAAAATCGGTGCATAAAAATATTCAGTGCATAATAATAAAAAAATATCAAATATATGCATAAGCGTATAAGAAATATAAAAATATGCTATACATCTGTGTATATGTGAAAACATTTATTTAGAAAGCATAAAAAATTAACACAATCAGAATCAGAAGATAATGGTAAAAATTGTGACATGAAAGCACGACCTCAACTTTTGGAAGGTATGTGATTTGTTTCGGAACAGTTTCTGCTATGAAATTTTGTTATAAATTCATAATTCTAATGTGAAATTTGTGTCGCAAATAATACTCGTAGCTTCCAATTACATACATGCAAAAGTGGTCTTTGCCATGACAAAATCACAAAAAATGTGCAAATTTCAAAAGTGCCGATATAATTAGTTTTTTGCTGTAAAATTAAAAACCTTTAGATAAAAATAAGTTTAGTAAGATTGTAGTAATATGATTTGTGTTATAAAAATATGTTATCCGATCAATCAGCTGAGTAGGCTAGAGTAACATTAGATAAAAATTTAATACAACCACAGAAAACAAATTTTTGTCATTATCTAAATGATGGTATATAGCATTACTAGCACGAGTGTCTACATATTCTCATGCTAGTTATTAATAACTAGAACTTACGTATATGACCCTTGTTCACTTTTAAAGTTACGGCTTATGGAATCAAATACTGTCATAGCTTTTTGACAATTGAAAACTATATTTAGAATTTATATCATTTTAATGTCTAACGATTTCATCAGCGAAACATTGTCTTTTAATGAATAATGTTAGACATTAAATATGCGAGGTTGGAAACGTAACCTCAAAATTTGTTCATAATTATTATTATGCCTAGTCCTTTTCGATTAGACTTATGGAAATGGATGGATGGATGGATTTTCTTATGGAAAAAGTAAATATATTTATCATCTCAACAATTAAAAAACGCGGAAGCAATTATAAAACCGTTGATATAATCTCATATAGGGTTGAGAACAATGAACACATACTGTATGGTGGAAGAGTTAACATTTGACAGGTATAACTGTCACAAGAATGACCCATTGAAGCTATTGATTGTTATTAATGACAAACTAAGTTATTTAAAGCAGCCAAATTTATTGATGAAACAAAAGTTTATGACGCTTAATGCAAATACCAGTCAACATTAATGAAGTTGGCAGAAGTGCTTAGCTCAGAAACAATATGTAAAGTTCTATAAAATAATTTGATTTACTATAATTTGCAGTGATCTAAGATGTTCATAAGCTCTTGCTATATGGTAGTATGCTCAACAATGAAAATTATATACCACTTTTAACATCTTTATATATATGAAATTGTACAAATTTTAATCTACCGCTTATGAGGCACTCTTTATCCACCGAAAAATTCAGTTCTGCTCTGGTTAAGTAAAACCGACTGGCGGAGCAGATAACAGATGATTTTTCAGACTACACAATAATTAAATTTTTGATACTGCACTTTAATTTCACACACAAAATTTAAGTCTTAAATATCTTATTAATAATAACAGTATGTATTAACACATTAATAAGTTTCTTTAAGAAAACTCTTTCCTTTAAGGAAAACAAGTTACTACCCCTTTTCTGAAATCACCAGAGTATTACTCAACATTAAATAATTTCAATTGCAATGAAAGTTATTAATCATAACCTCAAATTCCATAAGTATATATATATATATATATTCACACTTCACAATTACATAAACATACTTTACTTTGTTATACAGCCGCCAGCAAAAATGATAAATGGATCGACAACAAAATTCGCAATGCGATTTGTCGACAAATTTATTTTATATTACCCTACTTATTTATCATTTTCTTTTGTATTGTATTTCAGTTTTGTATTTTTTCATTTGTATTTCAGTACTGTACGAAAATGGCTTTGATGTATCGAAAATGGAAGTTGGCAATTTAATTAATGGCGAAAGTCATCAGTAAATAAATATATTTACATACAAGCCGCTCCTGAAGGATTATAAAGTACGCATACATGCACACTTGCATTGATATACAGATGACAACTTAATCAATTCCATCACAGCATCTTCCCCCTCCGCCGCGCGCTTAACTACAAGCAACTATCATTGAAAATGTATGGTTTACTATTGGAGAATCTCTCCGAGTATATTAAATCAGTGTACGGTGAAGAGAAATGGGAAGACATACGACGTCAAGCTGGTATCGACTCGCCTTCGTTCAGCGTACATCAAGTCTACCCGGAGAATATGCTAAACAAGTTGGCGAAGAAGGCGCAACAGGTAAGCAGTGCGAACAGAATATTACTACCAAAAAAAAAAAAAAACAAGAAATCGAACGAGATAATAATTAAGTTTTGTTGATGGAGGATGAGCTAATAATTGACAGTTCTCAATAATTCATGTTATTTTTATAAATCAAATAAATCAGGAACTAATTTAAACTGCTTAAATTGATCATAAGCGATGAACTTGCTTTTTCAGCCGTTTTGATATCATTTTAAAAAGTCTTAAGCGTATAAAGTAATTTCGAATCGGAACTTCTACCAATCAGTTCGAAAGATATTAAATTTAAAGCTCAATCTGAATACATTAAATAAACGAATGGTTCAGGTTCTGAGAGCTAGCTTTAATAGAATTTAAAACTCTAGGAAAATATTTTTCGAAACATTATCACAATCATTGGATATAAACATTTCATAAAATCCATTAACTCTTCGGAGGCGGTTTAAAACTTGAAAAAAGAGTGTGATACATCAAAAAACTTGCTACGAATTGGAAGAACCTTCTTTACGTTCGAAATTTTTAGAATAATCGTAACTACTTGTACATATATTTTTTTACACAACTCATAATTTCACAGTAATTGATAATTGATTAGACCAAAACGTCATGCCAGCTACTGGATCACTCTGCACGAATCGTATAATTATTTATTATTCATCGAGAGAGAAGCTATAATAACATAACATTCGCATTTAAATTTCCTTTCGTCTTTTTCGAAGGCAAAATCTCTTCTAAGCTGCTTTAATTTTATTGTTCATTTATGTTATTTTTATACATTGCACTTTCATCGGAGTTGTCCTTTAACATATGTAATAAATCCCAAGCCCATTCATAGCGTATCTCTTTAATATAAAAGTCAGAGGAAAATATAGTACAATTTTGACAAACAATTAAATTGAATAAGTCCAACATATTAAATTTTACTTTCTTACTATTAGGTGTCTCATAAACGATTACGAGAAATACGATTACGATCATAAACGAGAAAGCGATTAATAATAATAATAAACCGACACAACGAGGGACGCATCCGGAATTTGTCATGTCATAAAGACAGGAGAGTTTTTTAAGAGGCGAGATCTAAAACTGCTCAGCTGCAGGAAAAAGAATTTAACAGTTGAGAATCATATTTACATTATAAAATGGGTTCTTTTAATATTACGTTTTGAAAGAAACTGGTATATATTTTTTAATACTTCAAAGTGTGTCTGAGCAACCGAACGTTTCTGAATTTCTGAAATAACTCCTAGGGGTATCTAAATTACCACACTCTTTCTACTTTCGACTTCTTAAATCAACTATTTGACTGTGTGTTTGACAAGTATTAAGATCAATTGGCCAAGTCTATCCTACCCGCAATATTCGACTTCGAAATGCAGCTCCCCACGGCAGTAGAAAGTTTTTAGAGGTTAGGCACAAAATTTGTAGCCATTTAGCTTTTTCAGAGACCTTTATAAGAACATCAAAGTCATCTTCTGTCTCAAGCATGGAGAACGTAATGAGCTGGATATATGAAAATAGCCTATAACTCACAAACTACTCGATTATAATGCTTTCTTTTTGCTGAAACTTCTTCCTATGATGTTTTTTTCATAAAGGTTATTGTTGGTTCTTGCTACCTAAGCTCCAATTCTTGAACCTCTCATCGGAAAGTCGTTAATCCGTTAATTTAATATACTCTTTACTAATGGTTTCAGGTACTCGGCGTCTCCGAGGACGAATTCATGGATCAATTGGGTGTGTACTTTGTCGGTTTTGTCGGACAATATGGTTACGATCGCGTGCTCTCTGTGCTTGGTCGGCATATGCGTGACTTTCTCAACGGTCTCGATAATCTGCATGAATATTTAAAATTTTCATATCCACGCATGCGAGCGCCATCTTTTATTTGCGAAAATGAGACGCGGCAAGGACTTACATTACACTATCGCTCAAAACGGCGCGGTTTCGTCTACTACACAATGGGGCAAATACGTGAAGTGGCGCGACATTTCTACCACAAGGAGATGCATATCGAACTAGTACGCGAGGAGATACTCTTCGACACCGTACATGTGACATTTCAATTGACATTTGATAATCGTGCATTTACGCTTGCATCGCTGGCGATGACGCGGGAGGAGAAGCATTTACCCATCAGTGCACATGTGCTCTTCGAGATATTCCCATTTTGCATTGTATTCGGGTAAGCAAATCCATGCATAGTTGTATACATGCCTCACATAATCAGCAGCCACACCGAAGGTGCCCAGCACCATTTGTCAATAGTTGGCTTGCCTACTTTATGGCTGCCAAGCAGTAAATACCAACTGACTGTCATTTGATTATAGCAACGGCACTTGTGCGGAGATTTTAATTATGTGGCACAGCAGTGCATTCGAGCGCCGGCACGTTAACTGGGGCAAAGGCATTGAATGCAGCTGTTGCCCGCGTAACACTTGTTAAACCCTCTTCGATGATAATTTCTTCTTTCATTTTATTCTCTTTTCACTTATTTGCGGCCGCTTCGGTTTAAATGATAATCTGCAGCGCCGATATGGTAGTACGCAGCATTGGTAATTCTCTAATGGTCATCCTACCCGACCTACTAGGACAAAAAATTACAGCCTGGTTTGATCTGGTGCGTCCGTTAATTGCCTTCAAATTCCAAACTGTAAGTAGATTTGATGTTAATGAGCACTATTCACTAAAGTACAGTTAGACAGTTGAATGAAAAGCTGAAATTGGCTTGGAAATGAAATGATAATTACAAATTTACTCTTACAAACTTTGCCTCATTCAATTGTCTTCTATTTATAACCATGCAAAAGATGTAATTCATTGAATTTTCTCTCATATATTTAGATTTTAAATAGAACAAATAACATTTTTGAATTGGTCACGGTAGAACCAGTTACCGATCGCGTCGATCTTCAGCCTCCTACCGAGTTGCTGCTGCACGATGACGGTTCTGAGCCTGAAAAGACACTGCGTTTAAAAGGTAATAACGGTAATTAAATAAAAATATTTATTTTTGTATACGACCGTGGTTTGATTTTGCTGCAAGGTAGCCTAAAATTTCAAATACTTTATGTACAAGTTTGTATTACGAATCAACATGGGTAAGATAAAAAATTCGAGACATTGGTTCAGGTAAAGGTACAGCCACCATTATAATGGCAATATTTAGGTATACACGATCTCACTAAGATTCCTGTATTGCTGTGTTCTATGCTTTTAAACACAATTTGCTCGAAGATGATTAAGAACACAGGTTGAGGTTAGGCTTAGTTAATCTGGCTGAAAGTGATCTACACATAGACCTTTTGGTTCTTAGTCTTCTTCAGATGTAACATATATAAATTTCTACACGTATTTGCAGAAACTATTATAAAAATTGATTGCCGCTATCGTATTAGGGTTCGAAAGTTTTTGTTTTGTACCTATATTTCCCCTTTAATATCAAACCATGCTTCTGAAGGTATCATTTTACCTGATATGCCCTCCCGATGTCATATATTACACACAATACCTTTCGGAAAATCTCATTTTTAAAGAAAGTATTAATTTTAGATGACAGCACTTTATTCTTCCGCATAGGAAATAATTGTGAAAAGAAAATCTAAGACGCTATTAAAATTAATATATCAAATTAAAGAAGAAGTTCATTCGCCATACTGATTCTTATCTATCTTAATGCCACAAAAAAATCTCCCACGGCATTATACTCCAGTTTTGAGCTTATTTTCTTCAGAGGCCTCACTTAAATAATATGTAACCTGACTTTCTGTGACTTCAGGTCAAATGGTCTACATGGAGAATTGGCGAATGATCATGTTTCTGGGTACACCAGTTATGCCTGATCTCAATTCACTTATTACAACTGGCCTTTACATTAACGATTTGTCAATGCACGACTTCAGCAGGTAAATAAAAAAATGTTATTACTGTATTCACATAATTAATGCCATTTTGCTCTCTATAGGGATCTGATGTTAGCCGGCACACAGCAATCTGTCGAACTCAAATTAGCGCTCGATCAGGAACAACAAAAGTCAAAGAAGCTGGAGGAGTCTATGCGTAAACTGGACGAAGAAATGCGGCGTACGGATGAGTTGCTTTATCAAATGATACCGAAACAGGTGGCCGATCGTTTAAGACGCGGAGAGAACCCCATTGACACATGTGAAGTGATGAACCCAAAATTTAACATTCCATAGTTGGCTAAGATTTCATTACTTACAGATGTTCGACTGTGTTTCTATACTTTTCGCTGATGTTGTTACATTCACCGAAATCTGCAGTCGCATCACACCCATGGAAGTGGTGTCCATGTTAAATGCTATGTACTCTATATTCGATACGCTAACCGAAAGAAATAATGTCTACAAAGTGGAAACAATTGGTGATGCATATATGGTTGTGTCGGGTGCGCCAGAAAAATCCGCAAATCATGCGGATAAAGTTTGTGATATGGCCTTAGATATGGTGGATGCCATTACTGATCTGAAAGATCCATCGACAGGTCAACACTTACGCATACGCGTGGGTGTGCATTCCGGTGCAGTGGTTGCGGGTATTGTGGGTTTAAAAATGCCACGATATTGTCTATTTGGTGATTCCGTCAATACGGCATCGCGTATGGAATCCACCGGATCTGCGATGAAAGTTCACGTCTCCGAGCCGGCAAAACAGTTTCTCAGTCCTTCTTATAAGTTAACGGAACGGGGTGAAATCGATGTCAAAGGGAAAGGTCCTATGAAAACTTATTGGTTGGAAGAACGTGAAAACCGCAAATCATTACAATTGCCGCCCGAACTTTTCCACCCGATTTCAACGTTTACTGCACCAACAGTAACTGCTGCGACCTCAATTCCATCTGCAGCAGCCTCTACATCCGACCGTCGTTTGAGTGTTTCGCAAACATTAAAGGCAATTATGCCAGCTACTGCCCAACCCGTTATAGGTTCGGTGGAACGTAATCAATTGGCTAACGCCACAAGTGCCATGATCAATTCAATGGATGCAGCGAGCGCGGCAATTACGACCTCAGCTTCACAAACCAGTGCTGGAAAGCGTGCGAGTGAGCGTGCATGTATTTATTCACCAGTAACGTTCACAGATATAGCGCGTCGAAGCATAGCAAACTCACCTGTACGCAATTCATTTGGAAGCAACGAATGTGGTCGAGAATCGCGCTCCAATTCGATGGGTCATATTTTTATGCGTTCACCCAGCGACATTTTCGGTTCGCTCATATTGGATACCGAAGAATTTTTGGAAGATTTGCAATACTCACGCGGTTCGTTGGTTAATAATGGCACCACCTCGACGGTGTGTGCCTATAGCCCAGCACCTAATTTTCGCATAGGTAGCGCACCGTCCAAACCACGTCCTAATGATCCCGATCAATTTACGCCCGAAGAGCTGGCTGCTATGGATCAGATTACCCCACCGTCGACAGCACCACCACGAGAAACTGTCACCTGCAAAGTGGCTCCAACCACATCGTCAGCGTCATTGGAAAAATCAAAGGCTAGGTAGGTGTATTCACATTGGGAGCATGTCAAGCCTGTCTGTGAGTGGAAATTTATTTTCAAGCTCGTCGCAAAAGTTCTTAGCAAAAATCAAAAATTGGTATGTCCCTCGAATCAAGTTAAAATATTAAAAATTTTAATTTACTTGTGACTAATGTTATTAAAAATAATCCTGGCTAACAAAAAGTTCTTCATATATCCAGTTTTGTAATTTACTATTCCTCTAATCAGCGAAAATGCATATTATGGAATCGAACGTTCTTGTATTACTGATATTATACTTCTTCCTAATATCCGTTAAGATAGTATAGTCAGTTTAATCAGGCGACCAAGTCGTTTTGTCCCCTCCTTCGTAGGTTTTACTCTCCCTATACTAGCAAAACCGCCGGTACAAAATAGAGAATCTTCGAAGTTGGAGTATTTAATTCCATTCTGTTATCAAGACATAATTTGCATAGTTGCTGTAATTTAAGTGAATCCCTCGAAAAGCTTTTACAGCTCCAAGTTTTATAGCTTGCGTACCTCACAGTCGCTGACGCAGAAGGGTCCATAATTTTTCGCAAATATAGGTCTTTTTTGCTCCATATAGCGTGCTCCGTTAAGGTATGGTTTTTGCTTGTCGAGAGAGAACTTTGATATTTTGCACTCAAAAAACATTAAGATTATATAGGAATGATTGATGCAACATGTTATAATTAACCGAAGTTCGAAGTTTTTTGACATTGCGCCTACATATCAAATATTCAATTTAACCACTCTCTTCTACTATGTTTATTTGTAATCTTTTTATTTATTTTTCCCACTCCTCTGAATAATTTCTCTTTCTAATTAGAAAAATCACCTTTTCACGTAGCCTAACGATACCACAAGAGCCAGTTGTTTCATCACCGCAAGAGCCACAGCAACTACACCAGCAACAAAAGCAACCACAACAACAACAACAACCGAAGCAGCAATTAAAACAACAAAAGTCTCCGACTGCTGCCAATGCTCCAAACTCCCCGGTATCCTCTATACCGATCCCTATCATACCTAAAGCCACTGCAGCTGCTATGCCGACAACGTCGACCGCAAAGCCCAGGATCACAAACAGCAACATATCATTCAGCAGCAGCCGTACATCATCACGAGAATCATTGTCTCCTTGTTCGCCACCGATTCGTTCTAACTCAGCACCACTACCTATGTCCAAAGCAGCACGTAAAGCATTCCTCGCCGCTAAGCAAACGAAAGCTATTGAAAAATTAGACCGAATGATTGAGGAAGCTAATGAAGTTGATGTGCAAAACAAGCGTGCTAATATGCGGCGCATGGCCGCTTTTCGTGATGAAGTTGGCGGCGATGGAGGTGGTGGTTGTCCGTTATTTTTGCCACCACCGCCAGGTCCGCAGATGACAAACTCCCTATCAGATTCAAGATTGGCGCATTATGGGTGAGTCAAATCTTTAAAATCAAATAATGAGTAGAATGTATAGATACATAAATAGATTATAGATTATAGATTATAGACTGTAGATAATATATTATAAGTTATCGATTTTGAATTATATTTATTGTTGAAACATTTCTTTCTCCATTATTTTAGACACAACCAGAATTACTCACAAATGCACTATGCCACTTGTCACCATGCGCACGAGCCGAAAATACCAAACAGTCATAGTTTCAGTCATAATCGTGCTACTGCACATCAATGTTGTTCAGGATATAATCACTCAAATGGACGACATAGAATGCATTCCAATGCATGTCAATTGCTGTAAGGCGACAAACAATTGAATATAAGATTACGCTAAAAACAAAACAGTGGGAATAATGTAAGCTTAAGAGAACTAATGTAGTTATCACTGGCAGAGTAAATGAATGATAAATGATGAAAATGATGGAAAATAAGTAGGAGGCACACGCAGGCACAACGAGAGGCATCAGTGATATCAATGAAGAACTAATATTTGCAAATTAATTGAGAACCAATTAGCTATATTACGAGAACCTAAATAGTTATGAATCCACATTGACGTCACTAAATAATGTCTACATACGTATGTGTTTATGAGTGTTAATGAAGGTGCTAAATATATTTTAGTCTAAATGCAAATAATCTCGAAGAAATAGTATTTAATATGTATACGAGACTCTTACTATATCAAATAATAGTATAATTCAAATTATTTAAAGAAACATAAACATACATACATACATACATACCAAAATTTTTAAATATGACTAACGGAAACATTGATTCTCTATTTATGTGTGTTACCCAAAAACTAGACAAGTAAACAGTAAATAAAGTATTTATTATGATTATTAATTAGCGATAATGATGTAAACATTATTTTGAATTTTTTATTATTTATTTACTTATTTATTTATTTATTTCTTAATTTATAGCCACGTTGAGTAAGCGCGATACTAAGGGCAAATAAAATAGCCAAGATATCGTTACCAAGTTGACAGCACTTAACCAAATAAATAAATGCGTCCATTCTCATTAGATTAAACCAACTATAATGGAAACGAAGATTTTATGTATCCTCACCATATTTAGTACTTGATAACATATAGGCGCAGTCTTGTGTCCGATGCGCTTTAGACCCCGACACTTGGAAAGAAATTAAAAGTGTAATCCTTCTTTTTTCAAAATTTATTTTGAAAATGCCCCAAGTTCCAAGATTCAACTATTGTGACCATGGATGTATTGCTTTAAATGATACTATTGAGAATCTATATATCTGAGTTGTCGAATTAACTTAAAGTCTAAGTAAAGTTCCATCCCGATTGCTACGAGTGGACGCAGTATAGTCTCCGCTTCGAATTTCTCATGTGGTGTTCCGACCTTGACCAAATCGAGTGTACACTCGTTTTGTTTTTTTTTTTGAACCCATATATGCGCCTGTGACCGGGCACCAGTACGGGAAAGAAATCGAGTTATTAAATTAAGCAGCATCTTTACTTTTATTACTGAGATCATAGCGCCATTTGACCCAATAACTCTTTCTCAATACCTAATAATTTCGTTAAAGATATGATGACTGAGATTAGTAACCGTATGTTCTCCCCCTTGTAGAATTTATATAAAGTATATAAGTGTATGAAAGTGTGCATTAAATATGAAATTGGTACATACCACCTGCTATCCACTGTGACATGCGCCTTGATGTTATTAAATAAATAGTTTGCCTTAAAAATTTTAAGTCGACTCTTTCCGAACAGCTGATAAATTTTTAAGAGAAGTTTTTTTAATGTTAATTAGAAGTTCTGATCTAACCTTGGTCTTGCATAATAGTAGTGCACACATTTAATTACTGCACTACAGTGAACGTGCCGGTATAAATTTATTTCATGAAATCGCCCTCTACTCCCTTGCAGAGGGAAATCTCAACTGAACGCGTTTATTAAAGTTAAACGAAAAGAGATTTATCTTGGCTACATATTTAATGGTAAAAGCATTAATACATTGATTTTTCATTTTTGTACCAATACGTTTGCTTAAAATGTTTTCCTTCGACTCAACTCTCCTTTATGATTAATTAAGTATATAAAACGTTTGATTTTTATGAACTAAACTTATCACAACAGTAGAAAAATTAAAAAGAAATAGTTAATGTTGAAATTGTATCACAATTAATTTAAAATCCCATTTGATATGTATATATATTAGCACTTAATGTTATGGAAAGGCTATATTTCGTTTTCAGGAGAGATTGCAAAGGCTTCACTGAGTGTTATAAACCAAATTCGAGCTTTCAAAAAAATGTTTAGATTTAAGTAACCAAAACAATTGTTAACTATTGCTTAATTGAAGTGAAAAGAAAAAATAGTTTAAATGGAAAAGTCAAAACAAAAAATATGTATACAAACAGAATACTGAAAGTAATACCTCTTCAAGCGACAATATACTAATGGACTAACGGACTAACGGACTACTAGTAGCAAAATTGTACAATGAGAATTGAAGGAAGCTAAATACCTGAATAAAAATAAAAATTATAACAAATAATTATAATAATTATAATAATGATAATAATAAAAGTAATAAAACTAAAAAAAAACTAAAAGTAAAAAAACAGTAAAAAACACTTAGATTGACATTGAACCATGAGTTATTTACTTGGAATATAAAAAAGAAAGAAATATTTAAAATTTTTGAAAATATTGTACGTATTAATATAAGCAAAACTATAGCTCACAAAAACAAAATATGTAAGATTTGAATAATGAAATTCTAAATGTTGAGGCAGAAAATAATGTCAATGTAACAGTAGTAACTAAATTGATTCAAAACAAAGAATGCATATCTTTTAATGAAAAATAATAATTTAATAAATACAAAAGAAATGTACAAAGAAGGAAATTACTGCGAATAATATTTTTCTAAGAACGGAAACTTTAAAAAAAATTCCAGTTACGGTGTAATAAGCAAATATTATATTTGTTAAGCTGAGTTATAGTTTCTTGAAGACTAAGAGTAAGCAGTACGCGTATATGTATGTATGTACTAATACGAACAGAGTAAAGCTTAAGAATACTCATAGCAATATATTTATGTGTGTATGTGTATAGCTCTTTAGCTTATTCAAATGTTTTTTATGTGCGTCTGCACAGGCAAATTGGCAACTGCAATGAATCAAAATTTGCATTAATTGAAATTTGTAATTTTCACATTAACTTGTTATTAATTATTTGTGGAATTAAGCACGAAAGAACACGCGGAAAAACCATTTGATGGATTATATTATAGTAGAAATTGAATTAAATCAAAATAATTTACGAGAATAATATCATTGTTGTGTTTTGTTAAATTTAAGCAGCTTTGTAAGTGAAACGAATTTGTGAAAGTAAGAATCTTTAAAGAAATTGAATAAACAGAATGATGTCAAAAAATGTTTACTCGTAAATAATTGTGATAAAGAGGGTCATAAAAAGTTATATTACTTGTAGAGAGAACTTGCGACACGGTTGTTTAGACACTGCGAACATTCGGATAGGTTCGGAGACTTAACAGTGCTTGTCGAAGGGTTTGCTTTTGATTTTATTCGTTTATCGTCGAATTGCTCACGACATAAATACTGCTGCAATGTTGTCAAAAGCTGCGCTGCAAAGTAAGCAAACAAAGTGATTGTCGATTTGTCCTTTTCGAACCCAATACAAAATTTAGCGGATGGTGAAAGCCTGGTAATTTTAATAAGGCTCAAGCCACACTAACAAACAAATTTGCTGTCACAAAAAGCCGTTATTTTAAACAGAATACTTCCAAATATAGAGTGATCATTTTCACCGATATTGTTATAACATTTATGCCAGACTTGAGTAGGGCTTTGTTAACGAGTTTATCTATAAATTATATCAATTGGGTTTGATTGGATGGTTAAATGTTAGATAAATGGTGTTTTTGATCAGTATATGCAGCGTAAAGCCATTACAATTGGAAAGCAAATTTATTAATGTGGCTTTCTCGGATTCGCAGTAACGTGCCCTGTTAAACTAATTCTTCAAACCCTTGTTCATAGTTTTTAATTTTATATCACGAACAACTTCTTCGATATTCACCTTCATATGCGGATATTATATATTAGGAAAATAAGTGAAATCGGATAATTACCACGCCCACCTCCCATACAAGGGTTATGTTGAAAACTCATAAAAATGTGTTAACTCGCTAAAGAAACACGTCACAAACATTCTATTTTAGGGCAAATATGGTACGGAAGAGCTGCATAGGGCTCCGTATAAAATTTTGACAATGGGTGTGGCACCGCCCACTTTTATAGGAAATCCCATATCTCAAGAACGCCTTAGCCAATTTCAACCAAATTTGGTGCATGACATTATATTTGCATATTTATGTCACTTTGTGAAAATGGGTGAAATTGGAGAACAAACTACTTCTCATATAAAACAATTTTAAATTTAATCTGATTCTTTCACTTCAAAGTATATAAATCAAGCTGCAATTAAGATAATAGAATGAAGCTTTTTACAAATAGTGCCTTCAAGACATGCCATCACATGCGTAAAAATTGTCGAAATCGGCAGACTTTAAGCCGAATATGTCGGTCACTGTGTGAGTTATCTTCGTAAAATTGCGTGGAAACATGATCCCTATTATACTTGAATAATGAAGAGTTAATGCAATCAGTCCGGACTTTCCCCTAGCCCAATTATAACCGATGTATTAGAATTCTCGACTTTCCAGATGACTTTAAACCGTTTATGCTGGTCAATATGTGTGATATTTTAATAAAATTAAGTGGATATGTTTTCTTTAAGACAATGTGATTTCGCGCTAAATATGAATGAAACCGAACTAGACCGTGTTCTAAGCTCCATATTCCTAATAAAATGATGTCCTTTTCTCTGGTTTACTTTTTCCTCATGTATCTAATATTTTCAATTAAGCCACTTTGGTTGAGTTTATATCGCATATATCACTTTTGAGTTAATTTGATAGATTTTAATATAAATATCTCTGACACGAAGCAAAATATAGCAACGAAAGTACATGAGTCTATGGCCTGTAATATAAGTTAATAAGATACCAAATATGATTGCAATCCATTGACAATTTCTTCGAATAACGAATATAGAACTCATCCGCAATATTTTTTAATATAAAGTTATGCCAGCACCTGAAAGCATTTCCCCGCCTCTGATCCTTGCACATTGCGAGAGTATAAAATGTTCGGTTATACCCGAACTTAGCCTTTCTTTACTTGTTAGGTTAAATTTTGTTTCTGACAAACTGATTGAGTGATTTGAAACAAATTTTGTTAATAACATTCCTATTACAGTTCTATTTGGCGCAATTTCTTCTAAATTTGGAAAATATGTTCACACTGCCGAATATAACTGTTTCCATCTTTCCAGTTAGGTTTATCCCGTGTATATAGGTCAATTATGAGTTATCTAAATATCATTGAGTGATAGTGTAACACATGATAGTTTCATGTACCAAATGTCTCTTGCCCTAGGCAAAAGGTCCACAATCACGCTATAAAATCCCCAATTAAAGAATATTTTTACTAGACTGACATTTCCAATAACATTTCAATATCATATTTATAGAAACCTTGATATGCTTCACTCTACTATATTTTTACAATTTGCGAGAGTTCGTTCGGTACCCCGCCCCACCACCATTACCACACCATTCCTTCTTATGTTTCACAATTCACTTTACACATGGTATTTTTGGCAGTGTATATTGTACATAAAGGTATTTTTATTATGAATCTATTTTGTATGGTAAGTGAACTTTGAATATTCTTGTACACATTATATAAATAATATAACATATTTTTTTTTTAGAATTTGCTAATCGTACTCATAACCACATATGTAACTATGTAATAATCATGCTTTAAGCATAATTAACCAGTGTTTTTTTTCATAAATAATATTACCAGCTTTAATTTTATTGAATTGTAAGTAATTTTCTATTTTGTTTTTATTTAAATTTTGAATTTTGCTATTTTACAAGTAATAGCCGTAATATAAAACTTCGTTAAAATTGCTTGGATAAATTGCTCTGAAGCGTGCTTTAAAGTGCAATAAGACATTTGTCATATTCACAAATTGCTTTCTATGTGTATTTGTTTAATATAGCGAGTGTAAATGTG
Source organism: Bactrocera minax (assembly GCA_021498325.1). Taxonomy (NCBI): domain Eukaryota; kingdom Metazoa; phylum Arthropoda; class Insecta; order Diptera; family Tephritidae; genus Bactrocera; species Bactrocera minax. The sequence goes on from JAKEEE010000023.1 coordinate 2,135,319, forward strand.
TGTATTAGATCAATAAAGCGTATCACAATAACATTTAAAGCTAAAAGAAATGCATCTCATTTTTCCATTTTGTAAAAATTTGTAACTTTGGTAAACTATTTTATAAATATAATTTCAGGCAGTTTTAATTGTAATTAAGTTTGCTGAAGTTGTCACAAATATTTGACTAGAATCAGGTGGGTCATTCAATATTTAACACTCCTTATGAGGAGTGGCACCCAGTTTTATTAAATCTCATAGAATGTTGGTGCTGATGTATATTCGTTGTTATTGTAAATCACGGTGCCTTCATTAGTTTCGATGGTTTTTATAAGTGTCTTGCAATAGAAGCACACCTTCGAATTCATTAGATGTTGCATAATGCAATTACTACACGATTGATGTTTGCAAGGCGTGAAAATCACCGTTATCGGCTTGGCACAGCAAATCGGACAGAGTGAATCCTCCGACGGCAATGTAATATCCGAGAGTAGTGATTGTTTTAAACGTAACATTTCGATGAGACGACGTACTTCTTCGATTTCAGCCGGTGTGACGTGTGTAGGATCTAATGTAAGAGAAGAAACAATATTTGAAAAACATTTCAATTAAAAAAAAAACATATAACGGTAAACTACGCTTACAATCAGAAAGCGCAAATTTGATGATCGGCGGATCAGCGCGTATTCTTTTCGATGAGGTCGATGGCACAGGTACACGCACATCATTTGTTAAAGGGTCGATATGCGCACGCGTTTGCGGGTCGAAATTTCCGCGCGGTATTTCGGTCTGTTGCAATATCGGCGTTTTAATCTCACCCAAAGCGAACTCTAAATTGGCAAATTGGAAGCTGGGGTCAGTGAGTAGGGCTCGTGTGATGCGCGTTACCTGTTGGCAATTTAAATTAAATTCTATTAAGAAGAAACTGTTGTTTATAGATTCTCACCTTTTGTGGATTGCGATCCGTGTCAAGTTCGGAGCGCAGCAATGCCAATAAGATGCCCAACGCAGCGGTGATAATCGGAAAATGTGTTACCGAATTCAAGTCCGAAGAGCACATATCGACTATGAATTGAAAGCAACCCGGTGGCACTGTGACGCGCGATAATACCTGACTAATCAATTGACACACACGATTCAATATCAAATCGCTGTTGGAACGCGTTGCTTCTTGGAAAATTTCTGGCGCCACTGTAATGATCATTTCCAAGCAACGCATTAACGAAACCGTCAACTCAAAACACATTGAGCATATTTTCAACTGCTTCGGCTCGAAAACGGCATTCTCCTGACGATGTGCGGTGTTTTGTATCTAAATATGGGATGCATTTAATATTATATTAAGCGTATAAGACGCAAAGTCCCTTAAAAGGCAATCGAAATACCTCTTGCAACAGCAAAATGAACTCCGAAAACGCCCAATTCAACTGACTCAGTACCGAGTTGAGGAAAGCCGTTGCGAATGGCTCATCTTCCGACAGCTTTTGTCCGATTAATTTTTGAAAATGACGCGATGGATTCGCTGGCGCAATATGATGTAACAGACCAGTGTGCGTTTCGTTTTTCGCTCGACTGCGACAAAGTCCCATTTGAATGGGCTGATTACCACCCTGCCATATGCTCGGTTGTCGCGAATCGCGATATGCATAACCATCGCCAAGCCAAAAACGCAACAGCAGCCAATTGCTTTGGCCCCAGGCGCGATTTTCATATGGTCGTAGGAGCGATTTCACAAGTGCAACTTGACTGTGGAGCGAAGGAAAGGAGAAATTTACTTAAATAATTAGTTATTTAGACACACACGAACCTTTTCTTTGGGACACGCTCCAAGGCGCGCACACCAGTTTTGTGACAGGTCAATGTACCTAACGCCTGCAGCAACGAGTCCTTGCATGAGGCCAAAATAATGCGCGGATCAGCGGAATGCAAGCCGAGAAATTCAGCTGACAAGTTGACGGCGCACTCAGCGTCTAAAAAAAATTATGAAATATTTCTCTATAAAATTGACATTTGGCAAATTTTTAAAGCTTATTTAAATTTATTTTTTACAATACCAGTTATCTCAAACTGTACATGGAGATCATGATAACTAAAATCCATAACGGTATCCAATAAAATTGGCAATATATTGACATACACTTCAGGTACAAATGAGAACAAGGAGCCAAGTTGTGAGGATGCCTTGGAAGATAAGTAAGCACATTTTAATTTCCTTAACAAAAATTCGATAATTTCCAAAATACCATACATTTAATGTGTGCAGCGTTTTTTCCAATAACCACACAATGGTCATGCGGCGTTGTTTGCCAAGCGCAACTGCACGATACCAAGTCTGTTTACGCGCCAGTTCAATGGAACGTTTCTGCAAAGCAGTCAAATATTTTTAAAAATTCCATTTCACTTTACTTTTTATATAATTCAACTCACCGCGAACACATTTTCACGCTGACTAAATTTCTGCTTAAGATCTGAAACAATACTGGAATGATTTTCGTTCATACAAACACTAGCATGATCTTCCAACACTTTCAATTTGCGCTCAACGTCCTCACGATAGAATTTGGTTTCCCGCAGTACCTCGTTTAATGTAGCAATTTCATCACGCACAGATGAAATCTGGGTAATTAAGTAAATTTTTAGAATTAAAGAGCTTTGCACTAGTTTGACTTTCAAATACAAGACTGCACCTTAACAATGTACTTATGTCCGACCGAATAGTAGTAGAGTACGCAGATATCGAACATTTCTGAGATCGAACTCTCTGTATTGCTATTACCCGGCGATGCGTCTGGCACAGGATTCAAACGCGGATTAAAGAAATGTGTGAAAGTGGCAGCAGGACTGAAAATGAAACAAAACATAAATATTATAAAAAAAAATTATTAAATTAAAAATTACCCTCCCTGCGGGCCAACAATCGCAATATTATTGAGGTTCGTCGTTGTTAGAAACATACTTGGATCAACTGCAATATAAAAAAATTCAAAGCCTGTGTGAATAAAAAAATTTTTATGCTATAGATCACCTAGCTCTCCAACACGCATCATGGTACGATCCTCTTCCAACAACTCATGCGCACGTTCAGCACCCAAATGTGTAGATATTTCATTGCGATGCACCTTACGCAAATGCGACAGCACACCACCCACACGATCGAAATGCTGATATTCGAATGTACCATCAAAAAAGTATTCTGGTCTGACTTCGGTGGGCGCCGCAGGCAGTTCACGCTCAAACAATAACTTTGTAGTATCTATGAGTATGCAAATAAATGATAACGCCACTGTGGAATCCATCGGATGCATTATGCTAGATTGCATAAGGAAGAACGAATGGAAAGGCTGTAGGGCAAAATGATATGGTATGCAATTTACAGGCAAAATAATATGATCTTTTGTTTCTTTACTCGCTGCTCCATACTAAGATCCATAACGTAACGACGCAATTTGGATACAAATATTTTTCGACTCGACGGCGCCAAATCGTCACCATCCGTGTTAGTGAGTAATAATATTAGAAGGTTTTTCTGCACATTGTAAAGGCTTTCAGTGGCTTTCGTTATTTTTTCAACTTGCGCCAGGTATTTTTGCTTTGGACCGCCAACACCTATTAATTGAAAGTGGGGCAATTTATGAAAATAACATTCGAATAAGTGAACTTTTCAGTACACAAACCCTCTGTCCAAACAATTGGATCGGGTACCAGTTGCTGCATATACTTATATTCAGGTGGACGTATATACATTAGTAAAGCCAAACTAGAAAATATATATGTTATCGTACAATGGTATTTGGTATCACTTGGTTAAAATTGATTACCAATGTTTCTTGAAAAACTTATATTCCAGATATGTTTTTCGTGTTTGTATGTGCGTACATAGGCAGATGAGTATGGAGATAGCATGCTTTTGCTTTTCATAATCCAGACCAGTATGTGTGTGTGTATATGTGGACAGCAATGCATTCACCAATTTACGCATGACATACTTCACTTCCTCATTTTCCAGATAATTCCACAATATAGATAACAGCGCACCCAATGTGCTTTCAGGTGTGCCCGGTAATATAACCGGATCCTTATCGGTTGCACTTTGAACAAACAGTTTCACTAATTAAATATTTTTGTTATATATAGATATTAAATATGAGTTCACCTACTTTCCAAACGTACACAAATTTATAATATGCGGCAGCAGCTTTTCCTCGATGACATAGGGATCGAATAGCACTTGTGTAAGCTTCTCAATTAGAAGTGTTGCAAACACAACATACACTGTCTTCTTAGTAGATATTTTACCTTCAATATAATCCTTTTTCTTGCACGTCGGATTGTGTACTAACACAGATGATAAATTTACCAAATAACCAAGTAAGAGATCGGCTTTTTGTAAGCGTACAATAGGCTTCGGTTGTATTGGCATAAAATCTTCTACAGGATATTTAAAAGGCATATTGCCAAAATTTACTTGTACACCTTGATTATAACCAAGTGAAACAGCAGGAAAAAATGATATACCAGGACCACGTTCTAGCTTGGAGAAAGCAACACCCATTGTATGGCCATTGCGAAAATATTCAATTTTTTCATTTTCAACATCAATGATTATGCCAATTATGTCACCAATTTGCCATTTATCGCCATATCTAAAATGTGCAAAATAAATATAATGAATTTTCAATTATACATTTTACTTTTAAATTTCCTATTGATTGGTTAAAACATCTACATACATTATACATACATACATACATACATATTCTATTATACTTACTTTGAAGTGGAAATGTGCCATATCTGTTGCTTGCTACCATCATAACCATAACTACACTTTGTATCGCCAACGCCGCTGTTTTCATTAAAAGTGCATTTGTTAGAGCACCAACCGATTTGCATTACGCCTTTACTATGAAGAAGAACCTATAAATGTTTTTTCATTAACGTTATACATAATATCCCAATTTGTAAATTTTCAATATAATTATTATCATCTATAAATGAACAAAGAACTCATGCTATAACTTGGTAAGTTAATAAAAGTGAAATATTAGCCGCCAAATGACATATGGTCGTTAACCTACTACGTTAACCCTTCGCAATCGGCCAATTAACTTTTACCATTACCCACCTCATTCCACTAAAGTAGCATCGAATGGCATCGAATGTCATGTTTCAAAGCCCCTTCTAATATATATTAGTTTGCTTACCTCATACATCCAACGCCCACCAAAAACGCAAACATTTGCTTTTATAGTATTGAAACTACCCTGTGAACGAAGGGAAAGCCTATCGGCTGATATCCGCACTGTCGATGTAAAATCAATATCACAAATTGTCTGCTCTGGACCAAGCCTTGACACCATGTAGACCCGCTGCGTTTTTGTGGCATGTACACCATCTAATTCTATGACACTGAGACGCTCGTTTAGCCAATTCCGTACAATGACCATTTGCCTATAGTAAAATAACGATTTTTATAGTATTGAATTAGAAATCAGACCTCCGTTAATTGTCTTGAATTAAATTTTACCATCAATTGACCCTGAGGCAAAAGGAATGCATGTTCTTTTAAACTAATACTTTTAAACTTACTCAGGCAATTTCATCTCTTCCAGTTTTGGTGGCTTCGAAATATCTTGAGAAGCTGAGCAGCCAGCCTCATCATCATCATCCTCTGGTTGTTGTTTCTCAACCGTACTAATCTGTTCGAAAATATCTTCACCGAAAACTTTTACAAATAATTTTGCTATTGACATAATTTTGTGTGTACACTGCTAATACATTTGTATTCCAAGCGTTTATTTGCGTTAATCCGGTCAATTTAATAGAATGAACGATATTTTAAAAATTGTTGAAATAACGAATACGACTTTTGTTTACCTTCGAAAATTTGATTTATTGAAAAATATTTCTTCTTCGTTGATGCGGTAAATCACAATCGGAGAACTTGTCATTACAGTGTGGTCGTCATAGGTATATAACATAAGAAATTTAAATTATTTAAATAAATTATTCATATGTAATAAAAATAAAATGAATAACATTCACTTTTTCAACTCACAATATATTTTGATAGTTGTTTGTACTTTCTGGGTAATTTGCCTCAATAATGAGATATTTTGGAATATGTTGCTTATTATAATTTTTAATAAATATTAGTCGGTGGAAACCGTATTACTGTTGTAATATAATAAATGTTCAGAATTCATTCAGATATATTACAACATATGGTGAATTGTAACTAAATGTTCTTATATAAAACATCTGTAAATTTGAGTAATGTCCCTAACGGGTATCGAATAGCCACAAAATAGTGTGGATTCCGACACACAGAATTATTTCGTAGTTTGTCGTCGAGAGGGCGTCGAGAAAAGACGGATGCACCAAGTATGTCATGCTCGAGCGACACGCTTTGTCTTCTTGTTCATAACAGTTCGCAACAACGTAGTTCGATATTCCATTTTATTTCGAAAATCCTTTCATGGTTCCAAATGCGCTTAATTCCATATAAATATTTGCAATATGTTCCGCAGTTTGAATTTTATCATATATTTTTGCATGTAATATGCATAATTTAATAGAAATATTTTAGAAAATGATGAATAAAGATAAAAATTAACTAATGAGAAATATATTTGTGTACTACTTAAATAAAGAGTACAAGAATTTGAGGACATAATATAAAAGGAAATGTTGAAAATTGCCCGACTCGAGTTGCCGGACCTGGGTCGACAATGTGAATGCAATGGGCAACACCACACGGGAATTTCCCGATAATGAACAACACAAGTTGCCGTGTACAAACCCAGACATATTGTATTAGTCATGCACTCAATTATCTAACCCAATAAATATATTTTGACACTTATTACTTCTTCCAACTGGGAAAAGTTCACAATGGGTATAGTTGCCGACGTGTTTATTTTGCTGATTGTTTGAAGAGTCTACGAGTATACTAAATAAAAGTTGTTTTAGATGAAATACTAAGGATTAATATCAATATATTTAAAGTTAGCCTATAAATACGACATGAGCGCTGATTGGGATGAAATTAAACGGTTGGCTGCTGATTTCCAGAAAGCCCAATTAACATCGACATTGCAACGGTATTTGCTTGTAAATAGCTATTCATAAATTCAATTTTATCCATAAATATTTGTAGGCTTTCCGAACGTAATTGCATAGAAATAGTTTCGTTATTGTTAGAAAAAAACTTGTTAAAAGCGTTTTTCACCAACGATGGCAAAGAATATATTACACCAGATCAATTAGAACGCGAAGTGCAGGATGAACTATATGTGAACGGTGGACGTATTAATCTAGTCGAAGTCAGCAAAACGCTCAATGTTGACTTGTCACGAGTTAGTTGGAAGCAATTGATAATTTTGTATAAATATTGTTGAACTAACTAAACTAATTTTTATATCTTAAGATAGAAGAGATCGCTGATCGTCTTGCAGAAAATGATCCCGAGATACATTTCATGTTGGGTCAGTTAATCAACGAAGAATATATCACACATATCGCAGAAGAAGCCAACGAACGCCTGGCGCAGAAGGGCGAAATAACTGTTTCGGACCTGACGCAGCAATTTGACTTACCTTCCGATTTTTTGCAGCATGATGTTATGGAAAAACATTTGGGCAGGATCATACGCGGTCGCCAAGATGCATCTAATCCCCGTGTCTTCTTCACCCAAGCATATATTCAACGTTGCAAAGCTAAAATACGTGGTGCTCTGAAAGCTATTACTCGCCCAATTAACATAGCAACCATTTTGCAACAAATCAATGTTCAAGAAAAAATTTTTCATTCTCTATTTGATGAGATAGCACCTGCCGGTCATGTGACATCTAAACAACCAAATGCACAATATATTCCAAATATTTACACAAAAATGCAAGTAAGTAAATGGTAAAACGAAAATTAATTAATATAAGACTAATCTAACTATTAGCCACACGATTGCAATATACGGATATAAATTTGTTTCTCGTAGGCAGATTGGGTGAACTCATTTTATAAACAAAACGGCTTCCTGGAGTATGAGGGTGTTGCTAAATTGGGTGTTTCTGATCCGAAACAGTTTATACGGAAGCAATTGCCCAATGAAGACATTATTTACTTGAAACGTTGTGCAATTGGCTCTAAAGTAATCGACCTGACTGTTCTAAGTTCATTAAATGAATGTAGTGCTGCTAAAAGTTACGTCGACTTGGCCACCATGTTACCAACTAATATGTCAGAAGAAGATATAGAAGAAGTATTTGAAACGATAATGACAAGGAAAGGTGCCAAGCCCGGAAATTTCGTATTCCTTCAGAGTATTGGTACGCACAATATTGTATTTAAAAATATAGTTTACTAATAAATATTTTCTGTTAATGCTGACAGTATTCTCACAACAATATTTGAATGACCTTATTCAACCATGCCATGACATGGCACATGCAAATGCGAAAACTGCGGTTGAGAGCGGCATTTATCAACAATATCTAGCTGAAAAACAGCTATCAGGCAAAATAGGTGTTGTACAGGGCTATGATGATGATTCTAAAACTGATAAGCGTGAGGAGCGACGCAAAAAAGCAGCATCAGGAAAGGCTGGTGGAGGAAGTCAAGGCCGCGAAACTAAAACTAAATCGACTAAAAAGCATCTACGGGGTGGGCGCGGTAATGCTGACGATAGCGGTGATGAACAAGAATCACGTAGTGGTGTAAGCAAAAAAGGTGCAAAGACTTTCGAATTGGTAAAAGTAAATGAGATTGTAAAAATTATTTACAAGACCTTGGAAGAGGAAGGCTTGGAATATCTCGCAGATACTATCGCAGCACTGTACCACAGGTTTGTTGTACGGGAATGCGTACATATTTTTCCTTAATATAAATGTAATTTACAGTCAATTAAATCAATTTGCACTGGCCGAAGCACAAGAATTGTTCGAAGCAACACCGCAAACAAATCGAAGACAAACGCATGCAGCTATACAAGAACGTATTAATACACTTCTCGTTGATTTGCGTTTGTACGAGAAGGGTTTAAAAGTAAGAAAAATGGAAATTTTATAATTTAGAAATATTCAAATAATATTAACTTTTTTGTACAGCTCCTACCGGCTGATGTGCAACCGCAACTGGTCAAATATTTGCTCAAATCACTTGGTAATGACATTTGTAATGAATTAACCGCCTATATTGCGAGCGAATGCAATTTAAATACGAAAGTTACCAACTTCAATGTGGATCAACGCAACAAAATAGCGCAGGAGTGTGGTAAGTGCATAATAGCGTATTATTTTTAAGCCCTTTTAATGCTTATTATTCCTTTTCCTTCGCTCTGAAGGCCCAGAGTATAAAACAGCATTATTGGAAATCAACAAAGCACTGAATAAAACAATCGATGATTTTATTTTGGCAATTGAAGGCGTGTTAAAAGCATGTAGCATGATAATTAAGAAGGTTGATAAGAAAAAGGATCGTCAACTTATACACCAACACAAGGAAAAATTGCTACAACAATTACAGGAAACTGTCGAGCCTGCGTTGGTGTTGCACTTAGCCTCTTTAATACTTTTCACCACAGTAACGGGTTGTATTATACATGCTTCCGGAAAATTCGTCGCCCAAATACTCGCTTTTATACGTCCCAATTTAAGTAATGAGCAAAATGAACAACTTATGCAGTACCATGGTGAGTTATAACAAACATTTTCATATATTCATTATGCTCAAGCATTCTTGCTTCACAGACTTTGTTTTGAAATTATTGCAAACTAAGGAAGACAGCGATGAGGCGAAAATCATAAATGAGCAATTACAGAGTCTACAGAATGCCATTAAAGAGCTGACGGCATGCTATGAGAAGCCTGGCACTTCAAAAACCGACTAAATATAAATTTTAATCTGAATAACAACTTGGTAATCGCATTTTTTAAACAAAAGCTGTAATATTTTTTAACCATATTATTTGTATGCTTTATTTGCAATAAAGTGAATTGCGGAATTCTGATAGTTCTTATTACTTTTATTTGATTGGTTATAGAGTGACAATTTCGAAATTCACAATTACGTAATGCTTAATTTTAATAAAATTTTTTTAAAATTAAGTTTTGAAAAAGTGCTTACAGCTAATGAATTAAATATATTACATAATTGTATAACTAGGTCAACTACAAATATTTACATAGTGTACCATACAAATTCAGCTGCAGCGTTGTGCTGTTTTTAGTTATACGCCAAGCTGTCATAGTTACAAACTTGTACAAGAACTCAAATCGTAGGCGAACTAATAGCTGTGTAACCGTTGGAGTATTTGCTTTGCTTTATCACTAGTTTGTCTGTAATGAAAATATAGATTTGCTGAATTTAGATACTTGATTTCAAAATAGTTTTACAAATATTTACATAAAAAGTGGATGATTTCCATCGAATGCATCCAAAGTCTGTTTAATATAGGTAATTAGTAACTGTAAATTCTGCAAAGTCTCCGATTCCGGTTGCAACCAAACCGTTGGCAATGTATTAACTATTATGTAGGCTTTAGTTATTGCATCGTTGGCTGTGCAAACCTAAAAAATTATAAAATGTATAAAGTAAATTTGCAATAACGTTAATTTTTATCTTACAACACTTACCCTCATTGCAAGCAGTAGGTAGCGATTCAGCAATAAACCGATGGCCATTTCACGCAAGGGTTTGTCTGCTATAATACCCTGCCAACTAAGGAAATTTCGAAACAATTTTAGACCGCTACAAAATTGTCTTTGAAAGAATGATGTTTTCGCCTCTTGTACCCTGAAAATGTAAAACAAGTGTCAATTGAGGTAAATTGAATATTGAGCAATGAATATTTACTGCTTGGGGAATATCGGTATGAAGACATCGTTCTCCAAAGCCAACTTCATTTTTTCTAAAATTTTCTCAAACAACTGCTGCAACTGTTTTGAAATATCTTTAAGTGGAAAATCGCGTGCCAAACGGTTTATAAAACCAATTAAACGCAATGTCTGCGTTGTCGATAGTGGATCCCAGCATTGATTCACAATATCTGTGAATTAATTATGTGAATATTATTGAAATTAACTAGTAAATATTATTATTATATGTATCTATATGGACGCTTACCGGCCACTTTGGGTAGCACAATTTTCTCGATGATTGTTGGCACTAAATTAACATCGGGATCAAGTCTTAAAGTTGCTTCGGTTTCATCTGCACTACCAGCATAAAGCATACAGGCTGAATACCAGTTCATTTTTTCAATATCTTTGTATTCGTCGAGCAGTGGTGACCAGGATAGCATTTCTAAACGCACTAGAGGACCAAGAACCTGGCGAGTTAAGATCAAAGTATTATTAACATTCACGAGTTTCTAAAAAAAAAAAGCTTAATAAATACGACGCACACACTCACCTTAGGCAAACATAGATTAACAAAAGCATCTTTATAGGATTCCATGTCAGTTTTGCGCCAAGCATAAAATTTCAGCAATATTAATTCGACTTTATAAAAGTCATCATTTACATCGTTAAATATTGCCATGGATTCCTTTTGTATTTGATCTATTTTAAATTAGTTAGATGTATTAGCAAATTAGAAATTATATAAATGTATAATACAAAAAATTTCAAGTTCAAGCTGTAAAACTACCTAAGTTAGTTTTTAATTGCTCCTGGTAGCGATCCGAAGTCTCATCATCACTAGACATGCCATCCAAATGTGATGTGAGCAGTTCATTTTTTTCACGTTCACAACGTCGCCGCGTACGTCTACCTTCGCGCTCCGCAGCACGTCTTATTTGCTCCTCCGATTCGGGTGCACGACGTGAGCCAGCAGGTTCTAAAGTGGAAAAAATATCATTGTAGTACAACAAAAATATTAAATAACTTTCAAAACATGCTTGAAGCCTCTGCCATTTCCTTAGCCTGATCCCGCACATCTTGACGGCGTCGTTCAATAAGAAAATGCTGATGCTTTGAATATATTAGCAAAGTGCGTTTCTCCAATTCATTGATTATTGGTGTCTACAGCGCAAGAAATATGAAATATTTATATCGTTTACGGCTTTATAAAGATTTAAAATTCTTGGTCTTCTCACCTTCTCCGTCAAACAGTCCACCAAATCGGCAGCGTAGCATTTAAGTTCTTGATAAAAACGATATTTAGCTGCCGCTGTTGGCGCTTTCTGTGTACAATCTAATTCCTCTAACTTCAATATCTTCAAATCATTGACTATACGTTCAATATCACTCAAGTGTTTTTGGTTAACTTCTTGCAATTTCGTCAACCTGTAATGTAATAATGCAAAGCTTCAGCTTACCCGCTCCAGTACGATTGCTTATTGACATAACTCACCGTGTTTTTATCGCATCGTGTATCTCTTTAGGTGTGCGCATAGATGCGGCCTTAACCTTTTCCTTTTTCGACTTCGTTGAACCGCTCAATATTTGTTGGGGTTTCTGCAATGCACTCTTAGCATAAGCTTGCTCCAACAGCGTCGAAGTCGATTGTTGTTCTGGCACATATTCCAATGCATTAGTAACAGCAGGCTTTATCATGAATCGTGAGAGCACCGCATCATGTTGTGCACTCACCAACTGGGCACCTGTCACACCTTTACGTATTTGTTGATTTTCCCATTCGTGCATTTCGCGATCGGAATCTTCATCAGAATCTAGGAGTAGAAGTAGAAAATGTTGTGCTTCCGTAAATTGCTGTATTTCGTGAAATATATATTTTTCTTTATTTTTGTGTGTAAAAAAACACAATTAATAGAATGAGAAAAATTTGCGACTTTTTCTAGTTGACTTTTAACTGGCTTTTTTTCATTGCGCAACGCTACATACAATCGTTATTTTCCACGGCGTAAAATTGTTCACGTCGCTCTTCACGTTCCTTTTTGGCAGTCGCAACTGTCATGTCCATACGCTCTTCGTCGTCGGAGTTATCACCTTCAACATCTTCACGTGCCAACCGACTACCTTTCTTCACTGGCTCTTTTGGCTCCTCGACTGGTATAAAATCACCTGCGCGTGTATAAACATTTGTTTATTAGTTAAAAATTCAAGTTGGCGTTTTGTTTAATCAGAAGTTAACTTACCTTGTTCTCTCGCTTTCTGCCGACGTTTCCGTGCTGCATGTATCATTGCGGCATCGGGTATAGAACCGCTTTCTAACATTTGTTTTAGGTGTTCAGGCTTAGAAAAACGATGTTTACTATCATGATCATCTTTATCTGCTTCTTGTTCGTCTTCATCTGACATATCGTTGCGACCAGCACAAATCGCTGCGCGTCCATTAAGTATAATTTCTGGTTCAGATTTTTTAACAACAAGCTATGAAAGAAAAACGATGTTAGTACATTTTAATGGTTGTCGTAGCGGTTTTTTCAAATAAAAGCGATTAGAAAATAAGAGATGCCAACTTATCCTTAATAATTGAAATTTTTGTTCCAATTTGCCTTAAATATGCTAAAATATATGCTACAAATAGTTAAGATATTTTATGGTTTTTTTTTTTTAAATAAAAAATGTTAAGAATAAATATCTTTTAAATATTTAATGCTTAAATCCATGATAATAAATGGGCATTTATTTGAAGCTTTTGAAATGAGACCGGCCTGATACAGACTAGATGGGTAAGAAGTTGGTGTCTAAAATAGTTGGTATCATATGTAGGATAAAAATGTAAGGAACAATTGTTAATACAATAATAAATTTACGCATCTCTTACAATCCATTTTATTTTTTATGAAGGATTTCCAAAAATATTTTAGAAATAATTTTTTGTATGTGGAAAAATTTTACTTAATAAATTGGCAGCTCTTAATATTATTTTTATTAATGAATAGCATTATATAACAGCGATAAACAGAACATATTCCTTTTGATTAATTAAAATTTTCGTCGTTTTGTTACTTTAAAATTTAGTTGCGCAATTATAAGCAATAATCTTAAAACAAAAACTATTGTGTATATTTATTTTAACTAACTTTTTATAACTTCATACAATAATTTATGCAATTATAAATCTCGAAAGTAAACCCTTAAACCACAAAACTTATATAATAATAAATATTTCGCACTTAAAAGGGAACAAAAATTTATATGCACACAAAAATATTAAGTAAATAATATTTTTAAGTACCATTATATAATTTTTTATACATTTGTAAAGGAATCATTTCGTAATCAAACGCTGCCAAAATATTTTCCTTATTTCGTAAATTTTTATAAAGAGGCAAAGGAATCAAAAGGAATTTTACATTAAAGTATAAAAAAGTATTTTTTGGCAATAATTTAATCAATTATTTTTCCATAACCGGCATTGTTACTTTCGTCAGCGACTTCGACATGATTCCCCCGCTTTTTTCTCATTCTAATTTGTTCGACCATAAAAACGCCCCATCTGCAATGTGCGTACAGAGCGTTGCGAGGAAAAAGCTTTTGAAGATTTTCTTTTCTTTTTTGTAATTTGTAATTTTTTATACAAAAAAACATGTAGGGAAATTGATAATAATAACCTTACCACAAAGTCGTCTGTGCGTATTTCTGTTTGGATACTATCAGATTTTTTACTTTTACACTGTTCAACAGCAGATGCTGAGGTAGTGCCTAGGGACTTTCCGCTCGTTGCTAAAGCCGCTGTACCCTTATATTTATTACTTGATGTGGGAGAGGAACCTAAATTGTGGGAATTATTGCCACCGCCGTTAGCAGATTTTCCATTCTCAAAACGTTCATATGACTGTCGTTCACGTTGTCGCCCAATGGAAACACCACTATCACAACAGCCACTGTTTCCACCGTCTGCAGATGACTGTGTATTATGACGTTCCTCTTTTCGCTTTCGACGTCGCTCTCGGTCCAACATACGCATAATTTTTTTACTGTTTGATGATTTTCGCACTTGAAATACCTCGGTATCTTCCTCTGAAATTTATTTGTATATATGTATGTATTTCCGTAATTTAATTAATTTAGTATTGATTTTACATTATCCTCAATACAACTAAGCAATATCAATATATACGTGCACATGTATGTACGTACCTAGGTAGAAAACAGAAATATAGGACTTACCATCGTCTGCAAAACTTAATAATGCTTTGGATTTGGGTTCTTCGATTTTATCTGCTTTATTGTTAGATTTTTTAGTGCCGCCGTCTTTAATTTTTTTGTTATTTTGCACAGATTGCTCTCCATCAATCACCACTTCCATATCATCGGCCGCATTTTCATCCTCTTCGTCCAGGGCGCTTGAAAAAACACGCCTCTGTATTTTCTTTGGTTTACGAAATAATGACATATTTTTCGGTATGAACCGTACACAGAGCACCACTTTTATTTTACAATTTAAATAAATAAAACAAACTTTAATATGCAATAAAGCTAAAATAAAAATCAGTTTAGTACGTCTGTAATAAATTTGGAGTTTTCATATTTGACGTTTGCAATTTTTTACGAAACAAAATTAGTTCAGATTACCATATCAAAAAATTGTGCGATAAATTGTGCCATTATGATTTTTCGCGTATTTGTGTAATCGAATTTTTTACACGCACAGTCTAATTCTTCTAAATGTCATTTAATTATGAAGGTTGCAAAGCCAAATTTAAAATATTTATAGTATTTTTTACAAGTATTATGTACAATATCTTTGGGAATTAATCTCTTTAAGAAATAAGCTCTTGTCACCGAGTTACTGAGTCAGAAAATGTGTGAAGTACGGCAACACTTGCGAAATTATTTGCTTTAACGTCTGCAGCCACAGATGTAGCTAATGTTAGTTAGTTGGGTGTGTAAAGTAGTCCAGTGCTTTCGATAGCGAGATTATCACTAGAATCTAAAATTAAATTTTCAACTCGTATTCGATTATAACTTGAATTTATTGTGTTGTGCTAGCTAAAATGGGACTTAAAGGTTGTGAAATTCAATTAGATAATCCATGGAATACATATTATGCGGGACAAACCATTAATGGACAGGTGAAATTGACTTTTGATTCAGCGAAAAAAGTACGAGGTAGGATCATCGAAAATTATACGCACACATGCATACATGTGTAGAAACGAAAAGAAGTATTTAAAACCTCGCAAATATTAGGGTTCAATTGATGGACCCATTATTAAATTAGTGATTTTCGATTTAATACAAAGGTATTACTCATCTATGACGACATAAGTTGGAACGTTTCGCATCATTTTTGTTCGTGATGTACTATGCCTCTGTCATTAGAGGCCATTGTGAAACTGCACCACCTCCCTATTTTGAATCAGCTAGCCGGCTCTAGCGCACAAATACATTCTTATTTTTATTTTGCGTGCCCAATCACTTCGATATGTCTAACGATTGAAGAAACTTGAAAAAGCGGTTTCGTGCTTTATTTTCTGTTATTTTCTGTTACTTTCTATTACCTTTTTGTTTATATGATACTGGCAATGACCCCACCAGTACGCGAATCCTACATACATATTTGCATACGTTTGTATATTTATTTATATCTGCTAATTTATATGTATATATATAAGCACAACAATAATTTTGCATCCTCATTTAGCTCAGTATATGCGGGTGTGCTTACCTGCGTGTCATATTTGTCTGTAAAATAACCAAGTAAATATTTATACATACATGCAAAATATTATATATATGTACAAAGTATCCAGATATATTCGCATATAAACAGCACTTTCGCCCCAAATGCACGGTGGAATTTCAAGTATTTTGTGTATTTCTAATTCTACTACTACATACATACTAAATACATTTGCGCGTTACTATTGTTGTTGTGATAGCTTGTCGTGGCGAGACTAAAATCAGCATCACATATATGGTTTCAAGAGTACCCTTTATTATACATTTAAATACTTGCACGTAAATACAGACATTTGTACATATGCATGTAATAAGTAATGTAACCAGTGTATTTTGTTGTTTATTAACAGATAATACGCTATCTAAATTCTAATGAGCTTTATTTCTTTTGTGACGAATCGCAGCAAATGAATATTGTGAATAAAGAAACGATGCGAATGATGTCATCTCACTTATTTGTCTTATGTATATGCAAACATATATTCGTACATATGTTTTTATATGGGTATATGAGTGTAGAATTTAATAGTAGATTTTGCAAAAGGGAGTAGTCGCTATTTAATTATTCAAATTGTATATTTCTATATTTTTTATATGTTATCCTTTTTACTTAAAGTAGAGTACACACAAATAGTTTAAATTATAATAGTTATTTTTTTTTTATAAAATTTATTTATTTATTATTTTTAGGCATCATAATAAGGTTTCTGGGCGAAGCCAATACTGAATGGTCGGAAACAAAAACTGTGACCACAAGCGAAGGAAAGACCGAACAGGAAACGGAAACTTTGCGCGGCCATGAAGAGTACTTCCAAATACAGTACTACCTTCTGGGTGGAAAGAATAGTAAGTAAACAAACAAACGAACAAATTATAAAAAAAAAATTATAAAAAATCACAATTTCGCATTTGTTACATATTGCTTATTACAATCATCCTAAAAGTATGCAGCATCATACTTTCTGTGCCAAAAATTTTCTAATTTTGAGTTTACCTCTAATTCAAGGTTCCGAAACTGAGCTCCCAGCTGGCACGCATTCTTACCCATTCACATGTGCATTGCCGCCTACATTGCCCTCATCATTTGAGGGTGAATTCGGTCATGTACGTTACACTATTAAAGTGACACTAGATCGTCCATGGAAATTTGATCAGGATATGAAAATGGCTTTCACCGTAATCTCACCGGTCGATCTTAACGTGAACCCACGCGTAAAGGTTTGTGTAGTTGTTAAAAAAATTATTTAAAACCATATTAATAAATATTAAAAAAACAAAAAAATGTTTAGGAGCCATATAAGCTCGAGTTGGAGAAAAGTTTTTGCTGCTTCTGTTGTCGGTCTGGTCCATTATCTGTAATCACCACCGTGCCGGTGACTGGCTACGTATCAGGCCAAACAATACCAATCACTTGTGAATGCGATAATGCCAGCAATGTTGGCATCACATCGGTTAAGTTTATTTTACGCAAAAGGGTCACGTTCCAAGTTAATCAACCGCGTGCGGAAAAGAAGCAAAGCAAAATTACAATAGCCGAATTGAGTATTGGGCCTGTTGCGGGCGGCGAGACACGCACATTTACGCAACAATTGGAAATACCAGCACTGCCACCAACAAATTTACTCAACTGCGGTATTATATCATTGGATTATGATTTACATGTAATATATGGATCAAATACGGATCTATTGATATAAGGCAATCTTTTTTTTTGTTTGTAATTGGTTGTATACATACGTTTCATATTATAGATTGAATGTGACGTCAGCGGTCCGCATCGTAATTTATCTGGTAACATACCAATCATTCTGGGTACAATTCCTTTGGCATCATTCAAGCCACCAGCACCCTATACAGATGTGCCAGCACAAATACCGTCACAGCAACAAGATCAAGATCCATCATTGGCACCAACGCAACCAGTTAGCCCAGCAAGTCCACCAAGTGATGGTGCGGGTGGTGCGCTTGGTTGGAATGTAGCCGACAGCGCTGGTGGGCAGCTATATCCAAATATACGTAAGTTTTATCAGTAAAAAGTAATGTGATGATATATAAAATGTATATGCATGTATTAACATTACAGCGCCACCACAATTTGTCGAGACACAGTTCCGTGCGCCAAAAATCACTAGCAATGAAGATTCGGAACACACAACGATTGTTGGTGATGTTAATTTTGCGCCACGTTATCCAACTTTTCAGTTCAATAATGCGACCGCACCACCACATCATTAAAATGTGGTCTACCAAGTGAAGTCGCGCTTGAGCCAATAGCCAATAGCCGTGACATCACAATGATATTAATTATTTACACAGGTTTATCTGTTATAATCTTGTGATTTACTATCATATAATCGCACAAACTAAGCATTTATTTGATTCGCTTAAAATTCTTTGAAAAATTGTTTGAACCGAAAATATGCTACTATTTTCGCTAGTATATTATAGAGTACGTTTGGCTTCCGTCCGCAGTGCTTGTCAAATACAGTTGATTTCTTAAAAAAATATTACTTGAAAAGAGTAAAATAAAGACGAGTGCCTAGAAATAAAACCGTTAGCAGCTCAGCAATTATTAGCTTAAATTATTGTAGTAATTTGTATGCCAACTAAAAGTGAATTTTTATAACAATTTGATATTTCATATGTATAATTGCTTGTGGAAACACATATATCGAGATGATGTTAATTTATGAACGAATTTACACACTATATAATTATAATTTGTATAATTGAGCGAATCTCAGCTGTTTGAAAGCACATTTTTACAGAACACATTTTTAATTTGTTCATTATAAAGCGTGGTGTATAATTACCGACGAGAACAAAACAACAAATATAATATTTTATATACGCACACGCAATATGTATAAATAGTTGGAAAATTTTTATTTTTTGTATACTCTTTGTTTTATATTTAAGTAAGGAAAATTTTTATTCAAATATACTCGCGAAATTTTTAATACAACAGCGTTCGCCTACTGGTCAAATGGTTTCTTATTATTTTTATCACGTTTTTGCACATGAATAAGTACTTTTATGGCATTTCCCTTCCTATGACGCGACGTGTCAAAAGCTTCAATACTATCTTTAATATCAAAATGGTGCGTAACAAGTTTCTTCACACCCGTGTCCTTTGTAGATACTAATTCCAAAGCAGATTGATAACTAAAATACATATAAGTACAAATAAGTAATTTATTTTTATATGCGTGTCTATACATATACATAACATACTCATTGCAGTAACGGAAGACACCGAACAGATTCACTTCCCGCGTGAGCGCTTCCATTAGAGGAAACTTTATTTCTGCCGCGCCCATGCCAGTAACTGTGCATGTACCACCGGAACGCGTGCTCTTGAAAATTATAACAATTAGGAGTCAATAATTTAATATCTAATATAAATTAAATTTAAAATGGTAACAGTAGAATATGAAAAAGAAGAGGTAGGTGTACCGAAAATTAGACGCAAAGTTTTGTACATAATTTACCGAAAAAAAATGTACAAAAAAAAGGAGCATATTAACTCAACAGTTAAACCTAATAATAGCACAGAAAAGGCAGGCTTCCCTAACAGGATTGGTAACAAATGGAATGAACTTTATATAATAGGAGAAATTTTAAATTGGTACCATGAAACTAGTACCCCTACTATGTAAGGCAGCCGCTGTATAGTTCCCAGTCAACTAGAAACGGATACTATATCAGTATTTCATACTGCGTATGGCTACTGATCTTAGCATACTTGGAAACGCAGACAACATCACTGTAAAGTAATTGTCATAGTTGCTCAAATTTGTGTAAGAATTCGTAAAATAAAAAATATTGTACAAAGTAAATATTAGACAAATACGTTTTCCTATGGTATTTTAAAAATAACGATTTCGGCAAATTCAATGGATGGTGGTAATACCTAATACGCAAAAATTGGCAACTAGCTGCTCAGTTGCCTATAATTAGTAACCGGTTGCCCGGCATAATGCAAATTTTGGTCCCATACTCGCGCTAGCAGCTATATATAACAATGGTATTAATCTGTCCTTATTTAAGGTAACACAATATTACCGAGCATTTCTTAAAAGTATGGTACTTTAAAAACATCTACCAAAATAATAGTATAGACTGATTTAGTCTGGTAATGAGATGTATTTGTGTATATTTTTCGAAAAATATAAGAAGTTTCAATGATTCGACTACAATTATTGACTCTTACCAATGGGCGATCCTTGTAAGAAAAAATTGTAAACTTTTGTGACCCATTATTATTATTATTAGCGGAAGTGACTGTATTGAAAGAAAAATATCGCTTACATAAATTCCCAGCCTCACTGCTTGCTCACTGCCCACACAATCGATTGTCCTATCTGGCTTAACTCCGATATGTTTAACTAATTTCTTTGCTGCATCTTGAACATCCATATCGTTGCATACTTTCAATGCGTTGGTCACACCCAAATCCAGTGCCACTTGAAGTCGATGCTCATTTAAATCGACGATTGTCGTCGATGCAGCACCCCATGCTTTTGCCACAATATGTGTCACTAATCCTATAGGCCCGGCACCTATGATGAGTACATGCGAACCGAGCCGAACTTTTGCGCGTCGACATGAAGCTACACCAATCGATAATGGCTCCAACAAAGCACCCTCCTCCATTGTCACATGATCGGGTAATTTGTAACAAAAGTCGGCCATATGGTTGTAATAGCGACGCAAATTCCCATTATATGGCGGGTTAGCACAAAATTTCATATATGGACATAAATTGTATCTACCCGTCTTGCAAAATTCGCATATGCGACAGCATTCACCCGGTTCGATGGCGACACGATCACCTTCTTTCAAATTCTTAACACCTTTACCCAATTTTGCAACAATACCTGAAGCTTCGTGTCCAATAATTATAGGTTTTTTCAGTACAAACGAGCCGACCCTGCCTTTCGTTAAAAAGTGTACATCGGTACCACAAATACCCACAGTGTCCATGGCGAGCAGTACCTCTATGGAATCAAGAATTATTTTTTGCCTTTTTTATGTTTGTGTAAATGCATTAGACAAAATGATTTGAGTTTAAAACACTTACGGCCTGGACTAGCTTCTGGCATTGGCGTTTGTTCCTAAAAAGGCATAAAAAATACCAGCAAAGAGATTTCGTTTATGTAGATGCCAGAAATTCCGATTTAGAGCTCGCTTACCACTCGTAAATCTTCGATACCATGCAGTACTGTGGACAAGTTATCCTTTCCATCTTTCTTTGAATTTTTATCTTTGCCATCAGAACCACCACCACATTTCGAATTGAAACGCTTTACGACGTCTCCAGCAAATTTTTTCGCTTGCCGTAAGTGGAGAGCAAGTGGTTGCAGAGCACATTTGAACGAAGCAAGCGTTTGATATTGGCCCAGAATCATTTGTGAAAATTTAAAAAACCATTTGTTTTTAACTTATTAATTTTTTTATCCAAGTTTAGTTGTTAAAAATTTAAATTTGGTTCTATTACTATTTTTTTATGTTTTTTCTGAAGTTGCACAAAAATTTTTAAAGAAAGAATTGAAACGAAAAACCTTTATCATGTAACTTGATTGATAGATTGACATACATTTAAAAAGTGTATATTTCCCTTTTACAGCACAAATTACTTGTATTAGTGTGAAGGTGTTGAAGTTGCAATTTGTGTAGGGTATTTGCACTTTCTGTTATTTTGGATGGACTAATGGCAGAATTTAAAATAAAGTGTTGTCTAACGAAGAGAGAGAAATATGTGATACCTAGTGAAAAAGGGAGCAATAAAAATTGAAACACAAACAAACACACATGCTAAACTTAGAATCAAAGTTATTTAATTGTTATATTATATTTATGCTAAGCTGAAATTTGGAAAGCTCTTGTTGGCGTTTGATGTACTTAGAACAATTTCTGTCCGAAAACTATATCCAAAAAACTCTAACCACATTATTCGAATTAAAATGGTATTAGCACCCAAAGGCAAACATATTTCACAAAATCTAGGTCGGAAGCACGCTGTCAGTACTATCTCAGTTGGCTCCCTTTGGTCACATTAATGTAACTGTGACCTACAGCAGATTCTTTTATAAAATTTATGTTTATTTCTTAGGCGAATTTATTGGTATGGGACTGCTGTGGTTCTAAATTCTTGAGGTAACTTCCAGTCAGTTCATAACGATCCATTGAGCATTGCGTCTTAAGATTTTCAAAACCGTCAATTTCCAATATAATGCTAAGATATTCGGTGAGAACAAAATACATGTAAAGAGTCTAAACACTTCGGGGTAACAGTCCTTATCTATTCCAAAACGTGTCGCAAAATCAATGTAGACTGATCTGGAAACTGTAAGACCCTTCAGAGTATATTTTGTGAGCTCATCTCTATCAGCGTTAACTGCAGCCATAACAGACATTTATTCCTCTACAAATTCTTCTTTGAAAGTCGCAAACGATTAAGATTAGTTAACAACAGTATAAGAGCTTATCAGAGAAAGCCAATCTTGCCTGTTCATTTAAGTATATATCAATAATTATCAAGACGGGCGTCCGTTGCGACGTAGTTTTCGAATGTCTATTATACTACGAGAAATCAAAGTGTTAATTATTTACACAAATATTATATATAATTATGTAAAATCTCTTAAAACGTCAAAATTATTTTGTTGACTTCATTTCAAAATTGTTTAAAATAGACTTGAGCTATGAATATGTTAAGCTCTTGTCTTGTTCTATGGGTTATACGCCAGAGTTTATTAGATAAGAAAATTATGCAATATTGCTCATCATTTCAACACTAAGAGGTTTGACATTGGGATCAGCAAATCACCAAACAGCGGCCACAATCTTCTTTAAAAAACTGCCAGCGGTTTTGCCCAAAGCCCCAATCTACATTGTTTAGTATAATATATCAAATATTCATACTGCAACAATCTTATCTTCAAGCTCTACCAGCTAAAAAATTGCACCAGAGTTGATTACAGGTACTGACTACATGTTTGATATTCTTATCGTTTACATTTGTTTTGTATTTCTTTATTTATATTCTTCATTTTATATAAATTTCTTTAAAGTTTTTTTACTCTCGATAGTCTGTTGACGTAATTTTTTACTTCCATTGACCTACAACAGTACTTGATGTATCGATATTGGTGCGAGAAATTTATAAAGGTTCTAGCGTCTTCACCAGTTAGCAGATATCGCTTAAGCTGGGGCGTTGAGTTTTAAGAATTTTATGAGGACATCAACAAAGCTGCAGTGAATTCAAACCCAGCGTGTACTTTGACTAGGTCTATTATTAATGTAGACGCTCCAGCATTAGGCGGAAAAAGAACCTTCGCAGCGCATTGTTAAACAATTTTTGTTTACAAAATCAATTATCTCATATACCTTATAAGTCTTACTTCATTAAAGTTCTTTTAAGCTTTATTATTTGTGTCTCTTGGTTGCACGTGTATCATGACTTTGATGGCACCACCGTGTCCATGGCGTGCGGTTTCAAATGCCTTGGCCGTCTCTGTGATATCGAAGTGGTGGGTAACTAAACACTTCACGTTCACTTTACCGGACGCAACTAACTCGAGTGCAGCAGGATAGCTAATAACGAATATAAAAATACATTTTTATTTTAGCAAATCTCTCAACCAATTTCAACTCACTCATTGCAGTAACGAAAGACACCACGTATATCTACTTCTCGCACCAACGCATTGATCAATGGTACTTTCGACTCGGCACCGCCCATACCTACAATAACAACACAACCGCCTGAGCGTGTAGCCTTAACGAAAATATTTATTGCTACCATTATTATTAATACCAGTTCCCAAATATTTTATGGATTTCACTTACGAAGACGCTCAGACGTGTTGTTGACTCGGCACCGCAACAATCGATCGATTTATCGGGTTCAACACCCATTACTTCATGCACCTTTTTCGCCAAATCTTCGGCACAATCATCTTTATTGATGAGTAAGGTATGTGTGGCACCCAATTTTTTAGCGACATCCAAACGTTGTTGCACTAAATCTGTGATCATAACCTGTACTGCACCCATAGCTTGCGCCGCTGATAATGTCACCAAACCAATTGGACCGGCGCCCAATACAAGTACCTTCGACCCAAGCCTTACACCAGCACGACGACAAGCATGTACACCAGCAGAAAGTGGCTCTAACAGTGCACCCTCCTCCATAGTCATATGATCAGGCAGTTTATAGCAGAAATCGGCAGCATGTTTAAAGTAGCGAGCGAGATTGCCATCATAAGGTGGCGTCGCACAAAATATCATACCAGGACAGAGATTGTATTGTCCGGCTTTGCAATGGTCGCAGTTACGACAAGGTACACCTGGTTCACAAGCTACGCGATCACCTACTACAAGATGCTTTACTTTTTTGCCCACTTTCGCTACAACGCCAGAAGCTTCGTGTCCGATGATCATTGGTTTAGTGAGCACGAAATCACCAATGCGTCCATGAACTAAATAATGCACATCAGAACCACAAATTCCGACGGAGTCCATTTTCAAGAGAACTTCTAAGGAAAACAAGTGAGATTCTTAATCAGATTCTGTTCTTTTTGTGTGAAATATTGAGTAGAAATACCAACCATCATCACTGATTTTTGGAATGGGACGTTGTTCCTGCGAAGACAAAAATTTGTAAATTAGTTCTTTACTAATCGTACTTTAAAGCAAGATCTCCTTTATTCTCTTTGGTACTACGAAATGTCAAAAAACTCCATAACAAAGCTTCAGTAAGGATAATACACCATTTGAATTTTTGGTTTGAAATTCTGATTATCGACTCGGGATGAATTAAAGTTTCACAATTGTTCTATACATTTTGAAAATTCTATAAAAATTACTGTTAATAACATAGCAATATAACTTAAGAGGTTGGTTTACACAGCTTAAGCAATAGTTATATTATGGTGGTTAATATAAGCGGAATAGCTGAAAAGGCGAATAATCTGAATATGTCACTGTGCAAAAAATTTTGTATGAAATTATTGCATTCTAAAATTCTATAGCATTATTAGAGAAGCTTTATAGCTTAGGTCGAATTAAAATTCCAGTTATGCACATGCATCTGTACTTATACTAATATATGCACACACACAAAACTATAGACGAGCCCACAATCAAAACAAACATCTATATCCATTAAAGAACTAAATATAGTCGTATGTATGGTTGTGCATGCCAGCACTAAATCAAACTACAAATTGGCAGTGTAGAAGTGGTCCATTTTTGTAACGCACCAGTCCGTACAGTATGTGACAGTTATTCACGAGTACAATCTGTATTTTACATATACAGAAAATCTCACTACTAGTATAGCATAAAATACTGGTATGTACTGTAGAATGTTTGAAACAAATTAATTAAGTATAGTAATTTATACATTAAATATAATTTTGTGTGATTACTATATTTACTCAATATAAAATAAATATGAAATTGAATATTTATTACATTGCTTCTCTTCGCAATAAGGATTTTATAAGAATAAGCAAATTAGAAAGAAGTGAAAGAATTACAATAATTTAATTACAGTCAAAGAAAGGCTCTCCTTACAGTCGTTTCTCTTCTTTTAGACTTTGAGAATGGATCAAAGTATACAAATTGTATAACGCCATATTTTCTAGAAAGCACTTACATAATTAAACTGCCCATATACCACCGTTATATGTCATCTAAATAAGTTTTATTAGAATATGTTTCACAGTGATCGGAAGCAACTTGGAGTATTTTAAAACTGTCGTAACTCATAAAATATAGTCACTGGACTATACGTATAGATATTATGTCATAGTGTAAATTTTTGTAAAAACAAATCATTGGCAATCTATATATAGACACTTCCTTATTTATGTTACTTGAGAACGACGATCCGAATGAAAGCTTCATCAATCGCTAATGGTTCCACCAAAGCACCCTCCTTCATGGTGACGTGATCGAATCGATGGCGACACGATCACCTTCTTTCAAATCTTTAACACCCTTACCGGATTTTGCAGCTGAATAATAATTATAGGAGTTTTAACACAAACATGTCGATCCCGCCCTTTATTAAAAAATGTCAATCGGTGCAACAAATACCCACAGTGTCTATGACGAGTAGTACCTCTGTAGAATCAAAAACTATTCCTTGCATAGTAAAGAAATCTCTTTTGGTTTTCTTGATTCCGATTTGCTAAATCATTTGGTTTGCTTACCAGACGCAAATCCTCGATACCATACAGCACGGCTGATAAGTTATCTTTTTCACCTTTCTTTGACATTTTACCTTTCCCGTCAGAGCCGCCACCACATTTCGAATTGAAACGCTTTGCGATGCCTTCAGCTATTTTCGGTACTTGACGAATGTGGAGGGCAAGCATTGGCGCAACATATTTGAGCAAAGCAAAGGGTTGATGTTGGGCCAGAATCATTTTTGAAAATTTAAATGTTTATATAAATAAATTAATTAATTTTATCATCCAAATCAAATTGTTTAAATTTAAAATTTAATTTCGTTTCTATTATTATTTTGTTTCTTTGTGTTTTTTTTTTTTTTTTTTGTGAAGAATTTTTATTTTGTAATGAAAAATTTTAAATGAAAAAGTTTTATGGAGCAAATTGATTGATAGATTGATAGATAGATTGGTAGATAGATTTATCATTTCCTTCTACGGCAATAAATACTTTCACTATTTGTAGATCATATCGCCAAACAATGGGCATTCCCTGTGATTTTGAATGGGTTTGCTGAAGAATTTAATGAATAGTGTTATCTAGTCGAATTTAATATGATATTAGCCGAACTGAATATTATGCATAAAAGAAGTGAAAGCAGTAACGTGTTTGGGAAAAGGATCTAGTCAGTGACTTCTCTGACGCAAGCGTAATTTACATGTAAATATATAACTGGTAAAAAATTTGCTCTTATTCTGGAGCAAACCTTTAAGTGGATTTCTGACACAAAAAATTTGTCGCAATTCTTTAAAGCAGCTTAAAACTTTCAGGATTCTCTATTTGTTTTATGACATCCATATGCCTAGTCCAAATAAGAGGATATAGGATATAGGAGTTATATAATTATATATAATATATATATATCGTTATATTATACAGTTAGTTATATAGTATAAAAAATTTCGAATACTTGTGCTTGATTTTACTTGAAGTTTAATTATAGTTTAGATATTAATAGTCCAATCTGTTAACTGGCCCTTTGAATTTTACGTCAAAGTATATGAGTAAAGGAAATCATGTGAATTTCTGAGTTTTGACGTTAATCGGCAAATCAGTGTGCGGTAGTCATATAATTTATTAAAAAAGCTGCCACCGATTTTGAATTTAAATTTTAGCTGAGTCGTATTTCGACTATAAGTAATTCTAATGTATATTCAAAAGCGTTCGCCTAAAACTCTGAAGACTTTAAATCTAACAGAAAAAAAATATACACACGTATAATTTCCACAAAGAATTCCCCTCTGAAAGCTAAAAATTGCATCATTAGTTAAAAGTTGACTGTAAATGATCACTGCATTTACGACTTGCTTATCAGCACACAAGTTTTGTTTTTTTTTGCTGTTTATTTTTATATTTTTTTTTTCAGATACGCTTTTGACGTATTTTTTGACTTTTATTGACCTACAATAATTTTTGAATTGCTACAGCGATAGGTGTGAGAATGTACAAATAGTCTTGACCGATAACAATATCGGTATTGAAATAGTACCCTTGAACATAGTTAATGAACTTAGTACCCTTCATTCCAATAAGTGCTAATTTGGGCTTAGTAGGAAATTCGAAAGCAAAGTTCTCTCTCTTCAAATCAAAAATTCACTTTATAAGAATGAACACAATGGTAATTTCCAAAATGGCGGTCCTTAGGGTGTCTGAAAGATTTATGAAATTTTACAGTTAGCCACCGTAAATATCGGTAGATATCTTATAAGATGAAACAAATTTACTGTTTTCTTCGATAGCAAAAGGACAGCAAAAACCGAAGAAAGTTCTAACGTCTTAACGTCTCATATTGACGCATTGAAAAGCAAAAAATTATCATTGCGCTATACTGGTCTAAGCTTAAATCGATAAATTGTCCAAGTTATCTAACCTACAGTTCATGATCTTACAACTTTTAGTAAAACAGTAACAATTGAACGTCACCGACAGGCCATAGTGAGTTGAGAGCAAGAATTGAGAGCTAATTTCTGCCTTTGCACTGAGGAAGAGAATAATTTTATAGTTCAAGGATTCAAAGGGTTTGGAATTAGCAAGTCCCGTCGGGTCAGTCTAAAACGCTGAGTAGTTAACTTTCTTTCCGTATGCAAATGTGGTATATGGTCTTTCGAAGACGATCCTTTCGCCTAAGTTAGCTTAAGTCTACTCCACCATTATTAAATCTTTCTAAATGAGAATATTAATTACAAAACCCAAGTGAAAATTAATTTGTTAGTGAAAATATTCCATTCCAATAAAGTCCTCAGGAAAAAATCTACGTTTTTATTTACAAAAAAATTTATATAATTTGTCATTGAAGTTCACTTAGGTTTAATTATTTGTGTCTCTTGGTTGCACGTGTATCATGACTTTGATGGCTCCACCGTGTCCATAGCGTGCCGTTTCAAATGCCTTGGCCGTTTCTGTGATATCAAAGTGGTGAGTAATCAGACGTTTTACATTCACCTTGCCAGACGCAACTAACGCCAACGCAGCAGGATAGCTAATAACGAATATAAAAATACATTTTTATTTTAGCAAATCTCTCAACCAATTTCAACTCACTCATTGCAGTAACGGAAGACACCACGTATATCTACTTCTCGTGCCAAGGCATTGATCAAAGGTACTTTAGGCTCTGCCGCCCCCATGCCTACAATAACAACACAACCACCTGAACGTGTAGCCTAAGCAAAAATAATTATTGAATTTACTAATAACTAATTAAATAGTAATTTTCAAATATAATTCACTTACGAAAACGCTCAGACGTGTTGTTGACTCGGCACCGCAACAATCGATCGATTTATCGGGTTCAACACCCATTACTTCATGTACCTTTTTCGCCACCTCTTCCGCGCTATCATCCTTGTTCATGAGTAAGGTATGTGTGGCACCCAATTCTTTGGCGACATCCAAACGTTGTTGCACTAAATCTGTGATCAATACTTGTTCTGCACCCATAGCCTGCGCCGTTAAAAGCGTCACTAAACCAATTGGACCAGCACCCAATACAAGCACCTTAGAGCCAAGTCCTACACCAGCACGCCGACAAGCATGTACACCAACCGAGAGTGGTTCCAGCAGTGCGCCCTCCTCCATGGTTACATGATCGGGCAGTTTATAGCAGAAATCGGCAGCATGTTTATAGTAGCGTGTGAGATTACCATCATAAGGTGGCGTCGCACAAAATATCATGCCAGGACAGAGATTGTATTGTCCGGCTTTGCAATGGTCGCAGTAACGACAAGGTACACCTGGTTCACAAGCTACGCGATCACCCACTTCAAGATGCTTTACTTTTTTGCCCACTTTCGCTACAACGCCAGAAGCTTCGTGTCCGATGATCATTGGTTTAGTGAGTACAAAATCTCCAATGCGTCCATGAACTAAATAATGCACATCAGAACCACAAATTCCGACGGAGTCCATTTTCAAGAGAACCTCTAAAAAAATATTTTTTTAAATAAATTTCTGTATATTTTGCGTAAAATATTCAATAGAAATACCATCATCACAAATTTCTGGAATTGATCGTTGTTCCTGAAAAATGTAAGAAAAATATACATATAATACTTAAGGAATAAATAATTATATATATTATATTACAGCTTATTATTGCAGCTACTAACCAAAGCCCTTACTCAAATGCCTAATTTTAATTAACGGTGAAGAAATACTCTTGGACTAATATCATATGAGTACAGATGTCAACTGTTTAATTATACACTTAAAAAAACTTATTTGTATGGTTATTATATTACATATCAGCTCATTCTCGAGATTCATGTGAACGTATAACCGAGGAAAATGGTTTAAAGTGATCTATCTTAACGTCTAACATTCGTGGTTTACGGAAACCTTCTAGGTTGCGTAGGGAATACATAGATATTGGTTTTCCAATTCGATGGAGAGTTTTACTCTTGTTGTTTTTTGTTTTGAGCGCATATGAAACTGAAGTTGAGCATACGGATATACAATGCCTTCAGAAAGACCCATAACCATGCTTTAACCAGTATAATAAATCATCCCCTGAACTCAGTGTTCAAACGAAAGCATTTTAAAAATCGGCCTTATAAAGGTATTGTTGGAATAAGAATATCTGTATTCATAAACATAGTTAATCTTAATAAATATCTTCATAAATAAAATAGTCAATTACTTCAATTATTTGTCATTATTTTTAAGGAATATATATACGCGTGTAAATACATTCCATAATAAATATGCCAGTGTTTTCTTTGGTGCAAAAATGTTGTATAACTTTATAGCATTCTAAATACCTATGACATTATCTGAGAATCTTTTTAGTCTGCGTCAAATTAAAATTCCATTTGTGTACGCACATATGTACACATACTAACATATGCTCGTTCATAAATATATACAATAAGTGCAATGTTTATAGCTCAGACGAGCCCACAACTAAAATAAACACTTATACCTATTAAAGAATTAAGTATACTCATATTTGTATGATAATACAAATACAAATTTCTGTACATATTTGTATTTTTATACCAACCAGATCAACAATACAGAAGTGGTTCATTTTAGTAAAATACCAGTTTATATAACCGTCTAAATTTATGTGACTGTCGACTGTCCAGCCTAAAATGTAGTCTTCTTTCGTTTATGACGTCACGAACTAATATATTTTACTGTCAAACGCACTTAAAAAAAGTGACAGTATTAAAATCTCGTAATCTCTATTTCTGTCCTTCTTGCTGATACGTAACTGGCATCGGACATTTGCTCTCAGTTATAGAAGTTCTCTTAATGAGATCCTTTGAGTGAAGAATATTTAGGCCGAAGCCGTATTTACTAGGGCTAATCAAGAGAAGAATGAAAATATGTGACATTAATACATAGGTGGTTAGACCTATAGGTATAGACCTATATAAATATGTAAATAACTGACGATATTCGTTATATAAGGGAATGTGAGCATTCCCAATTTGATCATAAAAGAACGTGTCTATTATGTTTCAATATGGGTTCACAATATGATCCATTCGATATTCATATGATTTAGGTTTTTTCAGAAAATTTTTAATGTTAGAGGAAAACTGCTGTGCAAAATTATGGCTCTTTGCCAATCATAAGAACCCTAACGCATGTAGTGAATAAATATACGAACGAATTCAGTATTATTCAATGATTTAACAAATTTGTGGT
Organism: Bactrocera minax; assembly: GCA_021498325.1. NCBI lineage: Eukaryota > Metazoa > Arthropoda > Insecta > Diptera > Tephritidae > Bactrocera > Bactrocera minax. Next base: position 2,167,289 of record JAKEEE010000023.1, read on the forward strand.
CTATGTCGACTATGTTCCGACGTTCGCATAAACACGTACGCTTCAGAGGTATACCTTTTGGACAATCCTTTTTCCGGTGCTAGCAGAGCGAATACTAAACATATTCTGCTTTGAGTAGACAAGAAGAGAAAAGTTTTTGCCAATTTTTTGTAGGTTTTGAAGCTATCTGGCTAGTGACCGAGAAAAATGTTTTTCTCAGGCTATATTAGACTATAATATTTTCCTATCGACACAAAAAAAAACCCAAAAAAAAAAGTAAGAAAGAGCTAAGTTCGGGTGTAACCGAACATTTTATACTCTCGCAATGTGTAAGAATCAGAGGTGAGGAAATTTTTTCAGGTGCTGGCATAACTTTATATTAAAAAATATTGAGGAAGAGTTCAACATTCATTATTCGACGAAATTGTCAATGGATTGCAATCATATTTGGTATCTTATTAACTTATATTACAGGCCATAGACTCATGTACTTTCGTTGCTATATTTTGCTTCGTGTCAGAGATATTTATATTAAAATCTTCCAAATTAACTCAAAAGTGATATATGCGATATAAACTCAACTAAAGTACCTTAATTGAATATATTAGATACCTGAGGAAAAAGTCAACCAGAGAAATGGAAATCATTATATTAGGAATAAGCGGCTTAGACCATGGTCTAGACCGATTTCTTTCGTATTTAGCGCGAAATCACATTGTCTTAAAGAAAACATATCCACTTAATTTCATTAAAATATCACACATATTGACCAGCATAAACTGTTTAAAGTCAGATGGAAAGTCGGGAATTCATAAATCGGGCATTTTTGGGATGGAGGAAGATCTGCACTGATCACATTAACTCTTTTCATTATTCAAATATATTAGGGAATATGTTTTCACGCAATTTTGTGAAGGTAACTCACACACTGACGGACATATTCGGCATAAAATCTGCTAGAAAAACGAAAATCATTATATGTAGTATATGGGAGCTAGGATAATTCGTAAACCGATTTCACACATTTTCAGCAGTAAATTATGGTATATCCGATATTACACGTTCACTTAATTTTGCTAAGATATCTTACATATTGACCAAAATATATGGTATAAAGACTACTGGAAGGTTGGAAATCCGTATATTAAGTATATGGGGACTTGGGGACGTATTCACCTTTCCTTTGGGGACGTATTCACCGTTTTTGACACCAAATCACACTATTATCATTTAAAAAATAGGCCCTCAATTTCAGTACGATATTTTACAGATTTACCGAAATATATGGTATAAAGTCTACCGGAAGGTTGAAAATCCCTATATTAGGTATATGGGGGCTAAGAGAAGTATTTACCCGATTTTCACCATTTTTGGTACCAGAGATAGATACCTATTATCATTTAAAGATAATCCTCCAATTCGATTACAATATCTTACAGATTTTCCGATATTTTCCATAAAAAGTCAGATAGAGGCACTGAGGTCCTAGTATTAGGTATCTGGGGCTTGAAAAGTTATAATCCGATTTCATCTATTTTTACGCATGAGATGGCATATCTTGAACGCACTATTTGTACAAAGTTTGACTTTCATATCTTAATTGCTACTCGATTTATCAACTTTAAAGTCAAAGGATCAGATGAAACTTGAAATTGTGTTATATGAGAAGTAGACGTGGTTTTATCCGATTTCGTCCATTTTCACAGCGTGACATAAGAATGCAAATATAATGTCATGTACCAAATTTTGTTGAAATCGGTTAAGGCGTTCTTGAGATATGGGATGTCACCTAAAAGTGGGCGGTTCCACACCCATCACCAGAACTTTACACGGATTCCTATGCAACCCTTCCGTATTATATTTTCTGCATGATTTAATGCCTCTAACGTGTTCCTTCAGCGAGTTATTGCACTTTTAGTAGTTTTCAATAAAACTTTTGTATGGGAGGTGGGCGTGGTTATTATTCGATTTCACTCATTTTCTCAGTATGTGAAGAGATAATAGGAAAACTTAGTCGGAGAAAGTTTGATTGATATAGCTTTAACGATTTCCGAGATATATATATTAAACCTATTGGGGGGCGGGGCCATACCCACTTTTACAAAAAATCTTGGCCCACAGATGCCCCACCATACTAGGATCCTTTATACTAAATAACACGTTTATATCTTAATTTTCTGCTTGGTTATAGCACATTATCTATTTTCGATTAATGACATTTTGTGGGCGCGGCAGCAGTCCAATTACGCCCACCTGCAATACCAACCGTCTTACGGTGACAAAGAACACGTTTACCAAGTTTTATTAAAATATCTTAATTTTTACTCAAGTTATCGCTTGCACGGACGGACGGACGGACAAACAGTCACTGGGATTTCAACTCGTCTTTTGATCCTGATCATTTATATATATATATATGTCTATATCTAACTCGTTTAGTTCTAGCTGTTACAAACAACTGTTAGGTGAACAAAACTAATATATTCTGTAGCAACATGTTGCGAGAGTATAAATCAATATCGCTTCAATATCGCTATAAAATCATATAAATAAATGAATTTTTTTGTATTTCAAATTGAAATTATTCGTTGAATATTTTGCGAACTCCCCAATTTAACAACGGAAATTTTCTATTTATTTATGAGATAGGCAATTTTAAATTGGCATAACTTATCGGCAACATGAGCAGAAATTCTTGAATTAATATTAATATCATTTTATAATTTCATATCAGTAACTACGTGGTTTAGTTAATTTCAAACAATTATGTTGGATACTTACCAAACGTAAATCCTCGATGCCGTACAAAACCGCTGTTAAGTTATCGTTTGCCATTTTTATTTTTACTTAGTTAATGAAAAAATACGCTAAATAAATATTACTTCACACTTGTTCAAAGAATTGTGGAAGAATTTCCAAAAGTTGACTTTTCTGCAGCAAAGCACCCAACGAACTAAAATTTAATCAATGCAGATCGTCACAAGTTGACAATGACATGTAGTTTTTGCCCGGTGTGGTCTCCGTTCGGCAGGCCTCTTCGTGTTTTTAAGTGCCCCATACAAATACTATATAAATACATATACTCAAATGCACAACTAGTCGAGTATGAAAAAACTTACATACATATTTGTTTAAACTGTAAAATGTGGGAAACGAATTAAGTAAAGAAGTCTAAGTTTAGCAGCTAAATTCATATTCAAGCGGAAGTTAACAGAACTTTACTTAAATATAGATATAGAAGAACTGACTACTATTGGCAAGCTATTAGATAAACTCTTTTAATTAATTCTATAAAACTCTTTCAATTTTTGGATGTACAATAATTTATATACAATATTTCCCTTCCGTAAGTGGAGGCATTTTTCTGAAACCCCTTTAGGAGAAGTTGATGTAGCTATGAACCTAAGTGCACATGTCATTTCATCTACACCAGAGGTATTGTATCCAATGCTTATGTTCGAGTTTAAGTCATTTTTGGTTGAAATCCGTTATACCTATAGCGGTATATTTTAGGCATGGACCTTAAAAGAAAAATCAACTAACACTCTTTAATAAGTTTCAAAATTTACAAAACTTATGTCGAGTTACCTCACTTATTGTCAAAGTGTATTGACTGAAATCAATGATAGGGGTGAAAATTAACTTGTTCAGTTAAGATATTTTATTCCATCTTATTTTCGAATACTTTAACTTCTATTATTTACTACTCTTGTGTATAACAGAGTGACGCTTCTATATAAAAAGTTATCCAACGTTTAAAAATAATAGATAAAACACTTATCAAACACAATATCACTCTGATTAAGATGCAGACAAGGCAATATATTTCTTTATTACTCATATCGATAACTTAAAAATGTAAACACTAATATTATTCCTTGTAGAAGAGTAAAATCCAAATTGAATTATTTTCTACCTTTGCGTAGAAAATTTGTTCTCGTAACATTACAAGAATACAGCTTTTTGCCAGAGAGACTTTTGGCGAATGTAAAGATTATCACTTAAATAAATACTACTTATGAACTATATTCAACTTAGCTCGCAAATCGATTATCCGATTCTGTTGTCAAATTCAGGATGGCATAAACATTTCTGCTTATATTAAAAAAGTTAAATATATCAAAGTTGACTTAAGCTATTTTAATGATAAACTGAGTACGCAAACGTCATTCGTTCAAGCACAAGTATGTAAATATATACACTCATATGTCAACATGTTATCTGTTTATATTTTATATATAAATTATGTAAATACTTGTATTTTCTGCCGGTTCTTAAACTATATACAGCTCTATGCATGTACATAAGCATATATATGTACAGCTCTCAATTGATGGCGTAGAACAGTTTAAAAATAAAATATATACAATTATAATATACAATATACGATATAGAATTATAAATAATACATTTTCATACATTTTTATATTTATACAATACTACGCATGATAAAAGCTCACGTGTTGCAATAGTTAATTGTATTGCGTTTAAAAGCAAGTTGTGTATGAAACAAACCATTGAGTAAATATATACATATACTTGCAAAAAAAGCAAAATTTATGTTTTGTTTTAATAACTCATTTGTAAATGTTAAAATCGCTGCGCAAACAGCTGTTTATTTGCTCTAAATCCAGCAAATTAATTTTTCCTTGACATTCACCATTATTATCACTACTTTATATACATACGTACATCTGTTTTATAATTTTGGGGCGCTACTACTTATCGCATCTGTGAACAATCAGTGTTTTCCCGGTTTTTTATTAACAATGTTTACTTTTTTTGTTTTTTTGTTTTTATGCCCTATTCGTAAACAAGTAATCGTACACTAAAAAAGGTCAACTTAACATAGTAAAAAAATGATTTTCTGACGGTGTTCGCCCCTATTTCGCCAGTTAGTTTTTTTTATATTTTTTTTTTTTTTTTTTTTAGTTTTGAAAATACTCAAGTAGTCAATTACTTTACTGTTTTTACTGAATTAAGTAGTTTGAAGAGATATTTGTTGGCGATAATTAAGCACCGGTTTATGAACCGGAGATATGAACACCGGTTAGGACATTTGGACAAGTGATACTGACATATTATAGACGAAATTGTGCGCCAAGATTTTTTAAAACAAGAAATGAAAAGAAACCTCTTCCGCGTTTTAAACCGAATAGTAAAGAGCCTGAGATCCATTCTCAGTTTTACAACAGCATTTATGGGTTTAAAGCCTGTGGCTTTCTAAAAAATTTAAATTAATTCTATCTCAAACACCTTTGAATGCTATCTTTAGCTCTAGTAAGGTTACACCGCTATTTTATAGACTAATATAGGGGTGGTTACGCAGTCATGTAGCTGGTTCCATTTGGTTTACAACGTCATCACTATGGCTCTGCTTGGCTCCGTTCCAACAAATATCACATTTTAGGAAAAATAAGATACGAAATGATCATAGCAATCAATTGTTAGAACTCACATTAGTTCAGTCGCAGGAAGTAGTAAGAAATTTTGGTTTTCTAACTAGTGCTTGATTTGTAATATTCTTAGTCTTCCCTAGGGCAGCTCTGTTGTTAAATCGGTTGGGCGCCCCTGTTTGTATTATTTTAAATAGTCTTGCAGGGGTTACCTGAAATGAAAAGTACAAGATCTGAACGATGAATGCTAATGCCTTATATTTAATTGGTGAAGAGTTCTCTTTTTTACCTTCAGTTAAATCTATATAATCCAAAAGTAAAAAATGTCTTTAAATAAAACGCATCTAAAATACGCAATTTCATTAAGATTTATTGATATTTCTTCGAAGAATTCTGTATATATATTTTTTGGCATACATTTCGATTGCAATTTGAACATTTAATTTGAAAAAATTCAGTTGTTAAAATGGCATTGAACTATAGTTTAGTAAAAAAAACTACCAATTAAAAATGATAACTTAAAAATTGCATACTGATTATTATTAAATGTCGTTGTGCAATTACTGACACATTGAATTATTACAAAAAGTATTTAGACAATCATTAATTTCACGAACAATAAATGCGGTACAGTCGATTTGGTTTATAAATGATTTGTTATTTAAGTTGCAATTGTATCATTCTTCTCAAAGCAGCAAATTGTAATTCATTTTTATCACATAATTATGTAGTTTTCAATACTTAATTTGTATTTGCATTCAAATTATCTTAATTACACTTAAATCTATACTTAGCAATGACTTCAATCAATTTGCGCAAATTAAGTAAATGCTTTTGTTCGCTTGTCTACGTATATGTACAAATATTTGTTTCTTAATATAATTTAATATAATACTCTTACGCATATATATATATATATATATATATATCTACACTTCTTTAAAAAAGGAATATGTCCGAAATGCACTTTAAGTTCATCAAGTTGCTGATAATATTTCACTTTTAATTTTTTATTTTTTGTCATTCTCTTATTTGCCTAATTTTACGATTCATATTAAAATTGTATTAGAATATTTATATTGCACAATAAATTATTTAAAAATCAATAAAATTCGGTAAGTTAAGAAAAACTAGATATAAATACATGTGAGTTGTGAGTATTTTTGTAACAAATTAATAAGCGAAAGACCAAAAAATCAATTAGGATACCAAGTAAAGTAATTTAGTTTTATAGTCGTAGTACGTTCGCTTATAAATGTTTATTTATCGGGTATTTAGAGTTCGGTATGCTAGAAATACATAAATACATTTCTAGTCTTAATTTGAATTATTTTTTATTTTAAATTTAAACTAATAACAATTTAGTAGGAAATAGATAAATTTTGGGGTATCTTGTCCCTTACGATATCGCATTGTACATTTATTTTCGTATTGCCATTAGTTTCGTCTATATATGCTATATGTTCTAGCTATATATAGCATATACAGCGTTTTTCTACCAAGTTACCAAAGGAAGAATATCCTAACGAGAGAAGTGGTAACACAGTCATCAAAGTTACAAATACATAAACAATAACTGAATAAAAAAAAAAAGAAATGAATAAAACTAGAAAATTAATATTTTAATCAAGAAAGATATATTTGAAGTAAATAACTTTGATGAAGATGTCATTAAAGGAGTGAGGAGTTGAAAGGATGCGACCAAAAATGGGTCATATCTTCAAAACATTTAGGTCAAAGTTGGTTGCGATATACTATATTCTATCTGTTGGCATTACAAGACAGATGCGCTGGCCAAACGAAGTAGACTCGAGATCTTTTCCTCTTGTGAAGATGAATTTAGAATATTTACTATTATACTATTTACAGTCTTCTTCTTATCAAATTAACGTTGAACCACCCCGTGGGTGCCTATAGCAATAGTATTTGCTGAAATCTCGACTGCTTTTTTAAAGTAATAGTTCAAATACGAGGTGTGGTCAAAAAATAGCGGGCATTTTCGTTTTTCGAAAAAAAGACTGTTTTCGAAAAAAATATTTATTCGTCTACATTAATGTTATCGCCTTCAAAATAGTCTCCATTCGATATTATGCAATTATGCCAGCACTTCTTCCAATCGTCGAGACACTTCACAAACTCGATTTTTGGGAAAGCCTTTAGCTCCTTGAGTGAAGCGCTTTTAATGTCATCTATACATATTGTAAAACGACGGCCCTTTGAGGTTCTCTTTATTTTTGGAAATAGGAAAAAGTCACACGGACATTTAAGCAGAACCATTATCTACTTCTTATGATTCTACACTTATCGTTTTCATAATAAACACTATACAATACATTGGGAACCGTTTTCCGACTTATATAAGAATGTGATTCTCTTCGGTGACATTACTAGTCTAACCTAACCGAAATGTCTATATTTATGATTTTTAATATACCGTTATTTAGAAAAATCAATAAATGCACTTGAAAGTTAAAGAAATATAAAAAAATTGGAATTTTGAACTCTACGCTTTCTATAACAATGTGTGATCCTATAATATAGAATGTTATATAATAGTCGGATCCGTTAAAACTAAGCTCTTCCTTATCTATTACGGTTTATTTTCCTTACTATCTCAAATTTTTTTTTTTGTAAATGGAGTTTTTTTTAAATCTCATGTGTACATATAAAATTAGTTGTTCAATCGTTTGCTACTTTGCTTTTCTATAATATAAGCGGATATTGTACAATATTATGCAAATTAAATGAAATAAATAGCTCTTTAAATATATCATTATATTATTACTATATTTCGAAAATATTATGTTTTTCTTATTATCACCTGATAAAATTCAGAATTGCCACTTCGTTCACTATCTAGCAAAAAATTACGATTCTCCCAAATTACCATAGTTGCATTTCGCGATTTGCTTTTACAATAATTAAGTATCTTATATCACTATCCTTTCGACGGTTTGTGTTCTTTATTGAGTTGTAAATACATACATACATACTATATATATATATATAGAATACATTGTATATATATATGTTTATGTATGTACATTCGCTATACATTACGGGCGCTTAGAGCGACAGCTCTTCTGTAGAGGTATTCACATGTATACGTGGCACATCCTGTGTCGGTTGTATATCCATTAGTATAACGACCTCGTATGGACTACAATCGGAAAGATGTAGAAATGAGCATAGCCAACCGTAGAAGCCCTTCTCAACATCGGCTATCTCATTTAACCAACTATTAAGCTGTAGACTCAATTGTGCGATGCCCGAATAAAGGCCCAGGCCCACAGTGCAAACGAGTATGCCCACCGGATAGGCGAGTATTAGTATAGGCGACATAAAGAATTTATATATACATGATTTCTCCTCATTGAAGTAATTAAACATATTATACCAGGTTAATGTGCCGATATAAAATGAATAAATACTCGAGATTATAGTTACGAATGGAAGACATATTAACGATAGAACTAGGATATGTAAACCGGTTTTCGGTGTGCAGGTGCAACATAAGTTCTGCTTCTTATTCACTTGTGTGGCAGCGGCAACTGCATTGATCTGCTCCAATTCTTCACGACTAATATTGATTTGTAAATCGACGCTTTGACCTTTTTTGCGGCCACGTTTAATTGTACCTACACAGAGAGACGATAGAGATAAAATATATGTGCGTTCACTTATTTATCTATAAAGTCATCCAAACGTTTTCTTGAGGTATGGTAGGTAACATGAATCTTAAGACCATATTAAGCATTATTATGAACATATGTATGTTTTCGAGAAGATGACCGTGAAAATAAATAAATCGAGGAATATTCTTTTAAATTCTTGGATAGCTTCGGAATTGATTTGAACCGAACAATTCATATGACCAACGAACCAACTATGGCGTAAAATTGGAAGTAAAGCATTTTACACGCCCTCTCAAACAACTTACCTGTCATAGTCAGATAGTTACTATCCATCGATTTTCTCGTATTATACCGTTCCAAACTATACATATCGGCATTCAAAACACTGGTTTCACCTGATTCCAGATCTTCATAGTTGGCTATTTCCGGCGATTCCCGCTGGCTGCGTATATGCGACGGATCGGTGCGTATATTCACACGTTTCTTCGACGAAGAGCGATTACTGAGGCAATCGTGTGATTTTGCATCCAAACTACTCTCTGAATAACTGCTCGGCGTAACTGTGGTGCTCTCATGGCGATTCGTCGATTTTGTGCCCTGCGAAGCTCGTTCGAAGTTCTGCAATTCATTATCATCTTCATAAATATTATCAACAGATTGTGAGGAATTATGTGTCAACTGATCGTCGGCAGTGTCTCCATTGCATTGTGATCCTGGTATTTGTGGCAATGGTTGTTTATTTTTCAATATTAATGATGTCTTTAGCAAGTCCTCGTCTAATGCCGGGTTGGATGGTGATAGTTTTTGTCGATTCTGTAGTTGAAGAGGAAATATAAAAATTGAAGTTTGTTAAAAATTCCATAGCTAATAAATTTGGGTATTTTATGTTATGAGAAATTGAAAATGCAAAGACTTTTTAATGTCTCGAGGAATTTTGTCCTATTCTAACTTTGCTGAATTAACCACAAGATTATATTATGTCGGAACCGTTAGCATATATGAAAGATTGTGTCGTTTAAAGAAACGACTGGAGTACGTTCCTATCAAATAGAATGGAAAATAGATAAAATTAAAACTCAACCAAGATAACTCAAGCATCGCTAAAAATTTTTAAACAAAATTAATAAAGTCTATAAATAAAATTTTTTTTAATTAAAGTAGTATAATCGCATACTGAAATAGGTGTAATTCCGTTGCCCCCACTTTTATAACAACTTTAAGCAGATATCTCGAAATATTTATAAATTTATCAAGGTAAGCCACCAAGATTGCTTTCGAACTTCAGTATGAAACTTAAATATATTATATTTGCTTAATATTTAATTGAATATCAGAATATCAGAAAATAGCCAATTTTAAATCTACACATTATGGGCGACATAATCCAACTCTTTTACACACTTTATTGTGTACACTAACTAAGTTGTCTCTCTTTGTCTGCAACGAAAGCAAAAGTCGAGCTGAAAATGCACTTTACAGTTTTGGAGGATGTGTCTGTAAGCTGCCATTTACCCTACATTCCTGTTTGCGTTAGTATTGCTTCACACACTCACACGTACACACGGAAGCAAAATAATTCCAAAAGTTTAAACAAATTTTATATAAATGTAACTAATTTGCTTTCAATTTCTTGTAAAATAATTTTGTATATTTATTAAAAAAAACCCACCTGAATATTAACTATGTGGTCCACGTAGTTCTGTGCGCCATTCACTTTTTTTGATGTCTGTCGCTTTCGAGGTGGAATAAAAACTGGGCGTTCCTCGCCGCTTACTGCACTTTTACTAACCATTATCGTTTTAATAAAGGATACGCTTAATACACAATTCTTAAATTCTTCCCAGCACTTTCGAACTATTAATTAATTAGGAAATTGGTTTTTAACAAAATAAATTAAGAAATATGTAAAAAAATTTTATATATTTTATAATAACACTACTTTCAAAATTGAATCCTCTCTACGCATTTTATTAAATATTTATCGATCCGTTAATATTTTCTTTTACTTATTAAATACATTTGCACTTATCAATTATTTATTTTAAAGATTTAACACACCCAAGTTCTTTATGTCTGTTTTAATAAATTCAACTGCATGTCAACTGTCGCAAGCGCCGAACTGAAATAATAGTACACTTGCACTTGCCAAATATTTACATATGTGAATTTTTCGTATGCATATATGTAAATATGTATGCGAGTGTGTGAAAGGACATTTTGCCATCGTTTCTTCCGCTGCGATTGATGCTGCTGTTGCTTTCTGCCGTATCCGTTTATTGATTTTTCGATATTTACGTCCTTGTTCCGATTCTTGTTATTATGCACACCGTTTTCGCAAGGACAGAAGTAAACAAAACCAAGAGTAGACCGCAGGCACATTTGTTGTATGACAAAAACAAAGGCGGGTAATATTTGCACGTGTGTTCTGTGAGAATTGAGAAGAAAAATAAAAATGGTAAAGGAAGAAATCAAAGGAGAATAAAATGAAAAAGTAAATAATGCCTGTTTTTTTTCTGCTTTATTGTTTACTTTGTAATATGGGTGGCGAAATATGATATGTGAAAAACGAGCTATATTTTATTTATGGCTAATTTGTTTCCTTTGCTTTTTTTTGTAAATACTCTTAATTTTATTTTTATAAAACTGGTACATGTATTGAAATTTAAAACATTTGTTATCGATGAACGATAAAAAATCAGAAGTTCTTAAATCCTTTCTTGTGGTATTGGCAGCACTGTTTTCGCACTAAATAATATATATAAGACCGCGTTCATACACGAAGACTTTTGTCTCACATTATCGGGAAATTCTCTTTTGGTGCTGCGAATTACATTCACACGTGCTGCTCGAGTCGCCGAGTTCTTTTGTTTTACTTTTCACATTATTTTCTCAAATTTTTGTGCGCTTCAGCTACGCGACGCGGGAATTCATAAATCAATTAATATATGTTTTAATGAAAGATTTATTTTGTGTATTGATACATTTAATTTTATTTATAAAAATAATTAAACGCATTTCTTGTTTTGAATAAAATGTTATTCGAACTAAACAGTTTAATATTAAAAAAGAAAGAAATATAAAAACATCATAAGATTTTTATGCAAATACAATAAATTATGAGTAACTCCATACGAATAACTTTCCATGGCTTCCTCTATGCACTTCACAATATCTTTCATAAGCCAATTTTCATCGTTTTACTACATTTTCTAAAATATTTATATATTTCGCATATTTTAATAAAAAAAATCCCAAATAAAAGTTTAGTCCCATAAATAATACATATACAAATATATACAATATATACGACATATATATACATATATACAATAATAAATATACAAAAAACATCTCTGTGCAGCAAGGGTCCTCGTGTATGAACGCGGTGTAACAAATAAAAGTAACAACATTTTAGTGCCGTTGTATATTTTATTTGTGTGATATAGTTCAACTTATATTGACAAAAACTATTTTCATTTGTTTGTATAAAAAAAAATAATAAATATATTGGAATATTGGATATTTTATCGGTATTTGACAGGGGAATGTCAATGCACATAAAAAGTATACAAATGACGCTCGTAGGTATCGCTGCTCGTAAACTTTCTATAAAAAAGCGGTAAGTTTCCTTAAACACGTTACTATACAGGATATTATTTTATAATAAATAAAAATGTTTTTCTTTCAGTAATGCCAAACTGGCGGCTGCTTTTCCAAATGGTGTACGTTGTCAGAAATGTTTACAAATTGGACATTGGTCGTACGAATGTAAAGAGAAACGTAAATATGTGCATCGCAGTTCACGTACCAAACAACTTAAAAAGCGGCTAGCGGACAAAGTAAGCGCTGAAAGTAATGACAGTGAGACAACTGCCGCATTGACAAAGTCGGCAAAAACAAAACGAAAACGTACCCGAACTTCTTCCGGATCATCAGCAGGTAATGCTTCGAAAGGATCAAATTCAGGCACACAGTCTTCTTCAGACTCAAACGATAGTAGTTCTTCAGACTCGGACGAAGATTCTTCTAGTGATAGCAGTTCTTCAGATTCAGATAGTGGCAGTGATAGTAGTGACGCCGGTTCTGGCAGTGAGTCGAGTGATTCAGGCACAAGTAATTCGAGTGATTCAAGCGGCACTTCCAGCTCCGATGAGGGACCAAAAAAGAAGAAAAGCCGGCGTACATCTAGTTCATCTGGTGATGATGACATCTGATTAAAAGGTTAACGAAGTAAAACATATTCCGAGGAACCATAATAAGCTTTAGAAATATAAGTTGGCAATGCTAAATACTGATATTATATAGTTCTTGGAGCACTCTGCATACACATGTATTTATATATAATATGTTTATATATAACATATGTATAGTCAAATAGTCAGCAAACTTTGAAAGACGTTTCAATTATATTGTTTTCATTGAAACCATACGTAACAGCGCGTGAAAAGTAGTATAGTCATTAATGTATAATTATACACCTCTGTACTACTTGATTAGTACATACACACCAAATGTTTTTATTTAAACAAATTTTGATATATGTGTTTATTTAGGTTGAGTTGTCAAAATGTTAGATTAAACTTCGAAACTATCGGCTCAATAAATAGAAAAAATTAATATTACAATTTTTTGTTACTTGATCTACTAAGTTGTTACTATATGTCATCTTCCTCCTCTTCCTCCATGCTATTCTTACCTGATGCCGTGCTTAAATATATTATTTGTTTATTTATAACAACAGCATCGATTTGGACATTATCCTGATCTGGTGCTCCGCATGACATATTACGTGGCAATTGAGCGAGTGATAAAATGGCCTGGGAACTGGTGCTGGGCTGCTCTTGTTCACATGGATTGTTTGAATTTGCTGATTGCATATTTTCACTTAAAGCTCCTGCAGCTCCTGCTTTCAACTGTAATTCTTCCACCTAATAAAATAAAATAAATTAAAAATAAATAAATTAATATATATGGTTAACTCAAGTATTGAATTTTACTTGCTTTCAGTTCGTTTATGGCCTCATTTACTCTTCCCAGTATGGTTTCTAGCTCCTTTTGAATCTTGCAGAGCTGTAACTGCTCCTTCTGGATTTGTGCATTATTTACAAAAGTTGCATTCGAGTTTTTTCCCATTTTATTAATATTATATAGCTAACAGGCTTTAACTGAACAATCATATCGTTTTGAACTGTGCTTTATTTTTGTGACTATTTTCTGTTTACAAGCAAACATGCTCTGTTGTTCTCTTTCAAAGGTTAAACAGTATTGCCATACAAAATGGACTACAAAGATTTTGAACTTTTTATTTAAGTTTAAAATTTTAACACATGAAACCAGAATTGTTTTGCCATTCAATAAATATAAATATTTCAAGTCTATCTATCAAAACATGACTTTGTTAATTAATTTTATTGTCTTGCTTTGTTCGCAAGTTCGTAATATTTTCTTTAAATAATGGCAACTCTATTAAACAGCTGCCCAGTTCATTTGTATTAAAAAATATTTTCTCGCATTAAACCAAACAAAATTTGAGTCAATTTACTAAAATTTCACTTTGTGTTATTAAAACTTATTGATGAATGACTAAAACATTAAATGCAAACTAGAATCGTTTAGAAATAATAAAACAAGCTGTAGCCGACAGCGGAAACATTAAGGGACGAACAAAAATCAAAGTCCACAAACTATTTGGATTAACAAAATTGCTGGCAATCAGTAAATGTTACAATTTTTTTAGATATAAAAGCGAAAGTGAGTAGAAAATATATTCTCAAGGTCAATGCTAGAGTTGGAAATCTGTTAATCACGGCCCGATCTTTATTTAGATACAAATACAAACAATGACAGAACAAGAAGCACTGCTTCAACAAAGTAGTAGTATGGCATCGACATATATAACTCCACAAGAGGAGGCATTGCAATCACTTTGCAAGAAATTGTTGAAATCAAGGTTTTTTCGCGGCTACTATGAGGAACGTCGTTTCGTGGATGCTGTAGGCGGCTATAGAGATATAATTGGTCTACATCGTGGCGAACGTGATTTGGAGCGTTTATTGCTGGACATTAGATGCAAATTACTAATTTTCTATCAACATTCACCACAGATATGGATTGGCGTAACACACGGTGCTTTTATGGAAATAACATCTAAAAAAAATACGCTCAATACACATATTTGGGTACAACTGAAAGAAGTTGCATTCGGGCAATATTGGTTCAGTATAAAGAGCATGCGATTTCGAAAGAATGAAGTAATATTAAAGATAAATGTTGTGCGGAATGTAGAAATTGAGTCGCGAATTGAAAGAACTCAAATATTAACTTCTGCTCTGATGTGTGTTAATGATGCGCCTAAGTCGGCATTAATAACAAAGGATTCAGTAAATGCATTGAAGAATTCACCACAGCTTAGCGAGGACATGGTGAGTGGTCCTATAATTATACAACCAGAAGTGTTGCAAATCGGTTATGATGACTTTGTTAATGTAGTACGCGACTGGGGTACAACAGTAAAACACTCTGTTTATGATTTTATGTCGAATGATATAAACAAAGATAACATAAAAGGCTTCCTACAATTTCTGGGCTTAGTTGTGATCTCCCTGCTGACCGGTAGTGTTGTAGCTATCAAGTACTTAGGTACTTTTGCATTGCGTTTTATGTTTGAATTTACCCGCTTTACGCAGGTAATGACACCAATCATACTAAAGGTAATAGAGGCGATAAATAAAATTGTTGGTGGATTTTATATATTGCTGGCAATGATATGGAAAGATGCATTTATGAAAAGAAAAATGACAACAACACAACAATTGCAACAATTTAATGAACAACCTCGTAGAGAATTAAAAGCTATAGAATATAATCGAGCGCAATACAAAAGTAATATTCAATATAATATACGTCATAATCCATTACAGCCTCCTATGACGCGCTCTGGTATAGGTTCTTTTACAGAGTTTGAACGAAATTTTCAATAAAGTGATATTTTTCCGATGAATTTTAGAACAACTTTACATATGAATTATACTGTTAGAACTACTATTTATTATTAAATTGATTGCCTGATAATAGAATATTTTATAATTTTACGAAAATGCCGAGCATTCCTTACAATGTGCATACGAGACACACATACAAAAAAGTTAAAACAAATCTAAAAATGTGCTGAGAGAATTAACTGTAAATTCAAAACAAATGTTATATATTTATTATTACCCTACTGGCATCAATTGTATTAAGTATAAACGGGATAAAGTTCTTGAGTATCACCGATAAGAAATGGTGCTAAGGTGCTTGTGCTGAAGTGAACGATAGGTGAACTAAAGTTGAATGAGGTTATCCAAATGCAATACATATTAATAATCACGAAGCTAAATAATTTAAATAAGCTAAATAATGTGTTTTATTTTTATTAGACAAATAATTGAACTACAATTCTTTGCTTCTCTTTTATTCAAATATTAATTATTATTATTCAACTTTAGCTAGCCTAACTTTCATTTTAGTTCAATTTATTATGCATGTACGATTATATTTGTCGAACCACTTGGAAAATGTAATAAAAATAATTTTATTTACAAAAAAAATGAAAAAAAAAACAATTGTAAATATAAAATTAATTTAAAACTTATTTTGCAAAAATGTGTGCTCTATATAAGTACAGCAAACGAATTTGGATTATTGTACTATTGCATTACGACGGCCTTTTCCGCACTTGGTGATTTGTGATTTATTTCGCAACTTTCGATAGCTTAAAACATCTAGTAATATTTAAATATTGTATTTACATCCAAACGTAGTAATAATTTGTATTTTTAAAATTCTTAATATAGAAGAAGTACTTTTAAAATTAACAGAAATTATATTTTCCAAACCCATCTGACATATTGATTTATTTATTTAAAATTTTAACAATAAATGCAATTGAACGAAAAGTATTAACTAATGGAACTTGTTTTTATTTAAATGTATATAAAACTATATTTATCAAACAAATTTCGTTCTTTTAACAGTAAAACACTGCAAATAATTATGGGAAATGCTGCTGAGTTGGCATGACAACAGCGGGAAAGGATTTATAACATAATTACTTATAAATGCTGGTCCGTACCAGATATTTTTAAATCTCGGTCCGTTGCGATTATCCAGACCTAACTATAGCCAGGCATTTAAAAAAAAAAAAAAAAAAAAAAAAATTTATTTAAAATTAAAAAAGAAAAAAGAAAACCAGTACTAAATAATATAAAATGAATTATTAAATTCATACTTAATTTACTCAATTAGTTCGCGTTAATTTTACTTACTGTATATGTTTATTTAAAGTTTCGCAAAATACTTTTGTAATCATAATCATTAATATCTTTATTTAATTCGCATAATACATAATAATCATAATAGTAATTATAATAATTGTAATCTGTTTATACATACGTAATTTTATAATAATAATAATATTGTGGTTGTTTACATTTTCACTTTTCATTTACGCTTTTGCATTGTTTGCATGCGTGTTGTTGTTTTTCTTCTTTAATAGTTTTTTTTATAATTTGTTTTACTTTTAATTAGTCATTCATATATTATTTATTTATTTATTTATTTGTTTTTATCTTTTTCTACTATATGTTTTAAGTTTCTTTACACATTAATTTCAAATGCATTAATACATCTTTATGTCGTTTTAAACAATGTTTTTTTTTTGTATTTTATGAATTTAATTTGTGTATATGCATTTTATATTTTTATTAAATTACTTCTTTAATTGTATATATATAAATATTTTTTATTTTTTTTAACAAAAAAAGTTTATTCCCTTTGCAGCTTTTCGCATTATTTGCTACTTTTCTTGTTCTATATTCACTCAAACTGCTTGCGCTCTCCCCATTTTTTGTTCTCTTGTTGTGAACTTTAATGACAACTTGTTTCTTTTTTTAATTTCATACGCTATGCATAAACATAATTATGTATATATGTATATTTATGTATGCATAATTGCTGTTAGGTTTAGTTCTCAAGAAATTTTGTCATGTAATATATTTATATGTATACATATATTCTATTCATATACATTTATATATGTATGTATAAATATTAGTTTATAATATGTATTTAATTTAGTGTGTGTTTTTGTTGGTTTTAATGTATTTTTTAGTTCATATTTCTTTGTAGTTAATTTATATATGTGTAGTATTTTGGATGTACAGTTGCCATTTCTTCTACTATTTAATTTGCCATTATCGTTACCCGTTTTCTAGTTTTATGTGTACATTTCGGAAATGCTTTAGTACAATATCCTACCGCTTCTGCAAACAATTTTCTTAAATTTCAATAACAAATGTTTTTTTGTGTCTGCCACAAATGTTTTGCATTTTGTGTGTTGAATGTTTGGAGCTGAGGTTGAGACACTGGCGCGAACTAGTGCCCTTTAAATTATAATGGGTCATGCGTTTTAGTTACATCACGTATTTGCAAAAATTCTAATTAAGTATAAAGTTTTACATTTAAAAATTGTTGAAGATAATTATAGATTATGCAAATAGAAATATAATAAGTAAGTTAAATAGCTTGCAGGAATTATAATTTGCATTTAACTTAGAAGTTAAATTTTGAAAATAAAAAAGTGAAAAAATATTATTTAATACAGTTTAATAATTTTTTATAGTTTTCACTTTTTCGTATGTAAAAAAAAAATTTTAAAATTTTAAAATAATTAGAGAAAATTATAGCAAACTAGAATTCAGTCAAAACATGTTTTTAAAATCAAAAACAAATTTTTAATTTGTAATGATTTTAATAATAAGTACAAAAAATGTATATATGTATATTCTAAGCAATTTATATAATTTAATATATTAAATTAAATGATTTTGAATATTTTATGTATGTGTATTAAATTATATAAATTATTTAGAAATTATTGTTTGTTTTTTACTTTATTATCAAATTCATGGAAAATCATAAATTGCGTCTGAATTTAAAAGAAAGTTATGACGCCTGCTAATTTTTATAATTTTTTCCAACTGTTTGTCATTAAAAAAATTTGTCTTTTGCATACAAAGTCAAGGTAAACACAAAGCAAAATAGTTATATTATTACATTAAATTATTTAGCATATCTTTTATACTTTTAAAGAATATTTAAAACCACAAAATCTATTTTTATTTTTGAAATAGTTTAATATAATTAATTATTAAGCAATAATAATGCAAATGTTCAAAAAATTTATTAATTATTTTGATAAGATTTTGTTTTCATTGTCTATTGATAATATAATTATTATTAACTATAAAAAGCCCAAACCATAATATTTGAAGAGAAAATTAACAACATTTTATTATCTGCGTATGTATACATATGCAAAAGGTTTTAAAAATATTTGAATATAATGTTTTATATTGTAATAGAATTATAAATTTATAAGACATTTCAAATTAAATCATAAAACCACCTAAAACGGTTTTTATTAAAAGCAAAACAAGCTTAACACCCTATAAAGATCGAATTTGTTAAAATGTCATTCAGTTTTTAAATAAAACAAAAAAAATATAATATAACATTAAATAATCGAGAATAGCTCTTCGGCTCATTGATAACCCAGCATGACCCGCTTCAAATTCTTTAGTGTTCTATACCAAGGAAATGTGTTATATTTTATTTGTATAAATCAACAATTACATTATTACATTATGTTTTTTGTTTTCAGATTTGTGGGTTTTGTATTGCCCATTATAAAGTCACGAATTAATTGATTTATAATAAATTCATTAAATGTGTAATTCATTGGCAGCAATACAGTTTCCAATGCAACAATGCAACAATGCAACACAACCACAAAACATAAAATACAGTTACAATCGGGTAGAAACAAAAAGGTTTTATCGTATACAATAAATTAAAGGTAACGTCAGAAAGAAACGGTAAAGCCGTCGATAGCAAAAGTCGGGTATGGAAAAGTATGTAAGAGGAGAGAAAAGAAGAAAAACCAGAACATATGTTACACGTCAAATACAAGAGTACAATTATGGTAAGTCAAGTAAACGTATGCGTAGTAATTGAAAAGTTTGAGATAAGTAAACAAACAATATATTTTCATACATAAATGACAAATCTAAGGCAGTATATACTGGTAACATGGTAACAAATATGTATGTATGTTGTAATTGTTGTGGTAGTGAAGGTGGTGAAAGGTTATATGAATGAACTTAGTTAGAAGAAGCTACGATATAGGCTCTTAATTACTTTAAATCATCGGTATCTTCGATCAGATCAGCATACTCCTCCCAATCGTTGTTTGTTGAACGTGTGCGCAGATTAGATATTGTCGGTATTTCGTCGTCATCGCCATTGCCATCACCAGTTTTGCCGGTGCCGCCATTGCGGTCGCGACTGTGAGTTCTTGTCGTGCCGCCTGTTGTGTCGCTTACCACTTCGTAGTCCTTTAACTCAGCCTCCAGATCTTTTTCCCATTGTTCTTCTGCGCGTGTGCATATAAAGTATGCGTTAATATGGTTTTTGTATTTGTAGTTTGAATGATTTTATTTGGGGGAAAATAAGAGAGTAAATTACATTAGCTATCATTTTTATTAAAATTAAAATTTTTTTTAAAAATATGAATGAATATTGAATATATCAAAAAGTTCAAAAAGTTCTACTAGGTATACTGTTATAGAAACATATAGTATATATATACGAGTAAGTGCATGTAAAAATATATGAATTATATAATATTATTTTTTAATGTAGCATAAGTATATATATATATATATATATATAATTTACTAATATAAATATTTAGTAAATATTTAACTGTGGCTAAGCACCTACAAGTCATTCACATAACCACATGTATGCGTACATACATACATATAAAAATAACATTTATAACAAATTCAATTATGTTTTTGTTTATTATAAAATTAATGTGTGTAAATTTGAGTTTTTGATAAGCTTTGAGTTAGGCACTTTTATATTATTTATTTATTTATTTTTAATTAATTAACAAATTGTTGATGCAATATTTATGTACAGTGAATGAGCCGATATCTATTTTTAAGATATTCAAAGGATAAATTGGTAAAAGGCTTCAATATTATTAAACAATTTAAGAAACAATTTTTAACCAATAACTGAACTGCTAAAATTCTTCAGTCAGTTTGAAAATTTGGAATTTTCGGGATTCATATTGGGTTGGTACAACCTTCTTTCTGACATTTATCTGAATTTTGAGCGATATATTACTTAGTATGTGTTTGACAGCTATTTATTTAGGATCCATCCACTTTTAAAATGATTGTTGTGCTTTCAATTCAATTGAAAACTTTGCTAAAGTGTCTTAAGAATATACTTTAACAAGGACTCAAGTATTTGAGTGATATAAAGCATCCAAGCAATTAAGAGAAATCGTTTTCAACTCTCAATCAACATAACACTTTTTATTTAATTTTTTGTATATTGCGAACATCCCCGTTAGTCTCGTTCCGAAATTTCCAATTTTTTAGCAAAAAGAACTCGAAAAGACATTGGAAAAGAGCTGCTTGCCAATGGTACACAAGCAAAAGCCTTCGTTCAATAATCGTAAATGGCAAATTTGACCATCGGTAGCTCTTTCGCGTTTCTTAATCTCCAATATTCGCTCCGAGTAATACGTCATGAGTGAAAATATTATGTTTTTAACAGTCTAGACCAAATTTAAGGAGCTGAGAGATAAGACAGACACATATTGGAGCGAGTAGCAAGGCGGTTGTTATTATTTATTAGTAATAAAATAATCTAGATATAGTGAATGAAAGGATACGAAACTGATATATCGCAATAAAATTGAAGTTTTTGAAAGTATTTACCTTGCAATAGTTTTTTGGTTTATTTTGCAAGTCAGTTAATTTTTTTTTGAAGTCAACGGGTCACTGAACTTAAAAATGTGTGCAGAATGTGGACAGTATTTGAGAGAGAATCACTCCGCCACCAAAAATCACTGAATTGAAGGAATAATGCCACGGTGGTAATCTAACACTAGTCAAAAATATAACCTCAAAAATTAAAAAATTGAGAAAATGTGGTACGGAGATTAGTTAAAAAGAAGCGTTAATAAACCAATTTAGAGATTTTTAATATATTATATTATTCTAATAAATGTTTGTATATGGGTGGTCAAAAACGCAACATTTCCCAAACTAATTCATGTTGATTATATGAAGTTGATATTTTAATATATTTAAACTTAAATTATATTTTTATATGACACAAATTTAATTAAATAATTTGTGTACACTACTTAGATATATATATTTAATTAATGTATTAAACATGTTTATTTTAATTTGTAAATGATTTATACTTAGAGAAAAAAATTATACATATTATATACTAATGCACTTATATATATATAAAATATTGTAAATATATGTACAAAACATATGATGCGTTAAGCAAGAAAGGAATTTGGATATACGTTTCGAGAACTTTGCCAAAAAATGTAGTACTTTTGTGACCAAAAGGATAATTTGCCATTTGCATTTTTTTTTTTAAACAAAACATGCGCCTTCTTACCAAACACCCACTGATTTATTGATATTAACATATACCAAAAACAAACAAAAAAATTGCTTTTACCTTCCAAATTAAATTAAAATGATATAGTTTGCTATTGATTTTGCGCGTAGCCTAGACAAAGGCCATTGCAGACTTGTATTCTTTTTGGTATGCGTACAGTAACTGTAATGTAATCTTGTTTTAAAGAAAAAAAATAATTAAAATGATTAGCGCTAATAGTATAAACAAAATAATATGACTAACTAAATTTATTGAGCAATAATTAATGTGAAATTAAATAAAATATTTTTTTGTATCTAAAATATAATAAAGTAATAAAAAATAAATAATTTTTCTGTAAGTATAAAATAAGTTTATTATTGGTGCAATTTCTTAAAGGGTTATAATTGAGCAGGCTTTGCTTTTAGTAATCATTTCCGTTCTTGCTGCACGCTTTGTTAATATGTGATGGAGGATGTATTAAATATTTAACAATAGATTTATAGTATTTACAAATACATACAAATGTACATATGTATTGGTTTTCAATTATATATTTATAAAATATCTCATGCATTCTATAAATGTATTGTTAAATATTCTAATAATTACAAACATATATGTATATTTATACACAAATAAATGAAGTAAATGCCAAAAAGCAAGCAATAAATTAACATATGTTTGTATGTAGCAAAATGTCAAAAAATTTAAGTCAAGCGCCTTAAGAGCAAATTTTTTACAAAAAAGCAATTAAATATATTCAAATTAAATAAAAAGAATAATAAGAATAAACTTAAATGTTAGTAAATTATTAATAATTGTGCTTTTCATAACTCTAATATATTTTACAATGTAATGAATACAACACATTTACATAATTTACACATGCAAATGATTACAAAAACAAAAAAAAATTAAAATGCATAAACTTGTTTAAAAGAGCAGCATTGCACCTCATTTTCATTTCCTTAATCATTTTTCTCTAGTTAATAAAAATTTTTTCGCATTTTAGGGCCATATTGGAGGAAAATATACACATACATACAAATCAGTAGAAGCAACATTTTCAGTTGTATTTCGTGGGGTAAGTTGGCTAATAAAAGTATATAAACATTTTCACACAAAAACAATAAGTCAAACGTTTACCAATTTCGACAAGAAATACTAAACATTATCGGTGAGAATATAAATTTTTAGTGCCTTTATAATGTGAATATATTTGCTTGCTTATATAACTGCGATTGCTTTAATCTACTTTTAATTTTATTTTTGACGTACAGACCACTGAGTAATCGAAAGGTTATAGGAAATATAGCGAATTTTCAAAAAACATGTCCAGTTTTTCCAAATGCGATTTTTCTAAGCGATTTTGGCCGAATAAATCAAGATGCGTCCATTGTTTCGTTTTTTTATACTTAAGGGGTTAGGCTAATCCGTGATTTTCCGTGATATTGAGTGCTCTTTAGCGTCCTAAAAACAACGTCCAAAAACATTTTGCACGAGTTCCTAGAATCATCATTGCCCGTAGAGCCATTCTTGAAAAAGGTAATTCTGAAGAATGTAACTTTGTAACAAAATGTCAATATAAAATTTTTTTTATGTATCCAATTATATGTTTAATAAAAACTGTAACACTGAAATTCGATTTCTTTTTCCTTACTTTCAGAAACTTGTCAAAGTTAGGTCTTTTTGAGGGCCTAGACTGACCAACAATCTCCTTAACAATGTAATACTCGAAAATTTACCTATCCGCTTAATAATGTAATATCCGGACATTTGTTAGGAAAATAACAGTACTAGATAAAAATTGTAAAATGAAATAGTTTTTAAAGTTACAAAAAAAATCAATGTTCCAGCAATTGGAAGCGTTAGTAGTACAAAACGCAACAGTTGAAACTACGCATCTGAGGCCGAAAGAACACAACAATTCACTACAAATTAAGCCAAATCCATTAGGTTATCTTAAAGAATGGAAAACTTCGAAAAAATTACAGTTTGCTTTTTCGCACTATGATCTGTTTGCAGGAAACGTCGGATCGTCTTCATTGGGACTATCTCAGCTTTCACAAAGCACAAGGAATAATTCATTTTTAAGATGACAAATATGTATCTAATATTTGTGCATATTTTCAAGCTATACACTATCTAGTAGAATAATCGTTTCGATAACTCGTGTTTTTTAAATAAAGTGTATGGCATTTATAGTCGAATACTTTGAAAAATAATAAAGTCTCCTTAAAGTGTGTTCTACTCGAATACAATTTGTATATGTTTATAGAAGCAACAAAATAAATCTGTGTCATGTCTAATTATCATATAATTCATTGGTTTATATTAATTTGAATGAC
This sequence comes from Bactrocera minax, assembly GCA_021498325.1. Taxonomy (NCBI): domain Eukaryota; kingdom Metazoa; phylum Arthropoda; class Insecta; order Diptera; family Tephritidae; genus Bactrocera; species Bactrocera minax. Next base: position 2,192,177 of record JAKEEE010000023.1, read on the forward strand.
ATCTAGGTAATATCAATATGTTCCGAAGACTATATTTTGGGTTGCATGTTCCACAAATTTACGTTAAGCACAAAGAAGACGTACGACAAAAATTTGATCGAAACGGTATTTGGTTAAAAACAAAAAAATAAATAATAGTTGCAAATCGTTAACTAAAGATGAATTACCAAAAGATATAGCTGAATTATTTAAAAACACATACACACATACTAGTTTATCTAAAAAAAAGTATACACATACCTATTGAAGCATACGAATAATAAACATTTAACAAAAATTTAACCTTTAATAAACGAACGAACGCACAGTTAGACAAAAATAACGAACGCACTAAGTAGCAAACGATAATTAATAAATATAAAACGAATTAAGCAGTACGTATATATGATTTATTTAAGTGTGTGTGTTTTTTCATTGTTTTTTTTCTTCTAAAATTTCGTAAATGTATTAATTTTAGAATACTCATATTATAATTTCTTGAGATGTGTATAAATTTTGGTTAGGCAATTTCGATAACATATTGCATATAATGAGATAATTGCATAATAATTGTGTAATTAATTGTATTGTAAGGGTAATTTATTTGTAAAATCAGCAATACTAAACTTACCACACAAAATCTTTTTATGTTTTTTGACTTTTGATATTTTTTATAAGTAATTTTTTAATTTTTAATTTTTAATTTTTATGTTTTTTTTTTTGTTTTTGTATTATTTATATTGAGTAAACATACTTTTGGTTTGTTTTTGGTTGGATTTGCAGTTTTTTTTTTTTGTTTTTAATTTCATTGTTTCATTTCTTTGTTTCAGGGAGTTTGGTTTCTTTTCTAATCATTGTGATTTCTGTTTTGTTTTGGTAAATTGTTTGTTTACATAAAGTTTATGTGATACTTTGGTTTTTGCTTTCTTTTGCAATTTTGTTAGTTTTGGTTTGTTCTTTTTTTTCTTTAAATACATAGTAATTTAGCGTAAATCCATTCAATCTTCTGCAAGATGATTAAAAACGAAACGAAAAGAAAAGTAAATAAATAATTATGTATTTTTTTTTAGAGCAAAGTCAAATTGATTTTTGTTTTTGTAACGAATTTGCAAACGGAGCATATAAATCTAATATAAGCATTTGCTTTTTGTGTTTCGTATACTTTTGCCTAAAGGCGCGGTATTTTTATTATTAGTAAATACTTTTTTCCTTGTTTACTACAAAATTAAAATAAACCAAAACTAAACTTTCTGAGCAATTTGTAATTTTTTTCGCATTTTTTTAAATTTTTTTTCTGATTTAAGAGAATGGGAAATGCAGAAAAGCAAAGCGTATATGAGCACCAAGGCAAATAAATAAACAAAACCTGTGAAATTCAAGTGGTGAAAATACAAAGATAGGGTAATAGCTAGAGAAGCGTGCTAGAGCCAAAGTAGAATTGCAAAGTAAGGTAGGATAAAAAATTAATAAAAACAAAATATATATATGTAAACAAAATTAATTAAATAAGTGGTACATTGGAATGTTCAATGAAAAATATGTGGAGTAGAGTATGAATATATTTTACTAATGGCAAATGTAACAAATTATAAACTTAAGTGTAACACACATACATACGTTATGTATATATATACGTTATGTATGTATGTAGCTGTTATTGTTATTTGTTGCTGTAGTTTAAACCTTTTGCTAACGCGCTTATACATACGTATATATAAATTATACATACGCAGCTACATGTATGTGAAACTAACTGTGTGTTAATTTGCATTATGCAAAAGAGAAAATGTTCAATTATGTCTACGCACACGCTGAAATATGTACTCTTTACGCGTATGTATGGGTGTGTTCGTTCGTGTGTATGTGCAATTTTTTATTTTCATATAGTATATCATTTTTCACTTTTATTATTATTTTTTCGCTTGATAGTTTCTTTTAAACAATTTAGAATCTTTCTTGCTGTTCACTAATAAATTTTTTAACGCCTATTTCTAATTACACATTTTATTAAGTCGCTATTTCATGTTGTATTTTGCATTACATTTTATGTAAACATTTACTTTATATATTTGATATTTTTTACATTAATATTTATTTATTTATTTATAATATATATTTTATATAATTTTTTATTATTCTTGTCTCTCGTGACTTGTTACAATCTAATAATTAAATGTCATTGCTATTGTTGTTGTTGTAGTAAACGTAACCAATATAAGTTAAGAAAAAAGAAGGAGAGAGAGAAAAAATGAGAAAAAAGTAAGAAAAATAATTTACAATGATGTTTCGTTTGGTTTGTTTGTTTCATTTGTAGAATAATTCTTATTATTATTGATATAATTTCTTTTCCTTTGTTTTCATTAAGCGCAAATTAGCAATGGGACGAATTCAATTGCTTCATGTTACTATCAAAATCATTGGTAAAAAAAAGGACAAAAGAGACGTGTTGCTACAATGCATGTTAAGCAGTGCTTTTGTAGTATATACATACATACATATAATACAACTGCGAGAAAAAATGTGAATAAAGACTAAAGACGAGTTCTGCACGATTAACTGTAAAAATGTTTGGTACGAAAGGTTGTGCAAAAGTGTTTTTGTATGAAACTGACGAAAGCGTTTTATGAAAATTATTGAAAGTCCAATGATTTTAGAAGAAGAATGAATGCTAATGAAGCATTTAGTGATTTTTTTTTCGGGAAAATGGTTTAAATGATTGAATAATGTTCCTAGAAAACTTTATTTTTGAGATTTTCGAAATTCAAAAGAATTGAAATTTTTTTAAAAAACCTTCTTTTTAAGATTTTCAAAACACAAGAGAATTAGAAATGTTTAATTGCATTGCATGACTTGCTCCTATAGTTCGGCATTTTCGGTACAATAATTTTATTCTTTTAATAATGGCATATTTTTATAAACATTTCTTTTTGATACTAAAACCTTTTTTTACAATTAAAACGATTTTTTGAGATCGTCGATCATTAAATTTTTTTTCTTTTTTTGTATATTTTAACGTTGTTGTTAAACGCAACAAAATTAGTGGAGAGCACATTCTGTTAGTAGCAGTGCAAAAGATCCGAAAAGCATATATTAACGAAAAATTTAGAAATGAAAATAACTTATAACCTTTAATTATAATTTAGTAACTTAAAATTGATAATTAAAATATTTGGGAAATGTAATAAAAATATATATACTCATTATTACCGGCTTATTGAAAGTATTTTATATTCTCGGATATAAAATTTTGTTTTTAGTGCTACAATTTAAATTAAGAAAAATAAAAATAATAACAGCAAATTTTTCACATAATTCATATTCTCTTTTCAAAAACATGCACTATTGGACACAAAACAAAGTTAACTTTTTTATATTCTGTAGAATTTTCTCTTCTTTCGTGGTTACATTGTTCTAAGCATTTACTTTTTTTAAATAAACATATCGTTAGAAATGTAAATGTTGCTTTACCATATTTGTCCACTAGAACATTTTTTCCGCTGTTTTGAAATTGTTTTGAGTTTGTTGCATCGTGCAATGAGTAGTTATTTCTCTTTCGCTATGCTAACTGTAAATTTGTATACATATATATATATATTACAAATTAAGAGCTCAATATTCTTCTACAATTCCCAAACTTAAACCAAAACTTAAAATTAAAAACTACAAACACATAAACTTATATTTGATTAAAAACAAATAAATTTTAACACAAATTATCAATGAGAAAACTAAACACCAAAGGTAAATTCAATTGAAAGATAAAAAATAAATAAAAAACCGCTTACCATCACTGCCTAGTGCTTGTTCCGCCATACTGTCAATGCCCAATTTGCGCATGCCATCCTTGATTTCTTCCAAATCAGTTTCGGTATTTGTTTGGAATGAATCGGAAACGAATTCAGACTGTTCACTGTGTCGTGATTTTGGGCTCACCGGCTTGTCTACACCAACACCAGTGGGTTGTTGGAATACAGGTGAAATCGGCGTAGATGCTTTGATATCTTTATCATTTGCGCTTGTTTGCTCTTCACTGAAAGCAGCAGTGCCCGATTTTGCTTGCGACCTGTCCGTTTCTGCATTTTTGACTTGTAATCCACATGTTACATATGCAATATTGAATTTCATTTCATTTTTTTTTTTTTAATTTTTACATTTTTTATTGCCATTAAATCAGTTACACGCGCATCATTTGCATTTCATAAATTTGTTTGTAATTTTCGTAGATGCCAATTGGGATTTAATTTGAACAAATAATATACAAATACGTACATGGAATGAAATAAAAGAAGACGGAAAAATATAAATAGAAAAGTTATAAAAAATTAAAAAAATTAAAAAAAAAAATTGGAAAAATTAGTGCAAATTAAATTGAAATAAAACAAGAAAAATGATAATTATATAATACATAATTTTTGTAGGTTATAAAAATATATTAAAACTAGTAAGAAAAGCATAATCTCTAAAGTAAGAAAGTAAAAGTTGTAAAATGAAGGAAAATGTGAATAACAACGGTATTAAATGCGGCATCTCCATTCATGAGTATCTCTTCAGTATAAATATTATCGGTTAACGTGTCTTAATAACCATTTTGTATATAAAAGGAATACCAAAAACAATATAAAATTCTAACATAGTGAACGGTTATATGATAGATTGCTTGATTGATTAATTGATTGTTTGATTGACCGATTTATTGCGCGACGACATGTTATTTTCTATTAACTTCTAATGAATTGATTAATGTTTGTGTTTGTTATCCGGCGGTAACAAATGCGGCAAGCTACAACTACATGTATGTATGTGAGTATGTTGGTATATGTATATATATGTGTATGCATGTAAGTGATTTAATGTGTGTGTGAGTCCCTGTGGTTCGAAGAAACTGTATTAAAATCAATTGAAACGTAAGTTGACTGACCGATTGTGTCTGCGAATCATAAATCAACTAAATATACTCTATCATAATTTTCATTAACATGAAAACGCAATTTTTTGTATTTCAAGGTACGTGTAAAATTAAAATATATATTTATATCTATATGTCGAAATCTATATGAAATTATTACAAAGAGTAAATGTTTTCATAAATTAAAAGATACAGCATAGGAATTGTTGTTTTATATTATAGTATGTATAGTAAGGAAGGAAGTTGGACAGCAAGTTTACGAAACAAAAATGACTAGTTACAAGAAAATGATTTTACTTGAAATTTATTTGGCGAAAAAAAGTAACACGCATTTATAATTGCCTCGTAAATACGCAAAATATATAAGAAATATATTCCAAATAAAAAATGAAGGAAAGAAAAAAGATTGATTTACAAAAGCTGAAAGTGTGTCATAACTAATCGATAAAAGAAAGTAGAATATATTGCAGCAAAGTAGTAGTAGTAGTAGAAGAAGTCGTAACAGTAGTGGTGTTAGAATAAATGACAGTATTAGAGAGTAGGCGGTACAGCATTCTTGCAATATTTCATCTCTTGCTTCATGTACTTTTTATTTACTTAATTTCTTAACCACACAGTTAACACACAACTTACCATCTTCACCGCTTGAGGCCTGACCAACGCCATCAGCGCCAAGTGTACCCAATTCAGCTGCCTGGATAATTAGTGAGACGCGATAGAAATAATTTCGCCAGAAATTCTCCTCGGTTATACTAAACAAAAGATAAAATAATACAAATGTGCTGCCTTACTTGCTTTAGCTTGCGCTTTGTGCTTTACTCACATTTTGGGCACCAGTTCGAATCGCATTGTTTCCAGCGCTTTATCTTCGGCCATTATGGCAATAGCTGTGGGATACGCTGTATCGTAGTTGAAGTCAAAATCAACACCGGCTGGTGGTGCGCGCACGAAATTGCGACGATCCTGTGAGAGGCCGAGAATTTCTTCTTTGATCTTAGCCTCGTTGCTGTGTCCAATCCATGGTGCGACGCCGGAATCTGCGCCACCTTGACTTTTAATAAAAGCTTCCTGTTCTTTGTTGAATGACTCCAGTATGGGCTGTGTGTGTAAATGAGATAAAACCAAATAGCGGGTTAACATCTTATCGAAAATTATTTGATGCATATTATATAATATGAGGGTATTCGCACTTGCACGGAGTTATTGCTAGTTTACTGTAATTTAAATATGTTTTCCAAAACCATTTTTTTCGTAACTTATTTTCCTTTAGAAGTTCAAGTGAATTTCTGTAGAGGTTATTAAATGTAGGGCTTAATTCATGGTTTTTCAATCTAAGACCCTATCAATAACAAGTTTACCTTAATTGATCTCGGTATAGAATTAAAAATAATTAGACTTAGTATTTTCGAACAACTGATCGACCATTAGGATAAAATTTTTGTTGAAATTTTGTCAAAACATTGGAAAATCGGTTTAGAAGGTATTTAATAACAGGAGCTTCAGTGGAAGGAAATTGAACTCTGAGAAAAATTTTCTTCTCTAACATGTGGTCGAATTTTCGAGGATTTCTTATTTACAATATAATTATTGTAGAAGCACGGAACATATTTCAGTACCTTCTTCGAAACTAAAGTTTGTCCTGCGCCACTTATAAGTAACATCGACGAAATTTACAACAAATCTTCATGTTATGTTAGTACATATGTTAGTACAGAGACCACTCTATGTTAGTACAGAGACGACTAGTACCACCTATCTGATCTATCGTGTAGGGCCTCGGGCAGATATAGATTTATATATATATTTAATTTTAATTTATATAATTATCAATTAACAAAAAAAATGTAAGACTTTTATTCTAAAGGTTTCTTCTTTTGTCAACACTTACATTCTCCTTGACAGTCTCCTTGATTTTAGCGCCCGCCTTATTTATTGCCGACGATAAGAATGAGCCGAAATGTTTTGCCTGCTGTGTTACTTTGGTGGTAACTACAATTTTCAACGTAAGTAAAATAAAATAAAGAAATTAGTAAAACGTCACTGGAATGTTCAGAAACGTACAAAGCTCATATCTACAAAGTACAAGAACAACAAATGAGTTTATATGGCATGCATTCCATATATGTATTGTATTAAAAAGAAATAATTATATAAAAAAAATACACAAGCGAGCATATTAGTAGTAACCTGTCACCATTTCTTCCATTCTTTGAGACATTTATTTAGAAGTTTTCGAGTTTTCAAAGTGCAAAGAATTAATTTAATCTTTTTTAATGTACAAATTGTATGTTTTCATTTTTTAAATAGAACATGTTAAGCACATTGAGCACATTGTTCACATCAATTTTGTTACCAATTTGATAATCAATTTTGTATTGTGACACGTACTGTTCGCTTCTTCGCCCTTACCCTGTCCGATTTGACCCTCATCGCCAGTGGGGGTGCCCCCGCCGGAAGCGGGGTGCGAATCGGCACCCTCTGTAGCACTGTAATGAAAGCGCAAGCAATGCGAACATTAGTTTGGTGAAGGAATTTTGATATTTATTATTTAAAAAATATGTTGTTATTAGAAGAAACAAGGATAAAAGTGCATCAAACTTGAAAATATCGCATGCATTGGAACCATCTTTTAATTGAATAATAATAACCAACAGCCATACAAAAACTTCCATGCAAAAGTCAACATTGTAAAGTTGTTTAAGTATAATAAAATATACAATTTAAATGATAATACTTAAATAAAATATATAAATAAAGTTATACAAGAAATTATGCATATTTATTAATTTGGGGTGCTTTAAGTTTATAGTGTTATATTTTACAATTTACTTAAGTTAGGTTAAAAAAAGTCAGTCTCCACTTGCTGAGCGCTGTATAAATGTTTTGTCTATGGATTTTAGACAATTTTTTATAAGCTAAAAAGAAAATTAAATAAATTAACGGTAAACAAGAGGAATATAGTTTGTTTAGGAAAATCGGTGTTATTAAAAGTCCAGATCAAAACTTTGATTTTGAGTCATCGTGTGTGATCATCGATGGTCTTAACAAGACCGGTTCTGCACGAAGACACGGTTCAAAAATCAGAAGCATCAACTAAACTGAAAATCCTACAGCTTCCTTAACTACTATATATTCTTGCTATATAATACCACTTTAAAGATGAACCAGTCAAAAAATGCTCAAAATGTAATTTGAAATAAATCATCTTGTGAGGCTTAAATTAGAAAACTACGCTATTTATTAACCTTCAAACAAATTTGTACAAGATGAGTTAGAAATAACATCGATGGAGTTCAGAACAGTTCTACCCTATCCATTCATTTTAATGGACAGATATAAAACTAAACAATATATATTGCCGAATAGTATGATGGTTTGACCTATTCAAAATTCCTGAGTGGTATTAGTCAATGTAATAGTTAACGACAATCTCTTTAGCCGAATGAGACATGAATTATTAAAGATGTTGTAGTAAGGATCTTACTTTCCAAGGTACATTTATTGGAAATATATAAGAAAACTAGCATAGAAAACTCTAGATTATCATAGAAAAAAGGTTTTTGAAATATTTTCGGAAATAATTTAATTAAAGCTATTTCTTAGACTTTAAGGTCCAACGTAGAAAACAGGAAGCAAATATTTTTTTAAGTAAAAAAATTCTTTAAGTATACATTTAAAATACGTTTCTGACTCAATATAACGTGCGTGTAAAGTGTCAAATTGTATAAACTTTTGAATGTCCAATTAAAAATATACTTAAACAGAATTTTAAAATCTACAGACTTGCTATCAGTAAACAGTTTAAATGAAGTTAGTGGAGATATCAAAAATGTTTTAAAAGTTATAGAGAGAAATATAGATTAGAGAAATAGACATAACATGTTATAGACACATGTTATAGAGAAATAGACATAAATATGTTTACTAGTTTGTAACGAATTATTATTTATATTTTCATGAATATTTTAAATAAACGATAACAGTTGAAATTATATGCACATTCAGGTACTCTTTAATACCGTATTGAATTATAGAAAATTGAATTTTTTTAATTGTTTTAAAATACATTACTCGAATCATATATAGACTTTAAAAAATATTTATTATATTTACTGAGATTTAAAAGCTTTCACTGGAAAAAAACTCATATATTCTATATTTAGTAAGAAAAACTATGAATATTTTGAGCTAAAATGAGCACGCAGATACACAATGATCGATGAATGGCCATATTTACAAGGCTTGTTTTATTGATAGATTTGAAGTTCTATACTATTAATATGTACAGCATGAGACGAGCGAGCGCTGATTGCCTGAGGGACTATGTAAGATGAAGGAAAACATGGAAATGTATGGTAATGTATGGTAAATATTATACAAGAAGTCCGATAAACATAAATAAGGGAGGAAACAAAGAATTATGAGCACACCACAGATTAGCGAACTAGTGTGATTGCTGCAATTGGTCCCATGCAAAACACACGACTGTTCCCAAGTATGCGTTTATTGAAACTATGGAAAACCGAAGAAAATTTAGGTTCAGGGAAACATTGTTTAAAAAAACTTAGAAAGAATTAAAAAAAACGTAACACCTTAAAATATAATATTTAAAAAAAAGCACATACTGAAGCGCAAAATATAATTTAAAAAAACCAAGAGCTTGTAAAGAAAGTAAGATAAGGATAAGGAGAACAAAAAGACGTCAGTGGTTTAGAAAAACACTTACAACTCATGAGCACGAAAAATTGTACTAATTTTTACTACGTTTTTCGCTAGACAACAAAAAGACATAATGAAAAGAATAACGTATGTTTTTTTTTTTCATTTAAATTTTCAATGCACGAATACGATTACTAATTTTGTTATATTTTCTTTACTTTTTTTATATTTTTCTAAAAAAAAATGGTATTTGGCGTTTACTATTTTTTGCTTTTTATTTTGTTAGTATATCCGCTTTGGTTCGTATTTTTTTGATGGGCCGCACAATAATGATGGTATCTGATATTTTATGGTTGCGTTGCATGGTCTCACTACAAACGATTTACTTGCGAGCTGAGCGTTTTAAATACGATGAGGATTACTTTTATGTATGTAGCTGCTTTGTAGTTACTTTTGGGAGTATAAGAATAAATAACTTAAATTGGATAGAACGAAACTGTTGACATAATCGTGGACATATTCATATAATTCGAGAAATATAACTGAAATTGGCCAAGAAATTAATATTTAAAGAATAGTAATGAATTAAATAGTTATTAGTTAATATTTAGGTGCACGGTGGTGAGTTAAGTGAGTTTTAGTGAATTAGTACAGACATGAGCATGAAGTAGGGTATGGAAATCTTTGTCATATTGATGGAAAAAATTAAAATTTTATCAATAGATAATTAGTACAATGTTGTCTATATTCGTAAATTAACTGTTGATATATTTTATTTAGAAAAGATGCTTATGCAAAATTGTTTTTTACAGTTCGTCTTATAAAATATTATTTTTATTATAAAATTCGTAACAGCGCCAAAGGCAAAATAATTGGATAGATGGGAAGATAAATGCGATATTTTCACTAATAAATTAAATTTTGGCACTGTTGATAGAATTTCATGATTTAATTCTAAAGCTTTAATAAATGCTTTAGAGAAGCAAATTATTATATATTTAAAAATCAAGGTATTTCAAAAACCAATTTCTTAAATGGTAGCACAATATCGAACTTTATATGTATGTTAATGGGGACAAAAACTTCCAAACATATTTTTAAAGAAAATAAAAAAATTAAATTATAATTAAGTAGGTGAGTTATTATAGATTAGATATCATATAGAAAAAGTACAGATTATGGTAAGATGGAAATTGGAATACTAAAGTAATGCGTGAGTTAGCAAAGAGAGAATATACAAAGAAATAGATTAGTGAGTAGTAATTTGATAAGTAAGAAAAAGAGTGATCGAAATAGTTTTGAAACTTTGTAAGTTATAAGAAATCATACAGAAAGGTTATAAATTTGTGATTATTATGGTAAGCTAGGCTATATGTTTGCAAAAAGGGTGCTGCAAATACAAATTAATTGGAAAAAATAAAATAACAATATTTTGTTTACATTTTCTTTTATACTTGCTTTTTTTAATGAAAGTAAAGCTAATATTTCCTTAAATGAAATAATGTATTGTATGTTTCTGTTTTTTGTTTTTATAAATGCATATTTTACTTTTACAAAAAATATTTATTCCCATATTGTTTGTTTTTTGTTTTCAAGTTTTAATACAGTTTTCATTAGCTCTCAAATTTCTTATGCTTAAATGGCAATTCAGTGTTAAAAACTTGTATTCGCACCATCCTATGTATAAATTGTAAAATTTGTAAATAGTTTAAATTTGCAAAACTTGTGACTAAAATTTGGAAAAGTTGAAAATTTTGCAGAAATGAACGTCTGTAATTGTGTCAATAGCGAAGAAAGCAACAAAAAGCAAAAGCAAACTGAAAACCGAATACTGAACTGAATATTGAATACTATGCCGCATATTATGCGTTTACGTGTGCGTGTGTAGTTTTGGCCAATATATACGGATATAAGTGAGTATAAGGAATTCATAACGGTAGTAGTTAATATTATTGTTAATAGAATAATATAGTTTTCAACTTGTTAGTTAGTTGTGCATCAAAGGCTGCATTTAATCGATTCAACTGCACAGCAACGAACAGAACAAAAGTGATATTTAGTCAACGAAATGAATTTGAACGAAATGTAAAATAAATTACTTTCCAAATGATTTGCATTAAACTATTGAAAAAAAAATGCCGTATCAAAAGTTTTTAATAATTAGTGAAACTATACTAAATTTAACTGAACTAGAAAATTTAATAAAAATTCATAATTTTATCTTTCACTTCATAAATATAATACAAAACAAACACACTTTTTGCGTGTAATGTGTAAACTTTTGCATTAAAAATATGACTTTGAGATTTTTTTCAACTTTATGCTGTGAAAAACGTATTGTGTTTTTTGTTTAAATATAATGTTCTTATTTAACCCTGCTGTAACTCATAAAATAGCATTGTCCCGTCATTAGCTGCTTGGCCCATACCTAATGTACCTCGATTTGTCATCATCTTCACCACTCACGGCACCTGTGAGATCTCCGCTCTCGGCGACAACGCCATCTGCGGCGACACCCTCACCAGCTTCGGCGCCACCTTTGCGCAGCCCCGGAATTGAGGGCATCGACGGCATGGCTGGCATAGCTGGCATTGATGGCATAGACATGGTAGGCATTGCCGGCATTGATGGAATTGAAGCGCTGGCACTGCCTAACCAGCCTTTGGCACTTCCCAACCAACCACTGTAAGTGTAAAAACAGAGAAAGACAAAGAGAGAGAGAGTTAGTTAAAAATTTAATTATTGTTTGGTAAAATCTATAAATATGTACAATACAATATAATGTAATACTTGATATATAATGCTTATAATACACTTTTGCTCAGCACCAGATTAGTGTTAAGCAAAAAGTTGTTAGGGATTTTTACTTGGGAGTCAAATATTTTTATTTATATTTATTTAAGTTTAAAACATTTTCCGATTTAGCAGATAAGTTTTTATTTCCTGAACACAAGAAACAGCTTCTTCGTAATCTTGTAAAAATCAAAAAAGTTTACAAGAACACCTACATTTCTAAGAATGTCCAATTTCTTAAATTTTAGATATATATTTTTGCTAAAATAAGATGATAACATCGCTGCATATGCTTAACCTCAAAACTCAGAATATGCACAGAATGCATTGCAAATTTTTTACACATTTCTATTTTCAATCAATTGTTAGACCATAAACTGGTGGCAACTTTATAAAAAATTATGCACTAACGCATGAAAATATGTACTTTATTTTGATACTTATGTACATGAGTATATTGCAATGTAAAATTTTATTATTTTATTAAGATTTTTTGATTGAAACACAAGTAGCAACATGTTTCATCTCTTAAAATGTTTATAAGAAATTGTTGTTAAGGTAATGTTATTATTTATTTGCTTTGGCTATATTTGCCAAACTTCAGATAAAATTACTCTAAACTAATAAGAAACAAGAGTTATCAAATTTATAAAATGTTTCAATTTATTATATACTTTCTGCATGTTACTCATACGCCATGTCGAGCATATGTACTTTTTATTTTAATGCATAAATTGCATACCAAAGGATTATTTTTATTAAAAAGTGCAAAAACATACCACTCACTAACTTTTAATTCATTCACATGCTTCAAATTTTAAATATATTAAAAAGTTTTATTTTAATTTAAAAATTAAAAATATGCGCAGGCTACTCATACGCCACGTCGTCAGTGGAAAAAACAATTAAAACTCGCGCGGGTGTTAATATTCTACTACCCTGTTTATTTATTATTTAGTACTTGGAAATATTTGAGTAATTTATATTAGAAAAACTGTGATTTTTGCGCATCACATTATTCATCTTGCACAGTCACGTTGCTCATACGTCCCAGTCGATAAACAGTGAAATGATTAAAACAGTGTTTGCAACTGCGCACTTGCGGTTTATTTACTGCTGCAACCTGAAACGAGTGTACGCATGAATTCATCAGCAAATCACGCCTCAAAATGACCTTCGAACGACGTTTATTGGAATCAAACTTGATTTCGACCTCATGCGTAGCGCGTGGGCAGGTGAATTGCATACGGTTTACCGAATTACAGAGGCGTGAACGATAGATAGGCGGTTGCAACGGTAACTTTCAATATATTACGTTGTTCAATTTGCTTGAATGCACTTTACTTCGTAATTAAGGTAGGCAATATTACGTTTAACATGGCATGGCAAAAAGTCAATATGCAAAAAGTGCATATGTTCCCTTATGTAGTATGTGTATAATTGCTGATCGGTCAATTGTAAAATTTATTAAGCCGCAATTGCGTTGCCATATGCGTACTAGCATCACATAATTAGTCGTACATGCATTGAACGCACGTTACTACAAACTTTAAATGACCGCAAATTGGCCATAAAATGACGGTGCTTTCATAAACTTTAGTTATGAAATTTGCAACGATGAAAGTTCATAAAAGTTGCAAAAAAAAAAAAAACAGGTAAGCGAACTAAACTATGCGGCAAAGTTTTTTTTTCCATACATATGCGAATGTAGGTACGTAGGTATATAGCAGAAGCAACTGTAAAGTAATGAGTGTGAGAGTTGAATAAATACAATTTTCATTTGTTGACAGAAGCTGCGAAAACAGTTATCATTCATATATACCATAAGTATGTGGTGGCCGATGAGAGGCACTAGGCAAACACACAATATATGGTATGTATATATACAGCACAAACACACACATATATATAATTGTATATAAAAAGTAGAAATTCACACACACATACATTTTACTGTTAACCCATGACACTAGTTTCCGCACTCGGTGCTGTACATTTCAGACGCGACAGTAAAATTGATGCCATGCAGGTAGATTTGTAGGTATGTATTTAATTGAGTGTGGTTATAAATTCGTTAAAATAGCAACGCGAAATAATGAATTCGCTGAAAACCTGCGTGCAAAACACTTGATCAAACGTACTTAAAATGAAAAAAAAAAAAATAATAATTTTCGTCATAGTGGCAATAAAGTGCAATGAAAACCTGTTGACTGCTATAAGTTTTGAGGTAAAATGTAAGTTTTCTCTATTATAAGTGTATGCAAGTTATGTAATTTATATTTTAAAAGCTATAAAAAAATTCAAAATAAGTATAAATCATAAATTAAGTACTCATCAGAAATTGAGGAGCTCGTACATAGCTTTCTCGAAACATTCGGGTTTATGTAACTGGAGCAAACCGTATTTAATATCCTACCAGAAGTGAGTTTCATGCGACTACAACAACAACAACACATGAGATATTAATGCTGACAGAAGCTTCTCGAAATTAGTTTCCAAAGGCACAAGAAAGATAGGTCAATAAACAGATGAAGTTAAGGAACTGCTAATATATTCAATAGTGATTCTTTGTATTTCAGCCACGTCAAATTTCGATTTGCGAAACGCATATGTATGTCATTACACGAAGAGAAGTTTGTGTGATTTCAGTAAAGGCGCAAGTAATTTCGACTTTTTATTTCCTATTTATTTCGACTCAAAATAATTTGATTGGTTATGTATTAAAGAGTTGTAGCAAAAATCTAGGCACATCTTCTATATCCACTTTACCTCCATAAGAATAAGCCACAGTAAGGCATGCCTGCCGTAAAAGGCGACTAAAATCTATAAAATGTACTGCATTTGAAATAGACTTTGCTCTATAAATAGGCTTAGCCATGTCAGAAATAGTGATATACTACTTAGCTTGAATTCAGTTTATAACACTTTAAATGTATTATGCACACACCTAAAGAGGCAGTTTAGTTCAAGCTACAAATGCCATGAGTCTGAGTAGGGTAGGAGCTACAAGGCTTGCCCGGAGACTTTAATCTGGTACCACGGGGAGCAGGAGCCCGATGGAGTTGCTTGTCGTTCCAACCTGCTCATTGCGGTAGGCCATTCGGGGATTATCGTGGTGGTTGTGGTTTAAACCCAAATGAGGGAAGAGCTGGCCTTATGTCACTTTAGTGTGGAGTTGCATTGGAACCGGGTGTCGGACCTAAAGTACGGCAGAGGTTTTAGATAGGCCTCGAGCCCTACCAAGGTGGTTATTGTGTCCATTTCCACAATGCCCAATGCCGATCGGTACCGTTGGTTTTAGCAAAAAGCTATTGCTGACGTGGCGCTGATCAACGCATTATATTGATTCGTTGTGTTTTGGAGCACCGTGGAGTTAGGCTGTACAAACGGCAGGTACCCACGTAAAGCACATCGTTCAATATCCACTTTATCGTAATTTGAAGTGCTATCTGCATATTTTTGAATTAATAACCTTTGTTTTTAAGATGTTATGACCCGTTTCCAGTATTTTTTTCAGTATCGTTGTAGTACTTTCAGTCAAATTAAGAGTGTCTTTCTAGTTTTAAATCGGCGGATGAGTTTTCAGGGTACATTTCTCAGTTCAGTCGCAAGTTTGGCAAGTGTATATTCCCATACGAATGGGTGTATTACGAGTCCAATGAGTGGTCTACTATAGTTTGAAAAAATATCTCCATAGATGGTCTAATTTTATGGAATGATATCAATGCAACTGAGCCGCATTAGTTACTAGTGTAGTGGCAAAATATTGTTATTCGATGGGGATTATCGGAGAAGGTGAGTAAGCTATAGTAGTGTACGTAGTAGGCAACGTCACAATAATTCTACATTTCGTTTGTCTCGACAAGCATGTGTTTGATATGTTGTTTATGCAGAAAGTCTTCATGTGTTAGGCTACAATGCCTTTGAAAATGAAACTGTTCATATTCTTGCCACATACTGAGGAGACAACTGATACTAAATATAAAAATATAATGGATTACAAACGTCTTAAATAATAAAATACATAGTCGAACATGCTAAATTATATTTCAATACTGTGAAGCTCTTCTTAAAAACCCTCAGTAGTAGCCCTCGCTTAATAATATATAATGTACTTAATTCTATTAATTCAATAACAATAATGAGCGTAACTGCTTTGCCCCTAAGCACATTTGAAAAGAATAAGTATTTTTTGAAGAAAAGATAATTTTGATATATACATTTATATATTGGGTCTATAATTATATACGTGCGTTTCTTTTTCAAAATTTGAATGTTTATTTATGAAAAACATGTACAATAGTATTATTCAAAGTATTGTCTATCTGAAGCTATATTTCCCATTTTTCTAGCAATTTGTGAATTGCAACTCAGAAGAACTGCGCCAGCTTGAATGAATCAAGCCTATTTTTGATACCCTGTTCTGATGTGAACCGTAGTCCAGTGAGGGCGTTTTGCATCGACCGGAAATGCATGGTAGTCAATGGCAGTCAGAAGGACGGGAGGCGGCCGAGGCAAAACTTCCCAGCCGCCCAAAAAGTTTTTAACCGGTTTTGCAACATGATGCCGAGCGTTGTAATGATGCAAAAATTATTGCCTCGTCTCTGGTCACAAATTTGGGCGTTTTTCGGCAATCGCTCGTTTCAATTTGTAGCGTTCACAAGCAGCATTTCTGACATGCAAGACGGAGACGTTCGTTTCTCAACGTCTCTTGGCTTCTATTCATATGGCACTCAATTTCCTTGCTTTCGAATGTATCCGGCTGCTTATAAACGTTTTGAAATTGCTGCTTAAGTGATTCCCAAAGATTCTGTGACCTCTTCTTGTGTTGTGGCAACAAATTTCATGGAGTAATGCTTACAGTTTCTTATCTTCAAGCTTCATTCAAACAAGCCGCCCAGGACGTTTTTCGTCTGCCAAGCCGAAATCACCACTTTTATCGTACAAACCACTTTTGGCACGTTCGCTCAGCTAGAGCATGTTCACCAGCACAAAGTTCACCACCATTTCACCATAAATTTCCACCAAAATACTAGGACTTTCTTTTTTTTCGAAAGCTTTCTTCATATTAAAGTAATGAAGAAGAACTCCCTGCAAAAACAAATTCAGACACAAAGTAATGAATGACATCTACTGAAAAAGACTCACAAGGGTAGTCACTTCCTAACGTATGTTCGGAATATTGGAACAATGGAATAATAATCAAGTTACACCATCTCTTGGCTAACCACACGACTATAGTTATTAATACATATGTACACGTAAAAGTAAGTATGTATGTATATATATACATATATGTGTTAAATAGAAATCATACAACTATTAAAGTCGTAAACTAGGTCGAACGGTGTCGCTGTTTGTCTTTCGTCTAGTCGGAAAGTTTTGTCTGACCTTTTTATTAAACAATGAAGTCTGCCGAGCTAACATACAATATATACAATTAAAGCTCCACAAAGGATACATTTGTTAGTGCACAAAAATTACAGAACTTCTTTTGAATACTATTTATTTTTGGTTTCACTCGAAACGAATGCTGATATTTCAGGGAAGAGAAGGTAAAAAAGAATAATAGTAAGACATAAAAAATTTAAAATATAAACATTTACTTACGTCATATAAATCAAAAATAAGAATATTTCGTAGAAAATATATGTTTATTTCATTACAGTCAGAGTTCAGGTTTACTTGCACTAAAAGGAGGGAATACAAAGCCATAAGAAATGCCAATGTTGCATTTTCTTTATCTGTTTAACTATTTAACAAATGATTTGGTGTTGTATCGTTTTTTACTATACATTTTTACGGTGAAGTTACGTGGTGTGTTCAAAAATAGCGGGCATGTTCTTCGACTTTAATGGCATAGTGCATCATGAATTCTTGAGTCAAGGCCAAAGAGTTAATAAGGAGTACTACCTACAAGTTCAATGCCGTTGAGGCGTGAGGTAATCCGAAAAAAACGCCCGGATTTGTGGAAAAACAATTCAAAGCTTTTGCTTCACGACAATGCACCTGCTCACACTGCGTTGCTTGTTCGTGAATGCTTAGTCAAAAACAATACTGTAACGATGCCCCAGCCTCCTTATTCGCCAGACATGGCTCCGTGTGACTTTTTCCTATTTCCAAAAATAAAGAGAACGTTAAAGGTCCGTCGTTTTACAATATGTATAGATGACATTAAAAGCGCATCTCTCAAGGAGCCAAAGGCTATCCCAAAAATCGAGTTTGAGAAGTGTTTCGACAATTGGAAGAAGCGCTGGCAGAAGTGCGTAATATCGAATTATTCGGAGACTATTTTGAAGACGACAACATTAATGTAGATGAATGAATATTTTTTTTTTCAAAAAATTAAATTTCTCGTTATTGTTTGAACACATCACGTATTCTCAATGGAAGAGGTCCACCTCTGCCACTAAGCTTCGTTGATTGCTTGCTTCTTTCAAAAGTTGCACTGTCAGCCACTTGCAACATGGGGCAAATGTAAATGCTATGTCGTAACAAATGAAATTTATATACAATCACACATATATACATACATGTCTACATGTACAAATGAGTCAGCAGGAGTCACGAGGCTAACGACACATTCGCGCTCCACTGCAACCCTTCGGTAATGCAACTGAAGAAATGCTTAAATTGCTGACAGCTGCAAGTTGGCGTGGTATTAAACATAAAGAAAAAATGAAGAAATATAAAATTAATGGAAAATAAATAAGATTTGGTATGGATGTTTGGACTATCCAACAGATTTTGTCCAGCAACGACATAAAGATGCAGATAGATAAAATGTAAAATATATTGTTGCAATATTGCACGCGCATACACAGTAAAACTCTCCCCACAGGCAAAGAAATATATATTATATATACACTCAGTTGAGAAAATATACGTACGTAAAATTAAAATTAGAGGAGACTTGGGTCTTTATTGTATTTATTAAAAGTGTTTGTACTTTTTTAACATTTTATGCAGTGTTTGACATTTTTCTATATTCAATAAGTAATAGATGAGCTATTAAATTTGCACCTCTGATACAATGGGGATATAGAATCCGACGATAGAAAAACAACAAAACTATTAAGTTGTTGGAAAATTATTGCCAATATAATTTTCTTCAATTATTGTTAAATTAAAGTATGACAAGGGAGCAGCATACAAATACAAGTGAAGCTTCTCGTTGTAGTCACACAACTTACTACATATAAGTTACTTAACCCCTTGAGTTTACTCTACTAGCGTTATAAATAATTCTGTAAATAATTATTATATATTGTTATATGGGTACATTCATATGTATAGCGAGGGTATATCCTGTTGGGGAGGTCACTGTATCACCCTCTCTGACGGAGAGAGTTCTCGAACAAATGAAGAGTCAACAATTAAATAAGAACACAACTTAAGCAACTGTTGTCATTTTGATTCAAAATTTTAGGCATTTTGTAGAAAATCATAAAAAGGCGTGATAGAACAAAACTGAGAATGCTGTTTAACTACATACATTTGATTACTACTTCATGAGGGTATATATCGGTACTAATTGTAATGTTCAAAATTTTATAACTAAGGCACCTATAACAGATTCTTTCATCTGATTCATTAATTTACGACTAGCATTTAAATTTAAAACTTAGAAGCCCTGAGCCATACTATCTTCAGCATTAAAAAACTATATTATTTTCACTTATTTAATAAGATTATATAAAATTTATTACAGCTTAAACTTAAATTTGCTTTTAAAATTTTTGTTTCTGTAGCTGAGCAGTTTTAGATCTCGACGTTTAAAAACTATCATGCCTTCCATGACTCAGCTACTTCCGCACGTATGCGGTCGTTGAGCGGGAGGAGGGTAATCGTTGGGTTTATTATTATTACACTTGAAAATTAATTCCGTGAAGGTCATGGAGAAATAATTCAAACAGTGTGAAGAATATCATGCCGCGAGATGGTGGACTCATTACATATCAGAAAGGAGAAATCATAACTTTTCGATTTAGAAATATACCAAAGATCGAAAACAGATAAGCTTAAGAAACGTAACAACAAGGCGCAGTGTGTATGTTTTAAAATTAAACTAATTGAATCAAAGTGTTTCAAAACATTAAAAAATAAATTATAGCTCACTTCTTCCGTAAAATTTTACCAGATGATACTGTTGCTCTAACGAATACTGCACTGCAATTGAATGCTCAATGCTGTGCAACAATTTGCATAAAGGAAGCTATCAAAGACTTCAACTGCAATAATAGAAAGCAAAGATATTCGCTCTTAGTGAGAAAAAGGTGAAATAAAAATAAAGTTCAATGGAATTTTTGTTCACCCCTGAACTGAACATTGTGACAAGACATGCTACAAAAGGTTGTTTGAATGAAAAGTGTTTAGAATTGTCTTTCCAGACTTTATCAAGGCTACTATCTAATATATGCCAAATTATGGGTCTCTTTCGAGTTTCTTAAAAGAGACATTTGCTTCATACCTTCATTTGATCTAAATTTTTTTTATCAGTAATAATAAATTAAATTCCTTGACTGGCGACATCTCTGTAAGAATAATAAATGCCTTTTTATTTCATTATTTTATATAAAATTAAACATCTGAGGAAAATATTATGTTTTGTCTTATTTATAGAATATAGTGATTTATCAAATAGCAACTCGCGGTGTGACGCTTGTAAGCTGCTGAAAATGTAGTAATAAGAAATAGCATGATAATGTAGAAAATTGTGAGTATTTTAATATTTCCAGCTTTTGTTTTGTATAAAATGCGAATGGACACATACTTTACGAAAGCAATTTCCAATTTCGCTGGAAAATAAAGTGAGCGCATAAGTAGAGTATTGAATAGAAAAGTAAGATAAGAAAATACACATTTACTTGGTGTTATTTATATCAAAGCTATTCAAGTTTTCTGCATTTTGTTCTCCTGCTACACCAAAGTGCATTACAGTGAAAAAGTATATTGCTCATACGCAGTGGCCAACAACACCACCGGTGAATGGACAATTGGCGGAGCTCTGAACTTTTTAGCTTTAAATGTGCAATTTTGGGAGATGGTGTACCAACACACATTTGACAATGATATGAATGCTGTAAGGATTGCTGAACATGATTGCATTAAATGACGAAAAGATAAGCTTTTATGTCGTTTTCGCTTAACACACTTCTCCGCTATACGCTGGAGTATAAACTCATGACTACATATTATACTATGAAAACCGTCTATAAAAAATACACATAAAACCACAAATACGTGTTATGCTCATTTTATCATTTAGGTTTTATTCTATTTGCGCACTTATAAACTGGAATAAATTCACAGGAAATGATTATACCCGGAAAATTACATTAGAAGAATGACAAAGTAGAAGTATTTGTAAAGCCAATGTGTTGCAAAGTTAGTGGCATGTAATGGCTCATGAATTTATGTATTTAAGGTTAACCATGACGACGAAAGTTTACTACAACTTTTTGTCATCGGTAAGGCAGATTCTATTGCTGTCTAGCTAAGCCAGCAGTTTTTCCATAATCAGGCAATTGATGAGTTTAATTATCATAACCATACACCATACATAAATATTGTAGAAAAAAAAATTAAAAATTAGTAGAGGCTACCACATGTATTTCAATCAAGAACATCTAAGTGAAAAATCATGAAAATACCTTTTATGTAGTTGCTAATTGACTTTTAATATAAAATGTATGAAAATAATAATAAATTCATAGCTTGCAATCGAGTGTGGATGAAAAATTATAAATATTTTCAAAGACTTGATTTTAGTAATGTGTTGTAAAGAGCTTGCCAGCCCTTCTAAATTTCTAAATATAATCTATAATTAAATATCAAATCTAATTTTGTTCATGAGCAAGGCCAAGACAACTCCTGTAGACGGTAAAAGGATTTAAAAATATAAACAAATACAACTGGAAGTAAAAAAATTATAGATATATGAATATGCATCTGTTGGATCAAACTCACCCACTAATGTGTTGTGAAAGAAAATGTAAATCCTTCTAATAATCCCCCACAGAGTGCTAATACTTATAGCGGAACGCTAATGATATCAAATACAAAATATTGCTGTACTGATTTTTTAAGTCTTTACGGCCTTCATCGAAAGATTTCCATAGAATTTTGTTTTACCATTTGAATAATTTTTACATTCTGGTGCGGTAAATCATTTTACTGAACAGGTTATGAGGAATTCAATGGAAATTTATGTAATCTACTCCTTTCAGGAAAACTTGCCCTTGGAGTGATCACTAAATCATTTCAGTTTAGAAATGAAGATAGGCAATGACGTTTATGCAGAAAATTAATGTGTTATTGGTGAGATATAGCCCGATATGATAGAAAAAGGATTGTACAAATGGAACGATACATTGGTGTTCATAAGATAAAATCGAAATGGCTATTTGCTAACACTATATGTAGCTTCTAGCTATTATCTATTACCTAAAGATTTTCGACGGTAGCTTCTATACTTAATATCAATTTTTGTACAAACAACGGTTAGTAATTTTCAATTCTATTGCAAGAATCTACAAGTATATTTCACTCAAAAACGTTCTTACCAAAACATAAACAAGGGAAAAAATACTTCTCAGATGCTTAATTTGCTTAATAATATTATTTTCTTATTGTACTTCAACTCCCACATATCTAAACATATTTTTTATGTCCTTTCGTTTATGCATATTTACAATACTGGCCTTTGTGCGCGTTACAATGGCCTTTCGTGTACGGATTCATATTTGCTTGAAGTGTCTTAATTAAAACTAAACACGATATCACTGTCCTTTGCTAAACCGACAATATTGCATGTCGCATTGTTGTTGTTGTTGTTGTTGTTGTTGATGATGATTTTGTTTCTTGCTTCTTAGCATTATTGAAGTAAATCCCTTTTCATGTATTTTGACGCCGATTGCCTTGGCTTGCGAGCGAACAGCGAAAAAATACAGAAAGGCGTAAAAAGGAAGAAGGAAGGTCATTTATATTTCATTTAGCTTTGAATGGATACCCTGCTTTGTTATTGCGTGTTAAACATCTTTTTACCTCTGCTTTTGTCTTGCCATACGTATCGTATCGTTACTGTCTCTGATAATTTGGATGAGATGTTATTGTCTGTTTTTTTTGTTGTTTCAATATTGTTGTCGCGTTCACTTTATGTAATTCAACACCTGTTTGATATATAATGGACAACTAGTTGGCGCCTTTCATATTTCATAGAATACGTGATGCTGATATTTTATTGGTATATCTTTTTTAATCAGTATGACGTAAGCATTATTAAAGCAGGATTGTTATCTGAAAAAATTACCCAATTAATCAGCTGATAATGTCATAAGTGTTCTAGACCATCTGAGTGCGCTATCGACATTAAAATGTTTCAGTTTGACTTCTTGAAGAAATCTTGTACAAATAGACCATATTCATGCCGTATCAAGAATATAATAATATTGTAGCTATAGCGGTGTGTGCGACTGAAGACATTGAAGTTTTTGCTTTTCATATGGAACAACTGAGACAAAGGCTTCATTTAATTCCAAATTTGAAAATAGCAGACTTTACCAATTGGCCCATAATATCGCTAAGAAAATCCGATGTTTTTAGATCATATGGAGTCATATGCTTAAACAAATTGTCAGGCTTGGTCGGGAGAGCAGCTTCAAGAAATTTTCAATCAACAGCAAGCTGAGGTTCAATTTATGGCTTTGGGAGTTCATAAACTGGCGTCTAAGATATTTTTATGTCCGATCAAAATTCGTGTCCTAAAATACAAAGGACTTTTAAGCTTACACTGAGCATATAAACCACTAAATTTTTAATATTACAGAGCTTTGACATATCAGCGGCTGCAGAAGAATTCAACCAATACACATAAAATTTCAATGACTTTAAACCGAGGACATTTTGCTTGCTTTTCGTGTACATATTTTCATTATTTTCCTACAAATTTAAATGCTGCCAACTCTAAAGAAAAGCCAAACATAAACTTATCTTAGCATTTATCTCAAATCTTAATAAATAAATGAAAATCTCTGTCCTCACATTACGGTGCGCCACTTTCTAAAGGAGTGTCACAGTAAACTTGCACCGGAAAAGCAACAATAACGACTGCTAACGGTGCAAATATCCGGCATCTGATTAAGTAGAACATAGTATATAGCTATGCATAGCTTTTCGTTGATTTAAATGCATTTTCTCAAGTCGATCCCGCATTTGCTTAATGTTGCCGTTATTCATGTACATGTTCGAGTATGTATGTTCATTATATTCGTGTTTTCCCCCTCAATGTTTACGTTAGTCACCTTGACAGATATCAGAGATTATGTGCGATTTTCGTGTTGCTGCATTGAGTTGTGCTGAGATTTACAAAATACTCAAAAGAATCACGTTCTTTACGAGTTTTATATGTTTTTCTTTAAAAGCACATGAGCAAATGTATATATGTGTCTTTATAAAAAAAAAAATGCTATGGCAACACTGAAACAAATGTTTTTATAATAATAATATTCTAAGCAGCCCCCGAGCGGCTGATGGATTTAGGGGAAACGCTTGTTGGTTTGTACAACCTACGCGGATATTTGATTTTGGGCGGCGGGATATAAAAAAAAGAAAGAATTTGTAATAATTTTTTGTCTCGTAGCGGGCGGAACGAGAACACACCACAAACCGAAATGAAGTCACGCACACGCAAATTTACGCAAAATAATCGCAAGGAGAACAAGCAAATGAAAGCCAGTGGGTTAACGAAGAATTTAATGGAGTATAGCTATAATAGTATGCCCACGTCATAAACTCAAGTTAAAGAAATTCCGAGTTTAATTTCACACATCGGCTGTTTCGCCTAATAAACTCAAATATAGTAACATATGGCTTACCAACATTTCCAAAGTCCTCCGAGAATATGTTCTGCTGATGAAAATTAAATTGAAAATATTGATTAAAAGCCATGCGTACGAATTTGAATCTACTTAATTGAATAAACATTCAGTATTGAGGTACAATTTAGAAACCAAGGAATTGCTAATTTAATGGTATTAAAACTAAGCACTAGAACTAGGCGTCGCGGAATCAACAAGATTTTTTCGGAATTATACTTTATTATGCAAGTCTATGGCACTTTTTGCTGAATTTTTGGCTGAACAAATCTTTATCATTGATAATTTAATCGAAAAAGGGCCAACGTTGCCCCTAACCATAAGGTTAACATCAAAATGTCTCTCTCCATAAGTAAAGCTTTCAGCGAGAATAATATACATATTTAGGAGTTAAGAAGATAAGATCAGATAAATGGGAGCTTTGTATGTTGTAGAGTAGTATTTCACACTTTCATCACAAAGGTTTCAGTGATAATTAGGTGTAAGTGGCGAGAACACCAAAAACAGAAGAAAGGACACCACAACCAGTGGAACAATGAATTGTAACAACTGTATGACTTCATCGGAAAAATCCATGGAATAACAAACCAGAGATTACGCTGGCTACTTCATGACATTTGGATGCATGTGTCTATGGCACAACGACCAACCAACCAAATATTGTAAGTATTTATGCATAACCACAAAAAGTTATTACTGAGCTTCTAACATCCATATATACGAGGTGTGTTCAAAAAATAAAGGGACTTTTCATTTTTTTTTTTTATATTTATTCATTCGTCTACATTAATGTTGTCGTCTTCAAAATAGTTTCCGAATAATTCGATATTATGCACTTCTTCCAATTGTCGAAACACTTCTCAAACTCGATTTTTGGGATAGTCTTTGGCTCCTTGAGAGATGCGCTTTTAATGTCGTCTATACATATTGTGAAACGACGGCCCTTTATGGTTCTCTTTATTTTTGGAAATAGGAAAAAGTTACACGGAGCCATGTCTGGCGAATAAGGCGGCTGGGGCATCGTTACAGTATTGTTTTTGACTAAGCATTCACGAACAAGCAATGAAGTGTGAGCAGGTGCATTGTCGTGAAGCAAAAGCTTTGAATTGTTTTTCCACAAATCCGGGCGTTTTTTTCGGATTGCCTCACGCCCAACGGCATTGAACTTGTGGGTAGTACTTCTTATTGACCGTTTGGCCTTGAGGCTTGAGACTGGACTTGAGGCTTGAGAATTCATTATGCTCTATGCCATTAAAGTTGAAGAACACAGTCGAAGAACATTCCCGCTATTTTCTGAACACACCTCGTATGTACATTATTTTCATTTAAATGACACAATAATGTAGGATTACCACTAGACCGCAGTTTAAAGCCTACTACAACTTTTCCGATTGTAGAACTTTCACTGAGAGAACTTTCACACGATAAATTTGTTAAGCACATACATACAAACATATAGAGGCATAATTTTCATTTGTTTATATTTAAGCATATTAAGAATATTAAAAACACAAGGTACCACTCACAGCTCAAGGCGCAGTAGGCGTTTGTAGTGTTGTTGAAGGCAAGTATTACCCAAAGCACTACAGCAAAAGCAACAAAGAATAACTTCTTTGTGTGTTGCGAACTTAATTATACAGTTGAGTGGCAAGCGAAGAAAGACGACAAGGCATTAATCTTATTTTAACCGCAAGTTCATTTGCAATTAAGTAGGTATATTCGTTTATATATGTGTATATGTGTGTGTATGCTGAAGTCAAGCTAAGTTAATGTTATGCTGCTTTCACCAAGTTGGCACGTTTCATGGTTACACTTTGCAAAATGGACATTCGGCTGCGCTAATAAAGTGCAGAAATACCTCAAGGAGTTAAATATTAAATATCTGCCAAAAAGAAATTATAATTTAAAATTAAAATACCAATAAATTATAATTAAAATTATAGAAACTATTTGTCATTTCAGTGCTTCCACTGCATCACTGTAATTTTTTTTCTATATTGTTTTTTTGGGTGTAAGTGCAATTTTTAGATAGCTCTAAAGGGATGTTGACGAGATTGTACTTCTGGTCCTTTTTATTCCAGTTTTATTAACAACCTTAAAGCCCCCCAAAAATCCGAAATTAATGATTAGAGGTTAGTTTCGACATTATTCCAATGATTCGTCGTCAGTCATGTCCCTTTGAGAAATTATTATCATTATTAAAGTTATTAACAACCTTGAAACAATTCAGGAACAAAATTCCCTGGCGTACCCAAAATCGTGTAATGAATATACTTGACCAACTATCTTTGACAGAACTAAACTCGGTATTGGACTGATCTTCTAGGCAGAGCTTGCCTTACTTTTTAGTAAACCACGTACAAAAAAGTATTTCTTCAATTCGTAAATAGTTTTGTTTAATATATATTATTATATGAAGATCAGAAAAAAAACAAATTTGTGAAAATTAATGTTTCTGTAACAATAAGCCGATATTTATGAAGGTACCTCGCCAAAATCGCCCTCGCTTTACTATTTAATCTTTAGTATATGCGTTGAAGTTGAAGATACTTGAAGCGAAAATTTTTGTGGAGAGAATATTGAAAATACGGGAAGTAGAGGAACGTTTGGACCATTTTTGACAAGAAGTCCCACAATGGTTATAGAACATGCTCATTTCATTTCCCGATCTCGTCCATTTTTATAGCTTTAGTTGTTTAAAAGATGTGAACATTAGCTACCGGCACTGCGCTCTTTTTTCAAATAAATTTTAAACAATTATTCACCTTTTCCAGAACGTTTTAAGCTTAAGTGGTGATAAATCTGTGATGAAATGGATAATAAATAACTTTATGAAGCTTTTCTACATATAAACTTATAATATAATAATAAATATAAACGTAATATATTACAAAATAAATTAAGCACATGGGATAAAAGCAGAATAATACTTAAAAAAAATATATAATGGAAACACTTACGTGGCTTCTGTAAGGAATTGATCAACTACGGTCCCGCCGCTAAAGGATAATAAAAAATATACAAAAATTATAAATAAAAACTAAGGAACGAAAAAAAAATATATATTTATTGAATATAAAAATATAAAATTAAAACATTTAAAACATAATATAAATTAGCATAATTAAAAACTGAAATCACAAACTATTAAAGCATCAAACAAACTGTTTAAATATTTAGCTATTTTAATCGGCTGCATGAAAATGCTTCAACATGAATAAATGAGTGATTAGAATTAGACAGAAAGAAGTGTCAAATAACGCGAGTTTCTAAAGTAAGATCCAGGAAAGACATAGAAACTCACGACACACAGCTGTGCTACGCCTACTCCTTTGAAACTCTATATAATCTATAACTTATCTCTATATAATCTATAACTTATAACTTATAAGTTATCTCTATAACTCTGTCTATAAAATCTAAGGTCTAAGGTTAATTAATAATATCTAAATCGGGAAATCGTATATTTGAAATGAGTTTACATCGAAGTATTCCCACTAAACTGTTTATTTTTGGTTTAAATTTATCTTGAAGTGACATGAAGGGACACATCTTGAAGACAGTTTAAATATCATTCAAGATATTATTCTTTATATTTATCTGGTACTTACTCTGACGCAATTATTTCAATAATTTACCGAATACTCAATACATTGAAGTTGTCCGCTTGACTCACCTGTAATGAGAGGATAAAGGTAATCATATAGTGTATTATTGGATTAAGTAATTAAAAGATTAATTTTCCTCGAAAATTGGTCTCATAGGAAACCATTAACATTCGACTTCCCCAGATATTTTTTTTTATCTAAATATAACAGTTTTTTTTTTGTAATTTTGCTTTAACCGACTTTAGTCTACAGTATTCAAGGTAGTTTTGGTTATCTAACACTTCGAATATTATATGCGATATTTAGTTGCGTGCCTATGGCGATATTCAATTTGGGATGTGGTACTTTTAAAGGGGCTATTCTTGCATAAATTTATCCACAAAGAAGCGTAGTTCCCAGCGAACGTCTGAACACCTAGGAATAGCTTAGAGATCTTTTGAGAAGCTCTTTTAAAGCGGAAACACATTCGGAAGTTTCTATGCGCTTCTAATTACAACACCAAGGCTATATTCATCGTTTAGGTTTTTTCAAAAATAGTTTGATAGCAGTAATCAAGGAGAGAAGGATAACAGTAAGAGAAAGAGGTGCACACGTATTACCATATTGTACATATGTAAGTGAGTTCCTATTTTTTCACACAAAATACATAGATGCGCTTCTGAGTTACAGGCATTCACACAGCCACACAAAACAATTAAATCGAACAAAGAAGATCGGTGTTAGCTGTGGGCGAAAACATGAGGAAATATTGTCTAGTTTCGCCATCACGCCACGGGCTATTTGATATCATGCATGTATTTAAAGGTCGAAATTCAGCAATATATGAGTATCCGTATACCTATGCACCTACTAAATAGCATGTATGTACAGAGTAAAACAAACGAACAATATGAGGCACAAACTGACATTTCAGCAGGATGGAGGAAAATCGAAGAGCCTTGACCCAAGCTACTAGCGAAAAATACTTGTTTTACCATATAGCAGAGGGATTGAAAAGGTCGCATATACATATACATACATAGATAATAGTGAACGAGTACACATATATGCGTTTGTAGTAACGCATTTTTAGCGATACAAACAATTGCTAAACCATTTGAAAGGGCAAAATGACTGCAAAGTATATAGGAAACTGCAGCAATGCCTTAAATAAATAGTTGTAGGATAAACGTCTTGCTCCATGCAATGCCCGGGATTATTGGGATTGCAAAGCGAATGAGTGCCACAGGCGGTGAGTTAATATGCTGAAAGCGAAAAACAAACACTTGGCATTTGTTGAAGTACGTTGATAGTCGCCGCCTTTGTCATCTTTGCGGTAATTGGTTACAACAAATCGTTCAAACTAGAACTCGAGCAGGGCGTATGAACTAGCTGAAATGTATGAAGAAGAAGGTTTTTTAGATGGACATGGTCCATTTGACAATGTCGCAGCAGGCTTTGTTTGTGAAAAGAAAAATTAATCTCATAAGAATAAAAAAGCGAAGATGATTACGACTTTATTGTTTGAAGGCTAACATACGATGTGTTAGAGTAATATGCAAATATGAAATAAGACTGTGACTTTTCTGCCCTTGAATGAATTTAATTTTGTAAAGACTTCAAAACTAATATATGAAGTTAGAAATGCGTTTTTGTGGGAAGAAAATATGTTTGACTTTGGAATATTTTTAATTTGAAGTAATATATTTTTATTTGTTGAATTTAAAAGTATATTAAAATAGTTTTCTCCGACTTTGAAAATTGTTAGCAAAATATTTTTCAATTCTTCCGAATTTCAATTTAATTACATGGTTAAATGTGCTAAACCGTGTTTCAGTAATATATTTTCAGGATACAAATAATTTTGCAAAACAGCTTTTATAGTGCAGTAGAGATTTCATGTTTTAAATTATTTACTTTAGTAAATTTTTCGAAATATTTTTATATCTTCAAAAACGTTTTGACAGGTTTTTATGGTTGAAGTTCATATCCACTTAAAATTTATAAAGAATGGGTTAAAATATTTCAACAAATATCTTTAGAAGAATTTGACTGAACAACTTACTGTAGACCATGGTGAAGGCTTTAATAAGTCCTTAAAAATTGGAAGTAACGTTTACACTTTAATTTCCACATCTGTAATTGATCTGTTTGAGTTCCTGGAGAAATTTGAAGCAGCGCCAGAATCGCATCTTAATCGAGTTTAAAAATCTCACACAATCTCAGTTTGGGGTTCCTAATATAAAAGTAAATTCATTTCATAGATAAAATGTGAAGATTACCAACATCCAAACACTCATTTGAAAGTTCCCCCAATTAATTTGTGGCGAGAATAGATAATCATATTTAAGATAAAAAAAAAAACAGACTAAAATTATTTGTAGAAACATGAAAGCTAAATTAAGTAAAAAATCTGTGGTCAAATATGATATGATGATGATATCATGTTGAATTATTATGAGTATGTCATATTTCTGTAGTTAAAAGGTAATAACTGTAGTGGATGTCTGGGCTTTGTTTGAATGTAAATAAATGGAAATGTACATGCAGGATGAGAGACTGCGAGAAACACTAAAGCTTTCGGACAATGCTCGTAAAGTAAACACAGAGGGTGGGCAATTTTGAGAAGACAATTCTAAATATCACTACCCAATCTAATTAATCTAATTGTTACAGCCTCTCTAATATTCGATTCGGTGTTCAATATCATGAGTTATGCTTGAAGAATCTACTGCCCGTATTGTTATAAATTGTGATTGAATATTTAAGGGCAAGTTCATTTTCATTATTTAATATCAATGGTAAGCGAGTCAGAAGAATATTTTCCTTTATTCTGACAAGAGTGGGTTTATAAAAAAAAAGTTCAATTGACTTCTGTGCCTTAGGATAATCATGCTTAGGATATATCATGCGATTACTGTTGGTTTTAAGTGACCTCGGCTCGTTCGCACGACACGGCTAGGAATTTAAGGTCCTCTGTAATCTTGTTTTTTTAGTTCATAGAGGTTGATGAAATTGAAACTAATTTGAATTTTCCACTAAGCTGCCCAGCTTTCACGAGACTTAGGTTAAGACAGCTGGATGATTCTTTAGTCTGCCCGATATATTTTAGAACTAACTAAGTTGATGAACGATACAGAATCACGATACGTGTTTCAGATTTCAGGTTTATGGTAATTGATATGAATATAGAAACATTGGGTTACACGACTTATAGTTATGGTAGATGTACATTTACCATATGTTAAGTAGATAGATTTCATAGAAAGTTATGTTATGAAACATTTTACTAGTATGCCTTATTAACATAATTAAATTTTTATTTGAAAATTTTTGTAATTAGATCCAACTCGAAATGCAAGTCTAAATCGATTAAGACCTTTTAATGATTGTGAACTGAAATCAATTGTAATTAAATTCTCATCATAAGCTTCAATTAGATAAACTCTTCTTTCACATATGTAAATTCCAATACATTTTTCGATACTAAGATCTAAACAATTACATATCTACTGAATATTATTTGTTATAACATCCACAATTTTTATGCATAACTTGTTTAGAGACCAAAAAGGATATGTTAATTTACATTTTTTATCTTGTCAAAATCGAACGTGCCGCAGTTACGCATTAACGCTTCAACCGCCCCTAGTCATGTTTTATGTTAATTTCTCTTCAATGTTGTCTTCATTGCAGTCTTTAGCAATTTGCTCGAATATACATAATAACATAATATTATATATGTGCACAACTGACTACTTCATTCATTACCAACATATGGTGTTTATGTTGAAGAGTGGCAGCATTTGATTAGGACCAGTCGATTTTCTATTCAAAACAAATAAACAAGCAGTGGTCGGTCGGCAGTTCTACATACGCAATGCTGTACCATATATGTTATATTATATATGTATTTATATACCACATCCCACACAGCATGCAGGAGTGCAAATGGTACGGCAGCAGCGAGCTTATTTTCGATAACTGGATAATCGCTGTTGGCACTTCATAACATATGCTATAATAACCAACAGTGAATTGAAATTCATTTGCCAGCTGTACAGGACAGTGTGTGTATTAGTTTTCACAAAACCCTGTATGTTTTGTGATTTAATATTAAAGTAGTAGAAATGTATAATTTGCTAAGTTCTTCAATTTTTTAGGTTTAGTCCGTGAACTCCAATCAAATATATAAATACCAGCAAATAAATTAGCTACTTGAGAATATCTGTCAAGCTTTCCGCTCTATTCATGACATTGAAGCAAGAATAAATCTCAGTATATCCTTCAAATATTGATAAAGTTATATTTAAATCTTATAGTTTAACCGGGTCGTCCATGTCGAAATAAATGGAAAGAAAATACGTTATGTTTTCCTACTATTTACATATTATATTTCAATTCAGCTATCGTTATCCTTGATGGGATTTTTTATTTTAGAAAACAGGCGTGACGCCGCGAAAATCAAAGACAATTAGGTTAGATGCGATTTCGAAACAAAATTTATCACAAATATTACCCACAATTAAAGATTCATTATCAACATTACCCAACTTTATTTATAACAATTGTATATCAAATTCGTCCTCCTGTGAAAAAATTGTACAAATCGTGCTCGAAAATCGCCAAATTATCTTTAAATATACACATATTAAAAGAGCTCAACATATCTAATGGTTCGACTCCACTTATTTTGCATAATGTTTGGGGTATGAAGTGCGCCTACTGAAGTGTGCCTACAAACTCTTACTAATAATTTTGATCGTCTTGAGTAGTTCAGTTTACCAATATAAGCAATCAGAGATTCTTGGATTTCTCAATTAAAATTATCGGCTAGTCACCTTATTCACCAAACTTGGTTTCCTGTCGGCGAAATTAAAACATATTTGAAAAACATTAAATTGGGTCGCAACGAAAATTACTTTTACTTACTAATAAAAATATAAATTGACAGCAAGTTTCTTACTTTGAAATTTGATTGCCTTCATACTAGTTCGCAGTGAGAAATTAAATATGATGTCCATTATTTCAAAGAAGAAAAATTCTATGAAAATTTCAATTTCATCTACCCAAACAAAGAAAGCAAATAGTCACATGATTTAATATGCTGATACGTGGCAATACTCTCTTTGCACACATTGTGAATATTGACGAGGTATATACAGTATGGTTGGGTAATAATCAAAAATGTCAATACCTACTGAGTGAGAATATCAAAGATAATATTAAAATTTTTTAAATTCAGTTCAGTAGCAGCAAAAATTTATATTCCAGTCTTTTGAGAAGATGCTTGGAGCATTCCGACATATATTGACATCATATATATTTACTAGAGTTTTCGACTAATGCGAATATAGGCCAGTAGGTTAATTTTTTTTACCATTTCTACGAACTCGCTCTGTATTGATATTATTTGATATTGTAGATTACCGATATTTTAGTCGTTTTAGTAGTTATCAAATAAGAAAGTAGAGGAGTACTCTAACACTAAATATATTCTGATTTGGATCTCAGCTTCCGACCAAAATAAATATAGGGTTTTGTTATGCAAAACTTCCAGTGTATTTCTGCTGTGACAAGGCTTGCCATAAAAATCTATTAGCCGTTTGATAAGGGCGTAAAACTTGTAAATCCTCTATTTCTCGGTTTACACAAAAATGCACATCACGAATGGAAGGAGAAACTTACACATGCACCTAGTAAATGTGGATAAGAGAGCAAAAGAAGTAAACGAAGAAGTCTGTTAGGTATATAGGGTAAGTTGGTATATCGGTTTAATTGTTCTCATACCATGTAATAGATGGCTGAATCGACACATTGTTTTTTTTATTGTTATGCAAGTTGCTTTTGATTTATCCACACCAGGATT
This sequence comes from Bactrocera minax, assembly GCA_021498325.1. NCBI lineage: Eukaryota > Metazoa > Arthropoda > Insecta > Diptera > Tephritidae > Bactrocera > Bactrocera minax. The sequence continues at coordinate 2,226,845 of JAKEEE010000023.1, forward strand.
GATTTTTTTAAGGCTATGGTATACCATTATTAACCATAGGATTTTCCTACTGGTATAAATTATTCAATGCAAATATATGTCTATAGATATGTTTACGCATTTCAAACGAAATAATTCGATCTAATATGCATGGGGGATTGTCAGCTTCACTCGCCAGTCGGTTAACAAGAGGAACAAGGATACATTTAATTAAATCCTTTTATTTGCATATTGACTTGCAGATGAAATCTCTTATGTACATATGCACATGAATGTATAGGCTTTTTCATAAAAATTTATGACATATAAACAGTGCACGGTTACGTTACGTGCAAAAGTACATATGTGCACATATACATTTTCAAACAATGAAGTGTAAGCAGAGAGCCTGTTTGTCACTCAACTTTGTATCAGTTTTCAGCAGATTACTGCGATTTGGTCATGGCCAATAAACGACGAGTAGCTTTGGGGGGGGGAAGCCAATAAACAATTCTTAGAAAATAAAATGTGTACAAACAACAACAAATAATTAATTTAATGACTTCGAGTTTATCGTCAAAAGTTATCAAATTCTCAATTCATTCTCAATTCATAAAATATGAGTATAATATACCCTGCAGGAAAACGGGTATATTAGTATATATACAATATAATAACATATATATTTAGGGCTTCATTCTTCCTAGGTGTTTGCTAGATAATGTTATTCGACCACTGACTATTCTATAAATTTTAAGTCGCCCTGAACGATTAACAGATTTCATAATGAAAAAAATACGCTCAGAGGTACAACTTTGTCGATCGGAAACTGTAATAGAACCCAGATTAATTGACGAAGTTATACAAATTAGTGTCACTCGTTCGTGTTTTTTCCTCCAGGCATCGTATATTGTTCATCGAATGTCATTTCGTACTATATTTATTGCTGCAACTGCAGCGGGGAGCAATTATATTACATGACACAACAGAGGCCACAATCTATACAACGTAGACAAGAGCCAACAACAAATTCTAAACTTTATGTAATTTATTGTTTTGCAATAAATTGTTAGTTGCTGCAGAGAGAATATAATTTATGAAATTGTGATAATCAAGTAGTCAGTTGAGATCTGGTATATGAATACATTTAATTACGTATATATACAAAGATATTTATGTTTTAAAGGTTAACTAACAGGAATTTTAGTGGTCTGCAAGCTTTTATAGTAGTATTAATATTTAAATTATTTCAGTTTTGTTAACCGTTTATCAATTAAGATTTTCGAAAAATCATACTTTTCTTAAGAACGTTTTTCGGTAATACAAAAAATACTCAAAATCAATACGGATATTGTTTTTAGCTAGAGATTAGCTACTATATTTTTGCTTGAAACACGCCCATGAATATTATACTATGTTCACATTATCGCATAAATAAAGTAGAAAATAAATCACTTTTAGGCTATGATTTTACGAAGACAAAACTTCGTGTCTCTACTAGAGAGCTTTGCAAAATGTTAAGGTTAATAAAGAATAATGCAAGGGAACTTAAAATGTAAAAAAACCTTACTTACTAGAGACATTTTTTGAAATCTTTTGTGTAAATGCCTTTAAATAATAATATTCCGCAGTCTAAAAAAATTCTGTATGATTTTAAGAACTCAAAGGACTTTTACTACTTGTACAATATAACCACAGAATTTAAATTGTTAAAAAGCGTAAATATGAAAAGTACAGTGAAAAAACAGACTACATACGTATGTGTATGTAAACAGTATGAAAGGAAGGATATGGTAAAAAAAAAGCAAGCAATGAACGGTGAATATTTCTTTATGTAAAAGTATGCACATAACTAAGAGGCAGATCAGCTAACGAATACATAACGGCAAAAGGCGAAGGACGAGTGTTGGATTTTGAATCACGGTTTGTCGATGCGGTGGAGTGTGTGAATGTACGCTGAGGTCAGCGGATGTAAGTGGTGGACTTACATGAATTTTTGTGTGTGCTGGCTGATGCGTAATATATGCAGATCTCATAGAGAGTACTGAAGCAAGTTAGGAGACGAATAAGTGGTGGTTGCTTCACAAGTGAAAAGTTATTTTTCCCAACCCATATATAATTCTTATTAATTAATAATTTATTATAAATAAAAATGGATTAAAAACAAGTCCGCTGTAACCGAACATTTTATACTCTCGCATTTTCAAAGATCAAAGCAGGATGCATATTTTCAGGTGTTGATAAAATTTTATATGGTATCTCACTACACTAACTTACAGTATAGATTAAAGACTTACTTTAAAATTACTACATTTTGCTGCGTGTCCGAAATATATTATATTTACATTAAAATCGATACAATTAACTTAAATGATATATGTGATATAAACTCAAACAAAAGGGCTAAATTTAATATATAGAGTATACGACGAAAAAGTCAACCAGAAAAACGAAAATCTTTATATTAGGGATAACAGGCTTGGAACATGGTCTAGATCGATTTCATTCATATTCAGCGCTGAAACAGATTATGTTTAAGAAGCATGTCCACTTAATTTCATTAAAATGTCACACATACTGTCCAAGTCGGAAAAGGAAGAATGTCGAAAAACACAACATCGGGTTTAAAGTCAGCTTTAGAATCTGAAATCTCTATATCGGGGCATAGGGGGGCATAGGGTCTGTTAAAAAATAACGAAAATCATTAAATGTAGTATATGGGACTAATGGGCCTAGTAGTATTGATCCGATTTTATTCGTTTTTTGAGATGACTACATATTATTACCAGAAAAAGAAGATGGCTGACTTTCATTAAGATACCTCACAGATCGACCGATATATATGATATATACCGTATAAAGTATAGCAAAAATTTCTTCTGAATTTTAATAATATATCTAACAGATTCCCCGATATTTTCGATAAAAAGTCAAACATAAGAACTGGGTCATGTGGACGCGTATCTTCCCGTATAAGGGTCATATGGACCCGTATTCAGTAGGAGGGGACTTGAAAAGTTATATTACGATTTCGACACTTTTTAGACGTGAGGTGGCATACCTTAAAGGCACTCTTTATGCAAAGTTTTGTTACTTTATTTAAAATTGTGATAATATTTGTAGGCGTAGTTGGATTCCGATTTCGCCCATTTCCACACTGTAATATAAAGATCCAAATATAATGTCACGCACTCAATTTGGTTGAAATCGGTATAGAAGTTCTCGAAATTTGGGATTTCACCTAATAGTGGGCGGTGCCACACCCATTGTCTAATTTTTACACCGGCTCCGGCATGTTTCTTTAGTGACTTATCGCACTTTTAGTGGTTTTCAATATAACCGTTTTGTGGGGAGTATGCGTGGTTTTATTCCGATTCTACCCATTTTAACACCGTCTAAGGAGGTGCCGGAGAAATTTGTCTTCAAGAAGTTTGGTTGATATAGCTTTAGTAGTTTGTGAGAAATGTACATTAAACCTATTAGGGGGCGGGGCCTTACCCACTTTTTAAAAATTTTCAACCAACAGATGGCCTCCCTACTGTGATTCCCTGTACAAAATTTAAGTTTTATATCTTAATTGGGACCTTATTTATTTTGTAGTACACCTGGTATTGGTTGAGTTTCAAAATCTGATGTATTCCTCTGCCATCCATTGCTTCAAGCACTCTTTCAAAGAACTGAATGATTTAGGCAAAATGATGGGTCAAGTGATTTACTTTTTGGTTTGGTATCTAACGAAAAGTTTTAGCTGATTAAAGAGGATGGCTGAAGTTTTGAAATGTGATTTTGTTGGATAAAAAATCATAAGCATTTTACGATACATTTCGAATATTTATACTTTGATTCATGCAAACTGCACAAAACACTTAAAATCAACAAGGAAGTCACGATGCTTCACAAATCATTAACGGAAAATACGACCAGAAGAAAGTCGGGTTTGTGTAATCGGAATCTTACCAGTATTTTCAATATTTGTTGAATGATGAATGTCTCATGCCACTGCAACAACAACAACAAATTACTATTTTCTGAAGAATTCAAGTATAATAGGAGTAACTTTATGTAAAAAATTCTTCTTCAATTATGTTAGCACTCTCTAAAAACAAAAAATAAAAATAAAAGAACATAAGAATACACTTTTTCCAAGAAATATATATTTTTATTTGTATATATCCAGTATAACATTGTAATGAAACTGTTTGTGACTAACTAAATAACGCTAAACACAGCCGGCGGAAGTGGCAGCAAGCAAAGAAAAATCCGGTGAGCTACAATTAGCGAAGAGATACAACAAGAAAAATAAAAAGGAAAGCTGTGTAGAGATACGGCAGAAAATTAGAGGAAAGTTACCATAATGTGGAAAATTAATGTGTATCAGCGAAATTAAATCGGAGGTGCGACATGATGAAAGAAAAAATTGGCAGCAACAAGACACTACGAGATAGCGTTATTAAACTCTACTAGAATAAACAAAAACAAAAAAAAAAAAGTGTATTAAAAATGAAAACATAAAAGTTACCTTGATTTTTGTACACTTTCAAGTATTTTCAAGCTAAAAGCCAATTTTGAACAAACAAAAGTTGTTAGCATCACTCATGTGAGTAAAAACTGTAAAAGCTTTGAGCGTAGGAGAGAGCTAAAAATGGCAAAAGCGGGTAATATTTTTGATGCTGTAGCTATAAATATGCGTTCAAAAATTTTTTTAAATATATGAGTTAGTAAAAATTAAGTTGTGTTCAGATATGGTTTTTCATTTTTCCTTCAATATACTAGATTCATTTTCCTCGGCATTACATTAAAGCACTTCTAGACTGCTATTTTACATTAAGAAGGTCAAAGGTAATTGGAGCAAAAGTCAAAATTTGTGTCTGTCGTTGCCATATTCGTTTGCTCATTCAACAGTACAGACACTCTGTCATGCTCAACAACTCGGGCATTCTTGTGTGCCCGCACTTTAATGCACCTTCGCAAAATTGTACTAAACTCGAATGAAGCAATGTCCAAAAAGTGTATTCGTGCATAGTGGCATGCAAATACCTAAATAAATCCTGCAGTTATGCACGGCAGTGTAAACCCGCTACAGTTTACTAACACTACGCTCATATAACCTCACATTTAAGTGCAGGTGACTGCAAATGTGAGCAATCGTGTGTAAAATCTTAGTTGATAAAAGCTAGTCTAAAAATTTAGAAAGTTTAAAAAGTTAAGAAAAAAAAAATTATATTTTCGAAAATTTTTTAGGAAACATTTTTCTGGAAAAATTCCTTCGAAAGAATATATTACTTTAATTTCAATAATTTTGTCTTATTTTTCATATTGTTTTTTTTTTTTTTTTGGCATAACATAAATTTGAAACTCAAACTGCGCCAAATGTTGATAATGTTATTATTAACAGTTAAATGTCAAACAGTCAAACGTAGTAGATAAGCTTCGACATAACCTCAAGTGTTTGTTTGATGAAAGGGCGTGTGTACTGTCGCAGAATATACAGGAATTTATTCGAAAATAACTTTCTCAATTTATGAAAAATAGTCGCAATTAAGAAGGAAAAAAGAGCACAAGTAAGCAAACAATTCTAAATTATAGGCGTAAAAATACAGTCTGCGCATTTTCACGTGTGTTGCAGTCTGCTGATAAAATTTGACAGGATGGGGCTTGTCAGCCTTGAAGGGCAACAAAATCAACTGCTGTAGTTAATATTCACTTGGAAAATTTATGCTCCAAGTCAAATGGGGGGCACTTAATTAGTTAGAAGAGTATATTTTTAGTTTATTTGTTATTTGCTGGTTTTATTAAAATTTATTTTAGTGCAAATGCTATACTGAAAGGAAGCAAATGAGTGCGTTTAAAAATAACTTAGCTTATATACTATGTAACGGTAAAGTGTAGCCATCGTAACCGAGAGAGTTGAGTGCGTGTGGGAGTGCGAATATCTAAAAACAATGATTTTTAACAATTGTTCGATGATGGCTTAAACCTTGAGGCTCTACGCCTTTATGTACTTTATGTTTAAATGACAAAAAGCTTTTAGCGAGAATCGTTTGACCGCAGAAAATTGTCTTTGTACTGTCCTTCCATCTCCCTTAATAAGGGTTATATGGCAAAAGTGAAAGAAGTTGTGGAATGGGAAGTACTTGGGAGAAAACTGAAACTTTTATGGATCGACACAATGCTCAAGGATCGAAAAAGCGAGGCTTGCCAACGAAACAACGCACAGACACTTAAAGGGAACGTGTTGAACATATCGTTCATGAATATTGGGCATGCGAAAGCTCTGTGCAACCGATTCCCCGTGTCACCAGTCAACAAAAAGTATGGTAAAATTTCTTAAATTAATAAGCTTCGAATTGCTTCCGCATCCACCGTATGATTCGGATCTGGTCCTAAGCGACATTTTCCTACTCAGACTACTTGACCATTATAATTGGTATATCGAACTCAATTGGCTACTATATTAAATAATAAATTAGTAAATTTACACCTACTACGTTATTTTCAGCGTTCAAACAGCAGTACTGAAAGTTCAGACGCAATCCGAATTTTTCAATGAATTTTTGACTTGGCTTTGAAGTTGTAGAGGACTCTTTTTATATTGAAATTAGCATAGATCTATCTAAAATAGAACTTTATTATCAAGTATTACTTCGAACTAAATAAGCCATTTAAAAATTATGTGTTTTGCTTTCTTCTCTATAAGTATCTCATCGGGTTTCTCATATATAATGCACGAGGGTAGACGATGACAACATTCGAGAAAGATTGCTAGAAAAATATGGATGGTACTGCAAATACAATAAGTGATGCAATGAGGCTTTTACGAGTTTTATGACGACATTCTCACAGTTCAGGAGGATATGAATTAGTGACTACACTGGGTAAGCTTAATATGATATCAGTACGAGAGTACTTAATATGATATCAGTTGGTAGAATTAAAGGAAAAGGGGAATCTCCTCTGCGTTGTAATAAACAAGTAAAAGGGTATTTGGTATGCTCAATTGACACAAACTCGTCACGGAAAGCGAAGCCTTGTGGAAAGGTACTGTGGTCATAACGTCTTTGGCTCTAAAGAAAAGTCATATTATTCAATTTATTACTTAAATATAGGTACCTTTTTGTTTTGGAAATAAACACGCGAAGTGTTTGTTAACGATAATGATACAAATAAAATTCACATAACATTTTTATACTCTCGCGACTTGTTGCAACATGGTATATTAGTTTTGTTCACCTAACGGTTGCTTCTAAAATCTAAAACTAATCGAGGTAGATATAGAGTCATACATTTTGAATGATCAGGATGACAAGAGGAGTTGAATTCCGACTGACTGTCCGTCCGTCCGTCCGTTCGCGCAAACGATAACTAGATTATAAATTAAGATATCTTGCTGAAATTTGGTACACGTGTACATCATAAGAAGGTTGATATTATAGATGAACGTAATCGGAGTACCGTCACGCCCATACAAAGCAGGCAGTCGAAAATCTCCAAAGTGCTATAGCTAAGCAACGAATTCAGATAGCAACGTGCAATTTTGTACAGAGAATCGTAGTGAGCAGTGGTATCTATGGTAAAAAAATTTTTGAAAAGTGGGTATGGCCGAATTGGTAGTGTTTTAGGGGTTCAGTAAGCAATTAGCACACTCGCCTACGCCAAAATGTGAAAGCCCCAAAGTAAAGTCACCACTATTGGCATTGAATGATGAATTGGCTGGCGGTCCACCTCTCTCTCTCTCTCTCTCTTTCTCTCATTGTACACTAGTGGAGTCGTGCTGCGGAAATATGTAGGTATATCCCTGGCATCATTTACGTTCCGTATGCCATTTGTCTGGTCAACAGCAAACCGACAAAGCTCCCAAAAGTCAAACAAACAATTAACAAAGTGTGGAAATTTAATTGTGCGAGCACGAAGTGGGAATTATTTAAGGATAAATAAAACAAAGCGCATTGGTGGTAGTCTGTGGTGTGCAATGTTCACTGGAATAAGGCGAAGACTGGACTGGAAGAGGGGCGAATTAGTTTGAAGCAGGACAATTTTATATTTAATTTTAGATTTCAAAAAAATTTAAGTTAGAGAAATAAGGAAGATTAAAGATTTTCAGTCTACCCAGAATGGGTATAAAAGGAATGTAACTTTTCGCAAGGAAGTACAGTGTCTAACATTCTTAAAATCAAATGAAAAGCCTTAAAGAAATGACGACGAAGGTATATAGGTTCATCTTTTCTACACTTCAGAAAAACCTATATTAATATTTTTACAGCCTTCTTGAGCTACAAGCTTTATATATGCGGCTCGATTACAACCCTGTTGTTCTGAGAGAATAATCGAAGAAAAGAGTAGATAAAGTGTAAAAAGTGTTAACCACTGTATTATTTACACCGATTTTGTTAAGGTAGTGGAAGCTGAAGGTTCTTGTGGAGGGATAGGTATAATGACTATATCTTTAAGGGCTCTTAAAGGGGAAAAAGTGAAAGTACTAATCCATGGCAAATAATTAAAAGAGGATATTTTTCACGAGAATTTTTTAATTGAAGTTCAGGCAGAGGATTTTTATTGCTGTAACACTTTTCTAAACGCCATCGATATAGACATGACCTGATCCCCCCCAAAAAAAAAATTACCTGTTATATATATTAACTATAAATGCGAATTACTGTACTAGGTCTTTCAGTTTTGTGAATCAGGTTTCATTTGATGCTTCTATGGTCTAAAGAGTTCACATGTAACACTAAGTTAGTCAGGTTATATAATATACATGAAGATTTGCGTAGTCAACTCAAAACTCTTCGAATGGCGGATTCTTCAAATACTAGTAGCTTTAGAAGCAACATATTAGAAATAAAATTGTTTGCATATACTCACTTTTTAAACATACCCATATGAGACATCCATCTAGCCAATCAGTTGGATGTAATGCACCAACCAACTTCATCGGCCTTAATAAGTAATTAGAAGGCACGTGTGCAACGGTAACACGTGGTACTAATTACTTTAAATATTTCCTTCCTACTGGGACACTCAATAAGAGAATAATATCAATACCTCATGGGCAGAGGCATTTTTAGAATTATGTTAAATATGTATGCAGATCATAAATAGTGTGCGACAATGTCACAGCCATGAAAGCAAGTTGACAATTTCCGAACATACAGGCAATCATATTGCGAAGCAGAATTTTTTGTTATTTTTGCTTTCGTACTATTAACATTTGAATTTTAGAACACAAAAAAAATTTGTATAATTCATGAGACAATGTGGAATGGCTAGAGTCTCTCGTCTTGCTATGCTATGACTTAGTTTGCGATGCGCATAATATAATCGCTATTTGTTTATTACTCCACCTCCATGTCGCTAAGAAAATTTAATTCTTATTAATTGTGTTAGCATATATGTTTTATTGCCAGGAAATTACCTCTTAGCATGGTTAGCATGGTTGAGAATTCTTGCTTAGTCTTGAGTTTGATGAAAGAAAAATTCACCATTATATGGTTCAGGGAAAAAAATGTCGCTTAGGACAGCGACAATCAGATGTTTAGTTAAGGAAGACTCAAAGTTTTTAAATACATATAGTCCAAGGTCTGCGATATAAACTTTAAAAAGTGGCTAAGCTATAGATGGAGACTTTTAACCTAATCAAATGTATTTAAAAGCTACTTATCCCTTCAGATTTGACAAATAGAGGTAATCTAAGACTTTATTTCTGCTTATCGTCTTCTCGATTATCGGTCATCGACATTAATAATCGAGGTCCGTGTAAAAATTAGATTTCAATGGTTCGAGTTTCGAATCAAATGTGAGCTATTACTAAATAATATAGTATGATGCAGGTCCATCCACTAATTAGTCCTATGATGCGGAAGTGTGTTTGATGACTTTATCCTTGAAGACGTCTTTGGGAATGATTTACGAACCCTTATACCGCATGGAAAAATGTGTGCGAACTATGTAACTAGGAGCACATAGTTCAGCAAATCTTAAAATAGATACAACCTTGAAGAGGAAACGTTGTTCGAATGGATTCTAATACTCTAAATCGTAAGTATTCATTGTAGTAAGAAGTACTCAGAGTAAAAAGAAGGTCTCTGCTGCATTGGAACACCCCATAGCTTTTGCAAATTGCGTAATTAAGTAACGATCGATTCTTAAGAATTTTTGTACCTACTGGACGAAGTTGCTGCAGCTATTGTAGTATTTAAATATACCCATCCAAGTGGTAAAATTTATGAAACTGTCCGCTGTTGGAGGGTTGGATCAGATCAATAGGTGATTAAGTGCCACAGGACTCACTAGAAGCAGGATTTACATTTATCAAATTGAACAATCAAAACCAAATTGTGAATTTCCGATGCAACAGCAGCACAGAATTATGTCAAAATTACGTGGATTTCACGAGCAACTCGAGCTCTTCGGTAATTGTTGCTGGTGTAGCGGCATACAACACTCCTCATATATTTTGAAGAATGTTGTCGAGTTGACAGTCCTTGACCGGATACAAATAGGCTCCGTTTCGGTTGAGCAGAGAAGTCTGCCGTGAGAGCGGAACTTTTTGTTAGTGAAATAGAGGGTGTCTTACTTCCAAAAAATGACATTTTTAAGAAGGGACCTCCCATATGTAGATCTTCCATATGTTGAGTATTTGCAGGTATTCTTCATTGATATCTAAGTGTTTTTTTTTTATCTATTAATTACTTATTATTATTATTATTTTGTGGTTATTTTTTGGGAGAATACGTAGAATCTCAGCTATATGGTAGGATCATACAAATTATAGTGTGCCGGCGTAAAAGGTTTCCTTGACTTGCTGTAGAAAGTCAACATAATACATAAAGCCAAGTTAACCTAACATATAAAACGTGCTCTATACACGCAATAACGGTAGTTTGATGCAGCAATAAAACAAACTGCTTGCCAATACGAGCATGAAGATCAATAAACCCAAAGTGTTTTTATCACAGAAGATATTTTAAAAAACCTTCACCCATTTAATTGTCACTAAATTGCGAAATCAATAAAAAAGCACCGAGCTCTTACGCAGCAATCCAGCTGTATTGCAAAACTATAGAAACGAACAATGAAAAATGTATAGCAATCCAATGAGGCCGCCAACAGCGCTGCACCGCCTCAAATATGCGGTGAAGCGAATAAAAAGACACATCCAGCCATGCATTATGCAGGATGGTGCCAAAAAATATCAATAGCCAAAATTTGCCAAATAGGGAATGTAAAGCGAAATACCGCTGTCGAAAAGGCGTTGGCAATTTACCGTTTTTTTTCCACCGCTACCCAGCGGCGCGTTCTCAGTTGAGTACCAACAAACGCTTAGCTTTTAAAGGCGAATAGAGGCGAAGAGGCTACATGTCGCATACACACACACACATGTATGCATATACTTAGCAGAATGTATATGTATATGTATGGGTGAGCGTGTTGATGCCATATATACAATAACGGCAGTCAATTTATGAGCGCCATATGGAGCGCGGACGGAAATATGTAATTTTTTAATTGGTTTCTGTGACGCTTGGGGATGACGCATAGCAAAAACAAATGCGCTGTAACATTATTAGTCCCAGTGACATCCTGGAGGTATAAATACATTAAGGGTTATGCAATGAACCACCGTACTCATTACGCGTACACAATGCAGTTTTAAACTGATATGAGTATGCATCTATTGCTTTTTTGTTGTCACTTGCAAAGTTTGTGGGTATGTGCTATTTTTGCTGATGCCACAATGCCTCAAAGTTTGCTTTCAATGAAGTATTGATAGTCACTATGTAATTATATGCATATGTATATAAACAAAATAAATATATATGGATGTATATTTAGCATAACTTTTAATTAAAAAAAAAAGAATTTGTTGCAATTAATTACGAAATTACATTTGTCGTTTTGTAAGTGTAATGTGTAGAACAACATTGTTTTTTTTTTTTGTGTTTTATATTTGTTGTTGTTGTTTGTTGAACATGTTGTTGACTATTTAAAAACTTGGTAAATTCGATTGCAATGAGGCTTGGCAATTTGTTTAAGATAGAATATATATCAATATATATATATATACAGCTATGGTCAAAATAATAGAAACATTGCACCTATTGGTAAATGTTGTCAGTAAAATTTATCAAAAAAAATAATAATAATTCACAGACGCCGATTACTTATTTATCCCGCCAAAAATCACAATTCAATGCGCTTAGATTTGATAACTTTAATTATTTTGTTTTATTTGCCCAAAATCAAGTTGGCCAACAAAAATTTAAAACAAAACTTATTTTATAATAAAATAAAATTTTGTATAATATTAATTAATGGAAACTATTAATATTTCATACCTTAGAACTCTGGGAGGCACTTTAAAATATATAATATGTTAAAATACGGCAAAAAAAGTTAAGAGATTTGAAAATTTAAAAAAAATTTAAATTAAGAAAACAGAAAATCCAAATAATTTCTTCATATATGTGTTTATGTAGCACTAATGACCACATAATAAAGTCAGCGTACAGGCCTAAAATCGAGTTTTTGTCAAATTGCCACTGCAAAATCATTGATTATTCTGTTGATGTCAGAAGCAAAAATTTCTGTACCAAAAATTTTAAACATTTGAAAACAATTGATATTACTATTGAAACTTTTGAATTTTTAGCAGATTTTGCTTTTGTTGTCGCCTTCGATTCGCCACTATTTTACCCGCTATGTTTGAGCTTTGCTCTCCTGACTAAAAATGTATATGGTACATATGTATACAACAACAAAGTTATGTAGTTCAATTTATGTAATACAAGAGAATTTATGGAATCCTCATAGCAGTTGCTATGACCACCACCACTTTCAATTTTATTATGCCAATTTTTTTGATTTATGACAGTTGTGTGTTTGTTTTGGTATTCTAAAAGTTCTAGCGAATAAAAACAGCTTAAGAAAGTCATACATTAATAGCGGCAAGGAAAGAGATTAAGAGTTAGCAAATTAGTACAAATAAACCAAAAAATAATATTCGAATCGGTTCAGATGGCTAAAAATGCATCGCTGTAATAACTGAACTTATTATCACCTACTTCTTTTGAGAACAATGAAGAAAACAATTACGTTAAAAGCAGTGGCCGGCATGAGAGGAACTGTATAAGTGAGCACGAAAATAAAGACACTCAGTGAGAACTATGTAACCTTAAAATTTGAGAAATTCTTTCATACTCACGTGAAGCAAGCATTTTCGTAATCCCATATACAAATTCTATATTTTACGATAAAAAAAAATGTAATGTATGTAATGGACCTCAAAAACCTTAACTTTATTGCCTCTAAATTACCTAAAACATAAAATGTAATTCATAACACCAAAAAGCATTCATAATCATAAAAAATTTCGCGCTGGGCACATTTACCTTAGCGGCACAGTCATGCGCGATATTGTTTCGTCGCTGTTTCGACAACGACTAAACGGAAAATATTCATGCTACCGAAATCGACGGACTACTAAAAACATAATCAAAGATATTTTAACAAATATAGAATCACCGACAGCTATCATATATTTGCTGACTTCAAAAACACTTTTAACTTGATGCAAAATAGTAAAGAGAGTGAGCGGGCGTAAAACCACCAACTACGGCAGAATTAGGGGAACATTTCCGATAACGCTTGGAAGTGAGTAGCTGAGACACTATCGATTTAAACAATCGCCTTCCGCATTGGCTGGTGCCTTAGTCAATGGATATTCCGGTGTTCCATAGGAAACATCAGACATCAGGACATATATTCATCTGTACATTTGCATTTAATCGGTTGCGACATATACAATCGCAATGCATAAATATAAATGCATGCCACGTTTAGATCATGTTGATCACAAGCCACAGCAACCCCAGCAGCAAGACAATGAAATTACGAGTCATCCGACTTCTGATGAGCAGAAAATATATCATGCAAATTAGAACTCACGACACTTCGTCTGATGCAGGTTTTTAAAGAACGATTCTAAGGAAACCGATTCTAGCATTTCTCCTGCGGATGACAAATGACTTTGTATACACATATATATTAGATTAAGTCTATTAGTGTCAAATGTTTATATATTAATAAAGAAATATTGATATTTTATATTGATGATTTGTGAATTAGGATTTTTAGTTTAAGGAAAAAAAAGTGAAAATATTTCACTTCACACTACATTCACACGACATAATCTAGAGTTTAATATTTTCTTTTGCTAAACTCTCAAAACAGCTAGGGATTGTTAACTTTTATAACAAAAGTTTTCTGGCAAAGTAATGTTAAACACAAATATGGTATTTAAGTTGAGTTAAGGTAAAATTACTTAACACAAAAATGTTGTGGGGGTGAGTTAGGAAACGGTCATGACGAAGATATTTCTGAATCCAGCTGTTTAACACCTAATGCATATTAAGGAGAACCTTTTCGTTCTATTTTATTGGTGGCTCCTAAAAAGATATTCTTTGAGAAATCCAAAAAAGGTAGGATAGTTAATACTGCTCTCCAAATTTGCCGTGTGAGTCCCTATATTATACAATTGTATTTTTATTGTTATTCTACAAAAAAATTAGCAACTTTCCAACGACTTCTAAATTTTTTGAAACAGAGATTAGAAGCAACTTGAAACAAGTTTAGTTTAAAGCCTGGAATCAAACTCTAAGCATTACACATTGATATGTTTTTTCAAAAAAAAAAAAAAAAAAAAAAACAAGTTTTTCACTGGCCTATTGAGGTACTGTTATGCACATTATAAAATCATAATTTTTATTTCAAATAAATTCCTATACTTTATACTTTATTCCTATACTTCATTCTTATACTCTTTTCTTTACTTCTATATATACTATGTATGCATGCATGTATATAGGTCTTTAAACCATAGTATTGTACTAATTCGTCATTAATTTGAGTTTAAAAATAACGACAACACAAATATTGACGACGGCGAAAGCGACAGCTTTGGAAGGAAAAGAAAGGCAAAGCGCCGCAAGAGGCATAGGGTAGCGAGTGGCGTTGCCAAAGGCGTAAAAGTGGGACAGAACAATGCACTAGAATTGCACTGCAAACCTTCGTATTGAGCCCTTGACGGGCCAAAACAAACGGCATTCACACATTTGTGGAGGAAAAACAGGGAAAAAAAATAAGCAAAAGCAAACAATAAAAAGAAAAGAAAAAGAAAAAACAAACCAGAGCACAGTGATGCAAAGGATAATTTCGGTTGCGTTTGTGGCGTGCGGCAGTACGAAATTTTGCGATGTACATTTATATATATGAATATAAGTGTATATATTTCCACTAAATCCGTGTGCAATCGTTTGCAATGGAAAAGAAGGTCGCGTGCAGAAAGTAAAAGTCGTTAAGAACGCATTATATGTGCAGCATGTGTGGTAGAGGGGCACTAAATTCGCCTAAAAAGTGTTGCTTTCGCAATAAAGAGTTCAATGAAAGTACTTTTATTTTCATGACTATACTATTTTGACCGCAAGAGGTAGTAGGCCGTTTATGCTAGGTCATAAGTGCCGCAAGAACTACAGAAATTAAAATTTATACGCATTCATATATATATATACATATTATATTCGACATGTTTCGAGGCTGAGTTACATAAACTTTGCATGCCTTTTGGGGGCTTATTGTATTCCAGTTAATTTATGTGAAAGCAATAAATATGAATGAGCATTTCTTTATTTAATACATACTTTCAGACACTTTCTCTTTTTTCAGTAGAAGTTGAATTTTGAAATTTCACAAATTACGTATAATTACGTATAATACGTATAATTATTTATTAATTTCACGGTTTATTCATTCATTTTAATTTTTTTTTAGTATTTGTGCCATAAAATATTGCTAGCTTAATATGATCAATTGAAATTATTAAAATAATGAGAAAATGTATGTAATCAATAATTTCTGTTGCATACTTTCAGGCATAAAAAGAAATATTTTCCAGTCACAGAAGAATTAAATATTGTGTGAAGATATTAAAATAGGAAAACCTTGGTTTCTTCCTAATATTGCCATTACATGTTCTTTTTGCATAAAAATGTGATCAATTTCAGCATTGGAAAGGAATTTAGCAAAATTTGCAAATTCAAAAGAATCGAATTAAACGTGTTAGTGAAAAAACAAAATTGCAAAAAAGTTTACGAAACAAATCACATGTGCTAGTTGTGCAGAAATCAACTGAGTCAAGTGCAGAGTAAAAATGAGAACACGATAGAGAGAGAAAGCGAGAGAGCATGAGAGTATGCTAGTACAAGAGAGATGAATTGAAAACAGCGCCTAAAAGTAGACTGCGCGGTGTGCAGCCTACTATACGAACATATCGATCGAAAAACGAAACCAAAACGAAGAAAGTGAAAAAGATATACTGAGCAGTAAAAAATCAAAGTGAACGAAACAAAAGTGAGCATGTAAGCAAAGAATAGAGCGTATTCTCGCTGATTTTTGCAACTGGTAAGATTTTTATATATAAAAATTGAGCAAAATATGCAGTCATAGCAAAAACAGAACGCAGAGACAAAGAAATGCACGGAGAGTAAATTTTTAAGCAGCTCTTTCAGCATTACTTGTATAATCAGATTTGTAGCATTACCGAATTTTGATAAATATGGAAAAAATAGTAGTTTTAATAAGAAACTTTAGCTATTGCAGAGACATAAGTAAAAACTAGTACAACTTTTTTATTATCTGATGAAAGGCACACCAAATAAAAACGCAATGGGTGCCAACAACCCTTATTAAATAGGCAACAATACAACTTTTTAACGCTTTACACTCGGAAGCTGCCTTCACATATTTACAGGGTGTATTTTAAGCGTGCTGCTGGCGCTACTCGACATCAAGTGGTAACGGCTGAGTAGATGCTTCACTTCTGCGGTTTCTTTAGGTTATGGAAATGGAGGAAATGAATAAAGGATGCTAAAAGCCACAAGCGCTATAGTGACAGAGAGGGAGACAGAGCGTGACTTTACACAAGACTACCGTAGCCACTTTGACGGCAAAGCATCTTTTTAGTCACGCTGTTTCAATACCATTTTGTTCGGGGCACTGAAAAGTATGTAAATATATATAAGTATACGCATATGCACAATATATATATATATGTGCAATACATACCGATTTAAATAGAACAAGCGAGTGAAAAACGGAGAAAATGAAATGAAAAGAAGAAAAATCATGCAAAAGCTATGACTCAACAAAATTGTATGAATTTTCACGTTGTGCGTGCATGCATATTGTGTACGAGAGCATGGAGCGCGAAAAGTACTCATCACAATATACATAGCTACGCTTATTGCTATATAAGTTGACAGACGCACTCTGAAACTGCGTGCATTTATGCCCTTTTCCGATTATTTCGCAAGCGCGGGGGTGGACGTTTGAGGCCTGTGACATTTGATATACTTTATATTGGGAGGTAAACGTGTGTGCGCTTGTTCGATAATAAAAAGGAAAGAATAATATGAAACAAACAACAACAAGGATATTAAAAATTTTTGAGTTGGGACATTGGAAATGTCTAGTAGGAGGATTAAAGATTTAAAGAAGCCAATAAAAGTGAAGTTGATGAGGAGAGTAAGGGGCTGCCAGTTAGCAAAGAGTTCAGCGCAGGATAGTTATTTGCACTGCGGCACACAGTGAAAATCTAAAAAAATATAATAGGATAAATTCAATAGAATTGTGAATAAATGAATAAAGGTTCTTGGTCCATATCTCACAAAGCAAACTTGCTCGGTTCAATTCCCTCCGGCAGTTCCTCAGACAGTGTGAAGTTGGGTGAAACAGGATGATAACTAATAAAAGTTCGATAATTCACCAAATAAATACGTTGAAAGCATTAAATTTCACAGTAAAGATGGTAACTAATGGCCTACCTTTAGGTGGAATCCTCTATCTCTGGAATTACCATATTAATTTCAACTAAATTCCATACATAATATTATCCAGATATTTTTATGTTAGGTTGTGAAAATGCACATAACCGGAATACAACTACGCCTACTTCCCTCCCATATATCACAATTTTAAATTCCCGCTGATTTTTCGATTTTACAGAATACAAATCAAGCACCAATGAAGATATCGGTATAAAACTCTGTACAAATAGGATCTTCAGGGTATTGCGTCTCACGTTCAAAAATGGTCGATATCGGATAATAACTTTTTCCCAGATACCGAATATGTGGACCTCAGTGCCTTTGACTGACCTTTTACCGAAGATATTGTGAGATATAGTATTGAAAGTCGTAGATAATCATTTCCTGAAGATAATACGCCTTTGTATCAGGAATAGGTGAAATCGATTCAATACTTTCCATAACTAATATAAAGACTTTCGAACTTCTGGTTGACTTTATACCGTATATATTGGTCAATGTGTGAGGTATCTTAATGAAATTCAGCGAACTTCTTTTCCTGGTAACAATGTGTTCCAATTTAGTATAAAGCTTTGTCAACACCGAGGGTATAAAATGTTCGGCTACACTCGGGCTTAGCCCTTCCTTACTTGTTAGTTCTATTTCCATTCTTAAAACGACAAAGCTAATTCAAACTACTTTGTTAGTAAGAAAAAATCACCGAATTAAAAAAAAAAAACTATTTCGAGTATTTTATTGAGTCACTTTACTCGATGGGTAATCGATACAAAGAGACAATGAAAGCCTTTGAGTTTAACACACATCCCGACATAAAAAGCTGTTGCCTCTATTGTCAGCGTATGTGATTGCCGTCGGTACAGCATACAAATAACTACAGAACGCACATAATTTACAGTAATTCAAACTCACAGGCAGGCCGATTTTATTGCCGCAGCAGTGGAGCAGCTAACTTGACAAACCTTGTATGCTAAACAAGCTGATTAGTGCTGGTAAGCATTATAAATATGCATATACATATGTATACGGGTATGTGTGCGAGGCAATAAGACCAAATAATTATAGTAGTTGCCTCTTTTCGGCATACAATTAAATATATAATGTTGTTAGCAATTAAATATTGATTACAGTCAATAAAGAGATAAGTGTGCTATACGAGATGCGCTGTTCTATTGTAGTTGTGATCGCTTTGCCAATAAGATAACTGGCACTCAAACCAACGCCGAATAAAGCAGTTAAGTCAATGAATGCCCATTTGCGCCACAATAATCAGTAAATTATTTGTACAGTAAGGAAGTGGCTTAAAACAAGTACAAATAAGTACATATAAATCACTTAAAAATGGTGCCTTGGGAGATGTTTGTTTATATTTATGTATAGTAATTTTGCTTCACTGGGCAATTGTGCATATTTTAGTGTGAATGCAAACTAGACAATATAAATAGGAGAAATATTTTATTAGTATGTTTAATATTTTCTTTCTTTTTAATAATTAACTCGTCTTTAATAACAGTTCGTTTTCTAAAATATGCTTATATAAATATAAATATATATATATAAATATATATATAAATATATAAAAAAAAGTCTATAAAAATTAGTCCAGTTAAATTAATTTTCGAATGATCTAAATGTTATTTAAATCCATTGCGACTATACTGAATTATGACCTAATACCCAAAAATTTGTTTCAGTATAATTAAAATTATTTAAAACAAAAAAATAAATATTTTCAAACAATTTAAAACATTTTGTCAAATATCTAACTCCAATTTTACATAAAATGCCAATCCACAGGATATTTCCCATACTGAACACTCTTAGAAATAGTAAAAGTAGGTTACTCATACGTCGTGTCATACACTTGCATTAAATATGTATATACATATATAATATATTGTATTATAGAGGTCGTGAATTAAACAAAAAGAATTTGACGAGTTTGTTTTCAAAACTACCAGTCAGCAATAAAATATTTTTTAAATTAAATATTTACTTATATAGTAAATAGTACAGAGCATTTGCCATAATTTAACCAAATTTAACCTGCTTATTTGAATATGTTGACATATTTAAATATGAATGGCTGCAAATTCTATAAGCGTACTTTCAATATTTCTGACTTTCACCTCATTATTATTTTTAATAAAAAAAAACTAGAAAAATTATAAACAAAAAAATTTAAATTAACATAAGTGTTGATCAATTTGTGCCAAGTGTCAAAAACAACAATTCATTATTTATATTGTAGCATTAAAAATAAATTCTTATATAAAAGCCCAACATACCTCAAGTACATATGCAAACAAATAGCAATTTTAAGGTGTGGAAAATAATTGTTTATAAAAAACGACAAATGGCAAGGTCATTTTAACACGCTATACTAGCATAAAATAAGTTAGCATGATGATATTTGTAGCTATATAAATACACCGACAAGCAAATATACAAATAATCGCTAAAAATAAGAACTAAGCCTGAGAATGGTAAGTTCAAATAGCCGTGAAGACCATGAAAATGAAATTACATTTTGCAAGAAGCGGTAATAAATCAACGTAATAATAAAAAATTTAAAAATAATTTCTTAAAGGTGTTTAAATAAAAGCTATGAATTGTTGTAAATACATATGTACATACACGCGAACTTGCTATTGGGGAAAATATTTACTGGTCGCTTGGAAACTAGCTTAGTTGCATATTCTTATACATAATATTCAATCAAGAATATCAAATATTCATAAAGTGCATGCAAAATTAAGAAATACTGTTGTGGATAATAGAGGAATGCAAAAGGCCATTGTATTCAGTTGTCTCATAGTCAAAAAAGATTCAAACTGGAGGAATCGTGATGCAAGATGAAAAGCAATCAAGCAAAAATTATGAAAGTGAAAATTACAAAAAACCCTTTTCGCGTTTTACAATTTTTTTTAGATAAATACTAAAAAGAAGCAATTGAGCGCTCTGCCATTTTCTCTCAAAATAAAAACACAATTTAGCATAAAGGTTTCATGGAGCAAACATGTCAGTTGACAATTTTCTTTTACGATTATGTCCGCCCATTATTGTCCTTTTTTATTACTTCGATCTGGTAATTGCTGATAAGAATGATGTGTCACAAAAAACCATGCTCTGGTTTTTTCATTTTAATTTTTGCAGTTACGTACTTGCATTGACAACAGTTAAAACGTGATAGCAGATGGAGATCATATGTATCTACTCCTCATTTGCACTCCAATTTTTACGCATTACTCTCGCATTTGTGGCGACTATAATCGGCAACTCTGCAGATTTTGGGTTTGGCAACTGCTAAAACTCTTAAGTGAGTGCCGCGATAGATGCGAGTTTCTCAAAGACAACTAATTTTTATTTTATTTTAATAAAATCTGTTTAAGAAATAATAGCTTAAAACTTCAGTCTGTATAAAAATAGTGATATGTAATCATTGGCTGTTAGCTTAACTGCATAATTACAAGGTTATGTATTAAGGGAGTAATAGATTTTTCAATGGCACAAATATTACGACAAAGTTATGTAGGTCAAATTAATGTTAGTGTAATTTGTTGTAAATGTAATGTAATGGAATTCCTTCAATTATGTACGTACTCAAATGTGAAAGCGTCACTAAATTTTGTAATCTGTAAAAATTATTTTCACTATTCATACATTTACAAATGAATTAATTTAAAACTTTTTATACATACACATTCAAATTAAATAATTTGAACTTGTATTTCACAAATTTTAAAAATATATCTAACTTATGCTACAAGTGTCGCATATATTTAATTACTATGCGTAAAAATTTTTTTCTAATCAGTTTTAAATATCCCTCGATATAATTTTGATTCAACAATGACCCAAAAACACAATAAAAGAATCAGTTAAAAGAAAATACACCATCTAAATATAAACTTCCAGTTGCAATTTAGCGTTCGCGATTTTTCTTCTTTAAATTACTCACCTTTTAGCGCCCTCTTCACCTTCAACAGGCTGCTCTCCACTGACCCCAGCCGCATTCGCTGCTTGTTCGGCGCCTGCAGCTGGTGTTGGTGCTGCTGTAGCAGCGGATACTTCCGGAGTGGCAACAGCATCTTGGGTGGGTGCAGGTACATCTTCGTCAGCTTGACCGCCCTTGACAGCGCCCACCAATGAAGTGAATTGATTTGTTAGACCAGAGAACATTTTCGACCTCTAACGGTTTTCCTGATTCTACGAATTCCTCTTTACGTAAAATATATTTGCCAACGATACACTTGCTGGCACTTTTTTATATCAGTCGTATCAGAATACGTGTGTATTGGAGGGAGTGTTTGACTCCAAATAATTTGTATGGTGGTTTATATGTATGTAGTGCAAGAGTAGACTTGTAGACGGCGTACCGATTATGGGCTTAACGTAGTAACTAGTGCTTGGAAGAGCAGAATAATGAGCACACTACCAAGACAAGAATATGGTGCTGATATTCTCGTTGATTAGTTAGTGGGTGGTGAGTTATAAATGCGCGTCACAACGCCTTTGTGAAATGTACAATTGGTATGCCCCGAATAAGAAACCAGGGGTTGATTGTTCGCGTGGAGAAAAAGTTCTCACGAATTTCTCACGTTTTCACGAGTTCTTTTAAAACGAGCACTGAATTGTACGATTGCTGTGGCTGTTGACTACTTTGCAGATTCTTTTTTTAATTTCGTACAAATTAAAAAAAATTTTTTTTTTGCTAATATGAACTTTTCAATGTTAAAACATTTATATTTGTGTTTAATTTTACTAACACCCTTTAGTTATAATATTTTCACTTCAATCTTTTTTTTTGCAGAAAATGGATGCAAGGTGAAAGTAGCAGTTATTTAACTATGTTTCTTTTCGTCAATGACCAATTGTAAACCAATAAATTTGGAATTTTTGGATATACGAATTGTTTGGTTTTCTGAAATGAAATACGTACTTTAAATATTATATATTACACTTGGAAACCCGCGATTATTACTTAATATGTGTTAATGAAAACTCATTATCATAAAATTCCACTTTAATCGATATTACATGCTTGCAACATACTTGTTCAAGAAACGCGCACTATAGAATATAGGATTGTTCAACTGTAATGTTAGGTATGCTTTTGGCCACTGCTTTACAAGGATGATTTCTGGCCCAGTATGGAGCTGTATTTGAGAAAATATCGGACTTTAGAGACTTTTTAAATATTGCGTCCAACTTCGGCGAAGGTCCTCTGAAAACTGTCACTGCAAAGGAATTACAATTGCTATAAAGCTTTAGTTCGTTATACTGAGTTCGCTGCAATGAAAATCTTACTCACTTTGGAATGTCTGCGCATCTATTCATGCAGAACAATTATGCCTGTTAGTGGGAATTTGTTCTTGCTCTTGCTAACACTGTAGGTGGGTGGCAGGCAGTGAATCTTTTCACGTGTACTGTGTGGTGGAATTCCTTTTGCTTTTATCGTTTCCGAAAGCACACTCACTCTCTAGCTGTGTTTAAATGTACTACACTTTTGCAAATCTTTTAATACGAAAAATTATTACTGTTTTTTCGGATATATATATTTGCACAATTGGTTTGTCAACTTTTGTTTTAACCAATTCTATTTTGTTATCATTTTTGATAATTGTTCTTTGTGCGTATTTACAGTGTTGCATTCAATCTAATTAAATTGCTTTTGGGAAAAGTAATATCAAGATAGATAAATTTACTATAAAATTAAAAATTTGATTTCTAGATAGTTGAGGTATATTTTTTGTGTTACTGAAGATAACACTTAATAGCGTTTTGAAACAATTTATTTATATAATCAACAGTGAGTTTAAACATTTTTTTCTCACAAAAATGTATTAATAGCTTGTCACGATAAAATATTAATTTTAAAATAAAATTCATAAATATGTATTAATTTACAAACAACCGCCTTTTTTGTAATCTCCCTAATCTAACTTTCTATTTGAATTTTGCTATATTATATGGCTCGAAGTAGATAAAAACCTAATTTTGGAGATCCCCTTTCAAAAAATGTAAATTGAAAACAAACTGTAAAGCAGTTATTACTCATAACAATTTGTTTATTTACTTATATGTTTACATATATTTTTTAAGTTTAAACCACATGTTCATATATTTGAGCATAAATATCATGATATTTATGAGCAAAACATGCCAGCAGTTTAAATCCCTTGTTTGCAAGCAGATTTTATTAATGAACCTAGCTACCAACTGTGCAAAGGAACATTCATATGCTTAATGTATTTCAGCTACTTATTTGTCAAATATTTAAATAAATTCAAGATTATTTTAATTCTAGACTAACGTTTTCATATTTACAATGCCTTTGATCGTTATAAAAAGGTTCGTGGAAAGCCCATTGATCTCCTGCCTTAATTCACGACGTGCTTACAACTGTCAATCGTTTTTCTTTTCTTCGCAATTTCGAACATTTTCGTTTACCACTTACTTTAATTAATTCTAGAAAAATTAACCTATTTATAGATATCAAATAATTATGCGCAATTGATAATTATTTTCATCACAATAGCATTGCATCTCATCACGTTTCACTTCGTTTTGATCGTGTTGCATCCATTTGTTGTTTCAACTCATGATCAATACGTTCCTTTGCACGAAAAACTTTTGATTGCAGATAGAAGGAACCGCCTTTCGCTTTTTCATTCACCCCAAATAAGTGTTCATAGTTTTTAATAATTTTCTCAAGATCCTTCAAATCGTCTACATCCAATATTTGTTTGGCCTCTTCCAATGTTATACCTGTACAGCGATGTACACAGCCAAATAAATTAAAATGTTTCTATTTATACAATTAGCATTTCATTTACCAGTTCGCGCATTCGCTTCCGCGCGTTTCTCTCCCTGCTGGCCACCACCTCCCCGACGAGCAGCCTCCTGTGATGCCGCTAACTCTTGCTTCAACGCTTTAGCAAACGCACGGCCAATAGCCTGCCCGCCAAGCACAATGATCTGCGCCAAATATTTCGCCATGCCTCCGTCTTTCTTTCTAAAGATCGGTAATATACAATTTTACTTACGGCGAAATTTGTTAATGCGAAAATATTGTGAAACTTTCGGTCGGTAATGCGAAAAGTGCCTGTTTACAATTTGACATTACACAATCGTTTCTAACCTGAAACAAGTAGTGATTTATCAGCCGTTTTTGACGTGCGGCGTAACGAATTTGGCAGCACTGTCATGCGACAACAGAGTGGTAAAAAGATTCTAATTACTGCAAATATTGAGCAGAGCTGCGTTGGTATAACTAGTAGTATATATTTAATAATTAATTCATAATAATAATTAATTTATGATAATAATTAATTTATAATAATAATTAATATATAATAATAATTAATATATAATAATAATTAATATGAAATAATAATTAATACGAAATAATAATTAATATATAATAATTATTATAAGAAATAAATTAAATGCGTTTGCGCTATATTGTGCTCAGTGTCATTTATTATTAATCCTCGCATACATCCATTATGATTGCATTGTAATTTAATAAGAAATAATTTACATAAACAAAAACAAACTCCGACAATTATACTAAATCATTTTTGTTTTGCCAATTATATGTTTTATAATTAACGCACTTCTAATTTGCTTTCATACTTCATATGTATCTACTATATTTACAAGTTCTTTAAAATATTTTTTATAAATATTATATTTAAGAAAATGAAGATGAAAACACAACGTTTGAGACGCACGCACCTATACATATATTGTTTCTACGAAATTAAAAGAATAAAATAAGATATAAATATTAGTTAAGAACTATTTTTCGCAAACTGTTTGACAGAATTAAATAAAGTTTCGAAATTTTTGAAACGACTTTATTACTACAAGCTTCTCTGACGCTGCAAACTAGCTTAACGTTATGATAAGAAAGGCTAAAAGAAAATAATATTTATATAGTTATACTGTTCTATGTGTGGTTCTCTGTAATTGTACGTGTCTCCAAAATATTGATACATACAGCTCCTTTGAAGATTTGCAAAATTCGTTTACGAATTCAATTTTAGATGAATGCAAGTACTTTCAGTTTCAAGTGAGAAGAAGAATAGCCAGTTCTAAGCGCAACCTTATCTACTTTTCTAACAAATCGCCACTTAGATTTAATTTCATTTTGTGAAATATTAACAATTTCATCAAAACTAACAAAACTGTGTACACATAAAGGAATGTTATTATATTGCCTCTATTCACCACGCTGTGATTAACACATACTACTAAAGATGAAAATAACTACGCGTATGCCTACATCTTAGATTTAACCATTCAACAAAACCCTGGATTTGTGTGTTCTATAACGCAGCGCTTACAGTACTTTTTCACCGCCCTATAGCCTTCGATCGATATTTGACAATCCTGTATATTTAGTTGTTGTAGGCCACGACAGTAGTAAGCGATACACTGGACGCCGCGGTCCGTTATCATATCACAATTCCGCAAACTGAGCTTCTTCAAATTCGGACAGCTTTCGGCGAGTGCACGTAGACCCGCGTCGCTTACATCGCACTTGCCTATGTCTAGTGCACGCAGGCGCGGACAAGAATGTGCCAATACCGTGATGGAATCATCGCTAACCGCTTCACAGCCGCGCGCATTCAGATAGCGTAGTTTATAGCAGCGACGCGCGATTACTTTGAGACCAGCATCGGAGACGCGATCACACTTCGCCACGGAAAGGTACCGTAAAACAGCGCCAAGTTTAGCGAGTTCATAAAGACCGAAATCGGTAATGCTCACACAATCGGATATGCTGAGCTCCTTGAGAGCGATGCAAAAACTTGGAACGAATTTTAAGCCGGCATCTGGAAGTATTTTATGTTAGTATACATGTGTATATAGTTACAAATTGCTGCGTGCGCTTCTGCAATACTCACCTGTGATTTTTATACAGCGTCTTAAGTAAAGATACACCAGTTGCGGGCAGTTTTTCACCACGATTTTAAGTCCGACATCGTCTAGAACAACGCAATCCGTAAGATCTAAATATTGCAACAGTAGACGGCGTGGTTGTTCTAGGTTTGGATGCGTGCTGATGCTGACCACCTGACTGCAGCCTGGAAAATATAAGGAGAGGAAATATAAAACTATCCTTTTTAGTTTTAATATGTCCTTATTACCAAGACACTTTCGACGAACTTACCCGTCACATCGAGATGCTGCAAATTTGTACACTTCGTAAGTACATCCATGAGCGCTTGATTGGACACCTGCATGCAAGTTTGCAACTGTAGATGTGTTAATTCCGGGCAGCGTCGCGTTAATAGCTGCAAACCTTTGTCTGAGATTCGACAGCCGTCGGAGAGCATTACACGCT
The DNA here is from genome assembly GCA_021498325.1 of Bactrocera minax. NCBI lineage: Eukaryota > Metazoa > Arthropoda > Insecta > Diptera > Tephritidae > Bactrocera > Bactrocera minax. Next base: position 2,254,037 of record JAKEEE010000023.1, read on the forward strand.
CTACTTCCGGACACGAGCCATTACATGTTTGCCCGCACAATTGTCGGAAAATCATTTTTAGCGTCTTATCGCCATTCAGATGTTCGCCCTTCAGCGAGATCACCTTCCAGAGTACCGGGCGCCAGGCTAGTTGATCGAAACGTCGACACACGCGCGCCAAAATACACAATTCACAACTGTCGAACCAGTTGAAAATCTTCAAAACCACATCGTCGGGCAGCCGATCGAAAAGTGGTCCCGAACGGAAGGTCTTCTTATTCCATGGTGGTGGCGCGACATTGTCGTGCCGTGTGCGTGTCACTGCCGTCAAAGTTGTTGTAGACGGCGGTGGGTGGTGTACGATGCCATGCGTTGTGATTGTATTTGGATGATGACCTGTTGGCGAAGGCGAAACAAGCGTTGCATAACCTTGATCTAGACTAGGTGAGAAGCGCCCGATGTTGCAGAGACCATCAGAGAGGCTTTTCACTTTGGTATGATGGAAACGTTGATCCAGCGCAAGGTTAGAGGATGTGGTATTGTTATTGGTGTTGGCAAAATTTTCCAAATGATTGGACGAGCTGAATGCATCTGTCGGTGAACCGGTGCGATTTAGAAGGTAACGATCGGAACCGCTCGTTTCGCTGGGGCTGGAGGCGTGATGGCGCATGTAGTGCGCGTCTGATACTAAGAGTAATGCTATTAAAGTAAATAGCAACAAATTAGTACGGTTGCTGAGACTCACCTGCTAGCCGATCGGTGCCATTATTGTAATTGCATATATTACGCAGCCCGTCCTCGAGAAAATAACGCTCATTCTGAAAATGATTCGCCTCCGAACCCAAGGGAAGTGCGCGTATCGCATTGCCCAAGTAAAGCGCATCCATTTTCTTCTCCAAAAAGTATTGCATATTTCGTGTGCTACCCCCATTGACCGCACTTGACACAGTCGGCACACTGCAACGCCCACCCTGATGTCGGGTAATGCGTCCGACTGATGTGCCGCTGCCATGTGAACCGCTATGCGGAAGCTGATACATTTCAGGCAGCGTGTGATTACGTTGCGCGGTCGCATTCAGAACCGATGCTGCTGCCGCAGCGGTTTCCGCATCTTCTTCGATATTAACTAATTCATTGAGCAGTCCATCTACGGTATCACCTTGTTGCGAAGCCGATGGTGTGTAGATGATATCGTCAGCATCGATGCTAAGGTCCGGCGATTTCCGTGACATTTGATAAACCTGCGGATCGAGTGGACTCGAACTTAGTGGATGATGATATGGCGGTTGATGATGACCCGTCAGCGAATCGATGACAGCACTACTGTTGCGTCCCAATGATGCCAGCGGACACTCCAGACTTGTAGGCGCTTGCGCGCGACGTGCGGTCTGATGCGACATGCTGGACGTGGCGGCGGTAAGAAAAATGAAGATGCTGCAGAATCAAAAGCGCGTTAGAAGGAGCCTATAGTTGGTGATGAGCTAAAAATAAAGAGGAAGAAATGCTATACGTAACTAACTGTAATTTTTGGTTAAAATGTACTTGTAAAGCAAATTAATTTAAGATTAAGAAAAGTTGTGTTCTTTTTTCAGCCACTGACTGTATTTCTTATCATTTAATTTTTACTAGCTTTATTTAAACATCGCGTATTTATACTTATTTTCACTCTGTACTATAAAAGGAAAGTGGCATAAAGAAAAGTGGTTCTAGCGGAATGATTTTTAGAAAATCGTAAGAGACACTTATTAAAAGACGGGATCCTTGAAATTACAGGTTTTAATCAAGATTAAAAGTAATTTGGATTCCCGATTACAATATACGTTTCAGAAGAGCGAATGAACCGATATTATCTAATGACGCCAAGGTGGTCTTCCTTAACTTCTTTAAATTAATTTTAGCGTTTTCAAATCTTTTTTAAATTGTCGAATGCATTTCAAAAACTTTGAGGTTAGGATTACTAAGGGGTATATTACCTCCTGTTCTCTCAATAAACAAACAACGCTATAAATAGATCGGCTTGACTGGAGATAAATTGTGAAAAAATGCAAGCTCATCCTAAAGTACTCCTTTCTTTATACCAAACAAACAAAATTTTTTTCCAGGGTTTTACCAATAAGTTTTCCTTTCTGTAAATATATCTTAATTTAAATAAAATGTTTTAAAATCGAACCATATCTTAAGGTTTTAAGATTTGGACAATGAAATATATGTAAAGTGTTTAATTTGTACAATATGCTGGAGACAGGTATATAGCATTTGGTAAGCTTTTCCATAGTCTTGACAATGAGCTTTTCACGTCAAAACTAAAATTTGGCATTATTTATTCAGACGACGCTGCTTATTTGCTGTCCAAGGATAACGAAGTGAAGTAATTTACTCGAAGTTTCATAAAACGAGTAGTCGGACTGAAGTCTAAAGATATTTCGCGGGAAGGCAAAAGACTCTCAAACAGACTTTCAAACTTTTCAAACAGCCCTCGTTTGTCTCTTGAAAAATATTTTATTTGTATGTGCTCTGTAAGCGTAATTTTATACACTTTCTGCTTTACTTTGCTCCAATTTACAAGAACTCGCCTGTAACCAATCTACAAGCAGAGATCTCTCGAGCATCAAAAAAATACATCGATCTCGTGAGACTGTGGCAGCGAGAAAATTATGGGGCGCTTCAGCTGCTGCTGAGAGTTTATTGCATTTTTACATTAACCCAAGCAATTGCATTGTTGTAATAAATCTTGTTGTTGTTGTACTGCTAGTACTTTGCATTCAACAAAATATGCAAATCAACTTGCGGACACGTTCGAAATGTATGTGGCGAGTGCGTGTTATAAACCGACTAATCTATATGTGTATGGCTTACAACAACACTAACGCTACTACACTACACACTACTACACTACACAACACGTATAAGCCAAATCCATTGCTGCAGCAAAATTACGCCAGCTGTTTGGCGTTTCCACAAATTCGAGCGGCCGCAGAAAGGAAACGAACCATTTTTTATTTTACATTTTTATTTTTATTTTTATTTTTATATTTTTTCAATAAATTTGTTGCCACAATTAGCTACACTGCCGCCTTCCAATCGCTCAGCCAACATGAATGCTGGGAGCACTACTGTCGCTTGAGCTATCAATCGTGCTATTGACCGTCGTCTTCATCGCCCTTAGTTGCTACCGAGATGCTTCTTCACTTCGTCTGATTGCTCACAACCTTGGCTACAGGGTAGGAGGGCAAGCCGAGTGTAAATTCAGAGACAGGTTTAAACATGCTTTAAATGCACATTCCATGCTCATTATTTTGATGCATTTTCAGCGCTGTAGGGCATGGTCACAATGAACCAATAGTAAGAACATGCAGTATAAGTGTCGAATGCAAGCTGGCAGAACTGAAAGTGGAATATCATAAGTTTCAACTTCTCGCACTTAGTTTAAGATGTTTCTGCGATACGTGTTTTAACTCCTCAATAGAGACTGTCCATTCACTCGCCCAGCTAAAACGGCTGTGCTTGATTTTTCACATTTAATATGGATTATTGCATGTCGAAAACTTCAAAAATTTTTTCCATATTTTATATTCCCTCAAAATCTTGACAAAAAATCTTCGGAGAACATCCACATATGAAGTTAGGTTAGGTTAATATAGAATAAAGTAAAACCAATAGGGGGAATGGAGGACCAAAGAAGAAAAAACACACCGAAAGCTACTAATTTTCGTTGTCTCGTTCTACCAACTTTGGATTTTCTCTCTCCATGTAGATGTCGCGTGGGTTTAACGAAACAAAACTTAGGAATGCGGTTGGTCTTAGTAAGCCGCACTCTTCAATGCTAGTAAATACTTAGTTGTCCCAACCAGTTTAATTGACAGTACAAAAGATCTTCGATTAACTTAATATATGCTTAAATTATACCCATCCCCATGAACCACCTTCATGATGTGAAGCACCCACATGAACCACGGTCAGATGACTGGTTTTAATACTATAGAGCTTTTCTTATTTTCTCATCGTATTCCGATAAATGTTGAGTCTTAAAATTCTTATGCCACCAATGAAGGGATGATGAATTTTATGGAAAGCTTTATCATTACAGAAATACAATCCGTAAATGTTATCTAATTTTGGCTAACTAAAGATGGTTTAAGGATCTTATGAAAAGATTTTTAATTGCTGAAATCCATTTGAAGGTTTCGAAAAAGCCGAGTGAGTTAAGGACTGCAGTTTATAATATTGTAGCCTCAAATTCCAATCAAGAGAAGATCTAAACATTGTTCCTAGTAGTAGATAGTCTCAAAACTCATCCATTTCGTTGACTAGTATGAGATAACTGCCAGCATCATCATTAACATACTTTTGGGTACGAAACTGTTGTTTTTATCCGATCGGCCAATTCTAGTCGAATGATGTCTTGTATGAATGTGTTCAAGCCGCATGTACATAGATCATCGGCGCAAATTTCCCTAGAGCAATGGAAATTCATACAAGTTCACTGGCGCCAATTAGATCGTTCGCGGTGATTGCTGCTGCACTTACTCACCATCACAAAGGCGCAGAATGGCCACGGTTAAACCCTATTATATAACTAATATATGATATGATATATTAGGGAATGGCTTTGCTGTGGGATATATGCATATATATATTTTCTATATGAGACTATGTACATATGTAACTGTATGCTCATATGATAAGCGATAATACGTTTGATTTATATGGATATTATATTTCTAGTTTATCGTCTTAATCTCTCATTAAAAGATATGTAATATTTAGAAAATGTAAAATAAAACTTTAAGGATTTCGAGTCACTCTGTGACAACCGATTTTAATGAATACATTATCTTCATATTAAAAACGAAACTTATATTATCTATTCTCGCTAAGCAGAAGATATCCATTACATGTCTAGAGTCATAGATCTTCAATTTTTGTGAATTATATATATAACAATTGACATCACATCTGTAAGGAATAGCCAAACCCTCAAATCTCTCAAATAGGATGAGCCATTTTGGTTCTGGTATAATAATAAGCCGTCCGCGATCCTGCAGTTCCATTTTGAATTTTTTATTCAACTGTCATCTTTTTCGTGCATATATTTGGTGGAACAATGGACAGGATATTCGGCAGGGGGGGCTTTAACAGCCTTACACATCTAATAGTGGTAGTTGAAAAGTTTTTATATTATTCCTAACGGTTGTTTTACGTAAATATCCGTTTTTTTATTTGTTATATCGGATCAAAATTCTTAAAATGTATTGTTTTCAAATTGAAAATCAGCGCTTCAAATTAAAAATAATAGCTATCTTCGATTCAAATGGATAATTTTGTAGTTACTTCCATTTGCCATCACTCGGAGAAGAGAGCATACGTGGTGTTTTAAAAAAATAACGGGAATGTTTCTCGACTGTGTTCTTCGACTTTAATAGTCGAATGCATAGTACATCATTAATTCCTGCCTCAAAGTCAAACGCTCAATAAGGAGTACTACCTACAAGTTCAACGCCGTTTGCGTGAGGCAATCCGAAAAAAACGCCCGAATTTGTGGAAAAACACTTCATGGCTTTTCCTCACTTTTTATCAATTCTGCTCACACTTCGCTACTTGTTCGTGAATGCTTGTCCAAAAACAATACTGTAACGATGCCCCGCCTCCTTATTCACCAGACATGGCTTCGTGTGACTTTTTCCTATTTCCAAAAATAAAGAGAACCTTAAAGGGCCGTCGTTTTACAATATGTATAGATGACATTAAAAGCGCTTCACTCAAGGAGCTGAAGGCAATCCCAAAAATCGAGTTTGAAAAGTGTTTCAACAATTGGAAGAAGCGCTGGCATAAGTGCGTAATATCGAATGGAGACTATTTTGAAGGCAACAACACTATTATAGAGGAACGAATAAATATTTTTTTCAAAAAACGAGAATTACCCTTATTTTTGAACACACCACGTATGGCAAATGTAGCGACTAAAGAAGAAGCGAATCGATGGCAGTTAATATTGATGAGTATGAAGTTTCTGCTTAGTTGAATTTTCTAATAATAATGTAATAACAAAATATTGGGAACATGTGTTTATAGTCCGACATAAACCTCGAAGAACTCTTTATAATAAAAGAAGTTATCTGAGGAATAAAGAAACCAATTCTTTCAAAATGCCGTACCCTATATTTTTTTAGATAGGCATCTGTAGTAGTAGTATATTAACTCATAAGGTTTATTCTCCATAATTCTGTCGTGGTCAAGGCTACGATATCTTTTATTTGAAGGAGTGCAGCTTTCCAACTGGTATTTTCAAGAATTGTCTTACCCGCACCAGCATTACCTTTGAATATATCCCATAGGTTTCCAATGGTAGTTATTATGTTTGGACTTACGATGGGCTTCGGTTTCAGGAAAAACTTTACGCATTCTAAATCCCCAACATTTTTTCACAATGTATGAGTTCCACATTTTTCTTGTATTAGAGTTTACCTTGAGCTTGTATTATTGAATGATTTCTTAAGTTAGTTGAGTTAGTTAATTTAGTCCACTTACTTACTTTTATTACAAATTACAAATAATTTTTTTGCTACTACTTTCTTACATCGAAAAATTTGCTTTCTTTACGAGTACTTATCAAAAATGTATAATTTTCATTCAAAATTTCGGGTACATAAATTTTCAGTAAATAAAAAACATAAAAGAATGTGTAAATAAGAGCTTAAAAACTAAAAAATGCGCTATCAACGTTGGAAGCAATCTTTAAATTTAAGGGCACAACGAACACCAAATAAATTCAGCAAATCCTTTAGTGTTAATCCAAGATTCTCAAGATTCTACAATACGGAAAAATCTCTCAAAACAAGAAATCTTCAACTGGAGGAACGTAAAATTCATGCTAGTGAAAATCATATAACTAAAAGAACGAAAGAAGAAAATGATAAAAATGATGTAGGTAGAGCTGTAGGTGGTGTAGATAAATATGTAGAACTCAGTCGACGATATGACTCGCTTCGGGCCGACCAAAAGTATTTGGAGAAGCAAATAAAAAACCGAACGACAGTTCTAATCAAAGCGGTATATAGACATAAAAAGAGCATGAAAAAAATCGGTGAATTAGAACGGACTTTGAAAACTTATAACCAGCAGCTGAAACAATCCGTAAGTAATAACGTATTCCGAGCAGCAGTCGAGCACAGTATGAACGGTGGAACGATTGGAGAAAATTGCAATAAATCAGAAATCTTACGCACAATGGGCGGAAGTGATGCAGCTACCGATGTTAATTCTGACTTAATGCCTACTTTTGTAAAGAAATTTGCCTTAATACGTAATTATGCCAGACGTTGGATGCTGAAGGCGAATATTAAGAGAAGGCATAGTTCGGCCATAGATCCGGCTAGGAAGATTAAGAAACAGCAGCGTATGAGCTGGGACCTTAAACCTGTTCACGAAACGATCGCAATGCAAATTAAAGAACCCATTAAGCCTATAATGACAAATCATTTGCATGGTATAAGTATGTATCAAAATGAAAAGAAGAGAACCGAAAGTTTTAAAAATTCACTGGCTCCATCCGAAGTTGTAGATATTAGCGAAGAGAGCAGCAAGTTGGCTAATCGAAGAAAAAAGCTTAAAATCAAACAAATTGCAACTTTCGATATAGACGAAAGTGCGAAGAGACAGCGTGCTGGCAAGAGAAGAAGTAGAGGACATAGAAGATCAAGTCGTAAGAGTCAACAAAGTACCACCTCTGATGGGCTTAAAAAAGGACAAAGAAAAAGAAAAGGAAGAAGGAAAAGTATTAAGAGTCTTGAGAGTCTTGAGAGTACGGGACAGCATGTGAAACAAAATAGACGTAGTCAAAGTGCACGTAAAAGTCGGAAACGGCAGAGTAAAGAAAAGGCGAAACTTAGTAAAGCCAGTCAGGAGAGCGGCAGTCATGCAGGAGCGCTGCAATCAGCTAATGATGAGAAAATCGTTAAGGGAAATCTAATGCTCGAAGCGAATTTACTACAACAAATACAATCGGATACGAATCATCAATTCCGTGCACTTGAAAAATACTGTGAGATACCGTTACGTGCGGATTACACACTACTGAAATTGGAACGGTTGAATAATATACTAGACGAACTCATAGTCGAGGAGGAAAAGAAACCACCGCCATCACCGAAACCTGTGTTGCCTTCTCGAGAAGCTATCTCAAAACCGAAGAAACGAGAAATGCATGGTTTAGAGAAACTGCTGATATTACTTAAAGAGTGTAAGAAATGTCAGAGAAAACAGGAAAAGGCAAAAACTTCTGAGCAAGATTGCGCCGTGTTATGCCAAAGGGAATATCACGATGCCATAAGGAATGCAGCTGGACTGCCTGATTACTTTCCCGAAGACTCGGACCTCAGTTTGATATGTTCTTGTTTTAGCTTGACATAACGGAAAGTGAAATGAAATGCGAGAGAGATCGCGAATTGAAAATCAATATTATTGTTCAAAAATCAGAAAGTATTCCTTAAATAATGTTAAAGAATGCTATTGAATTGTCAGTCCCTTCCGAATACAAAGCCGGTTCAAGTTCCGTTACCAAATCCGACCAACTCACTATACATTTCAGATCTTACGATTAGTGTGAGTAGGCCTTTAAAAAGACTATCGTCTTCACTTTTCCACCAAGTTCTGTTCTAAAGTTTAGGAGTTCGTGATGATCGCTGAGGGTCGAAGATGTAGTGTGGTTTATGTTATGTGAATATAACCTGTTTTTTAAGATCAGAGAATTTTGTGCACCCTTAATTAAGTGAAGCGAAGATTCCATTATCCGGATCAGGGATTATGTTTCTGGTTTGAACAATCTGTACTTGTTTTCTAGGAGCAAATAAACTAAACATTGATATCCAAATTTCTTTAGCTTTCTTCTATAAAATATTAATTCCAATTATTTATAAATGTTGGTTACATGTGTTCTTATTTAAATAAGCCTGCTGGAAGTAAGGCTTTAACCATGCCAGACACGCCGCTTAGGGTTATGTAAAGAGTTACCTACGAACTTTATTTTTCATAAACAAACGCACACTGAAGCGAAACTATTCTTTAAATTGGCTTGAATGAATATGAGCTTCCACTTATTGTTGCATTCAATACAAATTTTAACAGCTGGATAAATACTTGCACCAGCAATAATGAAGACCCAGCTTGAATGATATTTAATAAAGAAAAATATAGAATTATCAGTCAGTAATTCAACAACTGCTTCTGCGAAATCACAATTGGAGCAATAAGATATAGCATAAAATAAATAAGAATAAATAAAATGTCGGTCAAACGTGTCGTCTTGGGTGTTTTCTTCTTCGTAGTACTTTTACATTTTTTGGCGGTAAATGCGCGAAAACAACGAGATGGTAATAAGAGAACCTTTTGAGTTCAATTGATGTCATAAGAAAATATATTAACTATTCATAGTCAAAAAATTTGTATAATCTGGTAGCAACGTATTTAAATTTCTTAATTTTGTTATTTTCAGTTTGCTCTCAGCCTCGTTTAGTTGGTCCATGCCGCGCTTTGCAGCGTCGCTTCTATTATGATTCCGATTCGAACACTTGTAAGCTATTCTACTATGGTGGTTGCGCTGGAAATGGCAATAATTTTGAAAGAAAAGCAGATTGTAAAGCTGCTTGTGTAAGAAGTTAGAATGTATCTTGTATAAAGTGATTGGAAAACCTGCGTAAATAAATATTTTGAAAAAGACGTGTTTATTTTTTACTAAACGGTAATACAAATTCCGTATGCAACTATTTTTTTTTTTTTTTAATTGAGTGGATGTAAAAATAAAAAGGAAAATTTTTTTTCTAGACAAATTAACTTTGTGGCTCATCAAAATTGGGTATATTTCTAAAGTTACATTGTGAAAGATAATTCCAGTGTTTTTTATAAAACGTATATATTTTTTTTTTTTATTATCACGAAACTGTATATAACATAGTTGTAATATTGTGCTATAAATTTGTTACCAAGTACAATATGAAACTTGGGACTAAAGCGAAAACAAGTCGTATTGATGTACAGGTCATCAGGCAATTAGCCTTAGAAAAACCGTACAACTTACAAATATTTCTCTAAATAAAAACTTTACCAAACATTCGGAGGATCTACGGAGTTTGAGCATAGTGCTCCACAAATTTATTTAGTATGATTCTAAATTAGTTATATTTTGATATTCCACATCCTCGAAATCGCAGACGGTTCTGCATTAATATTACATGAAATAGACGGTTGGAAGAAAAATTCATAATTTCATGGCATAGCATTTCTCAATAACCTCATTCTCAGTGAAGTACAGAAAGTCAGAACAAATCTGAAGCATTAAGCTCAGTTCTAGAATGAACTGGAGTGGAGGTAATATATGTAAAGGTGACATCACCTCAATATACACAAAGGATCCACTAACGCATTCAAAATTTCAACATTTCAAAATACGGTTAGGACAAAGAAAATGTTTTTATTCGGGTTCTGAGCCACAGGAATGTCAAAGGTGACAGCGCACAGAAAACCTCTATAATCTGGGTTCCTTCTGCCATTGAAAGGTTAATCTCAAAGTGTTATGTCAATGTGTCTAACGGATAGGAATGTTTAATAACTGCACAGATTGTATACCTTCTTGGGTGATGACTAGCAAATGTTAAATATTATATATACTAGTAAGCAAGCATATAACTCAAGGTATTAAATTAACCTTGAATTTTAGCTATTTGATTGGTATTATACCAAAAGTAAACTTTTGTATTACACAACGTCTCTACATTCATACGCGTGTGTTTTTAATCAAAAGTTTTTATCACATTAATACAAACTTCTTTTCATTTGTTTAAATAAAAGACGAGGTAGTTTAAGTTACTTGAAATACAAATATAAATAGATACTCATCAACAGCTGTTACATCGAATGTTTCACAACTATAACAATATATTCTTTTTGTTTGCATTTCATCAGTTGAAGTGAATTAGTGTTGAAATGTTAAAATAAAATTCAATAAATTCAGAGACGATAGACCTACTGAATTGTTGATAAACTTAAACTCCGCAGCTTTGTGTTAGTATTTGTCTCAAACAGTCTTTTAATGTAGTCAATTCGCAAATTGTCTACACTTATACCTACAAGATACACTTAAGATAGCACTGTTTAGTAGGAATATGCTCCTGTCTGAAACACCTAAATGGAAAATGGAAATGGAATAATACGAAAATCTAAGGTTGTATTATGAAATATACCGAATAAGTCTTTATGTTGTTAAACGTTCTCGTTTGGAAATATGTGAACGAATTTTAAGTAATATAATTGATTTTTTCAATATAATTTAGCAGAATATAACTGGAATAAAAGAAGTTTGAAGTAAAATATTTTGAAAGAGCTTACAACTGCTGTTATATGCTGATGACCATGGAATTCTCTGGTTTACAACGACATTTTACTTCCATTTTCTCGGGATTGAACAAAAATGGAAACCCAATGAAAATATTGTTCAGAAAACCTGAAATATCAATAGTCAGATAGTTGATATAGTTGACAGTCATAATTTTGAGTTCGTAGAAAATTCTTATATCTTGGAATCTAAATCTATATTTGCCAGTATTTCAATTTCACGTGGAGTCTCCCAATAGAGGGAGAAGAAATAAATGAAATACTCATCTGATGATTAAAGCTTTTGAAAACTAGTTGAATCCATTACAACAATTCTATCTCTATTCGATTATGCTAGTATATTGTATCTATCTCAGTTGTTTGCACATTTAAACGTCCTCCAAAATTTGGTGAATCGGAGGCAGCTAATATATCAGTTATATATTGATATTTACCAAACGCCTAATAGTCGCCAATGTTATATATACTGACGTTACCGGCTTAGTATTGAAATGTTGCCTACATTTAGGGAGTGGTTACATAAATGTACATGCGTTGAAGCACCCTGTATATTTGCTTATGCTAATATAACTTTTTTCATGCTATTCGGAATTTTAAGAACTGACACCATAAATTGGCTTATACTATATGTCATTCAATAGCTTCGCAAATGTCTGCCGTTGATTGCGATCTACGATTAACTGGCAGGCTCATTAATCAAATACTGAAGGAACAAAGAGTTAATAGGTAGAACAAAGCAACTGTAGTCAAAAATTTTTAAATAAAAATATACGAAAAACCAGCGAACGCCAACGCATTTTAAAAAGTGAGAAAAAATTAACGAGCCTTTTGTAGTGGGAGTATGTGATTTTTCATAGCGTGTGTTTTTTATATGCTACATAATGTAGCATAAATCACTTGTATTTCCAAATACTAAATTTCGTAGTTATGTAAACATGTGTTCACACATTTACATAAAGTTGAATGGAAGAAATTTCGTGACACCGTTGGAAGTAAATTTGTAATATATTTTTAGTAAAACTATAATAAATTAAACACGCACGTGTTATATACTTAGGCACGTATGTATATACAGCAACATAGGCGTACGTATTTATGTAAATATTGTTTCTGTTACTGCGAGTGTTTTGTTAAGATTACAATCTTCTTGCCTCAAATGTGTTTAAGCATTTGCTTTAAGTCCATAATTTAGACAAAACAGAAATATTTGATTAATGCAAATGTTTTGCCGCTCACCTTATTCTAAGTATGCTATACTTGGCAAGCGCTTAATCATTCCAATTGTTACGCTCATAAATGGCTTTGTCACAGACGAATAATATATTTGACACTGAACGAAAGTTTGGTAAAAGTGTAAAATTTACATTATTTTCAACAAGAGACATATTTATGTATATATGTATATATGTGGGTTGTTTATAGGCAGCAATATATCTTTACTGGTTTGTTTTAAATATTTTTTTATCAAATACTAATCACTTATACACACATTAGCATTTTTGTCAATCTGTCTAAATGGAATTTTAGAAAGTTTAATTTAGATTTAGCGTATATTTGTATTCACAAATCACAAAATAAAAAAATAAAAGTCGTAATAAAATCCGTTTTTACAATAACTTAAAAATAAACATCAAATTTGATATCAATTATATCACAGCAATTAAAAAAGTAGCTAATTTTTCCAAAAATAACCCTTATTAATTGTATGCGCTTTTAATCTTAAACTTTTAACTTAAGCACAAAAAGCCGATTCTACTTTCGCCGCTTCTAACTTCCAGTTATACGTTAAGAGGATTGGGATTGATTGTCAAATAACGATCGTTGCTAAAATATATATTTATAATACTCGCGACCACAACAAAAAATATAAGGAATATTTGGAAAGTTCCGAGAAAAAAGTTCGGTATAAAATATATATTCGTTAGTTTAAAATAACATTGGGAAACACATATAACTTGGGCAGAATATAGGAGTCCCTTATCGTGTTTTTAAATACCGAACTAGCTTTTTCTATAAAAGACGTCCCTGTTCTATGTATGTTATATTAATAGCCCTCCTACTATTAACACTAACCAATCCCGACCGTCCAACTCTGATTAAAAGAAGCAACCTCCTATAAATAGATTTACAATCTAACGCCTAATCTTTCAGCCATTGTCGCGATTAAATGGCTGTCTCTATGGTGTGACACTGTTGATAATCATAATTTTAAAGTAGAAGAAAAGGTCTTTTATTAAAGGGATAACTATTTAAAGATGATACAACTATAAGATGAAAGCTCTGTAGATCATTACTTGTTAATGGAGCTTTCCGACTACATGAACATAAATCAGTTAATTTAAATACAGCGGACTTCCTAGTAATACCATGTCATTTGAATAGTTCCAGACAGCTCAGCCGTAAAGGTTTTCAATGTAATACCAGAGGGCGAGAAAATAGTGATCTGTAATGGATAGATCAAGCGGTTGATGATTAAGTTACGCAAGAAGTTTTTTGTTTTCAACACTTTATGAGGTGATATATTTTACGGTAATGTAACTATTATTCTCACATCGACTTTCAAAATTTATATTAATTTCAATTAGAACAATTTCAAATTAATATTAGCCGAAAATTTGTTACTTCTCCTAAGCAAGGTGTGCCTTGTATATAATAACAAGCAATGACCCAAATCGGGTTTCATTTGCGTAAACCAAACTGAATAAACAACAAGAATGAACAAACTACTAAGTAAATAAATAGGTGTTAAGACAACAACAACAACAATAACAACAACAATGCAAAGAAACCAAAAGGAAAGTGTAACTAAAGTGCGTCAAGAAGTCACAGCCGAGCAGTAGTGCAACAAAAGGTGCCAGTGAGAAGCTGCGTGTGGCATTTGTGGCATAACTTGTGGCGAAGCATTAAACTAATAACATGTTTGGGTTTGGGTTCATTTGAGCGTGGAACAGTGGAATTGTTTTGACTGCTGCCACTTCGCTCGTCGCCAGAAAACAGTTAAATATTAAAAAATTAATAATGAAAAAAAAGGGTGTCATACCGAAGAGCAAAAGCGAATTCGGTCAAAAACACTATCAAGCGGATGAGTGAGCTTGACTCAAGTGAGTTATAGTATCTAATCGTTGTTGTTGTTGTGTAAGTGCCCGCCAGTTATGCTTTGGAATTGGGTTACATTCGCTTTAAATGGTGGGCTTGAGTTTCGAAACAAATACTTTCAGGCAAAACATATTTCACACATACATACAAACATACTCAATTCTTAAGCAGTTATGCATGCGCATACATGTATGCATTCTAATGCAAGCTTTTAAACAAGTTAGTACGAGTATATGGTTATATATATTTAGATATGCGCTTCACCTTGTGCTCTTACTCAATTGTAGACCATCTCTATACATCATCATTAGATTTCAAGAACTGTTCAGGGAAGAAAACATTAACTTCACAGCTTCTGCGGCATGCACATTATATTTATACATTACATACATATGTATACACACACACACACACTTGAATTGCTTATATATAGAAATTATTATGAATGACTGTAACATTATGAAGCTGATCAAGTGTGGGTGCGCTCGGACAGGCATACATGATAAATATTCCTCAACATATTTACATTAAAGCCAGAAACTAATATAAACAACGGTGTGTGATTGTCGGAAGCTGGCTGAAGACTATGAAAATTAATGCCACTGATCACAACGGTATCTTCATACCAAGAAACCTTACGCAGGCAGTCGGAGTATAATGAACCGTGTAGGAAATTGTTAATTTCAAATAAATAAAAATTTTAAAAAAGTGAAATATCTTAATTTGTTTGTTAAGATAGATATGATTACGAGAGATGAAGAGAGAAGTGATTCTTGTATATTTTAGGGTTAATATATCTGTTGGAATAGAACATCCCTCTTTAGTATAGACAATTCATTGCTACTACAATACTAATATCAACTCCGTTGAGCCTTTCACTAAACAATAGCCAAAGTAGTCAGGGATAAATATTCTCCATTGGACAAATAGTAACGGTTGCTTCAAAAGATTTTTCGAAAGGCCAGTTTTTTCTAAGGATATACACAATAGTCGATTGCTACTATATGGTCAACATAAGAGATTGCGAATAACTTCCATACCTCAATCAAGAACTCTAATAAATACACTATGGTTTTGCCTGATCTCAAATAAATAAATGAATAATGGATATGAGACTTCTAATTATTTTTATCACATATTTCAGTCAACGTTGCTGCGTTTCAAAGGCGAATAAAATTCCAATAAAAAGAATGTGAAACAAGTTAACCAGTTAATTGCCGTCAACAACAATGTTTTATATTGGTTTCGGTGTAAAGTAATTCTTTAATACTTCTACTGGTTGTGTTTCCCATTAACCGTACGTAATCAGGTAGGGTAGAAAGGAATGCTCGCAAAAAACCGAAAAAAAAAACAGAGACTAAAATGTATTAAGCAATAAAAAAACACTCAAATTTGTAAGGTGAAGACTAAATAACTGAAATGAGTCAAGTCGAAATTCCTTTTGAAAATGTCAGTAAACTCAAAGTCACCACGAAAATGTAACAGCCAATCAAAGCCAACGAATGGTCACTAGGTCAACAGTTAGTCACCACCAAAAGCGGCATTGAGATTTGCATTGTTTCACTGTCTTGAAATTTGCCATTTTTTCGCTACCTCTTCCTCACATTAAATAATTTTGTGTTTACGCTTTGAATGCATTCGTCATTGCTTGTTCAATTTACATTCTATTCGACGTTAAGACGGGCAGGAGTGCCAACCAACTGCATAAATTGACGTATGCTTCAATGCAAATGAAATAAAATCATAGTGAAACTGAAAATCCACTCTTCAAAATGTGACACTTTGCGAAGAAGTGAAAGAGGGTTCAATGGTTAATACATCGGTTAGAGGTTTTCGATATCACATTCTGTGTAGTCTTCGCAGAAGTACAAAGGCAATTATAATTAACCAAGCAATGGTTTTTGATTTTGACTGATTTGATTTTAGATGAATTTTTAGGGAGATGGTTCCTCAAGCGACAAATTGTCGCAGTTAATTTGTTGAAATTTTTATAAGAATAATTTCATTAACAGCTTGAAAAGATAAAAATACAATGTCGAGATAAGTTGTTTTGCCAAATATCCATAGAATAGGTTACGATATAAAAACAATCTGGAAAGAATATTTCTGGGAGTAATTTTCAGGCAATTTATGCATATGTATGTAAAAGAAAAATTTTTATATATACAATATTATCTCTGATTTTTAATGTATGAATGCTTTCAAAACCTATTAACATATAAAAAATAGAAGTAGTTAGTAGTTGCCTCAAAGACGAAGAAGACGGTATATGATCCGTCAATATCCAATAACTTGCAATACCTTCAAACACCAGAGACAGTGCAGTAGAGATGAAATAAGAGGATTCCTGGAGCCCTAGGTCAAAGGAAATTTAGAGGCTATGTATTTGCGGTAAATAGTTGGTGGACATATTAAGGGAATTTCAAGATATTGAAACCCAAAAATTTTCACTTTATGAAAAAACTGATTTTTGAGATTTTTTTTAAATGTAAGGATTGGTTTGGTGTGATAAATATAGGTGTGGCCAGGAGTTTATTATATTCAAAATTTAAACCATTCATAAGCACATAAGAAATGTGTAAAGTAAGTATATTTTTTAATGTGAAGTTTCGGGCTGAGTATATAGATATTTCATAAAAATTTCTGACGGTACCGAAGGCCATGAAGCTAGAGAATAGCGGAATAATTTGGATTTGGTGTTAGTAAAGAAGAAGATAGAGAGCAGAGAGCAGAGAGCAGAGAGCAGCAAAATGAAATAAAGTAGTGTTGGAACAAATATTTAGTTAACAAATACTTTTTGATATCAACATTAAATAATAATAAAGCTAAAAAGGTAGTACACCTTGGTTCGAAAACGTAAACAAATACCATTGTTCATATATGCTCATATACTATTATATATATGAACAACGCTCTTCTAAAACTAAATTAGAAACTATATATAAATATATATATAATATACATATGAAATATACATTTATATACATATCTATATAGCATTCGCTCATTACTGGCAAGTGATGAAAAATATAATGATTTATGACTTTGAACTAACAATCAATTTAATAGTCTAGTGCTAAGGAGTTTGTTATTTTGTTATTTTTTGAAATTCTTCTCTCTCTTCATCTGCTTCTTCATTTTGATATTAGTATTATTTATATTGTGTTCAAGTGAACTATGTATGTACTGGGTATCAGCAGCAGTAACAATGTTGACCAACATCGACGTGCAAGAAGCAACCACGCATGCGCACCGAAAATGAAATAACAAAAACCAAAAAATAATAAAAGAAAGAAAAAAGAAAAAAAAAAATACAGTAACTAACTGATCATGGGTGTCGAAAATGCCAGACAACACATCATCCTACTATGTAGATGTGCTCACATGAACATAATACATGCACACATACATACATATATGCTTCTAATTGTATAACTCCACACGCACCATAAATGGTATTTGTGTCAAAAACGAGTACACACACACACCAACACACACACCAACACACATCATGCTGTCGATTTTCGGCTCCAAAGGCAACATCGCGCCGCGCCGCGCACTGATTGAACGTTGGAATTATGAAGATAAAATGCGGATTTATTTATCATTTTCACAATATATCTACGTATACACACGTACATACAAATATGACGCGTTCATGATGATGAACATGCGCATTTGTGAGCGCCTTCGCACTCGTGGAAGGCGTTTTGAGGTGCGTTGTGTAATCAATTTGAGTTCAATCTTTTTCTCCTCTTTGATTTTCCTAACTTTTGTTCTACTCTTGTTCCAACTCTGCTGGGCAACTGTGTAGGAATTTATGCCTTCCGGGCGCTATCGAGAGATTTCTGTCTATCTTAAAGCATTAAATTTGTATTTAAATTGTGCGCAAAGAAGAGTGAAAAGTGCTTTCGCAAGTTTAATTCACCCGAATTGCTTTATTAATTATATAACGGCATGTTTGTTAATTTATCAATTTAATTTTGATATGTGCGTGGAAAATTTCGGTTTAACTGAGAAAATGAAAATATAAAAACAGTTATTCACAGCATTGGGGTGGTTCATAAAGTTTGTTTAACCTGGGCACAATATTTTCAGACTGGTTTTATAATTTAATACATTTGATGGTTGAATGTAAAAAGATTTAAACAGACTTATGGAATTCAAAATTATCAGGCTGACATGGTTTGACTGCTACTTCAGTTAGATATAACTTTAAAATACGACGTTTCTGAGTCAAAAATAGCAAAATTATGGCAAAGATTTTTTCCATATTAGGATATATATATATCTAATAGATTGTTAATTTTTTTTATTGTCTGCAATTAAATATGAGAGCCGGGTTCTTATTAGCGGACCTTATTTATCAGTAAGTAAACATGGAATAACTTCGGCATTTACCGTTCACGTCGCTTGCAATTCAGTGAAGCCTAGAGCATCGGGAATAGTTTTACAGACGTCGTATGCGAGTATTAGAGCTCTCTACAAAATATTAAAATATAATTTGCTTATAGTACACTGAAAACGAGAACCCGATGACCTAAAATTGCCTTTGAGTTTTAATGCCCTGATAGCATATTTAGATATACTGTGAGGAACCAGTGCCAACTCTAAATGAAATATTGCCATTTATAAGGCCCACTCGATCCAAACTATATTGTTTCCGTAGGTTCTCTACTAACTCCAAGTGTATGTTTCACTCTGTAATTGTAAAAAAAAGTCTACGGAATGATTCCTCAAAAACAGACCATGAACTCTTCACCGTTGACTCATCTGTCACTTCATTTTCTCTAATACTATGACGTATTGACACTTAGCATATTGTTTACTCTCGGAAGGAACTGAAGATAGATGCATATATAGCTATATATGCTATGTAACATATTATCTTTGAAGCTCTGACCAAATCTTTTTCTTACCAAATCATCGCTTCAGCTTTATCCTCTGCCTAAAAATATCAAGAACTTACTTTAAATTACCTACCGCATTTTGTAATCGAATCTATATAGAATATCTATATCTATCTATATCGAACCTATATAGAAGGCACTCCCTATCCACATAGACCTAAGGATCGATAGTATGTTCAGACGTGAAGTTGTTTGATATGTAGTTCATAAATTATTATTTTTTGTTTGTTTTTAGCGTAATAAAGAGTTAGAACTAACCTTATGCCTAACTGAAAAATCTATGATGGGTGCACAAAGCACAGATAGTTTTGTCAAGAGTTTGGTTTGAATGGAATTTTGAATTCATATCTAATATATATACTACATACATATATATATGTATTCAAATATATGTACTTTATGTATATATTCTCGCGCGAAAAGATCAACGTTATTAGTCACACTATCTGACCTTTACATAATCTGACAGACATGCGAAATATTGACAACTTGAGAACACATGTACACGAGTACTTTAACAGGAATTGTTTGTGTGAGTTTGTGTTTGTGTGTTATTGATTTTGTTGTCTTTGAACATTTCCGTTTTAACATGCAAAACATATGTTTGTTCATAAGCACTTATGAATTTGATGAATAGTTTGAACTAAGTAGGGAGTGCTATTCAAAGTTGTTTGTGAAGTGCTTCTTAAGTGATGTCACTGGTCACTGGTATGTACACATATATGTATGTAGATACTTAACAAATGCTACAAAATGCACTTATTCGAATATTTAAAGAAATATATGTATCTTTCAGTTTCAAGGATTTACATACGTATACTATATATATGGATGTACATATGGATGGACATATGGATGGACAATAATGAATAACTTACCGTTAGAGAGATTATGAGAGAAATAATTTAAGAAAATAATTTATGTCAATGGCAAGTCAGCATACAGCGCCAAGGCGGGCGCTTAATTCAGATTTGGGTGCAGAAGATGTAATACCCTGTAGGAAATTAAAATACATTTTATAAATGGAAAATAAGATTCAACAAATCTGTCAAAAATTTAGTTAATATATTTACAGAAACAAAATTTTGACAAAGATTATAAAAACTGAACGTTTTTGGGGAAAAAATTTGGAAATTGAATATAATGGTAAATATGTGGTATATGCTGTATTTATGCTTTCTTGTTAACTTTAACTATCCTCCTTCTGTAATCAATAAATGAAAGCATTAGTTAATTTAATAATCGTATATGTTATACTGTAGGAATTACTGAACACAATTTTGTATCTGAGCAATTGGTCCTATATGATTCAATCATGCCAACTGGAAGAAAATGTTAACTGGAAGAAAAAAGAAGAAAAGCTTTGCGATTAGTCATATATTTGAAACTTTGGAACTCAAGGAGTTATAGCTTTACTATAAACCTGTTTAACACCACCTTAATACCTTTAATACTTAATTTCAGTCAAATATCTCCAAAACTGTTGGATTTTACTTGGAAAAAGACTAACGAAGTACTATATAACAAATTAGTACTCTTTCTTGATTTTTTTAAAGTGGTCATTATTGTTTTTCTATTTGGTATTTGCAAACATCTGACAAAGGTCATATCTTCGAAATTTTTGTTCCTGTAAGCTGTTATAATACTCGATGAAATGTTCTCAAATCAATATAGAAAATATTCTCCAATGTTTGAGAAATTTATAACACTTAAGTTGGCACCCAATATCATTATCCGACTTTGCTCTATGCTTTGGTTAAACATATGATGTCAAATTGAAAAATATAGTTTCCCCAAGTTCGAAAGCATAACGCTTGAGCTATTATTGAGAAACAACATTGGAGATTTAAGAATTGTATTGATATTAATGTAATTTGTTTCATGTCTAAATTTTGATTATGCAGGATCATATACAGTAACATACTTTCATCTTACATACATATATATATTTTACTGTTGAGCCCACACATTATGGTATGCATGAAGCAACAACAGCAAGACAATGTAACAATAAGACATCTCAGTTAAACTTCGACACGGCAATGAAATATAAACACACAACAAATCTTGCAGCATAAAGGCGGAATCGTAAAGTCGGAGAGTCATAAGTCAAATAATAAAAATGTACTGCAGATGTATACGCACATAAATATACAAATGTGTATGTATGCAAATGCTTTAAAAGGGAATTTTTTTGTCTTGTGTTAAGGTGAGACTGCGCTAAAACGGTGGCGGCTAAGCAAGAGTGAGAGTTAAGTCAAAAGGGTGCGTCGCGCAATGTTATTTTACGGTAAAAGAACTAAAATGATATTATAATGCAAAAAATTACAGTTAGCTTTGAGAAAAAAACGCAGTATATAATATTAGGGGTAAAAACATTTTAAATAAAAAAGTTGAAAATTTAATTTTATTTTAATTTCATTTCAATAAATTTTAAAATACATTTTTTTTTTGCTTAAATTAAATCAAAGTTGAATTTCCGCGCATTGTCATTGCCAATTAGTTTATCAACTCTACTGTGTTTAACATCAGTATGTTGACAAGTTGCTGCCACCTTTTTTCATATACAAGTCATAATAATTTCACAATTATTTTAATTAAACGAAAATGTGGGTTCGTGTGTATGACTGTGTTGAAATTTTAAGACGTATGTATGTATATGCATGTATATATCTGTCGATTGAAATCAGCTTTGTTGCTTTGTTCGTGCGCCACCGGTCGAGTGGCGCCCGCCCACATTCAACAAATATTTATGTCGCCGTCATCGCTGGCGCTGTCGCCATCTGCAGATTTTATTACACAATTTCACATTTACAGATATTAACATAAACACCAATACAATCATAAAAACACCCATAACCTCTAATGATTATGCACGATTTCAAACAAAAAAAACGGTGGGGGGGGGGGGGGGTTTATTAAATAACAACTGTAATTAGATCGGTATTGGCTACTGTTCGATCAACGAGCGCGCACTGTATAATATATCATAAAGCGCCGGTGTAGCGTGCTAAATGAAACAAAATCGAAACAATATTTTTATGATTAATAAATATTGGAATAACCGAAGTTGTGAGGAGGAAGAAACAAAGACTTTCATGAGTTTAGATTTTATACTGACAAGCCTTTTTATTGTTTTGGAAATAATTATATAAAATACTAAAAACATAAAAAAATTATAGCAGGTTTATTGCTTTTACAAAGTTTCGTACTCTCTTTCATAATTAGAAAATTAATTTTTCTCAGAAGTCAGTTTTGAGAATATCAAGTGTTTACTTATTCATATAGAATATTTAAAATTATTTTTGTATTTCTGTACAAATTCTTTATTAAATAGGAAAACTCAATCATGTCACTCCTTAATTTTTTATTTATTTTATATTAATAGACCTTTCAAAACATAGTGAGTATGGCAACCCAGCTTCTATCTGTACTACAACTCAAACCTTTCAAAACATTTACCAGCACTGTTTTGTAAATTTTTATAACATTTTTTTGTTTTTGGAGCATTTTTGTTTCAAGTCAAATGGCAACGCCAGAAATTATGCAATAATTTTTGTCGTAAAACAAGTGTGAATAATTTTACTTTCATATTCTTAGAATATATTGTTGTTGTTGTTCGTATTATTTAGAACTCAATCAGATATATAAATGTGGCAGTTTCTTTTTAAAATATCAGTGCTTCTTGTATTTATTTTCAACTGGAAGGCTACCCAGTGAACCCCAAAATGTAAGTAAACAACAGGTAGTTATTAGGTAGTAGGTAGTTATTTGGATAATGTGAACTTTGACCTGAGTTCCACATATCTTAATTGCCTCCAGCCAGTACCAAAATGAATGTACAATATTTTTGGTAGCAACAATACTGCTTTGGGGATTGAGATTTATTCTTTTAATCTGTTAGATATTAATTTTTATAACCACTTTAAGCAACACTAATGTAAATACATACACGTGTACTAAAGTCCTTAAAATTATTTAAAGAAACTTCACTAAATAAAACTGTACACAATATTATTCACTACTGTTATATGTGTTTATATGTACTATTTTAATATATTATATTTGAATATTGAGTGATAGGTAAAGACAATGAAGTTCGTTTCTTAGGTCTTTTGTTATTAGCTCAGATTTCAATATAAAGGCAAAACTTTTCATTTTTCTGCAGTTAAAAAAGTGAAAAGTTAACAAAGGTGAAGCTGTAAACTATTAAAACCATTTTTCTCACTATTAGCGAGCACAGTCAGTAAATATATGGCGTGGTGTTTAATTTCAACTTTTGCAAGGCAAATTCTTTGCAGGCATTTGCATTTACTATATGCATTCATGTCTACTATATTTGCATCTTTGCTTGCTATTTCTCACTTAGTCGGCATAACGAAATGGCACGAAATTGTTATTAAATTGTCATGAGTATGACATCAACTGCTGCATTGCCGTCTGCCTGGCTGTTTGAACGCCCGCTGTTTCGCCTGCTTTCTGGGTTGGTTTCATTGTTCTGGCTATGGTTGACATTGTCAACGTCACTGCTCTTTTATTTTCTTATTAAAAAAATATGTATTTGTATTATTCGTAAGCATTTACTTAAATGAGTTAATGTCTCAACTATTTACAGTCAAATTTCAATTTCATTTTTCTCACAACGCTGCGGGTTCGCTCGCTGCAATGCACAAAAGTAACTTGTTTTGTCGTTTTTGATTTTTAATTTTGTCTATAGTATGCGGTTCCACACCCATGATAAAATGTTCAGCTTAGACAATGCGATTATGTAATATTTAAATATTTTATTTATATTTAATGTGATTTTCTGTACTAAACAAGTTGGCTTGTTTATATAAAGAAGCAATATTAATATCTGCCATTATTGTCTGATCTTTTATTATTTCTTTCTTTCCCGGAAAACAAAATCCAGAATTATAGTCCATAATATAGTTCCGCACAAAATCAGCGTTATCCTACATAATGTTTCTATAACACTTCCACTCACCTTGATTTACATGCTGCACAATTTCAAATGTAGTAGAAATAATATTCGCTGGTTCCTGCTGTTGTTGGTGCCGCAGCGGGCACAAATTATTGAAATCACTTATTTTAAGGCTTTCGTTGACAATTTTCTTAAACCCTTTTTATATTAATGAACTTTGATATCCTTTGCCAATTTTGGTTTTACTATTTTCCTAATGCGCTGCGTTCAAATAAAATTATTTGCACTGAATACACTGTAAAAAAAATAATAATAATTAAAATTATGGAAACAAACTGAGAAAAGAAATTACTGAGTTGCTATGATTTTTAAGTTATACGTATCCTCGAAAGACTAATTCAGTAAATAAATTGAAAAACTTATTGAAACCAAAAGTATTTTTATTTATTTATAGTAATTCATTCTGGTAAATTGTGTAATAACTAGAGATGTTAAAGCCTTTTAAAGAGTTCAATTGTTTTAAGGACCTTAAAAAAGAGTTTTAGTTTAATTGCTGACTCAGAGGGTGGATGCATCGAAGGAACGGGTGGAAATTCGATAGCTTTTTCATCTCGAATTCAAGCTTCTAGAACTACTATCGAAGTTTGTACTACATGGCGGCAGAATATAGTTTTCCTAGGGCATAACCCCCAATCTAATCCCAAAAGGCCATTTAGCCTATAATAAAGCGCATGGTCGGATATGGAGACCAGAAGACAGTTCAAGTAGTTTACAGGAAAGTCTTTGGACCTCGTTTGTCTGATATCGTGTAAATTAAAAGTGAATAGATAGAGTGGTGTTCTCATTTAGGACCATCGTTACAAAAGTGGACTAAACTACTTACTAAAATTTAAAAAATAATACTTAAAATAATAAATAATGAACTGGAGAAATATTAAAATTATGTAGCAATTACTACAAAATAGACAACTATTATATAATATTAGCCAGGATGCAATTTTAGCGACTTCGATTAGATTGTTTTGAAGGCTGATGTAATCACTAGAACAAAATAGATAATGATAATGCATACAGCTAAGACTCTTAGTGGATTTTGGAGAGAAAAATAAGCGACTATTAATTTCGATTAACTTTTGAGACGACTGATGTTAGGAAATCTCCGCAAGAGCTATTATAGTCTGTCTAATAAATATCGCTTAATTTTAACTTAACAAAACAGCTAGTTATATTTTGGCAAGCTACAGAAGTCAACTGCTTAGAAATCATCATTATTTTAAATAATCCTTTAAAAGAGAAGTCAGCGGGGGTTCAATTAATTGTATATGGTCTACATATATACTGATCTTCGTTTATTGTGTTCTTTCAAAAATTCTTCCGGACAGAATTTCCTTCAATTCGAAATTTCTTAACAATATTTGAATTTACTATTTCTTCCTACGATTGAAGATGGCTTATTAAACTTTTGACTAGCTGCTATAGTAGTAATAAATTGTAGTATCTAATTACCGGCGCATTTTAGTTGTTTTGAAGTCAATGTAAATATTAATAAGCATTATGGGATTGGTAGTCAACATTGGAACCTGATAAAATTTTGCTCTGCTACCATTAGTTCGCCATTAAATGTGGTTGCATTACCGATTTCAACTAATTTTAATTTATTGCTTTGAACTCTTTGAATTATTTTTCGTTTAAAATCATCTTACGACATCTGCTGCTAATGGCTAATCGCCTTACTTAAGTTAGATTCCCTTGATCTGAGATGAAGAAAAAATTCATTACACTTCAATCAAATTTTCTTTTTTTCCAAAGCAAGTTTTAAAAAGATGCCCCTATGTCTAACTTTAACATTTTTAGCGACAAAATGTGGCTTCAAAATTATTTTCACTTGAAAGTTATATATTAAATTGAGTAGCTTAATTTGGAGTAATTATATAATTTCAGTTTATTTTGTCAATCAGTCAATTTTTGAAATTTTTCTTAAACAAAATAGTGAAAAATATTTGAAACAATAGACAGCAATGGAAAAAGCGAAGTTAGAAACGTGGAAATGGTTTACGAAAACGCAGAATGAAGATAACGCATAAAAAATGCCTAGAGCAACCAACAACAAAACAATAAAAATAACGTTGTGTATTGTAGCGAATAACAGAAAAGCAGCAGAAAAGCGAATGTAATGTAATTGGCAGTGACAACATTCCAACATGTTGCTGCCACTGCTGCTGCCAGCAACCAGAAAAATGCCAAAAACACACACATACATATTTCTATGGACACATACATTATACACTCGCATGTGGTGAGTAAAATCCAACGACTGCAGTTGATAAATGCATGCCGTTTTGCCTATACACATGTGCAAAATTGCATAAATATATTCACATTGCATTGTGTGTACCTAGGCTTATGCTTTATTTCTCTCTTTCGCCACTTTTCTTTTTCTTTAAATTTTCTTTAAGTTTATTGGCATGCTCCTGATGTGAAGGAGCATTTATGATAATAGGAGTGGACAAGACACATACTTTCATTGTTGCCATCGCGTGAGGTATACAAAACAATAATGGATTCTTCCCACTAGAGATGGGGAGATCGAAGGGCAGTATTAGATTGAAAGGGCATCTCTTCTATTTCGAATTTTTTATTCCGACTCCACCACTCGTCTGTGAAATGAAAATTCGATAGAAATACTGAGCTTGGATCAGTTTATTGTAGAGTATTCCATCAATATCTATTGACTGCTACACGAATTAGCCCACTTAGTTAAAATTTCTTCTTTCCAGTCTTCAAAGACGTTTTAATATAAATATTTTGTGTTTTTTTTTTTTGTATTTTCCAACATTTATTTACCCAGAATCCTTTCTGGGGAAAATTTTTTTTGAAAAAAAAAAGATAAAATTTCGAAATCATAGCTGAAATTTGAGCTGTTAATTTGACGAACTTTAAAGTATTACCTGGTGAAGTAAATTGAACTCAAGCTCGATGTGGAGCCAGAAAACAGTAGAGAAAACGAACTCTTTCTGTTTCGGTAGTTATCTCGTCTCGGAAGTATTTTTCTTCGATTCTGGGAAAATATTATATTCGCACATCATTTATTTGGGTGTTTAGGTTAACTGAAGCACGAATGAGCAGCTTTATAAAAGTCTTTTCAGCACTTTTATCGCTCAGCGTCTATTCAGCTTAATAAAAAGATAGATGAATAAAGCGCTGAAAATCAAAGCCAGTTTCCGAAACTCCATACATAGCTTTTCGGTTTCGGTCGAAGTTTTACGGATCAGCTCCAATTTCACTCGGGGTTTACGAACAAAATGGTTTGAAAAAGATGCGCTCTGAGGAAAATACTTTAGGGTCAAGTTTAACTAGCGAATCCGTTCTACTTAAATATATAAGAGAGTTTGAAGAGGTCGTAGGAAGGTAGAGGTAGGTAATGAGCTTTGTGTTCCCAGTTTAAAAGAATAAAATGCATAATTTTATTGCCAGTAGAAAACACCATTGACCTTAAAACGACCATTTATGTTAGTAGAGCAGCCAAGAATTAGTCAAACAATATACTCGTAACTGTAATTGCTTATTACAAAAACAGTGGTGGAAACATGCTTACGAAACCTGAAAGTAATTTCGTTGCGACAGCAAACAAAACGATACATTCAGCATCATTGCCCTGACCTCATTACGCAAAACTGCGAATGTTGTAGCCGAGTGCAATCAAGTATATCGATTGTTAAGAAAACATTAACAACAACAACAGCTGTTAACTTTTAGTGGCTGCCTTTAGCTAAACTTGGTGTTGCAAAGCACTCGTTGACTTTGCTAAAAGTTGCATGAAGAAATTAAAATTTTTTTTTAACTTTTTAACTCTCACTTACTATAGAATGAAATAAACAATATTAAGAGAAAAAGTTTCAGTTGTAGGCGGAGAATAATGTGCTAAACTGTAAAAAATTGAAGCAATAAATAACAACAACAAAGGATTTTGATAGAAATGTTCAAGGAAATACGTGGACAAGGTCCGGGAGCGAGGACTCCTGCTCGTTTGTTGAAAATGTAGTGAATGAGATATCGCTTGCGATTTAATGCTTCTGCGAGAGAGTGAGTGAGAGAGAGGAAGGGAGAATATGGAGTCCGTCAGTTAAACTCGTCGGTAGTTTCCTACTTGTTGGTAGTGGTAGCAGCGAACAAAAATGTCACTGTACAACCAACAATTGTTCGTATTGTTATTATTATTGTTGCCACATACCGACCGCTAGTTGCCAACTGCCACTTACCGATTGCGACTAGGTTACCGAGCAACTTTACTGACGGACAACTTTATCTTTTTTCGCCAATTTTTTATTATCAATTTTTTTTTTATTTTTTTTTTGTTTTCTGCTGTTTGACAGGACAACTTTTTGTTGTTTCCTACATTTTTATTTCTTTTGTTTACAGTGTCTTGTAATTGCTTATAGTTTTGTGGTTGCCTTCCACCAGTCACTCCGCTTTCAGCTGCTGTGTGTATGAAGCACGATTTTTTTTGCTGCGGGCAAAGAAAAAATTTCGTTGCGATAATTGTTTTTCGCTAATATTTTTGTTTTTCGCTATCATTTTTGTTTTGATTATATTCTTTCATTTATTTGTCGATAAATTTTTGAAATACTTAGTTTCAAAATGAAATATTTTATACTACGCTACTGAGTTTTTTAAGCTTTTAATTTAGTTTTAGCTTTAAGTTTCAGAATTAGCTATTGCTGTCGGAGGGAATATGTGCTATAAAGCATATTCTTGGATAAGTGAGAGTGAAATATGGTGAATAAAATGGCTAAGCGATGATTATTTTTTGTGTTTCGAATTCTACATGCAGAAATTTCTTACCCAAAACTTTTACATGAGAGTCCCTTCATAAGGCAGTCTTATCTAACTGTATACCCAATAGTTTTCAACTACCAACAAATAATTGCAACAATATCGGTGTTAGAGCCAGTCAGATTACTATTGTTAAAAAAATACGGATTTCCTTAGTTTGTAAATATGGATTTCCTATTTGCGAAATTCTAACTAGCGATCAACAAACTGGTAGTCTCAAACCGAACGCACTTGATTAATCAGTGTTGATTACTTCAAAAGTTTGAAATTTTACCCATGATCCATGAATTATTTGACAATACATATTTATTGCACGAATTCACTAAAAGTTAAGTATAAAAATACATTTTTATTTCAAATCATTAGCTTTATACGTTTGTCTTCACTACTGAATCTGTTTACATATATGCGAGTGTATTGTAAATTGAAGTATCCTACAAAAGAAATAGCCATCACAAAGCTACAGAGTGAATCGCATAAAAACAATTTCCCTATTAGGTTATCGTTTAGTGCAATAAATACTAGTTCATTTTATTGCAGCAATCAAAGTTTTTATCGCCGTGTACAAGCAATACAACGAGCTCTTAGCTGAAAATCGCCCAACAAATGGTACAACGGTACATTTAAGTACTAAGCCATTCAACTCGGCAAATTGTAAATGTAAACGTTTCAAATATCAATTCTGACTTTAGCAAGCGTAGGAGTATAATTTACAGCTAGCAATTATTTACCTGGTATTCCCACTGATCATGCTGTGAAAACTAACTAGTTTCGAGCCGGTGCGGTTTTAATGCATTTAGTCTAGTTACAACTAGTTCGAATTCAATGCTTCTGATGCCATCATGACTTCGTTCCCAAGGCAATTGAGTATACGGAACCCGAAAAGACCCACATTTAGATCAGTCCAAGAACTGTGAAACTCGGTAGTATTCAGCAAGCTTATTTAGGGAATGTATTATCACGCCTCAACCGTAATCACAACAACAATGTAAAGCGACGTTTTTTGAATTTTTCTCAACAGAGCAAGAAAAAGTCGATTATACTAGCTTTTGTTCTAAGAAACAATGTTAGATTGGGTAATTCTAAGCATTCAACATCTGGTCCGACGTACTTGTGCATTTGACAGAGATTTTACACTAAAAATGTTCAGTTTCCTTAAGCACTGTTATTTGGTGAATAGTGACGGATCTAAAGAGGAAGGGGTCACAGTCAGGTCAGAGTACACTTCATAGTTTTCATACTCTATGCTTCGAAAAGTGTATTGAAAAAGAAAACGTTATGGACTTATAAGGGAAAGAACAAAAACTGGAGCTAAGAGCTGAGGTTTGATTTCATGTCCCCATCCTATGCGATCTGGTCATAAAACATTAATTACTATGCACGATCTTACGTTCGACTACCCTGACATGCGTGGTGTGTTCAAAAAAGTATGGGAATTTTTGTTTTTTGAAAAAAGCCTTCAAAATAATCTCCATTCAATATTATGCAGTTATGCCAGGCGCTTCTTTCAATCGTTGAATCACTTCTCAAACTCGATTTTTGGGATAGCTCTTGTTACAATATTGTTTTTGGCCAAGAATTCACGAACAAACAACGAAGTGTGAGCAGGTGCATTATCGTGGAGCAAAATCCATGAATTGTTTTTTCCCAAAGCCGGGGCTTTTCTTCTCGGATTGCTTCACGCAAACGGCGTTTAACTTGTAGGCAGTACTCCTTATTGACCGCTTGACCTTGAGGCAAGAATTCATGATGCACTAAGCATTCGACTGTTAAAGTCGAAGAACACAGTCGAGAAACATTCCCTTTATTTTCTGAGCACACCTCGTACATTACAGATTACCCGTAAATAACCGTGTAACTCAACTCAGTTCAATAAATATATGAATTAATAGCGCAGAGTCATAACCGATTCTCTGTACTAAGATTGCCCTTATTGAAAGTAAACTTTTTCAATATTTTTCAACAATTTTTAAAAACAAATGACAAACATAACTGTTTCCAAATTTGAGGTTAATTTATTATATGGTGATGGTTGATGGCAGCGGTGTTTTTAACATAACTAATGCCTCAAGCGCATGAAATTATTGCTGAGTAGTTATTACTAATTACTAATACTAATTACTAGTAGTGTTATAACTTCCTTTGATCACTGCCTCATTTCATATATTCACTTTCGTCACTAAGTCTAAGAATTAAAATTAACCCTTTATAGTAATTATGTATAATTACATGTACTCCATGTGGAACGCTTTGCCTTTGTCTCTGTAGTCGCACATACGTCGTCGACTACAGGATGCTGTAACCACTTCCTGTTTGCAATTCCCTTTTGTTGTTCCAACTAAGTTTATTTTTAAATTCAAATACTTATGCACTTTTTATTGATAGTTCAATTTGTTGTGGCATGTTTTTAGTATGTTTTTCTAAGTACTTCAAAAATTTCAAGGTGTGTTACTTGTTTGTTGTTTTCTACCTTTAAGTTTTAACGATGGGTTATATCAATTTACTAGGGCGGCGTGCGGGGAAGTTTAGTATTTTTGAATATTTTGAAGATGGAGATATTAAATTTTGCAAGTATTAACTTTCTTCTTAGTTTCGAGCGGTGATGGTAATTTGCGCTCTAAAACCTACCAGGCTGCCTACTAAGAATAGTTTGAGCGACAAAAGTTTTCGAATTTTGAAAAACAAGATTAAAGGGAACGTCAAGTATTAATGAAGCACTATTTTATGAAGAAATTAAATGTTGCTGATACGTAAGGATATAAAAGAAACTTATTGCGTTTACTTCATATTTGTATATGTGTATGTTATATATTGTAAATATTACTATACATCACTCACGAATTTTTGCGAATACAAAAGCCCACTGTATCTCAAGGTGGCTACCACACGCGCACGAAATGGTCGAAAATTGACAACAAATTGTTTATTCAGAGTGGTTTTTAAGATGATAAATCACAATAAAGCCGAACTTGTTCATACCGGAGTTCAATCGAACGAATCGCATGCGCGGAAAGGTGCAACGACTGTTGTGTCATATGTGACTTGGAATTCATTTAGAATACTTATCATTAACTATCTTGTAAAGGAAAAAGCCGCCAGCAGCGACTATTATAAGACAGTTTGGAGACTTTGAAGAACGAATGTGAAGACAAATGGTACCATTTGAAGCATATGAAAGTGAGGTTTCTTCAGGACAAAGCACTGTTTCAGCATCTACGATTTTATCCTGATTTGAGCTTCAACAACTTCTTATTTTCGTAGACCTCAAACGAATTGTCAATGGAAAGAAATTTGGCGACAAGAAGCTAATCAATGACGCTTCTTTTGAAGTAAAAAGCAAATTGCACTAAAAAAATTTCATTGAGAACCTTGAAAAAAGATCACTATAACAGATGTATCTCCCTCGATGGCAACTATGCTAAATAACAAAACCGAATTTTGCCAAAAGAGTATAGCTTTTTTTGAAACAATACTAAATGTGTCTGGTAAACTGTCCTAGTTATATAACAAAACATATGATGGCACTAAATTTTTATGAATTTTAAAGCAATTTGATTGCGCTTTTACATTTTTTAGAAATTTGCAAATAGCTTACCAAATATTCGGTTGTTCGGAAAGTCATTTCGTTTTTTTTGGGGAACATGAAAGACAGTTTTCGTATAATGAATAAATATTTTATTAAATTATATATTGGCCATTCTGGTCCAACACCTTTTGCCATCTTTCTGGCAGTAACATAATTCCCCTCTCATAAAAGTTTTGGTCCTTGCTGGCAAAAAACTCGTCCAGGTGGTTTTTGACATCTTCATTTGAGGTAAAGGTTTTGCCATCCAAAAAATTTTGCAGGGACCGGAACAAATAGTAGTCGGAAGGCGCCAGATCTGGAGAATATGGTGGATGTTGCAGTACGTCCCATTCAAGCTGTAAAAGTTTTTGGCGAGTGACCAAACTTGTGTGAGGTCTCGCATTATCCTGGTGGAACACTACACCCTTCCTGTTGATTAATTCGGGCCTCTTCTCTTTAAGTGAATCATTCAATTTGTCCAGCTGATGACAATAGACTTCTGAATTAATCGTTGTATTGTCCGGCAAAAGCTCAAAAAAAAACGATTCCTTTGACATCCCACCAAACGGAGAGCATCACCTTTTTTTGGTGAATGTTGGCTTTTGACACGCTTTGAGCCGGTTCATCTTTTCTGCTCCATGACCTCTTGCGTTTAACATTGTTGTATACAACCCATTTTTCGTCCCCAGTAATAATCCGCTTCAAAAATGGATCATTTTCTAGACGTTTGAGGAGCGAATCACACGCGTCAACACGACGACACAAATTTCGCTCGGTAAGGACATGGGGCACCCACACATCGAGCTTCGAGGTTAAGTCCATGCCTTTCAAATGGCCATAAACAGTTGAATTCGACAAATTTAACCTCTCACCGATCTCTCGTGTGGTGATTCGCCGATTTGCATCAACTAATGCCTTTATCGCATCTTTGTCAGCTTCGACCGGCCTTCCAGACCGTGGTGCATCTTCGACATCAAAATTGCCGGATCGAAATTTTGCAAACCAGTTCTGGCACTGGCGTACTGTTAACACGCCTTCTCCATACACATCCGTCAATTTTTTTCTCGCTTGGACAGCATTTTTACCTTTTCTGAAGTTAAAAAGTAAAATATGACGAAAATGCTGCTTATTGCTCTCCATATTTAAAAAGGCACCAACCAAAAACTACTGGGTAGAATTAATAGAACTTTTTCACACACAAGCCTTGCAATATCAGCTCTCATGACATATAATGGTTATGGGGCTTAAGTGTGAAGTTAGTTTCGAAAAAACGTAATTAAGTCCTCTGGCGGGAAAAAACGAAATGACTTTCCGAACAACCCAATATATAGTAACTATATACAGTGAAATAATTTTTTTATAATTAAGATGAAAAGTTTACTAAAAATTTGTTGAATTCTGAATGTTTTGTACAAAGTTTGAAATTTTGATTTATATGACTATGATTTCAGTATAAATGATATAATTACAAGACAGCATTTGATCGAAGAATAATTCAGATATAGGAAAGAATCAACAAAAATCGCCAGTTAGACAGTTATGATATATATTATACAACTCTCAGTATATACTTGCTTATATACATATGCATATATGTATATAGATTTCAAGAAATTTAGTTTTATTATACTTGTGGCAGATTTTCATCTTTAAGTAAAAAAATTAGTTTTGTGTTTAAGCCACCAATGCAATATTTATGTACATATGTAGGTTAATTTATTTCCGTGAGTATATATATATCAATATTATGTTTATTGTATTTCACTGCATATTTCCACGTATTCACTTATTATCACATTTTTTCGTATTTTCATTTCACATTTTATTTTCATTTAAACAAGCATTTTTCCAATAAACTTGTTTTGTGTTTGTTACTTTTCGTCATGATCATGGGTTATTGGGATTGCCATGTCGCTAATATGCTGAAGCCATAAAAATGCAATGCGCTGCATAAGAATTTACTGTGGAATTAGTGGCATTAGTGGAATGCGTAGTTTTATATATTATATATATACACATATATATTCTGAATATTTATTATATTTTTTAGTTAAGCATTAAGCTCCGGTTTGGTAATTTTGCAAAACAACATAAATACCTTTTTATGTATTTCTTCTAACAGTTTATAAATTTTTTACAGTTTTCACACAGCATGTATAACAGGTTTTTATAACTTTCATTTAGCACTATTCAGTTGAAGCATATTCGAAGTGTTTACGCCATTGGAAGACTATTTAATGCTTACAAATAAAAATTTACTATTTGAGATATAAATTTTAGCATTTCTTCTAATATTTCTGTGTAAGAATTGTACATAAAATGCATAATTTACATCAAACATATACATGTAAGCGCATTTACAGTTGTTATTATTGTTACTGTCGTATTTGTTGTGTTTGAATACAAAAATTTTGTGCTCATTTGAATATTTTCTCCACGCAGACGCATATCGAAAATAGCGAAAATCACAAATACATCCACACACTTTACATATTTTACACACCCATACACATATGCATACATAAATACCAATAGGCAACACGATCACTTCACCAACGACTTCGTGCGCTCATGCGCTGTTTCACTTGTTCACTTTCCTGTTGTTTCAAACGCTGTTTAGGCTTTTGCACTTTGTTTTACATTCTCATATTCCTTTTAATGCAGTTGGTCTCACACTTATATGCACATAAATATATGTATTTTCTTATATCTGTTGCATTCACATTTTTCTATGCACTTAATAAGCGTTGCAAACACACACACATAGATATATATGTGTATGCATCAACACGAAAGAGCCTTACATATGAACACTTACATTTACTTTTGCTGTTGTTGTTGTTGTAATTATAGCTGGCAATTATTGTTGCTGCTGCATTTTTATGCACTTTTTTATTGCTTTTCTTTTGGTTGGCAGGAATTCACACACGAACACGAAAATGCCTCAAAGCAAAATAAATGCTATACACTTACACGTACACATACACATGAATATATACATTTTAAATTTTTTTCCTACACAATTATTTAGCCACATACATACAAACATATATAAATATACATATGTATATGTTTAAAACTATTGATTTTATTCACCCGTGCTTATACCGTCGATTTCTATAGCGCGCCGGTCACGTTCACTTAACCACCACAAGAAAACGCACTCAGCGTTGGAGCGCAGACGAAATAAGACTGTCAGGAAGGAGCGAGCGCTGATGCTGCTGCAGCTAAATCGCCATAGTTTCGTTGTTACAAACGAGTTTGGTTCGATCATTTCATTGCTACTGTTGTGGCATTTATTGTTGTTTGGTGAATAGCAAGCTGTGATTATGATGGTAATTTTTGTGTGGTGAATTTGTGCTGTCAACGGTTTCGTCGTTTGAAGAGCGTAAAAAATGTGCAACTAAAAATTGCGAAAAACAGCTGAGCGTTGCAAGAGTTAAAGAGAAGGGACAGTTATTAAATAATTATCATGTAAATGTAAATACAATGTAGCAAATCGTTAATAAATGCGTTTATATTTACAATCTTTGAGAGTTGTGTGCATTCTTTTTATTACACAAAAGACTTAAGCAACGAACTTTTGAACTCTTTTGTTGCCACCACTGCGTTTATTTGCATGGCAAAGCACGATATATCACAATTTTGTAAAATCTTTGCTTGCTAATAACTTGTACAGTGATATTTCAATACGCTCGCATCACGTTGCACGCAGCGTATTTGTTTTGTACACCTAACGGCTGTTTGTGTATCTAAAATTAATCGCGATAGATATAGAGTTATATATATCAAAATGATCAGGTGGACTAGACGAATCAAATTCCGGATGTTTGTCTGTACATGCAAGCCAAAACTTGAACAAAACTTAGATATCTTTACGATGTTTGGTGCAGATGGGCAAAATTCGAAACGTTGCCACGCCCACAAAGTGTCGCTTAGCGAAAAACTAAAAAGTTATATAAGTAAGTTAAAAACTAAGAAGAAGAAGAATTACGTTTTGTAGAAAGGATCACAATGGCGAGTGGCATTTGTAATTTTGTGTACATATGTCACAAACTACTGAAGCAATTCCAACCAAATTAGCTGGAAAAGCTTCATCTAACCCCTCATCATATAGTGTGAAAATGGGTGAAACTGGATATATAAGAGTTATGGTGAAAACTACTAAACGTGCGCTAACGCACTAAAGAAACACACCAAAAGCATTAATTTTAGTGTAAAAAGGGTACGGCCGTACCCTTATACGTAATCCGTATAAAAATTTGACAAAAGGCGTGGCGCCGCCCATATCCCATATCTCTGCAACTACCCCAGCGGTTTCAACCAAATTATACCAACCAAATTATATTATATTATAACATCGTTTCCTAACAGTGCGAAATCGGACAACCACGCCTATTTCCCACACAACAAAATATTAACTTCCTTCATGTGCTTTCACTTTACAATATACAAATCAAGCACCAATTATGATACCGGAGTAGAACTTTGCGGAAATGGTGCATTCGAGATATCGCACCACCGATGTAAGAAAGATCGAAATCGGAAAGCAACATTTCAAGTCCCCAGATACCGAATATGACGACCTCAGTGAATATGACTGACTTTTTGAAGAAAAATGAAAATGTCGGGCAATTTATGAGATATTTTAATGTAATTCAGAGAGCGTCTTTTCTTGATAATAACATTTCCTGCTGACGAAAATGAATGGAAAATTAGACCAATACTTTCGCTAGTTTCCATATACCTAAAATAATGATTCTCAAACTTCCGGTTGGCTTTATAGCGTATATATTGTTGAATATATGAGATACCTTCCTCTAGCCCCATACATCAAAAATCGGTATTTCCGACTTGCCGATTGACTTTACTACCTTTCTATTGATCAGTATGTTTGAAATATTAATGAAACAAAGTGAACATGATTTCTTAACCATAATATGGTTTAGCGCTGAATATGAATGAAATCATTGAAAGACATTGATAATATTTAGATGTTTCTAATACGATCTACAAATTCTTAAAACTACAATTATCAAACATGAGTACCACAAACCAAATTGCATAAAGCTGTTAAGAATTCCATAAATGAAATATATATGAAAGAAAAACTTCGCTGCTTACTAACTATTCGATTTTCTAAGCAAAGAGAGCGATTAACATGTAAAATTACTCATAATTCATAAACGAAATATTCAGAACAAGTGGAATTGGAATGAGCTATAGCCTATATATA
Source organism: Bactrocera minax (assembly GCA_021498325.1). NCBI lineage: Eukaryota > Metazoa > Arthropoda > Insecta > Diptera > Tephritidae > Bactrocera > Bactrocera minax. The sequence goes on from JAKEEE010000023.1 coordinate 2,291,965, forward strand.
CTCAATAATTTCGTACAAGTATTTATTGAGAGAAGCACTCAAATAATGTATTCATTCCCATTCAAACATTTCGTATTCATATCTATACATTCGTATATGAGCTTAACGCTCTCTGAGAAATAAAAACTTACTTGGTAGTACTGATTGAGTTGAAAACTGGTATAATCAGCACAGTTAAATTACATATACATTGCAATAAATATTTACAGAGGTATTCACTATGGAAAATTTGGCCTGGTAAGAGTAAGCAACATAGTACTTATGCTACTGTTTTGGTCCGCTAAGATACGCCAAGCTTGTGGTTTGAGTAGCATTGGATAATGGATGGTGAAAAGATATTGTTGGAAGAACGGTATTTCTTCCAGAATTTCTTTGCTGATTGATGAACTTTTCACAACAACTTGGGCTATACGTACGAAAATGTCGCAGCCTTTTATATTTCTTGCGCTCTCTTCTTTCAGTTCATTTGCTTATGTTGTTGTTGCCGCAACCGCAACATTATTATTACTACATTTATGATCCGAAAATGTCAGCAAACACCATTAATTATCAACCACTAATACTAACTAAAGTGACACCGCTGCTCATAACGCGATGATATTACAAAGAGAGAGAGAGAGAGAAAGAAAGAGAGTAATAAGTAAACAAGTTTTGTTGTATATACATGTTCTTTAGGTGAAACATTGTTACGAGTAATGTTTTGGACGATACATCTACTGAGAGTTACTTGCATTATGTATTATTGTTGTAGTTGATTGTGGTATCTAAAGAGCTAAATATGTTTGAACGATGTTCAGAACCAGCTAGTCACTGCGTTAAGGCGATGACCAATGCCACAACATAGGAAACAACAATAAAGGCGAATAGTGTAGCAAAACGGCTAACCACTATGGTAAGTTGACTGGGAGAGCCATCAGGCTTATAACATTGGAATGGCAACAACAAAAGCAATAATTGAAACAAAAAAAAAAAAAAAACAAGCAATCGGAAAGATTTAACCATATACATGTATACATACAAATAAACGAATAAGGAAACCAGCGAAAGAATAAACGAAAAGGCATTCATGATCAGCACTTAAGTGCCCTCATAGTTAACTATTTGCGTATATGTGTGTGTGTTGTTGTTTATTATAGCAATCGTTAGCTGAGAACGTGCGTTGTTCGGCTGCCTTCACTTGGGCCGCTCGATGATGGTGACATACATTATGATAGGATCCACTTACAAGCACTGTAATGCAATATTCGTATGCCTCTGTATGTATGTATGTATGTATGTATGTATGTACGTATGTGTATGAATCACTGGAATGTGCAGCACGATCGATTGATCAAAGCTCGATCAGTGCTGTGCATTTGGGTGAAAAATTTCATACGAACTTATGACGCCGAGGCATTTCGCTTAGCAAACAAGCATATACTATAAACTTATATTTCCTTTTAGATGCATTCTTTAATTACAGTGTTTTACTATGTGTAAACTCAACTACTCTCACCACATAGATGAGCTTATTGTAAAATTATCAACCCGGCGCTTTAAGAGAAAACCAATGTAAAACAGAGTATTGTGAAGATAGGCTCTTTTATGCATTTAATGCTTTATTTGCCATTCACTTTACGCTTAACTTTTCGGTGATGGGCAAGTTCCTATTGTGAAATGGTACAAAATTTCACTTTTTGAAGAGTTTCTTCTAAACTTCGATTATTTAAAGAGGGAGAGGAAATGAGAGGCAATACAAAATAACTCTATTCTAGCCGAAGATTTCTTCGATTTCGCCTTATCGACAATCTTTACTATAAATGGAACGGTCAGTCAGCTTCCACATAAGTACTACAGCTTATCGATTATACTACAGCCAGACATAAAATATTGCACTATGACGATCTTTCTTGGTCTCAATTGAAAAGAAATGCGTACGCCTATAATGTCGAGATCTTTAATGAGCTCCCCTTCAACGTGTTATCTAAGGTGTTCGCAGTAACAAATTGTAAAGGACTCAAAGAAATTAAAGCTGGCTCGTTATTAAGTAGTAAATTCCGTTCAATTACAAAATGCCGACCAAACAGCAACAGAAATTCTGCTCGTTGTTCCAGAAACAACGACTTTGGTTACAGAGTATGTGACTCAAAATGTAGTACTTCATAAGTAAATATTATAGAACTTTCAAACAATCGTAGCGAAAACTTTTAAAACACCAAAACAAATTAAAACATATCTTTAACATATTTCTAAATACATACCTTCAGAGGTAGTTTAACCGGATTAAGCATTCTTATGTCACTCACGAAATAAGCGAGTAAACAAAAGTAAACAATAGTCCACTCCAACTTTCAATTATCACAGACACAATTTTACAATTCCTCTCTCATGAAAACACGACCACACCTCTGCAGTCATGTTTATTTACTATATTGGACTACATATGGAACTGCATACATAGTTATGTTAATTGAAAATGTCTCTTGTGTTTTACAGATTGTTTAATAAACGATATTATTCGTACTTCAAGTGCAGTTCATACATACAAATCTTAGTAACAATCTGTGTGCTGATAACAACTCGTTTGCTTATTTGAGTATGAGTACGATAAGTTATTCAGAGCGAGTTCAGTGCTCTAAACCAATAAATATTTAATATATGAGAGCATTTTCACAGCGTATTTACAAGTGAAGCCGGCGGAGGCATATAAAAGGCTAAGAAATCATTGAGCAGACAACAAAAAGTGGTTTCTTGTGCACTTGTGTATACGTCGTTGAACTCTAGAGGAAGGTTTGTGATTAAAATTTAAATAATTGTTTATACTTAAAAAATAAAATAAAAATAATATCACTTAAAAATGCGTTTGGGAGCTACAATGCCAAACTTCAAAGCGGAAACCACCATGGGGAGAATTCGATTTTTTGAGTGGCAAGGCGATTCGTAAGTGAAAAAATATGTATGTATATAAAAACAAAATTTGCATAATTAAAAGTAATATTAAAAATAAAATTTTTTTTTTCTAAAAGTGCGAATAAAATTTAAAGAGTGAAACTTCAGAAAAAATAAAAATATGCAATTATATTATATATAAATATCGATGAAATGTTTTTAATAGATGGCGTTGATTTTACTTTTACTGAATATAATATATTCAAAAGATCTTATGCAGTTAAAAATACGCCCGAAATTAATTCTCCAAACGTATCGACATACGTATATACATATGTTGATATTCATTGTGCTTATATGTGTACATATATAGAGTTGAGAGATACACATATCAACAAAGCAACAAAACTGTTTTTTTTAAAGAGAATTTTTCTCATAAATCACAACACGCATACTGATTGGGGCAACAGCTAGAGCTTCCAATGAAAATATTAATTATTTAGTAATGTATGCATACTCATTAATCGTTTTTAAAATCACACATTTAAATTAAACACCTATATGCATAAGTGCGTATTTAAAAAATGGTATATATCCAAATATATGTAAAATAAAACAATCCTTTGTTTTAATATTATATATACAATTCTTTAAATATTTATTTACATATGAGCATATACTAAAGAGATTTTAAACAATGCAAGAGAATAAATATAAAAAAGAGAGCGAACTCGCGAGTGCGCGATAAAGGTTTTACCGCTCTCCAACAGAGCGAAACTCTCCACGACCTGTTTGATAAACAACCTGTTAATAACAGTATATGAAAGAAACGTCTGATCGGGTGGGATCATTGCCTCTTAATCAATGACTGGTTTTCAAAGCGCTTAAAAAACGTTGTAATAGACTTAGATGATATGGGTTTCCTTGAAAAAAGCGCTAAGTGCCGATATTTGGTCATCAAGGCAACTTCAGAAATGCTACTTGAATCCTACAAAAAGAAGTCATTTTTGCATCGAATTGTGACTGGTGATGAAAAATGGTTCTATTGCGACAAGCATAAATGCAAAAAAGCACATGTGAAACCTGGCCACTCAACGACATAGCCGAATAGAATATCCACGACGCGAAGGTAGTGCTCTGTATTTGATGGGATCAGAAGGGTGTACTGTATTATGAGCTCTTAAAACCGAGTGAAACCATTAATGGGGAACGTTATCGATAACGACTCATCAATTTTAAGCGAGCGATTGCCGAAAAAGGGCGGAATTTGCGACTAGACACTAGGCAATAATTTTCCATCATGACAACGCTCGGCCCCATGTTGCAAGACCGATAAAAAAAGCCGGCGCAGTTCTTTTGGGATGGAATTCACAAATTGCCAGAAAGTTGAGAAAATGTTATACCTTCATATAGGCAATACTTTAAATGATACCATTGTATATGTTTTTATTAAATAAAGGTTCAACTAGATAGAACTATCAAATACCGATTTCGGTTCGTTAAATTTTTTCTTACGAGATCCTGAAGATGCAGGATTGTGAAGTTAAACCTTAATTGCCAGGTGGTCTCCAATTCCATAACTGTAGTAGGCGCTGTAATTCAGAGAGTTGAGTATACGATTACTCTTTAAATTGTTACTCGAAGTGGAGGCCAAATCAAAATTAATGGAGAAAGGGGTTTATACTAATGATTGTTCTAAGAAATTTCTAACTCCCAAATAAAAAAAAGTTCAGCCATTCAGAGGCGGACTAAAATCTAAAGAGCAACTCCACTCTTTAGCGAATAAAATCTTACTAGTAATACAGTTGGGAAGAGATTTTTATCAATCAACTCGTTAAATCAACTCGTCGAGTCGTGCGTTTAAACACACTAGTATTTATAAAATATAATTTATTATTTATGATTACTCTCAGGTGGGTCATACTATTCTCACATCCCTCGGATTTTACCCCCGTCTGCACCACAGAGCTGGCGCGCATGGCCGTGAGACTACCAGAGTTCACGAAGCGTAATGCCAAATGCCTGGCGCACTCAGTCGATGATATAGAAACGCATAATAAATGGGTGAAGGACATCCAGTCATATTGTAAAGACATACCTAATGAATTCCCCTATCCCGTTATTGCCGATCCACGCCGTGACTTAGCTGTACTTTTCGGAATGCTAGACGAGGATCAGAAACGTGATCCGGTAATTGCACAAACCATACGCGCACTCTACATCATTAGTCCCGATCACAAAGTGCGTCTGTCGATGTTCTACCCCATATGTACGGGCCGAAATGTTGAGTGAGTAATTTTTTTGGTAGATTTAGTATTTTAGGAATGAAGCAATAATGAGTGTATGCATTTATGAAATTCCAGTGAGATTCTGCGCAGCCTTGATTCATTGCAATTAACTTATAAACTAAAGGTTGTGGTCACGCCCGTTGACTGGACTGTAAGCTATTAAATACTTTTATTATTTATTTATATTATTTTTAAAAATTTACCTTTTGTTCATATTTATGCAGCCCGGAAATAAGGTCATGATTCAACCAGATGTCACTGATGAGGAGGCAAATAAATTGTTTCCAAAAGGCTACGAAAAGGTTTCATTGCCTTCCGGGCTTGATTATGTCCGAACAACTGAGGATTACTGATCGATTTACTATAAAAAAAAACTGAAATAAAAAGAATTTAAATTTTTCTCACTTAAGTTAAGTTGGTGCCAAATTGATCATTTTAAAAATGATTTTTTGCTTAATTTCATAAATATCTCTATTATTTTCAAGCATAGATTTTAAGTACTATTCCTTCAAAATATATCAAACTAACTTGAAAACAAACAGAATGATTAAGCATTTTAATGATAATATGTTTATTCAGAACACAACACTAATAGACGTAAAATATTGGATTACAAAGAAATAGCATTCCCTACTAGGTGAATTTGTTCACAGATCGAACCCATTAGAAAGTAGCCAATCGAAGAAACTCCAGCTGTTCGAACAGGCTGGTAGTATTTGTGGTGTAACAATTCCTCTAACATTTTAGCAACCCCTTAGTTTCGAGCATTGCTCATGCCTTAGGTCTTCAATAAATAAAATATAATTTAATTCAAATCCTAAATTATTAAAGTAAAAACGAAAATCTTTGCACTTTCGTTTTTGACAGTAATTTGTCCTATGTTCATTCACTGATTGTATCCAATTCAACTCACTAACTTTGTTCTTGATTTACTTGCAAATTTTTTGATTGATAGCAGCCTCAAAAGATAGCGAGCAGAGAAATAGCGAATCGATCACGGCTTATATGTAACATGGCTACGAAATTTCTATAAGTTATTATCTACTTTTAAGTCAAGCAGAATAATGGAAATTGTTGTATTAATAAAGACGGGCTAAAGCATGTTCAAACATGTCAGTTAGCTGATTAGTTAGCAATTAAGACGTTAATTATATCCACGTGCTTGGTGCCCAAACGCACTCAATTTAACCTGAACAATTAGTATTTGACAGCTGTCTAAACAATGTTTTGGTTTAGTTTCTGAAAACTTATGTGTGAATAAAATGAATAATAATTTAATGGGGTATTAGCAAATCTTTCTTGCAATATCTCAACAACACCTTCTGGTTTACTATATTTTTTATAGTATTTCAATTTCTCATTAAACATACGCTTCACGTCTCCAATTGTTTCAGAGTTGTAAAGAAGCTTGAACGTCAATTTATTGTAAATTAAATGCCAATTGCAGAATTATTTGTTTTATTTAATTGTAAATTAACAACAATTAGAGGCAATTTTCTTGGTCAATTAAGAATGGTTTGGTCATGATAAAGGGAAACAATTAACCGGATTTATCTAACATTAATGCTACATCATGTTATGCTATATTCAATATTCTCTCAATTTTATTACGATAATCTCATATACTGACCTAAATACTATAACATAAGTGGGTAATTAATTACAAATTTTCAAATAATTTCATTTGGAACAATGAATAAATGAATATTATGGAACCATTCCCCCTATTTTTGATAGAGTCTTTTCACATTTTTATACGGAGTTGTTTTTTTTATTATCATTGTTGGTACTTAACTTAAGTAATATTAAGTCAGACGGGAAGATGGGATTCATAATAAAATTATCTATCTATCTATATGACTATCGCTTTCAAACTGTGCTAAGGGCGATTCATTAGAATATTATGTACCAACAATGTAGTTGTGTACATTTTTGAACTTTTATGTGCATATTGCACTCGTAATGCAATGTTATGCAACATTATTGAGTTGATCAATATGTGGACCAATTATGTATTTTTTTATATTTCTTATTTTTCATTCTAAATTTTAGATTTTCTTCGTTTTCCTTCACAGAGTTGTCGCACTTTCAGTAATTTAAAAAATACCGGTTTTTTGGGAGGTGAGCATAGTTATTCGAAGAGTTCGTTCATAAAATATCCAATTTATAAATAGAGTAAAAGACGGACGTTGTGAAAATAATTTTGTCTCATTACTATGACTATTTTAATACACCCGTTAGGTAAAAAAAATTTGATATTCTACATCTTTGGAGGTGAGAGGTATTTTAAAAATAAAATTTTACACTGAATGTACACTTAATGTAATGTAAGCGTATTATTTTAAATAAAATAAAAATGTTTTGCTACCATTTTCTTAAGATATTTATTTTTTACTTGGGAGAATGTTAGAGCTTCGATTTATCATATTTTTAGGTAAATAACAAAATAAGTTAGTCACATTTTTGATGATTTAGAATTAGATTTGTCTGTTTCAGCAAGCGAAAAGCTTTGATTGCTTATTTATTTTATTAATTTATAGATTTAGTCCGAATGTAGACAAGTAAATAAGTTTGGTTGGTATAACTCAAATATAATATTTTTACAACTATTTAAATTTTAAACTGGCTTGTCACTAATGTGGAACGAAGGGAATACGTAGAGTCATCTATTTTCTCTGTTAGTGTTTTAAATATTTGCTTTAAGCTCGGATTTGCCGAATAACAGAAATGGGATACTTAGATAATAGGTTCTTCTAAGACATAGCACATATCTCTAACCACTACAACACCATCTGTTATATTTAGTGGCAATCTTTTCTTTATTTCTGGTTATAAATATTGGATTTCACTAAGATATGCTAGTTATTTAACACTCCAGTCCTTGAAAATATCCAAATATAGTTGATTTAGTTACTTAAACTTCAAACTAATACATATTCGCTATTTCATTTAGTTCAAGAATAAAGTTTACTCAGCGATAAATACATTTATCAATTTGTTGACAAGTTGATAGAATTTGTTGCACTTGCTTCTAGATCTTTTATATATGTATGTGATATTAAAGGCAAGCCTGCATGACAGCTGTGGTTTTGTGTGGTATATCGTATTTTTCAAAAATGTTTTCCTGTTTTTTGGCAGTCACTTAAGGGAAGACAACATGCCATTGAAATACATGCAAACGAACAAGTGTACCCTTAATCACCAGTAAAGTTTAATGCACTCGAATTACCACAAAATAAATGCAAATACAATGTCATCGGCCAAAAAAGAATTACAGTAAAAAAAAACAATAGGCATTGTATGATAATACAATCAACAAAAGCGTCAATAGTAAAATCCACAAAAACTAAAAGAGCGAATCAAAGTTGTCGAAAGCGACAAAAGTCATCATCTTCGTCTTCGTCGCTGTTGTCGATGATATTAAGCCACAAGTATTGATCAAACTTGTAAGCATTAAATTGGCGCAAAAGTTGCATGTTAATAGCGATGAAGCATTGAAATATGGTTAAATAGGTCTCAGAGAATTTCCTAAACGTTAATATTTATATACGTATGTATACTTGATGTAGCGGAATAACAGTGGCGGGTTTGTGGCACGCCGCCTAAAAGTATGCAGCCTGTTCAAATATTTCGCTATTGCGAAAAAACCCCTGTTTAGGCTATACATCCAATTTAACAGGTAGAAAATTGTGAGATCACGGTGAGTAGGTCCACAGAATCAATACATCCGCATAGAGCCCGTCTCCTGTCAATAGAATTTGTACTCCTGCCCGCTGGATGTTGGGAGTTATCATAGCTAGGAAAATAATAAGTTGAATCGCTTTTTATTCTCTGTACTCCAAAATTTTTTATCATATTTTTTGTATGTGATGAGGAGTAAAAGGGTAATGAAGAGACACCAGAAGACATTTACTCATGGATGATTAATAAATTGTGTTAAAGATTGCCAAAATGTTTATATTCTAGTGAAGGAGTCAGCTCTTTTTTACAGCCTGCAATTGGGTAGCGGAAAAAGCATATTTCCCTGACGAAATATTGGTCTTCAAGACATCTTCATCAGACACCAGAAAATGCTTGGCGTGATCCCGAAGCTCAGCAAAAGTGGCCCTAATTGGGCCGCAACATCCTCTATTTTATAATTGTATTATGTAATGTCGATTTTGAAGCCAGACCCTGAGGATATATTAAAAAACAAAGTCAGAGACGCTTAACATTGATAACATTTGTGAAAGTTGATGAGACGAGTTAATTCCAGCCAGTTCCTCCTTTAACTGCTTACATCTTCTGGAGTGTGGAATTGTTTTCAGATGTAGGACACTGAGTAAAGCTGAAGTTGCAACTGGCTTTAGAGCTCTTTTCACAGCATTTCTGGAGCATTTACTGCTTTTTGGTTAAGGTTTCCTTCAACTATATTCAAAATTTTTCAATAGTCCTCATTATTTGTCTCATCACTGTTCTATTTACTATTTCTCCATGGGCAACATTTCAACCTGTTAATGCTCAAATTATGCTTGGGAATGTTATTAGTTGCTTCTGCCATTTGTTGTTGTTTATTTTTTTTGTTTGCGCCTTTTGTACTACATGGCACGAAACCAATAAAAATCTGTAAAACCCCTGTGTTTATTGTCCCTTCCGGTTGTACTATTTATCACTGTTTCTCAGGACATTTTTGTTTTTAGTATGGGTTCCATCGCAACCGAAACCCCACACAATAACAACATAACATATCACAGTGAATCTATAAAAGCAGCCCACCAACGCTGTCACCGTTTCAGTTAAACCTTTAAACCAGAAGCGAAACGCCCGCGAGCGACCACAAGTAAACAGAAATAATTAAAAATTTCACAAATAAAGTACAATTAATGAATGTGAAGGGTTAAATGACCGCAGTATTTATAGTTTTGACGCGCAAATCACCGGAAAATGCGCGCCAGTAAACGCAAGTTACATCGTTTCGTCTCGCAGCGCGTCTACAAAGTTCTTGGCAAACAATTTACCACACACCGGAAGGAAGAGGAAGTGCATGTCTATAGGCATTTCCCTTTTCCAATTGCAATCGTTACATTTCGCAAGGATTTGTGTGTTTTGTGGCAACCTTGCATGTCAAATTATTAAACTACAAATTACATACAACAACAACAACAACAACAGCAGCTAGGTGCAAGAAAACTTTTTGCAAAATAAAGTTGTACCTAACCGCCTCCCTGACCACCGCCTACCACTAAATGTACACCACATACTGGCTGTTTATGTTTGTTGTAGCTGTCGTTGCAATTGTTAGCTGCTTCACCAAACTGCATTGCTGAAGATGAAGCCGGAAAATGTCTTCACTACCTTAGCTAACCTCAATCAGAGCGCACGTCAGTCATACGTTTCGCAACTGCTGAGCAGCGATCACGTTACGCGTCGGCGTCGCTCATCGTGCGGCCATTCGGATAAGGATAGTGTTTGTAGTTCGCACATCGGCAGCAAACGGCAGCGTACAAGGCAAGCTCGGTATTGTTTTAAATAATAAAAAAAAAGAACTATTTTTTTTTTCTAGAAAAGGAAAAGTGAATTAAGTTAAAACAAATATTTAAGAAACAACTATTGAGTTAATACTGTGAGTTCGAGCGTGGAGCATTCTACAAGATCTCAGTCGCCCTAGAACGGTTAATTTATCTTTACTATAGGGGAAATTTGTCAGCTAATATTTTTTAGTAAGCTATTTCTATGCCAAAAATACAAATCCGGACCCATGCAAACGAAAATCCACAAGATGGTAATGGATGACTAAAATGTAAACGTGCGCGAAGTAAGAGACTGGTTTAACTGTACAAGTACTGCTTTTCGCTGCTTATTGACCGAATCCGTCAAATGAGTTAAATTCAAATACCTGAAGTTTTGAATAATTTTCTGCTCTTCGTATCAGACTAATTTATTATTATATTTGGCAAAACTGTTGTTGAAAATTTAAAAAGGTTTTACAATCACTATCACAAAAAGCGATGGAATCCATAAAGCTTTTTGGTAAATAAGCGACATTTCGACTTGAAGTCATATGCTCTCCATTATAAAACATTTTTCTTAATATTTTCTTAAATCCTTCCCAATTTTTTGAAACTGAAAATAAGTATTATTTTGATTAATTTAAGTATTTTAGCTAAACAGAGTGTTCTTTTTGTTGGGCTTTTTTGTTCCGCTTCTTAAGAGTTATTTGAAAAGATGATTTGCAGATATTGACTTGTAGTAAATTGTAAAGTATATGAATTACCAATTTCGATCATGATGTATTTACCAAAAACTTTTTATGTTAATAAGTTTTGGAATATATCTTTGTTTGAAACAAAACCTTGAAAATATGAATATGAAAACATATATTTCGAAACTTAAATTCTTGATTTTTTGCTAATTTAGAAAACGTAATATAATTAAAATAATTTGAAATCTTTCCTAAGTACAAAAATAAAAAAATTGGAGTTTTAATTTTTGGAAAAAATAAATAGTTTTTTAATTAATAACAAATTTTAATTTTTGAATGATAATTTTTAATAAAACAAGAAAAGTCTTAAACGTATGAAAACTAACTAAAACTAAGTATGAAACTAAGCTTTCTAAAAAAATTATTTCTTGGAATGAATATTATAAAGAGTTAAAATTTTTAAACAAATTATTTTAAAATACCTTTCTTTTTTTACAAAATTGTTTGAATTTGGTGGTAGCAGCACAATTGGCACATTCATTTTCATTTGCTTCTCGCATCTGGTACAAAACTGATGTAAAATATTTCTTGTTAATTTAATGTGATCTGTGTATTTTGCCCTTGTAGGAACGAATTTTTTTTGGGCTGCTAAAATTAAAAAAAGAAGTAATCCAAATTTCAAAATAAATCTATTTGAAATCAGATTTTTTGAAAAAATATTCGTATATCGTACATGTATTTGCATTATATTCAATTGTTAAAAACCGAAGCGTTGACATAAATATTTTAATTTTTACTCTAGATTTATTAGAAAAAAATTTCCGAATTTTTCATGGAGTTTCAATATGTGATTTATACACTTAGGTTAAAAAAAGTAAAAAATTTGTATATGTATATTAGACGTTTTTGAGAAGTTCTGGAAATTTTTATGATATATCTCTTAGAAAACAACTTTGATTACCGTATTTGGGACACGAATTTTTAAAAGTATATTTAAAAGTATATAGTTTTGTATGGTTTTGTAAATGCAACTTTATGAGTTAATATTTTTTATTTAAATCTAATCTTTAGTGAATATTAATAATAGGAAATGATTGGTAAATAAAGCTTGTTTTATGCTTTATTAATTGCATTTTTTACTGCTTACGTGGTAGATTAAAAAAATTTTGGTAAATACTTCTTTACGTTTGGTAAAGTTTATGAGCTTTTTTTATTCATTTTAATTTAAAAAAATTTTTTTCTGTATAAATTATAAATTTTTCCTACAATCTACAATTTCCTACATATATTTTGTTTTAACTCCGCACTCTTGAGAAATGTTGCAAAATTGATTGTGAATAATTTAAATTATTAAAAAAGATGAAAATAACTTTGTAGAACTGCCCGAAAATTACAGTCACTTAAATTAATGTGCGCTCAGCACGCACTTAAACGTAACCAAATAAACAATCAAAAAAAAAAAAAAGAAAACAAAAAAAGCAGCAAATAAAAACTCAAAACAACCACCAAAAAACTTTTTGCTTCAAACTTAGAAAACGAAAACAATAAAACTGGCACACTTGCACCCATGTGCTTCGAACAGGTTAATTTCCCAATCAGAAAGCACCATAGCAACGAGCGAACGCAAAACAAAATAACACAGAACAAAGTAAAATAACACAAATTCCAAATGGAAGAAAACCAGGGAATTTCCAACTTCACTTGCGGTGTTTTAGGGGCGGAATTGTGACTGCCTACAGAGCCCAATGTTCGGCGGCAGGACTCCGTAGTCCTTGCCGTACTCACCACGCTTTAGTTATTGCTTGAAATGCGTGGCGTGCCAAACACGGTGTAAAAAATGCGGAGAAAGCATTAGAAGTGCAGAATAAAAACTATTTACCCAACAAAAATGTGATCAAAATAAATAGTTTTTCGCAAAGTTTTAATGCAACTTTCTTTTTGCGTGCATCATTTAGGCATATACCAATGAAGTCGTCCAAGAGTGTGGCGCACAAGAAATCTAAACCGATGGATTATACGAACTATGCATATAATGAGGCCGTTAGCCGACTGAAGCTAATGTTGGCCGAATCATATGCCCCGCCCAGAGGAGGTGGCGTTGGTTCTCCTGCTGGCGGCAATGGCGCTTCAGGGGCGTATATGCGGCACGTAAATGAGGACTCTACCGATAACTATTCGGATAATTTGTCGGTGAGTATGAAAACAATATATTGGAGCAAATTTGTGGCATTTTGTCTACTGTGAACTCTTTACCTAATACAAAGTATCTAATTAGATTGTTAGTTAGATTGCAGTTGGTGTTGATTGGAGAAGATTTTCTATAAAGACAGGAAAGTCTTTCAGGCAGACAGGAAAGAAAGAAGGGAAAGAAAAAGAGTGCAGGAAATCAGCTATGAGTGAAGGACTTGGCGCTCTAAACATGCCATTTAAGTCTTTTTAATCAAAAATTTTACGCTTACAACGCTCATATTAGAGACAAGAAGATTCTTGATAGACGCATTTTGAATTACTATATAAACAATAGACAACTTAATGTTCGTGCTTAGGCTTAGAAAATATTAGTGTTTAGAAGGGCCCTGAAGTCAACATAAATATTTTGACATAAACGTAGGTATACTGTGCTTCGACCAGCCGTCATAAATTTACGTAATGGATCTAGGCTCAAATCCTGCTGATACTATTTCAATGACATTTCCAAAAAATAGTTGAGGAATGTTTTATGTTGGTGAAACAACAACAAAAATACAGGCGGTCAGTAGTTTGTTCTTCAACTACAAATAATATATTTATTCTTTCCTTCCAGCCTCGTTCAGTTTGATTATCATATCTAAACGGGAGTAAAGTTGCTCATATTTGCCCATAATTATTTTGGGTCTTCCATTTTTAATTTTAACGATAACTTCATTTTTGTACCAGTTATTCCTTGGTCTGACGATAGCTGTATGAACTCAGCCTCACTAATCAATAAATCGCATAGTTTTTTTCCATTCTTTCAAGAGCATTCTCGGTATTAGAACCATTTAGATTTTTTGAGAGTTCATATACGAAGTATGAATACTAGCACATTTCTTTCTCCAATCCCAGGTCATCGAACGTCCCGTATATTCTGATATCTCAAAGTACTTGTCGCCAGCACAAAAATCACGCCTTAGCCCTGGCATACGCAGCAAGCCAAAACCTTTCAATGCCTTCTCAACCTTCAAGGAGAATTTAACACTTCAAATGCCTTATGCGGCTAGCACCACGACGGCAACGGCACCACTCGATTATTACTCGCCCAAAAAAACGCAACACCCCGTCACTGATAGTGTCCATGCACCTGTGGAGATTTTCAATTTCATAGAAAAACAAGAAGACTACATTGAACAACTGGAGAAAGAGTCCAAATACTGCCGCAACGAGTTAACTAATTTGCTTGGCAAAGTCAAAGACGTCATCAACGAGAACACGCACCTCACGGAGACCGCACGTTCCGAGTTAGCCGCGCTAGGTGGTGCCGATAAGACACTACCCACAACGAGTCCTTCTTCTGACAGCGATGAGCAACAGTGTTATAAAAAGAAAACATCTTCTACGCCACGCAGTAAGAAAGACACTTCGTCCACCATAAAATCGCCACGTTATGCTTCGGCGCCAAATATTGTTTATGAAGCGCGCATAAGCGAGCTCGAGGCGGAGCTTATGCAAGCTAACATTGATCTGAAACGTTTGAAGACAGAAAACGAAGAACTCAAACGCAAATTGGTCCACGCTGACCCACTAGTGCCAACTGGTGCCCATGCACACACTCCTAACAGCTCATCCACCATCAACTGTGACACGCACCGCAAGCAAATCGAACAATTACAACAAGAGAAGAATGCGCTGGAAGAAAGTGTACGCCAGCTGCAAAAACTATTAGACGATGCCAAATCACAGCAATATACAGGCGCCTCTTCCAAACGCTACGTAAATGATCTTGTGCAAATGGAGCGCGCTCAGGCCGAGCTGGAAGTGAAGCATCTGCGTGAGGAGCTCGATCGGCAGCACGAGCGCGTCCGTGAACTGCAGCATGAGATGGCGCGTCGTATTGCAGATGAGCGTGCCACAGCCGAACGACGCTACAACACGCAGGTCGATCAATTGGGTGGCGATCTGAGCAGTCAGTGGGAGCAGGTGGCCAAATTGCAGTTGGATTTAGAGCGTGAGAAACGCTATGCAAATGATATGAAGCGTGATCTCTCGAATCGCAATGCACAAATCGAAGAGTTGAAAATGGAATTGCGCTCCAATCGCAATACCTTCCTCGCTGATATGGCGCAAGTGAATGCAGAGAAACAATCATTGGAACAAGAGATCACGGCTTTGCGTCTGCAGTTGGATCGTGCGGCACGTGAGGCGAAAACCGAGACGACGCGTCTGACAGCCGAGATAACATCGTTGCGACAGCGTTTGGATCGTGGCGATGCCGATTTATTGCATTCTAAACGTGAAATACTGCGCCTCAATGACGAGATTGCCAATTTGGAGAAAGAGGTAGATCAAAATTAGATAACACGCAGCAGTTCTTTTAAATAAATTATTTATCTTGCTGCTTTCAGCTGGCTTATGGCGAAATGAAAAATGAAATCCGTCCCACCAAAAAAGATTTAGATAAACGTATTTCCGAGATGCAGGAGAAGCATGGTGAGACTTTTGGTAGTTTGAAGATCTTTTCTCAATTTCATATACACAATATTTTTGCATCTTGTGTAGAACTTAACGTCAATGCCCAGAGTTGGTTAGTAGAGAGTAAAGAAGTAGCTTAGAATCTGTTAACTTCAACTTTCGCTGTATGAAAATTTTACTTTCAAAAGCACAAATATTTTTTATATTTTGAAAATTAACACCTCTTCATTTGGTTACATATTCAGTTACAGTACTAACAAGAAACCTCTAGAACAAGTTGGATTAATTACAGTGAATCTCCTTTCGAAAAACAGAAACCTCTTTTAAATCTTTCTTAATGCTTAATAATTGTTTTACTTATTTTCGTTGTCCTTCCACAAGTAGAGGTTTATCGAAGTATTCTTGTCATTAAAAACAATATACATAAAAATAGTAGTACACCGAATCAGCTCGCTCGTAGTCATATCTGAACATAAACAAATAAGACGAATGTTCACCAAAAAGGTCTGGGAAGTAATAAGCACAAGTTTTTAGAAGTAGATGGGCATGTAAAGGCGTTCGGCGTTTATTGCGCTTTTATCACTTGGTTGGCTTCTCAGTAAAACATCAATTTTACCTTACTATCAAGATCTCAATGGCGATTTACATGTGTGATTTGCTCGTGATAGACCTTTATCGAAAATAGTCACATAAATCTGCCTGTCTGTAGGTTCGACATTGACTGCGTTATTGTTCGTCGGCTGGTTCCGTAGTGCCAATCTTAGTTCTATATTCGCCTTAGAGCCTGAATCATTATAACACGTAGTATCGGCTCGATAGGACAATATAAAATAATAAGTTTCTTCTCCTTCTTTATTTGCCAATTCTTATGCCAATATAGGTGATCATATAACATAAAATAAGTTTAATGACCTTGAATCTCGCCATTTAAATGGTGGTATAACATTGTCGAATCTTTTGGTAATACCATTGCAAAAATAAGAGTGCAAATGATAGTTTACAGCAATACGTACCCTGCTACAAAAACCAAAGATCGTCGAAATCTAATAAAAAAAATCCGCTTTACACTATCCTTTCCAAAGCTTCTCGATGATTATGTGTGAGCTCACCGATCTCCGGCCTTTTTCATTGAAAATACTTATTCCTGTGATGACGGAGAATATAAAATATGTTAAGGTAGTTCGATGCAACATTATGAGGAGTATCGCTATAGATCCCACTCTTCCGAAAAGGAGCAACATATTTGTTCTGCTTTATTATTTGTTTATCAGATCTTACCTTTCGTCACTCTCTGTGAATGCCTATTAATTGATAGAATATGATACTTCGGTTTACTTACTTCCGATTACTTACCTCTAATAGTTTTACTTATATCTCTGATTAAAATTGGGGTTTTGAAATGAAAAGAAAAAAAGTTTCATTAAATCAAAAAATTTAATATAATTATAAATAATATATTATAATTAAAATAGTTGGTAATAATTAATTTGTTGCAAAAAAGTATTTATTCTCTCACTTTATCGAAATATTAAGATTTAAAATTATGTTAGCTAGTTTATTTAATAAAATGCACCGTTATTTGTCTCTATGCAGTTTCGTCTTGGGTAAGCTATTGATTTGGCTTCTGTGAATTTTCTAAATGTCTCTTTTTTGAATTCGAATACTTTAAATGAAATTAAAATTAAATCCGAATTATATAATACATAACTAATAACATTGGCAACTCTAAAACACAACTTACTAAATAGCAATAATATATGTATTAGTGGAGTTCATTAAATTTCAAATGCAATCAGTGAAAGTCAATAGTTTATCCATGAGTTTTGCGTAGTGTTAATCGAAATTAAAAAAAAAAATCACTTCGACCGAATACTTGTAAAAGTAATTAGTATAATATGTGGAATTTAAATTAACCCATTACATCAATTTAACTCATTGAACTTTAACTTTATTAAAAATTAATTAATCTTAATGGAATATTGCAATTTCTGTTTTATCTTTGTATCAAAGCCGAAACGGTAAATGAACTTGAGGATATGATACAGAGTCAGAAGCAACTCATGGATAAATTAACTAGCGAGTGCAAAACGTTGACCAGTAAACTCGAGGACACAACTCTTAAACACAAGTAAATATAAATTAAATATACGTACAAACATAGATATTTAAGAATAACCGGCAGTGAGAATTGATATAGAATTGGAAAAATGTACGGAAATTATATTTAGATTAGGAATTGAAGAAAATAGAATTTTATATTAAAATTTCAAATTGAACCCTTCAAGTATGTTTCAAATCACTTATCACTCATCAACTTTTGCTGCATTGCTTTGTGTTCCATTATACCTCTACCTAAGGTAGAAGGAGAGACGTTTAAGCAATTTCAACCAGAAGCAATTTCTCAGACTCCAGAAAGAATAAGTAAAAACTGGAAAAAGGCTTTGAAGTACCTATCACCAAAACATTAGACAAGGTAACAACGGTCTCACTAAATAATGTTTAGACACTAGTAATTAGCTAAAGAAGGCGACTTAATAATTGGGCCGACTCAATTAGGATCCAGCTCAGAAACCAATTTGAAATTAGGGACCTTTTTAGATCTTTAAAGATCAATCGATTTTTAGTCAAAATTTGACAATATTTTCAGGATTGTAGTGAAGAGTTGCGAATAGCCACACTGATGCCTAAAAGGGCTGCACCGTCCATTCAAAGAAAGACATTTCGACATCAGCTTCATAAATATAGTAGACAGCCTTTACCAAGTGTTCACCAAGAATAATTTAAAGTGACTCATACTTCCTTACTTTCATTCAAGAAGGCTTCGAGGGAAATTCAAACGTAAAGTTTGTCGAAAGCGTTGAAGTTGAAATAATGCAATTCCAAATGAAGATTTTTTCGCGAAATTAAAATTAATGCATAAGGTAACATTTTAAAGCGATAATAATTGCTACCCAATACTTTTCGAGTTCACAAATTATTCAAGATTTTTGCTTGTTTGGTATATTTATGTCGTAGTACCACCAAAGGATGATTTTCATACACGTGTCTACTAAAGAACAGAAGAAATTACGAAAATCAAGTTTAGCAAAGAGTTCGAACATGTTCAATACTTGATTAACTATAAGAGTTACCACGAGTTACCGAGTCACCCAATTTAGACCATTTGAATGCATATATTTCATTTGCTTATAATGCTAGTGGACTTCAAATTTCTTAAAGTAAACAATATACATATATCATCCAGAGTCATAAAGCAATACTCTAACTTAGATGAAAGAAAAATCGTGTTCGATCTTCAAGTAACCACTGGTACCAGAGGATTGTTTTGTGGTTAGTTTCTACTATCACATGAGTTGAGGAACTGCGAAGTTGGGGAGGTCTCACTAAGCCATTCAAGGTCACTCTATTTGAAATTATTTTCTCTCAGAATGTCAAGGCAGAGAATGATGAATTCGCTTGAGAAGTATGTCTATTAACTTTCCTTCGACTAGAAAAGCGCCTCTATTCCGCTTATAGGTACTATAGGGACTTTCTGAGGGACTCATTGTCATCACATTTCTATCACGAAAATGTTCAATATAATTTTTTCCTGACACCGCTCTATATCCTGACGATTTTTCAAGTATTGGGAGGGATTTACTAATCCTACTAACCTAATTTTGTGATATTAAACCAATTTCAGCTTGAAAAATTGTATTACCTTTGCACTCCATAAAACCGAAAAAACAAAATTAATGAAAAAGAATATAATATAAATCAAAATTTAATTACCGGTTCTACAATGAGTAAAAAAAATATGTACTTGGGTAGGGTTTAAGTACCGAACACGCGACCAAATACCCATATATTCACACGGAACTGCAAAAGGGGAAATTTTAAAAATGCTAAACAGTAATGCACAACATAAATCGCTATACACACAATAATAAATATTAATAACAACAACAACCAACCAACAAATCAAAGAACTAGAGAACACGCTGGATTAATGCGTTATCCTTTTTCACAATTCTTATTTATTTTTACTGCTGCCCGCTTAATTGTAACAAATGATAACATTGCCGAATTTCCAAAAAAAAAAAAAAAATAAATAAATCTTGATAACAAAAACAAAAACAAAACCAAAATTGTAAAATTATTCGCTACTGAGTAAATTTCTATACAATTTTCATGCACACACTTGAAATGAACTCTCTTTATTGATATGCAATGAACACTTCAATATATATAACTGTAGTAACAAAAAGCACCGCAGCAACAACAATGAAAACACTGCCGACAGGCCTAATTACGAACACGAAAGCTCAGTTGGCCACAAAATCACCGGCAACAACCACCAAAGTGACACACGAAACACCAATAACAACGACAAAAACATTGCCAACATCATATGTAGCAACAACAGCAACTACAACAAGCGGCGTCGCATGGTATGTGCCAACATCGCAATTTACAAGCACAACAACAGCACGACAACCGACGAAAGCCAAAACGCTTGCAACAAAAACACAACTTATGACTACGACAACAACAATGCCGACCACAACACCCAACACAATTCTCACAATGTCGAAACAACAACACAAACCCACCATGATGGACTCAGTGACGGGCACAAAACCAAAAAACGCGTCAACCCACACTTCTTTGGAGGCAACCGGAAGCGCGTACATTTCGCCGTCTAAAGTTCCCAGCACCGCTAACGAATTGTATGCGCGTAAGGCAGAAGAAGCCGAAGACGAATCCACAACAAGCTTCACAGCACTAGCACAAACGCACACGCGACGTTACCGCTACGGTAGTGATGAGGACATACTCGCAAATATAACGAAGAGCAATGAGCGACTCGAACGCGAACTAGCTAAAATGCCACCATTACCGACAATGTCCTTCTTGGCGCATCGACGTCAACAGCGTTGTGGATATTTATATCGCACACCGTTGGCGGCTTTACGGCCGCGTAGTGCCAGCGATGAGGGACGCTGCTCAGCGTCGAGAGGAGAAACGCATTGCGGTCGGTGCGGTGTCTACGGCACAAATTGTAGTTGTAGTAAACACATGAAACACGTAGTGTCTAGTGCACATTTGGAGCCATTGGCATGCACATGTTGTTGTAGTGCAAACAAAGCTGCGGCTTGTAAACGAACACTTAGCACGGAGGAACGCAAATTTTCTTTTGGCAGCGCGCACACTTTGGGCCCAGAAACTAATCTAAATGTAGACATAACGAACGCAACCAAAATAGACACAACAACACCAGCAAAAGCAAATGCAATCACCCGAGGGCATAGTTCGCATAGAGGTTGCCAAAATTTTGCTTGGAATGCACACGCTTTTGCTACATTCAACACGTCCAGCAATGGCGCCTGCAAAGTGCACAGTAGACTGAGAGACTACAAGGCGTCAACTGAAGCAACAATTTCCGAGCAACTGAGTGCTAACAGAGCACCCACGCCTACTATTCGCTCCGTAAACACATCTCAGTCGCCCACACAGAGCACAACTCATCCGCACACGCAATGCGTCTGTGCGGCTGGCTGCGGAGGTGGACGAAAACTCTGCACCTCCTGTAAACCACAACCGTCATCAAATACTTGTACTTCGAACACATTCCAATACCCTACATGTTACCCCCTATATGGTCACTGCAAAACGGAACCGTTGCCTTGGCTGCAACAGCATCTAGTTTTGAAGCAAACTTTTAGTGGTCTCGAACAATTAAAGGCAGATGTTTGCCACGCATGTCAGAGCCCATGTCAAGGTGAACACTTGACGGTGCCAACTGAGAGCAAAGCGAACACAAAAGTGTCAAACGAACACGCAACCAGCGCGGCAGAAACTTCTAAACGTACGACACAAACGAACAGCAAGCCGCGAGCTTACTTCGAAGAGTTATTGCGACGCGACGAATGTTGTGGGTTGAAGAGGGTGAGTGGTAATGTGTTGCGCAATTGCACAAGCCACGAGGAAACGGTTGTGAAGCAGAAGAAGCCACGTCCACCTGTTAAAGTGGATGTAAATGTGCGATTAGTGCCCAAACCGGGCAAAGAACACAAAATGGACTCAGACACAGGAAATACAAGCAAAACACCACTTGACGTTAAAGTTAACTTGATACAACCTGTGCCATCCACGAGTGAGACTATAAGAAAAAGAGCGCAAAGAGATCAGAGTAAAACGGAAAAGCTCGAGCAAGATTTTGAAATACCCGATTTGCCGATAGACGATTTGGAATTGGAGGATTACGATAATGCAAACATGGAGCAATAATTTTTGATTCACTTTTAGCTTAACGGTTAATATTTACATATTTTACTTACAAAAATAGATCAGCAAAAATTTCTTAATCTTTCTAAATATTTCGTAGCAAAATGAATTTTACCGTGGTGAAAATGCTCTTCCCTACTAAATACTTACTGTTATATAATAATTTAATTTAATTTTTTCAATAAAACCTTTGTTACTTTAGCGAAGAACGTCTGCGTTTGCGTGAAACGAACGAGAAGCTTATGGATCGGCTAAAGCAAATATGGACCAGTTATAAGGAATTACACGCGGAGCGGGTAGAGGCTCATCAGCGGAGTTTGACGCGTCCGAATGAGCGTCATGGCTCCAATAGTGATACTGCAGAGTCCACGGGGGAAGAGCATTTATCTGCGCGCACTTATAATATAGACAAGGTAATTGCTTTCTGAAATTTACTAATCGAATCTTTTCTCTTCTCTTTTCTTCTTTTTTCCCACCTCTCTTCTTACCGTTCTCTTCTAAATCTTTTACTTACTTTCTTAAAAAAATAATAACTATGCAATGCAAATCACCTCACTTCACTGAATGTGTATCTTCATAGAACGGAAATATCAACTTTACAATCAAATGTAGAACATTTAACCAATCGTATGCTAAACAGCGAGCGTATTGGGAAGTTAGATAGTAATCCACTTTCCTATGGCAATCTACCAGGCGCCAAAGGTAAAATAAAAGTCTAGAGCATACTCTTAGTTTTATACTCTTATAGATAGTATAAAAATCATATCCAAATAAACACAATCCCAACATATACTCAAAATACATGAATAAATTTGAATAATCTGTATACCTTTGATTAAAATACGAGTGTCTACAAATTGTCACAGTGAAAAGGTTGTCATAAGGGGCGTCAAAAAAAAAAAACAAAATGTTACTGAAATTTCTTCTCAGAATACCACAATTCTATATTTTCTTGGTTCTTTTCAGACTGGATAGTTTGGTTTACGTTCAACCAAACTATCTTTTTGGCTGTCGTTCAAAATATATAAAGATGTTAATTTAATACTATTCCAACAAATGCCTTCGAAAAGTCATTACATACCGAATATATGTTAGATATGTTTTTTCAAGTTTCAGATGTCACTTCCTTTAGTGAGGATCTCTACGTCTACAATAGAAAATGATAATAAGTCGACAGTTAGAACAAGTTCCTTCATTTTATGTGCTACGTCCTACCCTCCTTCACTATGACACTAAGTGAAGTGGTGACATTGTCCATTTTATGAGTAATCTTTGAGAATTCAGATAAATTGTCTAGCCCTTTTCACCAACAGACAAATTCTCATCACATTTAAATATAAAGTCTCGCCAGCTTGCATTTTATATTTTTCTCAATTGATCTGCCTAGTCATGACTGAATACATAAAGAACTGGCTACATTTTCTCTCACAGAATAACACTCCATATTTTCCTCTCTTACGCACATTCACGATATTTCGCATACAAATATAATTATTTATTTATATTCTTTTTGGCATTACAACCAATTGCCACATAGCCAATCTCGACTACAAGACATCCACATTTGGTACAGCCGGCGCCACACGTACCGTTAATGATGACTACACCAAGCCCTCTCCGTATAATTACGAGTCCTTACTCGGCAAATCAGGTTCTTCCGATATCTACGGCAATACCGCTATCACTACAAACAAAATTAATGCCACACCCGTCACATCCGCTGCCAGTACCTTGTACAACAAGCCCACTTATGATACAACAACCAACGATATCAGCGACGCGCTCAATGACTACAAGTCCAGTTACAACACCAAGTATGGACTTAACGATCCCGATGACGAAAACATCAAGGACAATTTGGGAGAAGGCGAAAAGCGGCGAACCAGCAATGAAGCTATCGGCGTTAACGGAAGTAGTACAGCAATCCGAAGTACCGATGACGCAACCAAGTCCAACTATGACTACATCAAAGAGTATGACAAAGATTACAGCAAAGACTATGACAAGGATTATACCAAAAATTACACCGCCAGCCAGATCAACACCGTCCCCACCGGGGCAGACATATCGGGCAACGACACCGACCCTAACATGCCCGCTCCTAACACCAGCGCTAACAATGACTACATTACCGATTACAGCGGCTACGAGGGTTACGGACAACAGCAATACGATGGTAGTGGATACGATATCACCGGCTACGATCAGTCAGCGTACGATGGCAGCCAGCAGCAATATGTTAGTGCAGAACAATACGATCCCACCGGACAGAGCGGCTTCGATGCCAGTGGTGGACAGGCAGGTTATGGCGACTACTCAGCTACCGATTACGACCAGTCTGCATATCAGTACGACGGAGCAGCCACGTTGGGTGCCGGTGAAGAAGGAACAACAACGTCAACAGCGCCCAGCAATAGCACCGGAGGTATCAACACAACTCCAAGCACACGAACAACAACAACAAATCCCGCTGGTAATACAGCAGCATCAAACAGCTCAACATCAGCGACACCTGCCAGTGGAGTCGCCACGAGCATTGCGGGCCGTTCAACAACGGAGAGCCGCAGTCAACCGCGAACGGGCAGTGGCGCTGTGGGGCCAGGAAGTACCGGTAGCAGCGGATCAATCGGCGGAGGAAAATCCAATTTGTCACAACAGTCTTCCGCGTCCGCAACCAAGAAGTAGTTGTGCTGAATGGGTGGCCGGCAGTGTGTGTAGTTCCAATGAGCTATGCGATCCTTTCGAGTTGGAGTTTAGCATAAGTAGTCCGAGTTTGATGCGTTCGTTTGGGTCGGGTTCCTGCACTGAAGTAGAGGATAACGGTGAATTTGATTCGATTTCGGAGATGAGCATTTCACCTGCACAAACGGCCATTAGACGCATAACAGTGGTGGGTACCAACACCATAGAAAATACACTTAATATGAATGTTGTAAGCGAAGATAAAGAAGATAAATAGGTGGAAAGCGATTGGATATTATGTAAAATAAACAATTTACACCACTAAATATTTGTCAAATATAAGTAGGATTAAGATGTTACCCCTAACATTTATATTTAATAAAATGAATAAACTTACGGACGCCTGTAACAGTAAGCATTCGATTGAATAAAATTCTTAATTTCAAATAATTTTAACTAAAAAAATCAAAAATACTTAATCACTATTTAAGAAGTAAATAAATATAATAAAGAGTGTGTACATATATATAAAGAAAATATATATACAAAGTCTTCTTTAATTTTATACTCATGTTTAATACTCTTTAAGGGGGTATTTTCGTAAGAATCAGATTCCGACTGTGAATACAAATGGTTTGAGAAATATTATTTAGTAAAGAACATGAAACAAGGCAGGCACTTGTCAAGACTTATTCAAACATTATAATGGTTTTGCTCAACTTGAAACCCTCTATCTGACAAAGCAGAACAATTCTCTGCTTCTCGCCTCATCTTTTCCAAAATCTTTTCCACATAATTCACCCAAAGCTTCTCGAAGGCTTCTAGGTTGTTAGTAAGTGACTATATAATGGACTGAATGAATTGGTCTTGAGGGAACTCAACATATTGGTTTCTCTTCACAATATTAAAAACACAGATATTTTCTCCATTTTCAAATTAAACAAAAAGAGCGAAGGAACTTATTTTCCTATGCTTTCACTTTCCATTCTGAGTTTCTATTTTAAAGCCATATATAAAAATCTGTAGGAAATCGGGCTCGAATCTTTAGTGTATTTGTAGGGTTAATGTTAATGCACAGTTTAATCTTGGCGCACGTTAAACTAATGAAGTCCTCTGTTTGCCCTTGCAATTTATTACTTGTATATGTGGATTCACAGCGCTCTCCTGAGTTATCGAAATATGTATGCGTGTAGTTGAGTTGCACTTCATGTCCAAAAACCATCAAAAGAGCAAAAGGTCAAAATGCTACTTTAATTGCGAACAAAATTTATTCAATACATCTAAATTGACATCAATTAATTGTTGAGTTATGAAAATGCCATTATTCAATTATCGTTAGGGTTTTTGAAGTGACACGCCACAGGCGTATAAGTTGACAATGGAAAGTGTTTAAGAGTTTGAAGTGATGCTTATGGGCTCAATGACAAGAGTTTACGTTTGTGTGGAGTTAACCACAAGAATTTTCATTAAAATTATCAAATTCGTACTTAAGATTTAAAATGTTTTTTCAAGTAAAGCAAATGTCGATCTAATTCTGTGGGAATAAGGTATCAAAAGTAGCTAAAGTTGATTTTGGGGAATTTCGAAAAGCGCATAATATATTTCAGTTTCCTCATTTATATTTCATCCCTCCAGATATTTAGGTTAGGTATAAATATAAAATTATAGTTGAGTAAAGGGAGAACAAATTTACACATTAGTTCAATGATCTTATTACAAAATTTCTCAGTTGTTTCTCGAACGTTGGGAAATAAGTATCTTAAAAGTTAATTCGATTTAGTTGAGGACAATCTCTGAAGACAAAAACGTACAATAACGGAGTTGATATCAGACTCCGTGAGTTTTGACTTCGGCAAGCTTCTATATTTCGAGGTTTTCTGATATTGCAATATTGTCAAAATCAATTAATGTCTTTAGGGCCAATATTTTAGGGTTAGACTGTCAAAATTTAGATATGTCCACTAATTTTTTTTTTTATTTTAAGTTATTGCAAAATTATTTTTTATCAAAGCTTCTGTTCGTTACATACTTAATTGTATACCTCTGCATACTAAATAAAAACTAAATATTATACATAACTTTCTACTTGACATAAACTTGGAAATTAAATAATTTTAAGTTATTTTCATCGGTTATAACCCTAATAACTGCTTGGTGCGTAAGATTTATATAAATAACACACTTAAATCTATATTCTTATAATAATATCGTAAAAATATCAGCAATACCATAGCCTCCAGATAAATGCTTTGAACGCTTTTAAGCAAATTATACATTTTATTTCTCCAAGCTCGGATAAGCTGCTGCCAATGTCTTCCGCCCACGCCAATCCCAAGCGTTTGTATTAATATTGAATTTAGTATTTCCCATTTGCACCGGACATGGTTCTTCCAAATGCAACAGGAAGCAGACAGTGTAAACACTTAGCTCGAATTCCGGTGAAGTGCCAATGAATAGTGTGTTATAGGGTTTAATGTGATTGTGGAATGTGAAACGTGTCGCAAGCACATATTTATTCTAAAAAAGAAAATGACTGATGAGGCAAAAAAATAATTGAAATGTATTGAGGGGTTAGAACTCAAGTGTGACGTTAAAACAACGATAAAATAAACCTGAAATTTAGCCAGAGTTCAGGTTTCCTCTGGAGTCCAAGGTATTATTGCCGCATAAATTGAATTGTTTGAATCATGCGTTGAATTTCTGATCTTCTCAGGATGTCGCGTAGGTAGTGAATTCTTTTAATAGTGAGAATATCATATTTCTGTGACATCGCTTCCTTAGATTTGACTTCTTCGACACTTCTAACTATTGTTCTTTATCTATAGCCTGTCCAATTCAAATATTAAATCTTAGAAAGTCATTTGTTTTTGCTATAGTAGGGCTTATTGAAAATCATGTGGGCGTCTCTTTGATTATTTTAAGTCAAAAACTTAAATATTCCACTTCGGACTGTTAAGAGAGTTCAAACTCTAGTACATTTTTTACTCATTTTTCCGGGTATATTCCTATGGAAGCCTAAGTCTAAAAAAAAGTATGTTGTTTTAATTTTAAGATCATTGTAGAGCCGCCATCACTAGCTTAAAAAAAAAATGTCAGAGAATGTCACAAGGTCATTTTCAAATGTGAAAACAAGGTGACATTTTCCGTAGTAATAGTAGTAATATTCAGTTTTCCCTTAAGAAATAGATAGAGAGAAATAGTACGGAATGATGTAGGATTTTTGGAATATCTCTCCTAGTCCACTGCGAGCTACCCTAACTGTTATCCCCAATCTTTTTTCGAGGACAGTAGGCCCTTCTTAACCCAGATGGTATAAATTTGGTGGATCACTCTACCCCAGTAAAGAGAGAGTAGTATAAACTGAGACCTTCCGCGTTTCTATTAACTTTTTACCATCTTAAGTGCATCTCATGCAAGTGCCTATAACAAGCTTTTCAGCACTTTTGGCTTTCAGTTCTTATAAAGTTTGATATAATAACACTTGAATAAAGTGCTGATATTCAAAGCGGCTAAAAATATGGATATGATATTCTTTGGCCGAATATTTATACGATATGGATCCAGATGGTATAATTTATATAAAATAAGGTGCTGAGGGATCACTTTTACAAAACTATTTAACCTAGAAAGTTTTGCAACCTCAATTTTATATGAATTTGCTCTACCGGCTATAAATATATACCTTATCCAATTGTATTTTCTCGATAAACCCTTGATAATTCAAATTGCCTTGGGCTTCCTGTTCATGAAAGTAAATCCAATTGTGCAAACCCAAAATCGTATCATCACGTAGCTCGGCTAGAAACACATGTTCAAAACCAGAACTACCCATACGTCCCCTCGAACGTGAATACTGGGTAAACCAAACGCTCCTCAGTAATTCAATCTGGGCCTTGTGATTGGCAGCAACGAGACCTGGAAGTGATAAAATGATAAAAAAAAAATTTTTTATTGAATTGAAGAGACGCTACTTAAGAATATAACCTCTCTGTTGCAGAAATAGCATTGTATGCTTCATTATTGAAGTTTTGAGCACAGCATTGAGAAAGTCTAATTCTTCTTGCGCCTGCTCTTCTGTGGTTGTTTCTTTTGCGTTCACATCGAGCAGATAATTATCGAATAGCCGATGCAGTAATGGAATGGTGGTTGAGGCGGCTATTGAGTACAGCCCATCATCTGTTTTGAGTAAACTTTCAGAGGGAAAATCGATTTAATTTAAGAAAATTCTGTTATGCTCTCATTTACTTACGGCTCTGCTGCACGATCGTCACGAGCAAACGATTTTGTTTTGCCCTGGAAATTCACATTGATCGTATAGTTGTTCGCACGCACTTCGTCGGCGAAGAGACGCTGTGTGAGATCAATAATTTCGTGCTCAACAAATGTGCCATCATCGCCACCACCACCTTTCTCCGCATAGAAGTACTCTGCAAATATTTATGTGATGATTTTTCGGAAATACTTTTTTTTTGTTTTTGCTTTCTAACACGCACCGTAGATGTGCCAGCCCACAATGCCCAACACTGCCAGCACCCCAATTAAAATGAAACGCTTGAGTTTCTCATATTTATCTTTATCCAAATGTGTATTTGAACTTCTCGCATTGTTTTCGGCATTATTTTGCTGATTATTATTATTGAAATTATATTGTGTATTATTTGTTGCCGCACACATTTGAAGTTTTTTATTATTCCGTCGTTCAATACTTTCAGTTCAATACTTGTGTTTTACTTTATCACGCTTTCATTCACGAATGTCTACTACAGTCTGATAAAAGCTTTGCTGATCTTTAGTTTGTGATCTCAACATAATCATTAGAGCAGCGAGAATGGACAATGGGTGTAAGAGTATGTAAAATGGGCAACTTAAAGTACGAAACTTAGCGAAAGTAAATGAGGGAGAAGAAGATAAATTTAGTGCTCTTAAGCGAGCTTTGGCTGAATATGTTTCTTCGCTGGCTATTCAGCGCTGGCATCCGTCGCTTACTAATTCATTTGCTTGCAAGTTCTGGTAGATGGTAGTTCAGTTGGGTGGATACTTTTTGGCCATATGGCCAGGTGCTTAAACGCAATTAGACTGCGCAACTGTCACATTTTCTCTACTCTTGGTGGTCGGCATATAATAATTATTGTAATAATTATTTGACTCACTCACTGTATGATGGCTAATATAGCGAACTATTTAAAACTATTTGTGGGTATATTATTCATCTAATATTAAAGTGAATAAGAACTAATCAATAAACAGTATATATAGTATATATAAATATATATAGCACGTGAAGTATAAGAGTGTAATTGTTTTTTAGGAATAAAAACTCAAGCTTCGATTGAGATTTAATGTATATGTCCGCTTGGGTTTATAGATATTTATAATAAAGCTCTGACGATTACGTAAGTTATGCTAAATTGCTCAGATTATGTTCTTAGTATTAGATTCTGATCTCAGTAGCTTAAGGCACAAACCTTTGCGAATGAAATTGCGAAATCTTGTGGAAAGAACTTTTCTGGAACGATGAAGCTTCAGCACCAAGCGATTATGCTTAAGTAGCATGGTGGACACTATAGGGAACATTTTAGAACATATGATTTCGTCGTTTTTCCATATTAATTCAACTTTATTGAATACTATAATAAAATTATATTAATAATAGTTAGGCAGTGTCAAATTTTTTAATTTTGAAGTTATTAGGAAGATTATTGTATTGGAAGTGGACGTGACCAAGTATATTTAAGAAAGCTCCAAACCCTTAGCAGTTATGAGTTTATTTTTGTACTGCTTAATTTGATCTGCTGTGAGCTCAAATGTTAATTATTGAATTTGACTCTCAGTAACAAGTGCGAGAACAGCTCCCACCAATCGAGGTTTGATCCCGAAATCGACCCAGAAATATAATCACTCCATTAGTACCATGTGATCATATTCAAATTGCTTTATCATTTATAGTATATGGGTGTTGAAAGAAAAATATAAGTTAATATTGTGCGTTGTAAAATATTTATCTATTATATTTGCTAGCTTTATTATGTGCAAGTGTGAATGTCATTCTTATTGTATAATTGTCTCTTATTTGCTACTTATTCATAGTTCCCTCTAAACAGCCAAGAATTGACACACAATAGATCGTTAGTTCGGCGTAGTTGTTGATCGACAGACTTTGAAGTGAATGACAATTGTGGCTCACACATTTTCGGCTAGGGGAACTAGAAACATTTCTTCTACTCTGGCGAATATTCTATCACTTCACTATATGACATTCATCACGTATGCGCCGATGACAACAGACTGTAGTGTAAATGTATGTTTATAGTTTGTGTGCTCGAAATTACAAATAGATACCCAAAAACGCCGGTGAATATTGTAAACAAATATAAAAAAAGATAAAATGCAGAGATGCGGTGTGTGCGTAGATACAAGTTTTTTCGAAAGCCTAGTCTCGACATATCGTTGAAGGTTTCATAAGATTTAAGGGCACCTTCACAGGTCACTGATCATTTAAATACATATTCTTTGTTTTTGTTTTTATCAGAACATTTCATTTAGCAACTTTTTCCATTGCAAAGAGCATTACCATCATTAACTTTCGATTTTTAAATATCTAAAACACGATATTTCGGAGAGATTTTAATGGTTCAGACAGCAAGCACGATAGAACCTTGCTGACGATATTTAATAGATTGATACAGGTGTAATAATCGCGTTGGATTATGGATGGTTCTGATGGATCGTATAGAGTATGCTTAAGTTCAAATTAAATAGTGGACCATATTATTGTGGACCATATGTGGACTATAAATTGCTTATCCATAAAAGTTAAAAGTGTTATTCTTTAGTCACACTAATTGAACTTTCTCATTTAAGGGTAGTCACTAGCCGATTTCCATTGCTTTTTGATCAGAGCTATCACATGTCAGCTAGGTTTTATTTCAATGGCTACGTTAATACCTGAGTAGGTATATATACTAATGACTTTCAAACTGGGGTTATATTGAAAGTGGGCGTAGTTGAAGTACGATTTTGACAGTTTTCGCAATGTCAAATTTGATTCAAATCGGTAGAGCAGTTTGTGGAATATGCGATCTCAACTTAAAATTGGTAGTACCACACTACTTTGATATATGTACATATATTCCTATTTCTAACTCGATTATTTTAGATGTACCAATTCGGAAAGCAATTCGGAACTAGTGCATTTCCTAAATTGTACATGAGATACTTTAGATATTTCCAAATATATATAACTTCAAATTAAAAAATATATCTGGCTGAGTACTTTAGCCATGTATATGAAGTTGCCTTTCGACTTTTCTACAATAAAAAATAAAACTACAGGCACAAATTAAATAAGCGAAAATTTTCTTAAAAGTGTGTACATATTATATAATATACATAATGGAGTTTTTAAGTTGTTATGTTTGCTATACATTTTTTAATTTGCTTGCCGACTTTAGTCATTACCGAATGTTACAATCGTTCCTCTCTTAAATACAATGCTGCCCGTGAGCTAAAATTTAATTTGTTTGATTTTTTAATTGAGTTAGCAATTATTAAGTTAAATACAAAAGTACAAATATCTATGATGAACAAATAAAAGTTCATGTAGAAACAGTAAAAACATTTCAGTCTTATATTTAGGAATAATATTTGTATTTACAGACCTTTATTTACATTTTCGTACAACAAATAGCTGATCAACAGTTTTTCCTGTGTGGAACCCGAAAGTTCCGATCATTCTTTATGTCTGCGGTCATTATAAAGAGGCGAGTTAGAGTGGTTAGTTTTTTTATAGAAAGCCATGTACTATTATATTAGTTGCTAAAACGGAAGTGGTTGAGTTGTTCAAACAAAGTATGTTCTGTGGGTCAGTTCAAATCCGACGATCAAGTAGGAGTTAGGGCTTTTGATCCGATGTTTATGAGTTTTATCAATATTGGGCTAGCTAATTTGATAGAAAAGGTGCCCAAAAGGAGAAATTTCCCCCAGAGAAAAAACAGACCTACCTAACTTCTGGCATGAGTAATATAATGAGGAGTCGTGAAGACTCTTCAGACAAATCCAAATCAAAGACCAAATCTGCAGGATTTAATAAGTGAAGTTTCAATTTTGTAATAAAATATAAGTTGTTAAACGTTTTCAAAGTTTTTACTGTGGCAATTGAATTAAAGTTGTTGAGATAAAATTACTGAGACTCAGATTTTAATATAACGGATCATGCAAATAGTGCTTCCGAAGGTAAACTGAGAAAATAGTGTTAATATTTAATTAATTTGCTTGCTTTCTTGATAGTTATTTTCTGTTTTTTTCAATAGTGGTATTATAATAAATTCCTGTACAACAATTTCTTCTTAACTTGTCTTGAACACCGCTTTTTGAGTTCACTGGGACTCAGATACACAAAAATTTTCCGGACTGTTTTATATTTCGTTTTTGACTGCTTTTATATTTCGGCTGAAATAGGTCAATTATCAGAATTAGAGTTTCTTAAACTGCCCAATGATAACAATCTGAAATATAAACTCGAGCTTATACCCAATTGTAACAAAGAATTTCGCTTTATTAACTCAAATTCTACGAGTCGATGGGTTAATTCTAATTTCACATAATTTATTTTTAAAATACATATATATAACATATTAGAAAATATACCTAAACAGCGAATAAAAAATCGTTTAGTCGTTTTGTCTCAATTCGGTATATCTACAAAAATTATGCCTGAGTATGAAAACTACCGAGTGAGAAAGTAGTTCGAGCAACAGTACTAAACCACTCTAGCTCTCAGGCGGGATTATGAATATAGTGGTAATTACATTTAGGCTATCACAGTTTCTGAACAAATTTAATATATGTTAAAGAAACGTTCACATTCAATGTCAACAAATTTGTCACTTCAAATGAAGAGCATATGTTCAATCAATCAAATGCACGCTACAAGCCAAGAGATAAATTTGGGAATACTCATAAAGAAAGGTATGTGTGTTTTTAGATTTCCATTTTGGAAAGCGAATTCGAGGCTTTTCCTTATTATAAAACAATTTTATGCTCACCATTTAAAATGCCAACTGTCAATCATATATGCTTATATGTATGTATTATATCTGAATATGTTCCAATATAAATGATATTTGGCACAAATCTGGATACTTATGTTTCACACATAAGCACATAAGAGTTGTAGGTGTTTGGAACTTTTGCCGGAATGTTTTCGGTATCACGTACACAATAACCGAAACTAGAAAATTTACAAAATCAGAACATTCTTATTTGGTGCAATCAAATTTGCTGCTATTGATCTCTGTAGTTTATGTAATATATATATATACTTTAATATTTTGTACGGTCGCGTGGCTAAATTTATGATTATTATTAGTATTGATAGTAATGATATAATGAAAATATGGTCTGGGACTACGCCGAAGATTACTATATGTTGAAATTTTTGTGGATTGAAGTATTTGGGACATGATATTTTATGATAACAAATTTAGAATCTCTAGCTTTGAAAATATTCGATTACATAACAAGTGGCGCAAACCGAAGCCGCCTATCTTCTTATTGTGCGTTGGAAACCCCAAGCAGGAAGGGGCTTGGCTGTACGCATTTTTCGATTCGGTACCAAATTTCGAATTAAAAAAAAACGAAAACTCAGATTGATCTTAGGCGGGTCTAGCAATTAGCAAGAAGAGGAAGAAGTGGCAATAGAAATACAATTGTCTACAAAAAAATCTGTTTGCGATATCATATTTGCCAATATCGCATATAATACGATTAAGAGAGTATATATTACTTCACCGGAAGAATGTAAGATATGTGCGAATTAACTTAGAAATATTAGTTTAAAAATAGGATACATTTCTAAAATAACAACAGCTTGCCTCAGCATTCTAGATTTGATATACTCTAATATCAGTTACAATTTAATTGGAAGAATTAGTTGTTTAGAAAAAACATTAAAGCAAATGAACAAACAAAAAAGAAATAGTAAAAGAAAAAGAACACAAAAAACACTGATACACATACATGTGCATATCTATAAAAGTGGGAAAAAAGTAAAATCAAAACCATTTGAGAAATAAAATAAATGAAATGAACTCAAGAATTCATAACAAAAATACAGATGCTTCTTTCGCTTTGCCTCCCATAGCTGCTGTTGACTACGGCAAGGAAAACACATGTAGCAAGTGAGCTCACACGCCTGCCTCTCCACCACATATAAGTATATGCATATAGACAATACATACATACGTCCCATTGACATTGCGTGCGCCGCCAGCAGTCTTTGGGGCTGCCAAGGCTTTATAAGTTTGCCACGGCGTTGCAATGCCGAACAGTCTCCTACCATCATTAAAGTAGCGCGG
Source organism: Bactrocera minax (assembly GCA_021498325.1). Lineage (NCBI taxonomy): Eukaryota > Metazoa > Arthropoda > Insecta > Diptera > Tephritidae > Bactrocera > Bactrocera minax. The sequence continues at coordinate 2,327,253 of JAKEEE010000023.1, forward strand.
ACAGCACAATTGTCCACTGATATAAGTAATAATTACTTAAAAGCCAAATTCACAGCTCCAGTGAGTCACTGTCAGTGAGTTTCAGTGTAGACGACTGATCAGTGAACCAACCAATTGTCCAAATCCACGATTATTTGCGGTGTTTTAATAAAAGCAGGTAAGCGGTGCAAAAGAAATTACTTTACTGAAGTATTCGTGAAAAAGTGTAAGACTTATTAAAATTATTGAACTTACATAACGGTTTATGCAAAAAATGTGTAAAAACTCTCCGACTTCTTTTCATTTCAAAGAAAAATTAATCATTTATGGACGCGTGCAGTTTTTGAACATGTGATTATTGTTGTTGGTGTATTTAAGGCGTACTCTTTTATAGAGAAGATAATATAATTACTTAATACCTGAATTGAAACAATTTCTATCAAAAGTTCGTAGTGCCTTTCTGTGGTGCGAGTGGCTCATAGCTGGCTGCTACTAAGTGCGCTTTAGTTTTTACCAGAAGCCAGTGTAGCTCGGTACATTTTTTTAAATTTATTATTTGATTTTTTTTTTTTCGGAACACATTTACATAGTTCACCTAACTCCTAACCCCTGCTTCGTGCAGATAACTTTCGAGCACGCGCTATCTCCCACGTCTAACTTCTTACTCAAACAAGTTAATTTGTCAATTACAATTACCATTCGACTAAATGAACTTTTCGGAATCCCAAAGGTATAATCAATACAAAATGCCAGCATTTGTAATCAGTTAATGATGCGCACGCACACCTACGCAGCTATACACCTACATAGCGACAGTCTTTTGACTCTATGACATGACTTTGGATTTGGCAGAAATTATATCAATAGTGTTTAGCCCTTGTGTGTACATACAGCATATGTCTTAGGTAAGATTGGCTCAGTGGAAGGGGTTGCTAAAGGTCTTGGGTGAGTGATAGATTTGCACAGTTAGAAGTTACCAAGAAGAGTGCGACCTCTGTAATATTAAATTTTATTACGATCTGGATTCGAACTCAAGATTAAACGAGTAGTAGTCGCAAATTTAAAATTTGTATAGTACTCTGACTGACAGAGAAACGAAGTATGCGATGAACTCGGTCCTGGTATATACGGAAATATCCTCGATAAAAAAAAAACTGAGCAACAAAAATCAACTCTGAGCTAGTTCGTGATTTAAAATTTTACCAGTAGAATCTAACATACTGGCGTGCTGTTTTTATCAATTGAAATCGCAGTAAAATTGTTTATTACAAAAAAGAGTATTTCAAAATTCTATCACTCTCTTTCAGCCGCTTAACGTCTCATACCAAAGTATAACAAGTACCAAAAAATAAATAAGACAAAAAATGGGTTTCTCTGCTCAAGAAGTTGCTGATATTAAGAAAAGCTGGGAAGTGCCAAAAGCTAATCTGACTGACTCTGGCGCAGCCATACTTGTGCATTATGTCACCAAATATCCCGACAATCTGGCGCATTTTCCCTTTAAGGATATACCAGTCGCTGATTTGAATGTGAGCTATGAGTTCCTGATTTTTAGCGTGAGTGTTATCAAATAATATTTGAATTATTTTAGAAAAACGAACGCTTCCGTTCGCATGTAACGAAAATCATGAAAGTCTTCGACAACTCCGTTAATGTGCTCGGTTCCGATGAAGCGCAGATTGTACAGATCTGGGAAGATTTAGCTAAATCTCATGTTAAACGTCAGATACCAGAGAAATCTTACTTGGAGTTGAAGGATTCAATTCTGACGGTTCTAAGTGAAGCGGCGAAATTGACCGACGCACAAAAGGCGTCTTGGAACAAAATGCTAGATCATGTTTATGAGATTTTATTCAAGAAAATGGCCGACTTGGGCGCTTAAGTGAGAGTAATGTGCATAAATAAGAGAGATGTTTTAAAAGCCGCATATAAAGTTTCATTAATACACTATAGAGTTTATAGAACTTTGTGTTAAAAATATTATATTCTCTTAAGTTTTGATATATATTTTATATAATTTTAATTAATAACTATTTTGTTTAAAATATATTTTAAATTGTAGTTAATTTTCGGCTTGGACTGCCTTACTCACTTCTCTTAAAATCAAATAAAAAATGATTTAGTGAATGGTGCATTTATTGTATTTCTCTACAGAATATTACTCCATACTATTAGAGCATATATATAGATGTTTATACTTTTAAGGAAAATAAATATTAAATTAAATAAATAATAAAAATTTTAGACCATGTACATTTGTTTTTACATATGGTAAGTACTATTATGGGTCTCCCAGCACACAAGTAGTTGGTCTTTATCAACGATTGTGGGGTTTCGAAAAATTTAGGGAAATAATTCTCAAGGAGCTACATATTGTATAAAGACAAAGGCGGGAAACTATTTCAGTATTCCTTTTTCATTCGCTTTTCGCAGAACTCAGCGTGCACGCAGTCTCTTTTTCCTCATTTACATACCAAAAATGAGTGGGTATTAAATAAAAATATTTTCGAATTAGAATTAGGTTGGGTGAAATTAGAACACCCATATTCTTATGAAGACAGTCAGTCATCATTGAAAGTTTGTGTAAAAATATTTAAATTAAACTACCATCTCAAGGACTCCGAATAATGTTCGGTGTGTGCTCTAGATCGTCAGTGTTTAAATTGTCTTAATCTCATTTAATATTCCCAGAAATCTCAGAAATATATGTGCTGCATAATTCAAGAAGGCTTGAATCCGATGACTTACCAAAGTGGTTGCATATGTGTGAGTTCTAATAATGTTCGAGCAGAAATCTAGTTTACATGCGAAATAGTTATTTTAGTAAGAGTAGTATACAACTTAAATTAATAAGGTATCTCGAAAAACTTTTCTTACATACTCCTTTGGGCCTAGATAGAATTATACCCGATAAGGTTGACACGCTTATTAAACAGTATTATTCAAAAATATGATTTTAAGAAGAAGTTCACCTAGATGCCCGCAACCAAACAATAACTTAACGGTACTTTTTTTGAAGGTATAAAACTTTTTGTTATTAAAAATACTTAAGCAATATTAAAACTGAAGATGTTAAAATTTGAGTTTTTCGATAAAATTAAATTTCGAAAATTAGCAGGCTCAATTTTTTTTAGATAGGTTTGTATATTTCTATCCGCCTTTTTAAGATTGGACCGATTTTATAGAACATAAGTTGAGATGTCTTAAAGAAATTTTGTGAGCCTAAAAAATGTTAAGTTATTAAATTTGTCATATATACTCGTACTTGTAACGTTGTAATAAGAGGTAATGCGTTTTTTGTTGGCTTGCAAATAATACAATTAAAGGATTTGTTGATATTACAAATACAGTTGACTTATATAGATAGAATGGTCATTTCATCATATTTTGGCGCTAGAGCTCTTTGTGAGCTTTGGCCTGCTGCACACGTGACCTCCAGACCTCTCGGTCATTTGCGGTTTCTTTCCAATTTTTTCTGCCAAGTCAAATTGCGTGTGTCACGTAAATAAAGCTTACAAGGTTTTGAGGAAATAATGCGAAGGAGAATGACAGAAAGTTGCCAGACGCCTTCCCACCCGCTTTCTAAATTCAGCTAAAACTGTCAGTTTGTTCAGCAAACTTAGTAACCGTCTCTTGAGATCGGTCTCAGATACAACAACTCTTAGAGAATTCTAAAAATATTCAAATGAATAAACATTAAAAAAAATTCCACCAATGTCTTACAACTCTGAATGCGCCAGCCAGCAAGCTGGAATTAATAAATATTTCAATGAAGCCGAGGAGAAAAATAGCGTACTATGTTTACCGCATTGCTGGCACAGGTGTTCTTAGAAACGGTTAAGAAGCACGAACTGAAACGCAGTTTTAAACGGTAATGACATTGTTGACGATTTCAGCCGAGCTGAGTCAACTCGTTGAAAGTACTATAAGTATTCGAACTATAGAACAATTGCACGGAAGGATACCGAATTATTTGAGAATAAGTACTGAAAACCACAAGATCTGTGAACACATTTTTTTCAGACATATTTAACGGCAATGTTCAATATCGCAAAATAGCAAAATATTCAGAATGTACGCGCGAATTAATCTAACAATTCCATTAAGCTCATCTGGACATCATGTCTCCTTTTCTCTGAGTTGAGCATAAATTAAGATTTTACTAAATACCCGGGGAAACTACTTCGGATTTTCCTTTTTCAATGGGCGGAGCGAATATGTAAAAGAAAGGAACTCGCATGTTCTAATCCCATTTCATCGTCTTTTATTTTACCATCCATTTTTTAATTTTTTGGTGGCTCAAATAGTTTTATTATCGGCCAATTCACCAAGTTACTCAAAAAATTTTGTCATAGTGGGGGCTTGACACCCCCACTTGTTGTTTTCAATTACACACACAAATCTTATCGATATTATGCCAATTTTATTTGTGTATAAAACTGTTTTTAAAAATAATGAATATTACATAATTTAAATTAAATCTAATACACTTAGAGTCAAGACTTTTTCGAACCAATCGCTTATCATATATGTTCTTACGATGATTTCGCGTACTGATTATTTTAACAATAATGTTTTTCAATAAACCGAAATTTGAAATTCGAATAAACCATATTTCGATTTTGGAGGCTAACTTCTAAAAGCGGAGAAATTATTTTGGTTATCTTTTTGCTTATGACACAAATTCTCGAAAATTTTTGTTTTGGTCCGTTACCCAAGAAAAAGGTCGTTTTTGAAGTATGCTGTAATTTATACTTAAAATGCACATTCTTGCGTAGTTAAGATTTCCTATTTTATTTACGATAAAAATTTGTTATAATATAACTTATTCGGGTTTTTTTTTTTTTGAATTTGTACCGTTCTTGATTTGCACAAATATTAAGGCGCTAAGAACAGCGATAAACGATAAAAAGCAATTCATTATATATATACTTCTTCAAAATGTACATCTATATGTCTACATATGTAATATTATATACAATAACTTGTATCCCCACTTAATAATCATTTCTCAATGGGTTTTGCCTACGCACTGAATCCATTTTTGCCTTTCAATTGTCGAAGAAAATTTTATTGTTTGCCTCATTTTGCCGATGAACTCCTTGTTTATTGGTCGTTACAATTTCCATATAGCTTATTTAATTACAATATATTTCTTTTTCAGCATATAAATGTTTTTAATTTACTAATTGAAATTACTGAACAAATACTACATACTTCAAAAGAAAATCGTTAGTATCAAAATCTGGAACTACTAAAGTCATTATGAATTTTTACAGAAAATAAAATTTTACTTATTATGTATACGCTTATATTTAATTTTAATATCGGCCTCGAATCACTTCTGAAAGCGACTTTGACCACCCCTTTCAAATTTTAATTTTCACTTTTAATATTACTTGCTAATATATCATTAACTTCTGCTTTCGCTTCATATAATGGTATTCTTCCATATATATGGAACTATTAGTAATATAGTTAGAGGCACTGTTATTCATTTTCCAGAAGAGATATAAATAAATTTATTCAAAAATGCAAAACTATAAGAAGTTTCAAGGTAGAAGGCATAACTTGTATCAATGGAAAACATGTTATCTTTGAGAACACTCGCTATTATGACGTCAGCTTAGTATAATATATGTTCATTAAATTAGAAACGAAAGGAATGGTATAAGTTTTATTTATCTTTTTAGCCTTCCTGGGGGAGTTTGCTTACTTCAACGATTTGGAATTTTGGAAAAACTAGAGTTTCTTAATTTCACTTCTTTATCCCTAATGAGAGCTTCACATGGAATTCATACTTTGCTTGTGTCTATATGATAGCTATTATTCTATTTTTCTTTATTACGTAATATACTTTTGAAGGAAATCTGATATATATATGAACAACATTGTGCAATAACAAAATTTCGGGTGCATCTCTGCATTGAGAAATCTGCTCATAAAATCTCTTATTCATTTGTAAGCTAATAAACACTTTACAAACTAATTTAGTTACAAACTACTTAAAACTAATATTAGCCGCAAGCCCAACTTGGCTGTCCATAGCCCTTTCCATATAAACATCAGTTTCTTACTAGTTCAAAAGGGATACATAAATAATTAATACAATTTATATTCTTAGAAATACTTTAAGTTTGGGTCTTTCGTATTTTATTGAAATTACGATTAAAATTACAATTTATTGAAAAATGTCAATTCGTTGACGACTCTATGCTCTCTTACTGAACCAAGTTTCCAATAAATAGGTATACTTCCAATGCTTTGGCGACTAGTGCGTTTTTAGCCAGATATTTCTAGTTGTAATCTGATATTTTTTTAGAAAAATTTCGTGTATTACTATCCGCGTTTACAACGACACTAACTCTAAAAACAAATATATTACTTTCATGTTAATATGATCCAACGGCATCGCCATCGGGTTAAAATGCAAAAGTTGGCAGGAGAATATATGTAAGTTAATTGTCAATTCGGTTAAAAATATCAGAATGATTTGGTTATAAAACGACAGTTTATATGGCTGATCTCTGAGATGGATATCACACTTCGACAGACAAGCTCTTTATGTTATCAGAAAACTCTTTAATGTATCCCATGTATCGACAACGTAACTTGAATTCAAAACATATTTCAGACCTAATATCGTAAAGGTAAGATTGTCAAGTAGTAAATGAGATCACAGCGTACACTCCAATTGGACAATGACCGGTTAAGACCCCCAAAACTAGGGAAGGCGAACCTTGCTATTCCCAGTTAACTTGGACCAGAAGGACTTGCGACTGCGGTGTTGGTCGTTATCCAGTGTTCACCAAGCTCTCGCGAAGACCAACTATAAGTATGATTATCATCTCTAGGAATATTTCCAAATTTGGTTAAATATAATTTAAAAACTCATTAAGCCAATAACAAACGAATACGAATAATGATAGACATAACTTTAGCACTTTACTTAAGGAAATTAATTAGATTTCATGTATAACAATTTAATCAATCAATTTAGTCGTAATATGGATCTACATCTAGAAAGTTGAAAATAAGCTTCACCAATCAAAAAAGAAAACAATATATCTTATATCCCCTTGGCATAGTGTTTATATACATATGGTATAAAATGTATAACGAAATCGCATTTTATTAATTATTTATTTGTATTATTGCGAACATGTAGAATATGCGCACACCTGGCAGAAGCAGCTAGTTTATCGTTTAAACATTTGTATGCATAGCTAGTAGACTTCGTTTGCCAAGTATATTTGCATCGTAAATAGGCGCTACCAAAAACGTCAAACTATTGCGCTCATAAACAATAAACATATAAAATAAATAATACATAATTGATATAAATGAAGTTGTGAGAAATTTTGGCTACAAGTTCAATTAATCGGAAGCAAAACACCAGACGAAATGTAGGCACATATTTACATACAAACATATGTTATGTATGAGAACATAAATTTTATGATTGGATTTTCAGTGTAAAATTTATTGAGCTAATTTACTGCTACAAATATTGTATTTTGTTCTCTTGTAAAATACGAGCAAGATAAAAAAATAATAAAGATGAGCGGCAAAAGCCATGTTCGATTCTCCTCTAAGCTGCTCGCTATGTTTTAGCTCTGTTTTGAGTTTGCAAGTTGAAATCAATGGATTCCTCAATACAGTCGTAAAACTGATAACCTATCCGTATTTAAATGTCAGTATCTTTCTTTTATACCAGCTGTTTTGTTCTATTCGCTACTGTTTGAAGTTTGGCAAACTGAAAACAGCTAATATAACTTCATGTTATGAATTTGAGATTATAGAATATTTAAGAAAAAAAGATAGAAACGAACCTACACCTGGTCCGATTTTATCCATTCGGGAAATTTCATCAGTAAGTGGACGATGTTTTGCAAATTATTCAATTAATATTTTGCCCTCTAAAGATTTTGCGAGATCATAACACTAATATTGACTGAATACTCGTGTTATTGAGTGAGTCAAATAGAAAGATGATTGAGATATTAACAATTGCCAAAGCATAAAGATTTAAGAATATATATCAAATAAGTAAATCTAGTGAGAATACGAACAAAAGTCACAGAAAGTGGACGTTGAAGCTGTGTGAGTTTTATGATAAAATAATAATAGGTCCAAAATAAATTACCTAACCTATCCATTCCTATATTATTTCTAAATGTGTTTCGAAAGGTTCCTAACTTAATATTCTAATAAAGGTTTTTTACTTACTACATTTTTCTGCTGAAGGAGAGGTTTTCGAATATTTAGCTAAATAATTGATCAAGACCTTCCATTATAGAGTATCAATACATAATTTAAGTTGAGGTTCCCATACCTTATACAAATTGCTCGTTAATACTTTCTGTGCTAATAAATATCAAACCTTCTTTGCCAAAGATAGATAATAGTGTCCAAACTGAACTTACATCGAAGATTTGTAGTCAGTTTGTTTTGCTAGAGCTTTTACAGCGTATTTTAAACAAGCTTCGATCGAAAGTGGGTAGCTACCTTAATCAAAACGGTCTTTCAGTAGCTAACAGTAGCATAATTATCATTACTAAGCCTTGAAACTAAAAAATTAAACTTGAAAGCACCAAAGGAAGTGAAATCTGACACTTTTTTGGTGTAATGTTAATGTCTTTATTTAATAATCTTTATAATATACCAAATCACCCTCTTAATTTTAAGTGCATTTTAGGTAGTAGGGATTAAAAATTGCATAATCATTAAAATGAACGTAATTAGTTAATTACCAAAGCTTACAATTTCAGAAAAATAAATGTTTTTGGTCCACTGCAACATGTTGTATAAGGTATTATGGCTTTATTTACGAAAGAGTGAAGTAATCAGAATAAAGAAACGATTAATTTAGTTATTTGCATGGATTCGTCTGACCGAGTCAGTCAATCGTAAGACCGAGTCTTGCTAAAACAAATAGATGCTCATCGTCTTGGTTGGCTTTATACCGCAAATCGGTGAGAGTTTAAAATATTTATCTTATTAAAATTAAGAGACATGTTCTTACATGGTACATTATGAATTGATACAAAATAAATTAAATCAGTCGTCTATAGTTTACTTTAGGTAACATAACAACAGAATATGTAAACTTCTATATATAAGATACCTTTATTGATGAAGTCGGGTCATTTATTTAATTATAAGGTGTCGATATATTTCTCTAGGTTCCATATATCGAATGAGATCAAACCTGTCCCTTCAGTCGAGTTCTTACTGCATATATCAGACAATAACCGGTTTATATCAACCAGTATATGAACTAAGTGCATACATTTTTGTGAGAATGTTAATCGTAGTGTAACAATTGGTAACAAAAATGGTAAAAATCTGTCAATAGTTTCTCCCAGCCCCATATGATAAATATACTGAATTCATAAGTTCGTCGACTTTAAAGTGTATATTTTAGATTATAAGCAAGGTATTTTATTGTCGAAAATTAGTGTAATCGTTTTACAATTTCGCTTATAATGAATGTTAATTTCCGACACCGAATAACTTTCACATAACTTGTTTTAAGAAAATTCACATAAACAATATGGGAGTATTTATTTCTCGGTTGCGCTCGAACTTAGCCTTTCCCTACATGTTTTTCGCAGTTCTTTCAGATGTACTTTCCCAAGAATAACTTTTGACTCGATGCAAAAAGACAATTAAACTGTCAGCAAGCGAAATATTCGTAATAACTAAATAAAAATATTCAATGTTATATAGTCTTAGTTCTATCACTATTCATTGTTTGAAGTATATTATGTTGCAATTAATAGTTGTTGAAATAGCGCAATAACTTGAAGTTGAAGTTTCGTGTCACAATAAAAATATATTTCTGTGTATGGGTGCAGCTGGAGACAAGAACATTTTTTGGTGGAATTCAAGTTTTTATTGCTTTTTGTTATTGTTTACTTGGTGTTATTAATTTAGCAACAAACACGCAAATAGAGAAATTATCATGAACATACTTTAGAGGTTTAACGACTAAATACAAAAGAACACCTTAACACGCTCACTTGTATAGAATGTGTGTATGTATGAATGAGAAACAAAAGCATAAGAACTGGCAAACACGAGTGTGTTGAAAATGAAACAAAAAAAAAAATAAACAAAAAGTATTTTATGGAAGAAAAATTAATCGCACGCGTATACAAATATTACAAAATTGTTTTCGAGTATTAATTAGCGTAAGCTAGAGTAGAAGATGCAGCAGTGGCAACTGTTGGCAGTTCGAGTAGTTTTTATTGTAAACTAATTTCGAATGGCAAGGCAAATACTGCCGCAAATACTGTCGATTGCAAGATATAAATACAAAACTTATGCTTAGAATGTTTAGAAAATTATTAGAACAACAACAAACACATTGCTATTGCACACGCACCGGCATCGATTATCGGTCGGCCATAATGGTCTCTTTCCAAACGCTCAGCTATTGATTGATCTTTTGTTTCCTTTGCTTTAGTCACTAATTATCAGTGCGACTCCTAGAGACTGGCCACAGGCGGGAATTTAAAGCTAAACCGCTGACACTCAACGCAATTCAGTATCAGCTCTACGTTGAACTAGTGCTGACGTGAAAGTCAATATTTTTGCAAAACTACTCAATTTGAATTTGTGCAAAGTGTTGCCACGCTCTGTGGATTTCAGTGCAGACAACTGAGTAGTGCAAAGTTTTAAAAGGTATTGTGGAAGATATTTAAATTATTTATAAACTTTTTTGGAGACAAAAATATACTTGTTTGCTAAATTAAAAACACAATTAGCTTTAAATCTGTTGCAAAACTTTATTATCAACATGCCAACATGCTTGCAGTTTATCACAGACAAACGAACGATAAAATTTTACAAATGAATTCTTCATTTTACAAAAAAAACAGAAAATGTGTGATTTTATAGAAGGGTGAGCTTTAAATATTTTTTATTGAAGTGGCTCGTCATAAATATGTAAATATCTTGAATGTGTGAAGTGAAGTAAATGTAAAACTTTAACTTGACTTTTTGAAGATAAATAAAGTGTTATTAAGTAAAGGAAAAAAATTGTACAAAAGTAAGTGAGTGATGAATTCGAACCAAAATGAAAATCATATTCCGCTCGCATCTTTGTTTGAGATAATATGATGATTTTGGTGATTTTTGACAGGAAATTTCGTAATGTTGTTCATCATCTTTATTATAAATTACCGTTAGTAAAGTTTATATAATATTTATATTTACTTCAAAAATGCTCAGTCAGAAAAATATATATGAGAAAGATTTACAAATTGCGGCTGTTCTTTAATCAAGTATTTAATCAAATATTTAATAATTTAATATTTAATCAAACACTGTTATATGAGAGATATTTTTATTTTAGACGAATTCGTTCATTTAAATTTTTCTCAAAGTTCCAAAGTTTTACTTGAAAAATTATGGTTATATATTTATACCAAAAATTTTAAATAAATAATCGAAAAGTTCAATTACATATAACAGTAAACTTGTATAAATTGTGTAAATTTTCAAACCTTTCTCAACTAACTTTCAACATAACTTTAACGTAGCGATAAATATTTACTCAAGCGCTCCTTGAAATTACTGGTTATTTAAAAAATCTTTATTAAAGTATAGAGTCACCTGACAAAATGTATATATTTGTTATATAAATTGTACTCTCAACTCATTTTCAATATAATAGAAATAAGTTTAACCTTCTGATAACATATTTCTCAAACACCTTTTAAAATAAGTTAACGATAAAGTTATTGGTTGGTTAAAACCTCAAAAATCTAATTATTTATTACTTACAGTTAAATTCAAAATGCAGAATTTCTATATCTAGAAAAATATTTTATGTGGTGTTTCTTGAAAAATATTGTTGGTTAAGCATTGGATCGGTGAAAGATAAATTTTAATGTGCAATATTTCCTATAATTTTGCTGTCTAACTAATGACTCTCAACCGCCGGTTAAAGTGTAGATTAAATTAGCAAATAAATTATGAAATCTTGTCATCATGTACCATTATTAGATACTAGATTTTAGAAAACTGAAAGCCATTTCATATTGATATCAAATCTTATAAATAGTTAAAAGTCACCTATTAATGAGATTAAAAAGTAACACTTAGCGATATACGCTATGAAAAATTGCTTTGTATCTACTATCTTATTAATAAAAAATATCTATAAAAGCTCTTAACTGTCTTATCTAGCTTTCAAATAATTAAAGATTACTTTAAAGTGGAATGAAAAGAAAATATTAACTCCTTTTACTTGGTTTGAAATTTTTACTTAGCTATGACACAAAGTTTTATGATGCGATTCAAATATGTATGAATAAACCCAGATGGCCTCACACATGAATATGTATATACATTTATATCATAGAAACAAAAATAAATTAATTAATTGTTATCATGTGGTATTTGTGACAAAAGTACCATTGATTCTGTAGCATTCGTTCTGAGTATTGAAAGCTGATGTGAAATAAAAATCTATTCCAAGTATCTAAAACAAATTGTGTCTCAAAAAGTAATTTAATACAGAAAAATCTTTAACGGGGTTTTAATACTTGTTAGTTGCGGAATTTATGGAAAAAATTAACAATTTTTTTTTTTAATTTGGTGAAAAAATTTTTTGCAGAAAAATATTTAAAGCAAATCCGGCATTCCTTATTTACATAAAATATTTTTAAATAAGAACTTTTATCTGCTCCTTCTCTTACTACCGCTTCATTGAAGTCACAAACGCCGGCTTAAAGGTAGCCGCATACTTCAATAAAATTTGCTTAGTAACTTCTCGTTATTTATTAGTGTATTTTTCAACGTTTATCCTTATTTTAAGACCATTCATTCATTCATTAATTAAGGCACTGTAGTTGTAGAGTATTTGCTATTCAGACGAATTCCATGCTTAATTGTGGCATTGGCAAGAGCGCTGGTATTCGCACCAAGCTTTATGCATTACTTAATTAATTAAAATATTGTGCAATTCCGCGTTTTCCTTTGAAAAACCACTTTCAGCAATTTTATGACTTCACTTGTCACTGACTGCGAATACAAGCGAATGATTTTTATAGAGCACATATATATAGTAGTAATATTTTCATTACATTTGTGTTGCTTTGAGTACTGTATCTGTCATGTGTTTGTTGTAAACGAGCAACAACACAATGAATTGTCAACATTTGACCTTTGGAGATATGTCTTAATTGCTGTGCTCATACTGAAGCTGTCAGTGACAGGCAAAAACAAATGGCAATTCATTGAAAGAAAGAAAGTTTATTTTTCTCCTATGATAAACTACTTCTACGACTTCCGTTTCATTTAGTGACACTTTTTATTACTATAAAAAATACTTGTGCGAAAAAAATCATGAAATAAGAAAGTATTTGGCAAGTAAGTATTCAACCCACGAATATTCAAGGCGATAAAAATTTAGTTTGGTCATTGAGAAAACAAAACCATAAAATTAAATTTCTAAATTTGTCTTTATTTGTGCTTCCTCTAGTTAAATATTGCAGATTTTATTAGCATGTGACTTTTCAAACACAATTTTATTTACTTGCCTCATTAATTCCTGATAACCTTTCACCGCAGCTCCCGGACTAAAGAGAAAACAGTTTTCATATTCAAATTGATAACACTTTCTGCATTTAGTATAACTGTACAGAAAGTTGCTCAATTCACTTTTTACATCAAAATATGTTGTGGTAATTATGCTATAAGTGGTTTCTGATGAAATTAAGCACACAGCATGATTAAAATGAACAAATAATATATAAAATACTTTAGACAAAATTATTTTAACTTATGGAAAAATTTTTCTAAATATGAAACTTAAAAGAAAGATATAATTTGGACATTTTTTTTATTTATAAGTGAAATATTAAACCTTTTTCACATTATAAGGCTATTTATTTTGACAAAGAAATTAAAATTTATTAATTTTAATTTTTAAAATTGATACTGGCAACACTTTTCCAACTCACTTTATACTTCAGCAATCACTTTATTGTATAGTTAAATATTTGCTCAACCATTAGTGCCGATAAAAGATTAAAGCCTGTTCAAAATTATTTGTATTCAAATATATTTTAAAATTATTTGAAAAACATTTTGAAACAACATCTGAAAGAATTGAGAAAATGCTTTTTGCGGTAAAATTAAAAAAAAAAAAAAAATAACAATTATGTAAACAAATATAATATTATAAACATATTTTTGAAATTTTTTGATAAATTTATATTTATTTTGAAAAAATATTATATTTTTTTTTTAAACATTTTTAAGTTAAAGTCAAATATTAAAAATATGAGGAGAGTTTAGTAAGCCTCTAGTTGTTTAAATTAAATATATTTTTGGTAGCAAAAAGGGAGAGTGGTCAGAAAACGGCTGTTTCTTAGTATTTAGTGTTATCTGAAGTATATTTTTTGCTTTCTAGGTTATTTTAATTAAAAATACATATTAATTGGTATTAAAAATAAAAATATGTAATATATATATAAAAAATATATCAAATATACCACAATTATTAAAGTGTTTAATAAGACTTCAAAATAATTTCAAGTTATCGCTTCAGGGTTGCCCCTTTCTTCAAAGTTATAGAAAAAATTAAAACAACTCTGCTCGACATTTTTTTAACTTTTTTGTTAAAAATTCAATCAAATAAATCATAAATTTTTAAAACACATTTTCGGCGCCATAAACATTTTAATTATTTCAAAATTTAAAATTCACGTTTCCCGTTTTCTCTCACTCTTTTATTGTTGTTTGAAAAGCTCTCCGCTAGCTTTATGCTCCCAAGCAGAGAGAAAGATACGATTTCTGCTCCCAAAACAATTTGCAAGTGATGTACGAATGGAGAGAGAACTTTGATTATCAAGTGCGTATGTATGTATTATTGCATTGAGTGCATTGCCTACAGGTGGTACTTGAGAATTTCATACTTACTGACTTTCATAACATAAGTACAGGGTAGTATACAATGCATATTTATCTACAATATCTCCACTTATTTGTGCTTACTTATACATAAATATTTAATAAATAGATAAAGAACATATTGAAATAAATGTTTGTGTACATTTGATGACTTTTTTAATACACCCGTACTTATATAATCTACATGAGAATGTGACGCGAAAAATTAAATTGTAATTGCAAATTTTGTTGTATGAAAAGTTCTTAATAGTTATGAATATATATACGGATATGTGTAGGAGCCAATGTGTATATAATTGGCACATTTGGCATTGCTTGCTTTTTTAAGTAGTTAGCACATAGCAACAAATACGACGACGCGCAGCAGCAGGAAATGCTAACAACATAATAAATATTACCCAGAAAAATGTTTATTTAGCGAATCCCTAAGATTTGCAAAAACACAAATAAAGGTGCGAACAAATATGTAATTATATTGTATTTCTGCTAAAATAATAATCAAGCGTTATGCACCTGAAACGCATATTTTCATACAGGGTGACACGATGAATGTTTCAAAACGTGTATAAAAAAAATTCGAATTTTATAGCCACATATTACGTTTTTTTAAGTTAGAAATTTTGAAGTTTTTAATTTACAATTTAAATAAATTTTAAGTTACAAATATTTTTAAAATTTTATAAACACAAATTAAAATTTCTTTCTCAAAGATGTTAAACATTTTGGATGTATTTATTTACATTGAATATTGTCCAATTTTGGTTTTTTAGTCAGTTTACTATTTTTCTTAAAATATAAAAAAAAATGATATGTTTCTATATATATTTAGCTACAATTTATTAAATTGTCTAAAATTTTAATTACTTATTTACAAATATTTTCCAACATACAAAAACGTTGTTTTAACTTCTATCTGTTATTCAATGCTCTCTTGCATGAACTTCGAGAAATATTGATAACATCATCAAACCTCTGGAAATAAAACTTTCCAAACAGGATAGTAAAATCGAGTAACTGGAACGAAATTGTGTTGTGCAACCAAAATTCCGGTATTGAGAGCGTAATGTTCGGATAATTAAAAATAAAGAAAGTCTAGAGTGTTGCCGCATGTTTAAAAAACACAACGAATAGGTTTGAGAAACCTCAAAGGTTGAAATATTTTTTGGGAAGGGTTGCGAAGTGTATAAAATTATTAGTTTTATAAATTTATGTAAGCAGCGAATTAATAAAGTATGCATTTCAAAGTTTGCGGCTTATAGTTAAAAAAAAAGTTTGGGAAAGTTTGTTCGAAATTTGTTGAGATTTAGAAGGAAAACTAACTCTTAAACTATGAATATCAAAGTGGAGATCTCTTCAAAATGTTTCTGGCTGAAAATATTTTAGAGAGATGTTATCAGCTGCTTCAAAATTCCATAATGTGTATAAAGAAAATTCTCTTCAAAAGTTTTGAAAATATTTTTTCAAAAATAATTTTCTTTTATTTATTTACTTAATTAGTAAAATTTTTGTACTTAGGTTTGTAAATATTTGGCGCGTTTTCCACAAAAATAATTCCATTTATGCGAACAGAGCCTTCAAACAAAACCTGTCCAAATTCACATTGGCCCATATGATATATTTACACCATAAAAAGTTATGCATTTATATAAATTCAATTGTCTCGTTTGTATTTCATAGAAATATATCATGATATGATATATTAGTATCTTATCTGTTAAAAAAAAACAAAAGAAAACACGCACACACACTCACGCCGTAAAGATATTACATACATTCGTCATACAAGTACATGCAAGTACGTCCTCAAGAGCCGGCATTGATAAAATAGTAACTGGCTCTCGTGCTCTCAGCAGGCGTGCAATTGAGTTGGTTATCTGGTGAATCAAGATTAAGATAAGAGACAGAGAAGTTTGCCAATAAAAACATTTACGCCGATTGCCATGTATGCCAATTCATACATCTTATAAGATATTTTGCAAAGGGAAATCGTTCATTTCAAAAATATTATTAACAATTCACGGAATTTCTTTAAACTTACCAATTTCAGGAGAGATGCTGGAACTTTCAAGTTTCTATAGTAGCGTGAAGGCTCTATAAAATAGAGAGGAATTTTATTTGTTTATTAAACATTACTTCGATATATAAATACGTTTTGACAGATTTCTTTGTACATTTTTGAGAAGTTCAACTAGCCGAATATCTTCTGCTTTGGTAGAATATAAAATATCTAAGTTGATTCTTTTTCATATTTATAAAAAATAGATATAGATAAATAAGTAGATAAATAGATAAATTAGTGGGCTCTTTGTTTATATTATGTTGAGACGACATTTACATTTTATTCCCAACAATTTTTTGCTTATTTATTAAAATTTTATTCCAAAGGGCAATAAATCGAACGTAAAATTTTTTATAACATTTTTTTATTAATTTGCCTGGGAATAATTCCCATATTTTAAAGAACCCAAATTTGTAATTTAAACCTTTTCATACATACTGAGGCATTTAAAGTTTAAAGTATATGACGCGAACACTTCTCCATACATAACTTATGTTCAGATTTTTACTTAACCGTAAATGGAAAAAGTAATACCAAATGGCCGATAAAATAATTGACGCACGAGTATTAGGGATAACTTTTTGAACTAATATCTATTGAAAAAGTTTTATATTTTTTAATTCGTTTATCTTTTTAATTCGAAGATACTTTTTTCGATCATATTTGACAGATGTTCTTAGAGAATGTTGCCGAAAATAAAAATATGACTATTTCTGTAAATAATCAACAATATTTTCTCCTTTTCCAAAAGAAAATTGTTTGGCATACCATTTTGAAGTTGGGTCCTCTGTGTACATAGTACATCACTGCGCCACAATTCAGGGTTAGAAACTTCACTGGATATTTTCGAAGTCAAAAAATAATTGTTCACTGATTTTATGATAAAGTGACGGTTAGGTTAAGACGGGAGCGTTCCATCGCATGGGGTTCATTTTTAAATAATCAAACAAAGTGAATGATTTAAAAAAAATTTATTGTTCAGCTTCATGAAGTATTTATTCATTTAGAGAAAGACTCTAAGATTTTCTTCATCCCCAGTATATGTATAATTGAAAAATTAATTTCGAATATTTGGCAACCCTTGCGAAGAGATACATAAACCTATATGTTACAACAAACGCTCTGCATTGGCGCCCTGAGAGATAAGTGCAGAGCAAGTTTGGCTGAGAAAGTAATTGTCAATTTGATTGCAATAAAATCAGTGCTGATTTAAATGAAAACGAGTGCGGATGAGCTTTGTAGACGGTAGTGCTGCAGAACAAAGTACATGGTTCCAATACTAAACAACAAATCGTTGGTTGCTAAATACTAACAGACGGAAAAAACGCAGCCAGACGTTAGTACACGCAACAAAATAAGAAAGGGAAGCAATGCATATAATAAATACGCTTAACGAAATTGATGAGAAACATATATAAAGCATTATTTTTACACAACACGCGGCATAATTGAAGGTAAAATACGATATCAAATGATAAGGTAAAAGAAACTAAGCAAATTACGGCATACGCAAAGTAATGGCACAGCTGTATCGCAGTGCAGTAAAAGAGTAAACAAAACGCGAACAAAAAGCAAAAGTGGTGATAAATTAAGTAAATAAATAAAAGCGTGTACATATATGTGTGTAGAAAGCGGGTGGATAAAGAAGCTAAATTGAAGGGGCTTGTCAGTGCGGCCGTTAACAAAGAGAACAGCGTAAATAGATACAGCGGTATTGATGTGCTTATATCTGTGCATTCGGTTCGTTTCGCGTTTATATATGTACGACTGTACGTGTTTATGAGTGCACGTGCTAGTCCTGAAATTGGTTTAATAAAAAGTTAAGGATACTTTAAGGCGCAACAGCATGTCGTTCGAATGCCTATAAAAATAAATGTTAAAGTAGTAGTAGAAAAAATACAAAAAACGCTAAAGATGAAATAAAAAAAAAAAAAATTTTTTAGAATTTTAGAAATTTTTAAAATAAAAAAAAAATATAGAAAAATATAAAATATTTAAAACATTTTATTAAAAAAATAAAAAAATATATATAAATTATACGTTTATGAACAACAGACAAAATGACACGTCCTCAAAAAGCGAAAGTGCAATGTCAGCAAAATGGGAACTATGCCGAATGCCACATAAACAAGACATTTATTTATGCACTTAAATTTTATAGCTTTCTGCAAAGCGTGTCCTTGTGCCTGACGGTAATGTTGCTGTGGTTTGTTGTGGTTTGGACGGGTGGAATTTGTTGCTGTGTTGTTTTCATTTACTTTGCTTACTTTTCGCATATAATTTTTCTTGCTATTTCTTTATATATTTTTTTCTTTTTATTATATTCTGAGTAAAACAAAGAGCCTCAAGAGTCTTTTACGTGCATTCGCAAAGTGACAGCAACAGTGCGCCCGCAGCTACAACAAATAAACGAAAGGAAATGCATTTGATGTGCATATGGCATAAGCACTTAAGCGCAGGTTGTTTCTTGATATGTCTGCATATTTATATATACTTATCTAAATAGTGAATTACACAAGTATCGAATTCGGGCGAAACTGGTATATTTGGTAGCATGATTGGCACTAGTGTCCTTTCATGACTTCGAAGCCCGTTTTTATTTACGGGAGTGATATAAAGAGAGCAAACATAACCAAGACTTATTTTGCATTCCAATAGCCTGCTTAGTCTTAATGATGTACCAAGATTTACTACAATAATTTCCTGGTCGGGTTTTCTGTTGTCGACCAACTTCCATTATAGCTTTTTAAAAATTTTTAATAACTTTCCGAGTGCTAGTATTTGGAGCTACGTGACTTTGGTTTCATTCATTTCATTCTTACTTAAGGAGCTGGTTACTTTTTTAAATAAGTAATAGAAACTCCACTGAATTAATTTGCATCGTCTTATAGGATCTAAAGAAAAGGAGGAAAGTTTTAAACTTATAGGGCCACCTAATTCGGGTACGCATGGATTTTTTCAGAATAAATATTTTTTATTAATTTATATTTCTTTATTAGAATTTTAGTAAATATGGTTGAACTCGAATTTCCAAACTAAACTTTTAGAACCAAAACCCATTAAAATCTAATTTTTGAAATCATTGAGATTGACGAAACAAAATTTAAAAATATATGCTACCGGCGTTTCACTTAGAAAAATATATATTTGAGCTACACCAGTTCCAGTTAAGAGTAGTGTTTCACAAGTTCATATCTTCTACCTGCTACTAACTGCTTTTGTTTATGTCTCTTTGCAATCATTTCTGGGAAATATTACGTTTGCAGCTTAACAACATATGCATTTCACTTTACGCTTACAATATTTCGCCTTCAAATGAGATAAACAATACAAAAAATAAATAAATAAACGATATGTAAAATGAAGCTTACTACGCCGAAGGCGAAATCGGCGTGCCGAAGACGCTGGAATATGAACAGACATAGCTTTGTGTTTGTGAATCTTTACATGCCTTCATTCAGGAAATCTCAGATCTTTTCACGGCCTTCTGCAATTTATTTGTTTATTTATGCGTGTGTATATAATCCCTTGTCTTGCGTGTGCTTCACAATTTGCAGGAAAGGAAAGAAATACGTGGAGTATGCGCATAAGCGTAAGATAGATTACATGCAAGGATTTTATTTATGGCTAAAAGCATTTATGCAACGGAAAGTAGTTACACACTTTTCTTTAAGAAATTTCAAATGTTTAACTGTTTATGGTATGAACATATCTCATATCATATAAGTACCTTAGATACTTTAGAATATATTAGACGTTCGGAAATTGCGATTTTCCGGTGCGGTCCGAATTTTGGTGTTCGAATTCCTAGAAATTTTTGAGAAGAAAATTTAAATTTTCAAAATGCTGAAAAGTTGGACTAAAATATTTAGCTATACTTTCAATTATTGGAAAGATTTTCTAACAACTTGCGAATAGGACTTAATTTCCAGAAATTATTCAACCCAAAATTGAAAGAGAAAGCGATAACACGAATACAGAGTAATATTAAATTTGATTAATCACAAAGAGCCAGTTATGCTTACCAAAAGCGGCTTATTGGGTACATTATATCATAAACTCAACTTTCATATCAAGTCAGATATGGTTCTTTCCAATTAAGAGTTCGAGTGTAAGTTAAGGTCGTTTTCACCCTAATGCCTCTAATCACACTCTTTGCCAAATTATATTATTTTGTATATTATTAAAATGCTACTGCTATCCTGAGGGAAACTTTGTGAGGATTCAGCTGGTAGATTGGTATTTGTATCTCGTCCCTATACTCAATTCGAATACTTGCAGCGTTCCTTCGGCGTGACTTCAGCCTGACCAAATATAGTTCAACATCTTTCAACTCAAAATTGGATGAGTTGGAAGATTACGTAGAAATCAAGAAAATGAGAGAAGAATGATTTATTTTTATCTGAATGCAAAGCTTGTATGGCAGCCTTGAATTTATAACGTAGCAAATATTGGCATTAAATCAATAATCTAATTCTTCTTACAATTTTCCGAAGCAAAGGCAAAATATTCACAGCTTTGACACTAATTGAACTATACTTAAGCACCGAACCACGACAATGTGGAGCCAGCTAAATTATGCAAGCTCTGTGATTATACACTTGCTGTGATTTCTTCATCCGCAAATGCAATTTCTTCCACGCCACGAGTTTTGCCTGTCTACAAATTTGTATGCATAATTTAATTATAAGCGCAGTGAATGCAAGCTCCTTCCGCTTGATTGGATGCAGCAGTTATGTGTGAAGAAGATTTATATCGCTATATACAAGTATGCGAGGATAGGTAAGTGGGAGTGTCGATATATGTTTGCTGAGTTGGGCGATTTCTGGATTTTTTGGTTATCCATTATTAGAGGATTTTAAAATTCTTAATGGAATTGATCTTAAAACCACTGTAATTCTTATTTAACTTTAAGTTTCGGTCTGTGCTTTATTGGAAAAGGCTCCAAAATTAAGGCTCCAGTTCAATAATCCAGAATTAATACCAATTACTTTTGCAAATATTATTCGACAAAGCAAAATCCTCTATTACTCCTTGATATTTTATGCAATATTTTAAACTCGTGAAGCATACGTACTAGATCCATCTGACGTAATCTCTTTTCAATTCTATAATCTTAGTTTAATATACATTTCATTGAGTTCTGATATTTTCCAAATGCTGAGAAAGGCATTTAAGAGCATTTCTGGCATCTCTGGCATGGTTGTATAATGAGATTCTTGTCGATTTTATAGCTAGTCTTTGTCGGAGACTGTTCTCAATACGCAGAGGATAAAATCATAAAAAATGCCATGGGCAACGTCTTAATGAAGTAGCTTTCAATAGAGTTTTACTCCCCTAATAAGATTAACTACAACTTGATAAATAAAAGGAAGTTTTCGAAATTTTTTGTAATTTCAGCTCAAAAAACTTACCGAAAACTATAAAATATGAAAATTAGTTATATTTCAAGCATATTCTAAAAGTCTATTATGTCTAATCAGAATTCCTACCTAAATCTGAAAAAAATTCATTCCTTCCCTCCACATATCTATAAAAATAATTACTTTTTTACTATTTTAAAAATAAAAACTTAAACTCATAACATGAAGCCTATGCCATTTAAAAAAAAAGAAAAAAATACTTATTGAACTTTTAATGACCCCCTCATACCTATATCTGCACATTTATATCAACTCCAAACATACTTACGTACAAATAATCCACCACACTCAATAATAGTGAGTAGCTGAAGATGGAAGTCAAAAAGTAAGCCAAAGTATCTACATATATAAACGTGTTCTTGTGCAATAAAATGGATAGATTTGCATGTGTATGTATGTAGTGTCTTCAGGACGCTAACACTTGCATAATTTTTGAAAGTTATTTTTCTACCGAGTTGTAATGTCGGAGTTGTAATCTATTAACCTTCGGACAATTCATGTCTAAGTATTTTTAAAGGAAGAAGAAAGAGTTATAAATTCATTATTAAATTTATTTATTTTTATTTAAATCAGCAAAATTTGGCTTGAAATAAAGTTTATTTTAATTTTTAATAAGTTAATACCATTTCTAAGTCTATTTTCTTAACTCTTTTTAGTATACGAAGGTGTGATACGAGTTAATGTTATCGGATGTGACAGAGATCCTTCTTTTTGTAATTCTATTCAATAGAAATATTAAATATCACAGAGATGAGAGTTGAAGCGTGTCATTTGATCATTAAAATTTCTTTAAATGATTGACGTGTACTAAATTTCAAGTGCGCACTTATACCAAAACCAATAATATATTCATACTATCATATAACAATTTCTGAAATAAACTTTAACTAAACTTTTTAACTTTTAATAAATGTAAAAATTTCCACTTCTAGTGTTTCAAATTTTGCCACATAACTCACTCAAATGTACCAACACAAAACTTTAAATCATTCGACTTACATGGCGTATACGTAACATGCTGCATTTACAAATGTTTTCATATCCACTTGAATTATTTACTTATTTACAAACTCTCAGATTGTTGCCTCATCTCTCTTCTCTATTACTATTGCATTTGTGCCTTTTGCTTGATTTTCTCCCCTCTAACCACTCAGCCAACGTTCGCAACAAGTTCGTTGTCTGCCAGCTGGAGGCAAATTCCAGCAGATGTTTACGAAGAGCTTACCAGCTAACAAACAGCGCGTTGCTATGGGCAATAAACGTAGCCTAGTTGAGTTTGCGGCTTCCCTCTGTGTACTTTTCATCTCACAAGCTGTCAACTAATAGACGGACTAAGTGATTAAAAGTAGATTTACGTAGATATATTTGTATGAGGGCGGTCCCTAAATTGTGGGAACAAATTTTTTAAATAATTTTTATTTGAATTTAGTTCCCAACTTTTATATGTGATAATTTCGATTATATTGGTATCGATTTTGAGTATGCGATAAAAACAAAGTTAAATATATATGCTGGTTAACCTAAGTTTTTGGATAATCTAATTTCAAAAGTCTTTCAAAAGTCTTTCAAAAGTTAGACGAAAATTTAAACTGAACATTTTAGAACATGGTATTACCAATTGGAATGGTGAGAATGCAAATATCGTCTTATGAATCACCCTAATGTGTGTAGTTATTTCGGAAGTATATATTTGATAATTTGTGAATTTTTCTATATACACAAATTTTTAATAACAACAAAATTGAGATTGTATTATTACAACAAAGGTGTATTTTAGAATTTTCTAGTAATATTTTCAGTTATAAAAGTTTTAGTTTAATGAAAATTTAATTTTACCATGAAGGTGTAACTGGTACGTGTATTCCCCGAAATGTATGTATGTATTGGTATGAGCGTGTCTGCTTTAGAACCTGTCAGTTCATATTATACTTTCAATTAGTGAAAGTACACGAAAATGATTTTTGCACGCAATTAAAGAGGGCATCGCTGCCAAAGGTTAGGCAAAATGTCAGCAAAATCACGAACAAAAAGAAATGTTAATTGCCAAAGTGAATAATTCACAAGCGAGACAGACACTGTCTAGTTAGATTTATACATTTTTACAATATATTCATTAATAATTACTAATTTTTTTAAATTTCCTAATTTCTCCATTGCAGAAACTATCAAAGAGAAGCCAGGCTTAAGCTTTGCCAAAGAAGATTCCTTTTGTAAGAGCGAAACCAAAAATCTTTAACAAAATGGCATTGAATGCTGAGGATATTGCTGAGATCAAGAAAACCTGGGCCATTCCGGTTGCTACACCAACTGACTCCGGTGCGGCGATTTTGATCAGATTCTTCACAAAATATCCGTCCAATTTGGAGAAATTTCCATTCCGTGATGTGCCAATTCCGGAATTGAATGTGAGTTATACATTTGTATAGATCATAACGATAAGGTAGCTTAAGTCGACTTTAGTTTAAAGCAACAATTTGCATTACAATGACCAATTAAACTGCGCATGTATTTTTACTTAAACAAACCCGTAGAATCGGTAGCTTAAAATAACAAAGAAATATACACAAAGGATAAGCTCAGTTTTTCATTGGAAACCAATAAATTATCTTAGCTTAAGTCGAACTTGCTATTTTAAATATTGTACCATAGAATATTCCCGAAGGTTTTTTATTTGGGAATAAAATAGTACAGAAAAAAATTATAAATATTGCTCAGAGCTTGTCCAGGAAGTCTATATTCTTCTCTTGTAGTTCAATGCAAATTTTAAGCAATCATTTATTTATTATAAATGACAGAACAGCGCACGTTTCCGCGCTCACTGTGGTCGCATTATCAAGACTTTCGATCAATCAATCAGCCAATTGGAGGAAGAGGGCGGTCTGCAAAAGATTCAAGAAATCTGGGAGGAAATAGCAAGATCGCACGTGCAACGCCATCACATTGCCAAGCCATCATACTTTGTAAGTTAGTCCAAGAAATTTCGAAGTTATTGTATTTTTTATATAACAAATATAACCAAATTAACGGGTAACTAATGTAATAAATTTAACTTTCTATAAAAAGATTTGATTTGGTATGGTAAATAAAAGGAATTAATAAAAAACGGGTCAAAAATTTTAAAGATTTTGATACATCTTCCTAATTAAATTATAAAAAAATTTGTTTTTAATTTTTAATGAAATTAATCAGAATTAATTTGGTCAGTAAAAAGAGATTTATTTAACAAAAACTAACTAAAATTATAGATTTAATATACAAAATAAAAAAACACATTTTTAATTTGTAAGTAAATAAAATATTAACAAAAATTTTGAAAGTTTAAAATATATTAGGTATTAAAAATAAACGAATAAATATGTTATTGTATATTTACAAACATGTTTCAAGAATCACAATATATTTTGTTTTAGTAAAATATAATAAAAAATAAAAAAATTAAATATATATATAAATCAAAATTTTTTAAAATTGCAAAATTTCTACATACTTTTGAAAATTTTATTAATTTGCAAAACAAAGACTAAATAATTAAAATCAATTAATTTTTTTGATTAAAAAGTTTTTAATGCAAATGGAGGCTTTAACAAAGTGTATTTCAATGTTTAAACAAACCAACAGCATATTATTAAATGTAATAATAATGAATATTATAAAATTTTGAATGTTCTGTTTTTAATTAGCTGAATTATACATACATTTTTAAACAACAGCGGTATTAATTAGAATTTCCGAAACTTTCAAAGTTTTTGAAAAATCGAAAGTAATCAAAGGAATTTTTTTATTTTTTTTTGCTAATAAAATAAACGATTTTTGTTAATTATGTATCGATGATTGTATTTAAATGAAACACTTGAAATCTTGAAACTAAATTTTAAAAGATTCAACCAGTAAAGAAGTCACATATAAGAGTAATTTAAAAAAAAGTTTGACAAAAATCTATAATAGTGTTACACATTTTATATATACATATATAAAAAATTTTAAAAAAATTAAATACAAATTGATATTTTATTAAACCTAACACTTTTTATACAAAAATATACCTATATACATTGATCTAACTACAACCAACTTAATTAAGAATTTAATTAACTTATTTTCAATGCAATTTTTTCATCTATATTTCAAAGGAACTGCGCGAAGCTCTTGTGGAGGTGTTGAGCGAAGCGTGTAATTTGAACGAGCGTCAAGCGCAAGCCTGGAACAAATTACTTGATATCGTCTATGATATCATCTTCAAGAAGTACGATAACTTGGGCGCCCAATAATGGTGGAATCACGGGCAGGCGTCAGAGTGCTGAAGCTTTACATAGCCAGCCAACATACGAGTAGCAACAAGGACGCACACACACATACACAAACACTAGCATGATTGCCAGCTAGGGCGTATACAACACCACTACGACAACAACGGTGTAAAAATCATTGTGAAACAACACCGTAAACAAATACACATACATGCAAACAAACATACACCCACACACATTTAGGGAATATGAACATTGACGCTTTAACCTGCTTTTCTAGCGCAAATATTTTACTGTGACCACAAACATAAGAAAACCAAAAACAAACAGAAAAATAAACGAAAACGAAAACGAAAACCAAAATGAAAATGTCTTGAAACATATCTAAGAATTGAAGAAAATGAAAATTTACGCAAAATACTTGTGCGTAACTGCAACAACCCGCCCTCACTAGTGTTAACCACAACGCCTTTCCACCGATGCGGCTGCCAACTAGCGGTTGCAAGCTGCTGGTGATGCTATTTTCTTTATTTTGTTTTTGTGTGCATTTTCATTTGTTGTTCTTGTTGTTGTTATATACATATCTAATCGCGTCAGAAACTTTTAGTTTCCGCAAAGCTTTATACACACACTCATCCACGCCTATGAATAAACCCAACAAAAGTAAAAGCCCCAAATATACGTTGTACTCTTAATTTTTCCGCTTACCTCGAGATAACAAATAAAAAGTTAAAATAAAATAACGGTATAATAATTTTTTTGCTAATGGTTTCTAAACTTTGTAATTTTGTGAATAATGTAAAATATAAGAAAATGTAAAAATAAATAAAACAAAGTAAAATAAAACTAAATATAGTTTGGTAGAAAATCTCTGCGTATACAAGAAAATCATAACGGTACTTAGTTCAAGGTTACTTCGACTTTTCTGACTTCACTGCACATCCCGAGCGGCACCTGGTGAGGAAAATACACTGGTTTTGAGACGTAAGCTACGAAGAAAGGAACGAAGACATTTCATTCTATTTGGTTTAAGATTCTACTAAAGTTTTCACTGTTTAGTCTTACATCTCTCTATATCAATACATTTGAACTAAAAGTTAAGTCATTTAGAAGAAATATGTACGTTTCAATTCGGCGGTACGTCGGCAAAGACCTAGTTTTAATAAAAGAGAGGCTCTTCTGAACGACACTTTCTATAACTACAAACAAATTTCTAAGACAGGTTGGTAAAACAAATCAGCCTCCTGGAAAAAACTTGTAACAAGGGCCACCCTGAGGACTCAACATTATATTGTCTCAGACATAATCAGATTTCGGACCTACAAAGTTGCGTTGTATATAAAATGCTGGAAAACCTTACCCACCTGTATATAAGAGATGATATTACCAAAGATTGTAATTTTCTTGACTGAACAATACGATTATATTATTATCCGATTATACGATTAAAAGCGTGTTAAAAGCAACGATGATTTACAAAAGCTTTTTAGCGGAACCTTCATAAATACTGAGGAGGTTTCTAGCGGATATTAATTTTGGTTCGTCGAACATTATAAAAAACGAATTTGAAAAGTTGAAAGAAGAACTGCCACGATGAGATAAGGCAATCCTATAAGCATTTATATGTAGGGTAATAATGCCTATTCTTTTCCATAAATTGAACTGCAAGTCTCACAAACTATTCGAATGTTGGTATTTTTAGCATTAGTAGGATTCTGTGTTCCTTTTAGGCTAGGTACTGTATATTATAGATACTGCATATTCTAGAACTAATTACTTATTCTCGGTATAATATCACTTTCAAGGCTGACCACATTTTATGCTGTGTGGCTCTCTAATTTTGTTGACAGAACTTGTGGCTATACGCTACCAGAACGCAGCAGATTTTATATCCGACCGATAACTTTATACTTCGCAGCGTTCCTCAAAATAATGTGGCGCATGTTTCTGCTACTACAATAACGAAGACAACATTATTTAGGAGATCTTAACCTAAGTCTTGTATTACTAAGAATATGAATGGATCAGAAACCTATGAAAAACGAACTAGCAGTAAAGCAGGAATATTGTCGAGTTTATTGTCAACCGGAGCGCGATATTTAGAAATTACTTAAATAACTTTTATATATATAAGTAATACTATACTATAAGTAAAATAACTTTTGTAATAATAAAAAAGAAAGAAGAAAATTATTGAAAATTAATCACTTATTAAAATTAATGAAAACAAAACATTTTTCCAACTGCAATAAGTAGCCGATGCACCAATAGCCGAGAATAGACAACAATTTGTCACATTTCATTGCTTGGAATGCTTTAGTTCGGCTATTAATATGTGTACCGTTAAAATAGAAATTGTATATTGTTTTGCGCGGTTCATTATCATCAAATGAAATCTGGCAGGTGCCCAAGTTTTGCTTGCAGGAAGTTCTCACGTCAAAAGGTAGGGAAATCTATAGTATTTTCAGTACTAAATCATCAATATTGAGATGCAAAACCTAAATGCGAGTATTGAAATAAGTATGAAAAGTGAAGCAATTCTCGCAGTAAATTTTAAGCGTTCTCTGACAGAAGATTTTTGCTGGAATTAATTTAAGGGAAACTTTAAAGATATAACACTGTAGCACATTGTTATGTATGTATGTAGCACGTTATGTTATTATTTATTAACCCGTTTAAGCAGCATCTGCTAAAAGTCGCAACTGTCGTACATGGCGTATGAGTGACGTGCGTCCGAAAGTGGTAAATTGTATTTGCTTTCATTCGGATTAAATTTCTTGGGTAAGTTGTAATTCAAAAATTTAGTGCACTCACTTCTCACTTTTATTCCTTATTTTTAAATACTTTCCTTCCTTTCCTATTTATTTTGCAATTCTGCAGCCAAAAGTTTGGTTACTTTCTTGTCGTATGCTGTTTTAATAGACGTAAGTGTCTGCAGTTAAATGAAAAGGAAATGTTAATAGCTCTTTTCAATAGTTTTGCAATTTTTCCTCTCTTTGAAAATAAAATAAATAAAAAAAATACGCCAATACTTCTTTGTTTAAATCTATAGCTCAAGCTAAAATATCGTTCAAGCAGAAAAAAGACTCCCTACGGATTTGTTTAAACTTTTTCACATTCTGGCAAACGTCATTGATCATTTGGCAATTTTTTGTAGCATGCGTCACACATACACCATGTGCGACAATTGACACTGATCCAGATTTTCAACTTCACCGGACGCGGCTGACATCTGAAAGGTTGTAGCATAACGCAGGTAAAAATATTTGAATAGTTATGTAGGGATAATATTTACTCAAACTGGATTATAAAACAATTAAATTTGAACTTAATTCATATTAATTTTACCTTTTTTTTACTATTTTATTTAACTTATTTATAATTTAATTGCTTTAATTGAGTTTACTTCCACTTCTTTTCTTCTGATGTAACGCGAATTTCAGTAATATATTTAAGACGTTTTACAAGTTAATTTTTAAACCTTTCCAGTTATCACATAACTCATATAAATTACTCACAAACAAAAATATTAATAGATATTAGACCTCAGACACGCCTCTAAATACTATCGCAGTGCCAAAGTCACATTTAGTCAGTCAGATTAGCTATCAAAAAAAACCAGCATTTTTGCATATTCATGTTAAGTCCGCCGAGAAAGAGTCAATCATGCTACCATTATCTAAATTGCGTAAAGCCAAAGAGTCGGTATTCCGGGGTTTTTTAACTGGTAGCCGAATACCTCTGTAAGCTTTGACTCTTTTTACTCTTTTCTAACTCTTAATATATCATGTATACCTTATTAAATTAAATCATTTGCATAATGAGGTGATATTTTGGAAATCGGATCGTAGTACTGAGCCTTGAACAACATTCCTATTAATTTGTTTTGTACTGCAAAGCTTCACTTTATATATTATCATAACACAGCCAGCGACTATACAAAATTCTTGAAAGCAGGATGGGATTTTTTACAGCATTAAATTGAATAAATGGAGCCTAACGGGTCTTGCTTTATAGTAACAAACCTTAAATCTACTTTTAGTCCCCTGACCTGGACTATGAAATAAGGACATTATTTTATTAAATTGAACATTAAATCATTTAAATTTTTACCATATCACAAACATGAGAAGTCTTAATTCTTCCAAACGTATCATTCGTCGCAAAAGATATACAGGTTAAAGCTTAGGTCAAGGTTAAAATTTTAGTATTTAGTGAACGCTCGAAAACTCATTTAGCGAGTCAACGATATTTCCAATGGTAAATGACTTCAAGTTCGTATTTGAGTGAGATCTCTAATGGTTCTTGATGCAATTTTCGAAATGTTAAAATGTTGAAAAGGGCACTTTTTGTGACCAGTGAAGAAAATATTGTTTAATATTTGTTAATTTGAAGGTTTTTTCAAATCCATCCAGCTAAGTGATCCACCTAAGTGAAAAGGTATATAGGTACATCTCAACCATGAGCTAAATACGAAATGCATAACGCTTTTAAACAGTTTCTACTAAAACGGATAGCTTCAAGATATACAAATTCCTTTTACAAGTGGGAATAGAAGCACCATAAAAAATATTTAAAAATTATTTTTAAAACTTATGAAAATAAGTGCAAGTTTTATATTTCATATTTAAGCTTTAGAAGCTTTCTTAATATTCAAAAGCCGAATCAACCGTTAAAAGCTCAGTGAGTTAACATAAATTTTCCGCTCTTTTCCTTGTTACCATTCAAGCGATTTTCTTATCAAAACATCGCTTCCAGAACTATAACAGCGCACATTTTACACAAAATTCTCTTAACATTGCGCTGTTGCGCTAAATTGCATAACAGTCAACTGCCAATTAACATTACCAGCCAATATTATTTATCTTTTGCTGTCTTACTTCCAAGCCTTTAACAGAATGGCAGCAAAGCAGCTACTACACCACTGATAAGCCAACAGCACGCGTTGGTATTGTTCTACTCATCGTGTGTATGTGTGTGTGTAAGTGTGTTAGGCTTATTTTATTGACGTTGCCGCAGGGAAGTTACGAATGTGGTTAATAACATTAGTTTCAGTTCCGCGTTGATTGCAGCTTTGTGTGCTTCGTGCTCCGTTTTTACCGGTATTATGTCGGCGTTTTTGTAGCGGGATTTTAGCGAAATTGGTGAAAACGTAATGAAATAAATACACGTTTATTTAAAAAAAAAGACACAGACGCATCGCAAATCGAGTGTTTTATAAATTTTACGAATTTAAACATGTGCGCAAAAAGTGAAGAATTTAAGTGCAAATTTCCATTCCTTGTGCATAATTTTTGAGTGTCCATACAACAGATGTGAATTAGATGGTTAATTTCATAAATTCACAACTAACTGTGATTGAGTGGGCGTGTGTTAATAGTTGTCAATTTATATGAGCTTTTCGTGGCCAGTCAATTGGGCTACAAATGCGTGTACACAATTGTGAACTTTCGGTGTTTTTATAGTAGAAATAATAAATAAATTCATCTAAGGTGCCGGATGAGTAGAAAAATATGTATTTTTAAGTGAATATTCTTTTATATTAAGAAGAAATATAAAAATAACATCAACTTTATAGCGGCTGAATAAGAGTATCAACAATTTAAAACGTCAATCAGCAGAGATAGACCGTATACAATAGTCTGACGGTAAAAAAAATAAAATAAATGTAAGAAAAAAACACAAAATTAAGTCAGAGAGAGTCAAATCTGAAAGTATGCGTGATTAGTCAATGCCGCCTCATATTGTTAGCGAAATATAACCTATGTTGTTTTCGATACAAACCCCAACAGAAATGGTCACTTTCGGTCATGTAATGGTGTCTCATATATCTCGAATGGATTTCAATTACTCAAATTTTGTGACTCATGGAGATGCATGTTGTTGAGATGAGAGAAATATATGGCGTTTATTGACTAGAATTGCACCGAATTTAGGTTCCTGAGATATGTTCAACCAACTCAAACGCTTAGTATTCAAAGTTATTCAAAGTTGAGATACTGTTACACTACATTTAACCCGAAAGTTTACGCGAAAAGGCGAAATATTTCTTAAAATTGTATTAAGTATTCGATTAAGTTCCCATTTCAATCACATATTCATCATATGAAACAAAAATACAAACCAAAAAACTGTAAGGTAGAAGGCAAAGTCATAAGTAAATTTGTGTTCGATTAATCAACATCAAGTAGAAGTATTACAAATATGAGCTGTGAAAAAAATGGAAATAAATCAATGCATTGGTTTTACTATTAAAATTATAAATATAATACTATTATATAACACATATTGTTATATTGAAAGATTTTATAAAGGTATAGCTGAACTATTCATATTAGAGTACTTATAATTTTAATTAAGAAAAATGTGCAAAAATATATCGAAATCCAAATACTAAAATTCTCCTAGTATTTGAAGATGTGCTTAAGTGTGTTTCAATTTATTTCAGATAATAAAAAGAAAACATACGCAACATTATCACAATTAGTATTAAAAAAAATTATTATTTATTTATATATATATTTATATATAATATTTATTATATTATTAAACAGTAAATATACAAAAACTCTAAGGATATAAAATATTAAATATATAAATGTTAATCAAAATCACAAAATAAAATATTAGTTCAAATTCGAAGATTACCTGGCTGCACTACTGATACTGGTAAGCGGAATGAAATTACCTTTTAGTAAATCAATTTAATATGTTATATTGCGTCTTCAAAGCTGTTACAGAAGCGCCCAAATTTAATATCCGACAATTTAGTATTGATCGGAAAATATTGTATTTTCAGTTGTTAAATTAAAGATTTAATCATTAATAATCATTAATAATAATCATAATTGAAGATAATTAAAGTTTAATTAAAGATTTACTATTTTTATCATACATTACTGCTTTTGAGTGAACCAATTTTTCAATATTAGTAAATAATAAAGTATTGTAATAATAATATTGTAATATCAATAAGAAACAATTTCAAATCGTGATCAAGAAAATTAAGCCAATAAAATCACAAAATGATATATATTTATCTGAATTCGCAGAATTCTCAAGAGAATATAACATATTTTGAACATTAACGTAGGAGAATTATATTCAACGTTTCAAGTTTTATGATATTTTTGGGGTTAAGTTTGTGTGAACTGAACGATATCGCGTATTTTTCTTTCTAAATATGCCTTTAAAAATGTGTATGAAAATGTCTCTCATAATCTATTAGGCTATACCATAGCGTCGCCACACTGTTTAGGGTTGCATCATATCTAATCATTTTTTTTTTGCAAAATAACGCCCTCGGAGCTATCACACCAAGTACTGATTCCTTTCGTGAAGTTCCTCTTAGTAATAGCTTATAAGCAAATACCACGAAACCTTTCCTTTCGAGCCTCATCTTTGAAGAATAAGATATAATTCTTCATTGTTCAGTAAAAGGCAACACCGAACATGTTGTCAGAGAAGAAGGTGAATTTCATTTCTGAGTAGAGTTTTTACTCTTATTCTTTCAATTTGAAAACAAGGTATGTAGGTCTAATGCATGAAAAAGTCTAAGAAGAAAAACCCAATATCCATTCGTTTAAAAGTATAGTTGTCCTTTAATGTAACGGTCAGATTGTCTATAGGGTATCTGATTAAAAATTATTACCACTCCAAACTTCAACGGAGCACAGAAATTTTCATGGAAAACGAATTACATGCCAAAAAACTAACGTATTTCTAAGAGTTGTGAGCAAAATTTCCATATCTGAACATGAAAACATATGTAAGGACATGCACCCACATATGTACGTATGAATATTGGTTTTATGCGGGCTTATCAATTTAATCACATAATGTGTCGCAGTAATATTTCATAATAACTACTGAGTTTTCACACTCGATAATTGATGGCGCGTAATGTGAAAGATCGCTATTTCACTGATATACTTAATAAATTCGCTTGCAATGAAAATGTCAAAAAAAATCTGAATGTTTGGCAATTGGAATGATGAGGTAATAAATTAATATCTAAAAAAATTGTATTCCGTATTAATTGGCCTTAGGTCACTTCAAGTAGAGTTACGTGAAGATAAGAATAATTATTATTTATTAATATCGAGACCAAGAGAGAAATTAGAAAAAAAAAACATAATGTTTTTAATATAATTAATTTTTATTTTTTAAAGGTTTTAACTTTTCCATCCTTATCTTTTTCACTAATAACTTTGCAAGGCGATTAACCGTAACTCTCCTTCTTTTTTTGGTTAACGTTTTGACGTTATGTATTAAAATTTTTTAATAATAACTTATTCCTTATATATTTTAATAATAGCAGTCCTCTGTATTTGCCCCAAAGCAATTTTAGCAAGCTGGCAAACATATAACTGTGCTTCACTAAAAATTAAGCCATGAACAATCAAGTTTGACACGTAATTTAAAAGTTTTCAGAAGATTAATTAGTTCGCAACGAAAACACGCTCATCTAAAGAGTATTCTCCCAGTTGAGACGGTGTATGAGTACCCAATGATTTTTGGCGCCAATGGCCAAAAGCCAACACCATCAAACTAACAATATCAATGATTTCCTTCGTCTGCCTATGTGTCGCTTGTTTGCCATTTCGGACAAAATTTGTCGATTGTTGATTTTTGTTGTTACTGTTGTGGTTTTTCTGACAAATGGCTGTGCAGCAGCGTATTATTATATCCTTCAACCTTGTTTTTGTTTTCTATTTTGAACTTCTTTGGCTTAACTTCTCGCATAAGCTCTAAATTATATATGGAGATTTTCTTTTTGTATCTGTATGTGTGTGCGCTCGATTTGGAGTAATGTCCTTTGAATGCCAAACAGTTTGAAATCCACACCACACACGCTCATTTGAGGGTAACATTATTCTACTGTTTTCACTGTATATTAACACATAAAAATCTGTTCTTACAAAACTCTTTGAATTGGCTCTTTCTGCAAAAAGTCATAATGGCGTATAGGGTGAAAACCAACGCAGAAATGAACATACCGATATACACAAAATACAAACCAACCAATACAAATGTGTTCTTTTGCGAACAGCTTCACGTAGCAGCCAAACCTACCTAAACCTAGCGCCTATAATTCCGCATTTCTGGCATAGGTCGAAGCAAAACCAGAACATGGAGTCAAAAAATCCTAAAAGGAAAAGAAGATGACTCTCACCTAAATTTATGATCATACAAGTATCGCATCGCAAGTATCGTATACAAGAGATCGCAGGTACCAGGCCAGCAGGTAACATTCACTCTGGCTTTTCAGTGCCTCCTAATCTCGTTTGAAGCAGTATTCTGCAAAGACCAGATCACGGTACTAACTCGGTAAGTATTGAATCGTCAAACTAAATATGATGAAGAGAGTTACCATAAAGCACAAACCCTTCAGAATTGACAGAATGTAGAGCATTCCAGGAGAGCGACGAAACATAAGACCGGTCCCTTAAATTGAGATAGGATATCTTCCCAGGCCTGAATATTTCATACAAAACATTTCAGTACTTTAGGAAGAGAGAAATTTTTAGAGGTTTCTTGGGAGACACCGTGGCCTACTAATTTTTCAAGAGTGGCTGACTGTAGCTATATCCTCTTAGGTTGAAATATATCTCTTCTCAATCAACCAGCTAAGTTATGACAATCAACCGTGAGCTAATGACAATGAAAAATAGGGATACCGCAAGCCATCTCTTGTTTGCTCTTGAGCAGGCAAGCGGTTCTAAACAACAGCTGAGATAATTCAAGAACTTACTGAATTGAGATGAACACATGAGCTTCGCAGCTTAGTTAAATCACTGTCCTCACGTCTACGTCATTGTATAATGATTATGACACTTAGGGTTTACACTATAAAATCTAAGAAGTATCCCACCTCTTTTTAGTCAGTTCTTTGAGATTTAGACTTCAATTCACGAACCTTAGCATTCTGTTGAAGAGTTTTTTTGTGTGACCGGAAACAATTTAAAGTAGAAGGAGTTTTATCTTACTACCCTTCGTATTTTCTAATGAAGTATTTTCTCCAATCTTTGTTTCGTTTATTGTTACGCAAAAAACCATATATGTAAGAAAAAGTGATATGGTCGATCCATGTTCTGGTTATGACTTCAATCGATTGAAAGTCTTAAGCGTTGACAGTAAAAAAACAGATTCTCTTAGCATTTTCGTGAAATCAAAACTGAATCCAACAACTGTCACAATAGTCACGTCTACGTAACTGGAGCGGATACGAATTTTTTTCCGACGAAATACTGTCAATAATTTGTGAGCTTTGCTTGAGCTTATATAGCTTAGCTTTTATTTTTTTTGACTCCGTTATGTCAAACAGAAGTATGCTTAAGGTTACAGTTTGAAATAAAAAATAATAATATATATATATACTCGTAAATGATTTCTGTGGTTTGAAGTAGTAACATCTCTTCCTTTCTTGGTTATCGAGTCAGTCGTCATAAGTAACCGATTAAATAATTATCCGAAAAGCTTCAGATTGGCAAAACCGATGATGATCTCATTCTAAGAATACGAAATGTGAATCCATTTTCATATTTGCTAATTAAACCGAGCAAATTCAATTAACCGTTTAGATAAGTTACATCCTGTGGGAGTTTACTACTTTTATAAGCGCATTAAGCTTGTGTCATCGTTAGAGAAGACTTATATATGTAGACTAATACAATATTTATGCGCGTGCATTCCTTGTATGTCTATGAGGGTGCTCAATGGTAGACAAAGGAACGGAGACAGAAACGTAAAATAACTACGTAAATGTTACGTTTCGGTCTGCATCCATTCAACAAACGAATTGAATACACAAACCATTGAAAGAACACCAACAAAGGTAGCGACAACAAAAAGAGAATGTAAAAACCTTGAATGTCCATTTTCTACCAAGCGTAAAATGACACTAAACATGCACACATACATACATATGTGTTAGGAATATGTGGGATCGGCTTAAGCATGCGCTTTGAAGACATTAAGTAGAAAGATATGGATGTGCTCGAAATATTATATATTAGGAATATGTTGCAAATTGAAATGGTGACATTACAAAAACTATGATAATTCAACTGTTGCAATCAATAAACGGGTATATAATAGTGGGAAGATATATATATATAGAGAATATAAATAATTAATAGATAATAGAGGAAGATAAGTATTACAGTGCTAGCGTATGAGCTAATACTCATAGAAAATAATATTATTATTTTATAGTTTAGTCATGTGAGCTAAAGCTTTATGCTTCGGTAGGCGGTTATGGTTTTAGTTCAGGATCCGTTGTGACTGGCCAGCCAGAGTAGGATAGTTATGCAAAAAATAATATTCTGATGCTTTTTTTGTATTTAAGATAGAACAACATTAAAAGGCTGCCTCGCTGCATGTGGATGCTGTCATTGTCAACACTCCTACAATATATATTATAAAGAATATTTTGAGAGACCAATAATTCATTGAGAGGCAAAGTTACAATGCAAGCATCTTTTAGTTGGCAAAAATCTTGGAAGGACTTGACTTATTACCTGCTAAAGACAGTTGTCATTGATTCAACTGTTTCATTGTGTTGAACGCCGTCTAAGAGCTCGAATAGTTTCACCTTAATTAACCACAATTTATCCTTGAGTTTAACTTCAAGAGGGTCAAGCTAGTCTCTTCGTCGACTTCGGATAGCCTGGAGGCTGGAGAACAAATGCTGGTGATGCTGAAAATATGTGGTCCAGAGTTTGAAATGAGTTCCAACGTCAACGTATGAAATAATCGACTGTTGAAAGTCTGGCAAAGTAGAGGCCGTTCTAGTGTTGGAAAAATTCCGTAGGGTTTGAATAGCGATAGGTGCTCACTGAAGCCAATTTCTATGGAGATGAAGTTCTCACAGTTTCTCAGGTGGAATATGTAACTGATGGCCAAAGCTCCTGAGAATTGACTCCGACTTGTTCTTGGTGTAGTTTTATATAGTGCGTGGGTATTTAAAAGTTTGGAACCATAATTTAAAATGTATATACTAAATACCAACACTCACAATCGAAGGCCATTTTCTTGCAAACAAACTACCCAAAGTCCATGTGCCCAATTTTCTAATTTACCAACTTTTCATGCCTCTTGCACAAGGGCTAGAACTCCAATGCAGTGATGGCCCTCACAAATTTGATACGTTTCTTAAATATTTACAAATCTAATGGTGCTTGAACAGTGTTACGACAATATGTGCATATTTGTTGTATATTACTTGTCTTTACATAGCAACACATTACGAAATTTTAGGTAGACAA
Organism: Bactrocera minax; assembly: GCA_021498325.1. NCBI lineage: Eukaryota > Metazoa > Arthropoda > Insecta > Diptera > Tephritidae > Bactrocera > Bactrocera minax. The sequence continues at coordinate 2,366,158 of JAKEEE010000023.1, forward strand.
AGTGAGGCAATTCAAAAAGATTTTTAGTATATATAGTATGTCTGCTTGAGTATCGACAAACATACATCCAAAGCATGATTTTCACAAACACATATTTGAAAGTAAATTGAATAGACTTTTGTGTTGCCTCATGTATGTTTACACCTTTATATAATTATTGCATCAAATATAATACAAATGTACATATGTATATATAAAAATTTATCTAACTGTGAGTAAATTTCAAATTTTTTCAGACAACAGCATACTAGCTTCGAATTTTCGATATTTGAGTGAAAATTTGATAGTTTACAATTCTTTTACTATTAACTTTAAAGGGGGTGCTAGCTGAATGGAACTGTTAGCCAATTGAAAAGGGATATATTCTGGTCTAATTTTTGCTCTCTGAAAGCAATTGTCTCGACCTAAGTGAATCGAAGTTGATGAAGATATAAGCTTTCAGTGAGACAGAAGATAATCAAGTTATGGAGAGAAAATGTTTCCAATTTAAAGAACAAAAACCGCACTGAAATTTTAGGAGAATAGAATAAACCGAAGCCCTGAAATTTAGGATATGCAACGGACATTGCATTACCCGTATATAAGGGATTGCAAATGGTTTTATTATTGTATAATTAATGAACATCAAAATTAGTACATAAACAAGTTCGCAACCTCCGTTAGAGGGGATCCGGATTTATATATGACCTATGACTATAACCTAAACAGCCATTTGAAAGTTTATGAATATCATGGAAAAATTCTTATGCTGAAACAAAACCAACAATAGAGGCTTTTAAGACATCTACTGCCGCAATGTCTGACTAAACCACTAATAGTCAAAGAAAGAAGATGAAGTCCACAAATATCAAGCTTAAACGTACAAAATCCAATCTACAAAGAAGGAGGATCCAAGGTAGAACCCAATCATAAATTTATTGACTCACCGCTTTACATATTGCTCTAAACATTTAATAACTCCGTCAACTAAAGAACTAATTGGACGTTATCATCATCTTTTACTATTTCTGCTAAACCTTCAATCGATTATTCAGTAAGGGAAAAATGTCAGGCATACATCGAAGAGCTGAATTACTTTATTGAAACGGGGTATAATATTGGTTTTAGTTCCGCCTAATATAGCTCAGATATAGAAGATCGGGGAACATGTTTGGCTAGTGGTAAATGAGCTCGAAGACAAAATAGATTCCATCTTCAAGCAGTGACGCATCCACTTGTGAGCTCCTTAGTCTCGTTTCTTCGTTCTGATTCTTATAAGTTCAACGTTTTAGGCACATTCAACTGCTATGAACTAGCAGTGAGTAGCTAATCTATTAGAAAAGTCCTCATTCGGTGAATAGAAATCTCGTATCAAATCTTGACAGAGTATACGGTGCAGATGACAGGAAAATGACAAAAAAGAAAATGTTCTTATGAGGGTTGATAAGGAGATAACGTAGTGGAGCTTTCATGCAACTCTGAGCATTAGCGGCTTTGATTATTTGTAATAATTAGGTAATGAGGAGTAAAAAATTTAAAACGACTTGCGTACAGAAAGTTAATGATTGCTAGGACATGTTGTTCAACTGCGCTTAATTTTTGGAGATTGTGTTCGAAGCTCTGCTGATAAGTGTGTGGAAAAGATCGAGTGGACTTGGCTGAAATAACTGAGGGCTTTTATGAATTAGTCACTTTCTGAATTTATAAGAACTCAACCTGAGTATACTTCGTACTTCATGATTTTAATTTGGGATTGGGCAACGGTTTCCTGTAGATACTAAGCATACTCCTGGTAGTTTATTGCCCCGGTATGCATTTGACAAATTCAGTGTTTATTAACAGTTATTATTGAGTCTTTCATGAGTACTGGTTATGATTGCTTGTGGTCTTTATTTGCTCTCTAATAGTGAATATAAATCTGTCTGCTTCGCGTTGCATGCAAATAAGTTTAGTATAATTTCATTTCATGTGCTTGAATCTTGCTTCTATCTATAATAATATGATTTTAGAAAATGGTTAAGTATGGAATTATTATTGGATGCTCTGTCAGCACGTACAGTTGCGGTTTGAATGAGAAAATATAATTTTACGATTTGATTGTTATGTTGTTATCGAATATTAATGAGCTTACTTTATCGTCTTCTTTTCTGCAATGCGTTCTGGTGGAGGGTGAAAAATTAAAGCCGCAATACACGTAAAAAATAGAAAATGTAGAGAATTATACCGATTTTTGCTCTACGAGAAAAAGTAGAGCATCACCGAAAATAGGAGAATTCTAACATTGCTACAAAAAAATTTATTCTGAAAAAAAAAACACATTTTCTAACAAAACAATTGAGTTCGAAAAAACGTGGATCCGAGATTTTCATTGAGTATTCCTTAAGGATCACCGAAAACAATCTTTAAGTGCAAAGTTTTGACGGAAAGGAATAACGCTATGACAAATATTTGGACCTAAGAACAAAAATATACATTTGTTTAAAGTTTAAAAACCGAATTTTCCTAAAAAAAGGACTCTTAGAAAGAAAGATGGCAGTTCGGCAAAAAATAAACCATAGCGAAGGTCGTTCACGGCCGACTTTCTGGAAAAAATACGGTTCAACGTTTTTAACAACCTTTGAACCCGTTCTACCATCTTTTGAACCAGTTGTATCACCAAAAGACAATGGTAAACATAAAATGACCATCAAAGAAGATTAAATTCTAATAGTAGTAATTTGTCACGTGATTCTTAAAAGAATATGTAACTTGGATTACTACAATTCACTGTGTTATTGTGAATGCCAGATAGGTATATGGTCTATCTTTGATTATGATGTCGGTCATAGTTATACGCACTTACTTCAAAAGTAAACAACAGTCCTACCAATTTCTGAAATGACGTCTTTATATACTGGTTGATGATTAAATTTGCAGTCTGCTACCGCTTCTGCTGATTCTATTAGCTATTAAATATTCATTATTCTTATTTCGTCGCTGCTCCATTTACAAAAAAATTCAATAAAAATTAATTATGTGAAAGTAGGTTACGTAAATTGAGTTGTCGGTAACAAAATTCAACGTTTACATTTTCAAAAGAATAACGGTTTCACCTTTGTCGAAGTGCATTCTTAAATGAAAGCTAAGCCTGTTGTCGAAAACATGCGCTTGCATGCGCTATATGCTCCAAGTTCTTTGAAGGGTAGGAAACTCTGAGTAACCAAGCTCGAAAGTTCCCTTTGCCAAGTTTAATATTACCATTAGCTTTAGAGCATTTCGCTTAGAGTATTAGCGGTAAAACTATCGACAGGGAAAAGCTTTGCAAGAATTTTATTTTCTTTCTGCGGAGCTTTCTAATAGCGCGAAGAAAAACAAACTCGGATATTAAGTTCATGTACCAAACGAGCTATAATCGGCTTTTTTTTTAGGTGTTTGCAACTGGAATATCTGCGATGTTGTACTGTGCGTAACATGTTTCATGTAAAATTCCGAAGATAAAAGCAGACTCAAAAGGTAAAAGTTATTGCAGACTCATAATACTTTTGCAAATATCCAATAAAATATAAAGGGCGTTCCGGATTTTCGGATTTTCCATTTCAATAGGACAAATTTTTAAAGTAGGAGAAGATAAGCAGATATTTCAGATTTAATAGATGAGATTGTTGCTTGAGTCGGGGACTAGATTCATTTAATATGTTTCTTAAAATTTGTGAGTCTGTTCCGTTAAACGTAATTGCTACCTTTTTAAAAAAAATTTCAATATCGTGCCAAAAGAGTGACGTGATGACATATATTTACTTGAAATTAGTCTCTACGGATTCTCAGGTGACTATCTTCACTTAATCATCAAAAACATCCGATTTAAGCTCTGTGTACTTTCCTTGTATGCTTGATCAGTGAAAATTCCTGGCCTAAAGCCAATACTATTAAAACAACATTTATTATTTCACATAACTGCGCTTAAAAGTTCACATAGATTGTTTATTTTTACGCGTCAATTCATTTCACAGCATGCACTAATACTACACTTATATTCATATCAGTGTTGTATTATGCATGTATATTTGCATCAACACGCAGGAAATAATAAAGCGGCATGTACTTGATATTCTCATACAAACTGTCACTCGGTTACAGACACATGCAAGCGATAACGAATCGTGTCAAAATAGAAACTGAAGTGCATGACGCCAATAACACCGTTAATGCTTGTTAAATTGAAAAACACTGTTTGTTGGTGTTGTTGGTTATAGAAATTTTGCTTTGTCTGCTTATGTTGTAAAATGTTGAGTTAACGCCCAGCAGAAAAAACTTTGGAAGCAAAATAGAAATATTTGGGCCAATACAATTGGTACTATCTTTTCAAAATCTTGTTCATTACTGTATTTGAAAAGTTACAAAAGCCTGAGAAAAATCAGATAATGATCATATAATCCTCCCGATTATCGTGACAAAACCTAAACCAATGCAAAAGGAAATGTTTAGTTTAATGCCCATACCTATTGAGCTAAAAACTCAGAGTGCAGTTTGAGTATAGATCACATCCCTTGTTCTTATGGGATTTGAGTTTCGAAAAGGGTCGAGAGGGTGTTTTAACAGAAATAATTGTTTATGGCTTCAACCGAAACTACGAAAAATTGCTTCGTTCCTTTTACAATATTATATTAGTGAGAAAAAAATCTTTGTTGCTTTTGTAGTGATTTGTAGTTTTTGTAGATTAAATTAAGGAGCGTTGCGTCGTATGGTCCATAACAGTCCGAGATTTCACCAAGAGAGCACTACGTTCCACAAATCACTAATACAGAATCATGAATTTTTCATATGTAAAGAGTTAGATTAAATGAAGCGTTGTAAATTTGATATTTGAAGACTACGCTCTTCTTCGCTTTCTCTACCATAGAAAGTGTTGCTGAAGGAACAACGCAGGATATGCAATATTAAATAAATATAGAATTACATATTTCTTATCAAGTGGTAAGAAAAGTTTTCAGTAGGATAGCTCCGAGTGACAAGGCTATCGTTTTATAAGTTGGAAAAGTTCATAATCTTTTTCGACATTGTTATCGACAAATCTGTTAACTTTTTCAATGTTGCTTTTTTGATGTTGTTGTTTACATTTGTTCAGTTTTTGTAAAAATCGAAATCGAAATTGAAAACAAAGCATATATATACATCAAACAACAAATTAACAAAAACACAAAAAACAAGTAAGAAAGGGCTAAGTTCGGGTGTAACCGAACATTTTATACTCTCGCAATGTGCAAGGATCGAAGGCGGGGAAATGCTTTCAAGTGCTGGCAAAGCTTTATATTGAAAAATGTTGCATAAGAACTCAACATTAGTCATTCGGCGCAATTGTGAATGGATTCCAATCATATTTGGCATCATATTAACTTTTACTTTACATCATATACTCATAAAAAAATCAATCTAACTAAGACGAATCATCATGATGACAGATCATGATGTTTGTGCTGTTTTGTTTGTTTACATTTAGCAAGGTCCACCACCTTTCCTGAGGTCAACGATCTCTTATTTACATTTAGCGAGGTTCACCACCATTCTCAGAGTCAATTACCTCTTTGTTTATATTTGTGAGGTTAACAATCTTCGTTTAACTTTTTATTCGTTTACATTTAGCGAGGTTCACCACCATCTTCAGTTCAATGACCTCTTTGTTTACTTTTAGCAAAGTCCACAAACTTTAAGGAAGTCAATAACTTTGGACAATTTTAAAAAAGCTACCAAAGAAGCTTTTCGAGATAAAGTTATAAATATAAAACAATAAATCAAATGAATTACTTACTAAGAATCTGAAAATAGATGTGGTCTAGCAAACTTTATGGAATTAAAATGCGTTTTAACTACCCACTTTTAAAAAATTTTTCAACCACAGATGCGCTTGCGCTCTACGATTATTGCTATCTACCAAACTACACGTTTATATCTTAATTTATGGCTTAATTATAGCACTTTATAGGTTTTCAATTAATAGCATTTTGTGGGCAGTAGTGCCATTACCCCCATCTGTAATAAAAACCTTCTTATTGGGAGAAAGAATATGGTATGAACATGTAATAATACGAATGTGGCAACCATAAAAATCGATAGTAGGTATAAAAAATAGTTACGCACTCTACAACTAAAAAAAAAATAAAAATAACACATAAATATATTCTGGAGTACATATTAAGCGTATTACGTTATATATGAGCAGTGGACGTAAGTAAGTATGTGACAAGCGATTCACGTTCACCGTCATTGCTTTTACCGTAATATTTATTAACATATATCATTCCCAAATGTACGCTAAGTATGCTTTTGTGAAGGGGGTTTTTCGAATATAGATTATAGGGTGGCTCATATTCTGGCATCGAAAAAATTTTATTAAAAAAAATCGTAAAAATTGTTTCAATGCATTATCTTTCCGCACCATTTTGCTTGGCACTCACACCATCAATTGAATTTTCTAAGATTCTGGCGACAGTTTTTGAATCATTAGTGGAATGTTCGTATTAACTCGGCTCACCACGACACTTTACAAAAAAAAAAAATACAATAGCGTATCCCTACAGCTCCGAGTTAACTAATCAGCATTGCCTAAAGAGCTAATAACACGATTACCGAAATTCGTTTTTGTCATGGCGCGCTTTACAGCGGAAACCAATAATCATCGAAACCATTATTACAAATTAAGCCGTCAAGTGAAATGTTGCTTAGCTCAATGACTAGTCGATATTTCCGGACTGAGTCACACACTTTTCATCTTTGGACCCATTCCCATCAATACAAATCGAAGAACAACGGGAACAAAATCTATAAACGGCATTCGGGAACAATGCTTCCTATTATGCCAGTGGAGTTACTTCGAATAGTGGTGCGATAAAGGAGGTTATAATAAATTTTACTGACAACAACAATTTATTCTTACGAAAAACATTACTGTAAGTTGTTAAGCAAATTCGATTGATTCAGTTGTAAAAATTTGTGATGACTGAAGCAAAGAAAACTCTTCAGGGAATTTTGATAATTTTATGACCGGGATTGAGTTTAGCATTGGAAAAGCCGAATCGGAACCCAAATATATACAAATTTCCCTTAAGGAAATCTAAGCTGAATTATTATACATTGTTTTCGAGAAGAAATGAGAAAGAACCCAAATATTTATATTAAGCGCTTAGAATTTAAATGAGCCGACAAATTTTACCATCCTCTAGCTAAGCTCTAACTTTGTGCTTTAATTGTGACAAACCCTGAAAGATAAATTTTCAAGTAGCCTTGGAATATATGAATTTGTACAACCTCATGCATATATACCATCTAAATACCCACAGTTTAAAGCCTTCCATCCACAATATTGTTTGCAAAAGGCAAACACTGTACCATATTGGTGCATTCTCACGAATATTACTTTTCAATTACATTGCAGACGCTCAAAATGCATTCCAGTATACATTTATATACAATTTTCGTATATATGTACATGGACGAAAAATCGAAAATGTACTTTTCCACACAAGTAAATCTTTAGCAAATAATGTGCGTGCCAAACAATGCATGCGAGGAATTGTCAGTCCAGAAATCGAAGTAGAGAATTTATCAATAAAGGAATAAATTAAAAGGAAAAAAACATTTATATCCAAAAATATTTCCTTCATCTCCTCCAGTTTCTTTAGAAGAGGCGAAGAAGCAAAAATATCTAGGTAGGATAACCTTGAAATTCTTCTTACTTATCTTTCACAGCTTGGGCCAAATAAATTCGTTACAGATTTGGGGTCAACGAGATTATGATACTATAATGAATACATCATATTAGGGGTCTCATAGCATAAGCTCATATAGCATATCAGGAAACTGTGTTGGGCGACCTGCCAAAGAAAAAGCAAATTAAGTTCTATAACAAAAGCTAGACTGGATATTATATATAAAAACATAATGCAAAGTCAGAAAGGGTAAGTTTTTCGGCAAAGTTATAACAATTTTCGGTTAAAACAATCGCATCTAATTGCCATCGGGATTTTCTCACTAAAACGAAATAATTTGCCGCTTATTAAGCGCTTTAAAGGCTTGCTTTTCGATTTCTGCAATAATTTGTTGTCAATTAATTTCCAGTTGGGTTAAATGCTGCATTAGGTAATTAAATTAGAGTTAATTTGTTGAAATCTCCTTAACAGTTCCATTAGGTGGAGGTTTTAGCATGTTAATAATTTCGTTAACTGGCTTAAGCGGATTTTACTTCCTTACACGTGTACCTAATCAAGAATAGTGAATATAAAAATAACCTCACCAAACGTTTTTTAACTAGAAAAATTGTGTAAATTTTTCAATTTTCGGCTTATCAACTGTCCACTATCGTTACCACGAAGTGATCGATTAACACCCCAAACAGATGAATGAATCATTGAAAATTGCACGCGCCTGCCGCTGGTTTTTAATATCACAATACTATAGCTATAGCTATAATTACTTCATATATTTATAAATATTAAGTTTTTTTTTGTTAAACATAGAGCTTTTTAACAGGTGTTGAAATATTGTCATTCTAGTGGCAATAGTTTACTCTTACGAGATACTCATATAAGTGGTTAAATGATGTTAATTTTCATTTATAAAATAAAAGTTGGATCTAATTTAAGATAATAGTATACTTACTTAAACTTGGAATTCTAGCTCAATAATTAAATTGAGTTTGAATAAACCTTTGAAACAATTTCGTTTTTCATACAATTTCGTTGCATTCAATTAATTAAAACCATACATTACAAAAAGAATATTGAGTACAAAAAGGCAACTCATATCCAAACCCTTGAAGAATTTAATAGATATGTAAAATATGTACATAGATGTCTACGATTCGCCACTTCTCTACTCGCTATGTTTCTGTTCTACTCTTTTGTCGAAATCTTTACATCTGAAACAGCAACAAACTACAGTGTGTACCATACTAAAGTGGGTTTAATTTAGATTTATTTGCCAGCCTATCGATTTAAATCAGAGTTTGTTCGATTTGCAACTATCCAAAGTTTGGCTAGTTATAACCTTGTAGTTCGCGAACCGCTTGCACTTATTCAGGTGTACTGTTAAGATGATTCGGTACACTTGACTGAGTAATAACTGCTAGTAGCTCTCTGCAGACTAGTAATTAATTACCTGACATTAAATGACCCATCATAATATAAGTATATATTTTGAGCGAGCTTTTATCAGTTATGATCAGAGTAAAATTTATAATTTTCTACATACTAGTTCGAGCTTCATATTGTCGACCAGATAGACAAATCAACAACAGCTGATAGAATTTATGATTATGATACCAAACATGTCGATTATTTTTTTTTTCGTATCGATCGAGATCGAAGCCAGGTTTTTAAGAGTTCGAAGTACGCATCCGATAGCAGTTATTTATATGTGTTTATACCGCACTTTCATATATGAGTGATGCCTTGTCTTCTCAAACAGTTTCTCTTTTGGCTTACAACATCTTCACAATGGCTTTTCTTGGCTCCATTACAACAACTGAATTATTAGTGGGGTATTGCTTGAAGTGATGACAATAGCATTGATTAGCATCATTGGTGTCTGATAACATTGGCTTAGTGGAAACAAACAGCTACAAAAATGAATCTCATTCATTTACTGTGACTTTATATTCGCTTACATACAACATGCACTTCTGACCTTTTGTTTGCTGTTTTACCTCTAAGTTTTACTGACCGTTAACAGAAAACGCACTTAATATAATCATAATATTTAATTATCGTAACATTTTCTGTTGATGAAAAATTCAAAGAATCCAATTTAAAATTCCCATAACTACGCTTTTGAACTTATACTCATACTTAAATACTGTCTATTTATAGATAGCTCTAATTTAATTAAATTGATAAGACGCAATAGATACGGATAGGTACGATACGCAATAGTTACGAAATTGAAGATATTTTAAATGTAACAGCAACTTCCTCACTTTAGTAATTTCATTACTGATATTTTGAAGTGTTTCGTCATGCTCCCGCCGTCGCTATTAACTTCACACAATTAAAATTATTTTTAGACAAACACTTTAGTTGCTTATTTACATAGACTAAGTGAATCATACGGGCAGAGAAACAATAAAGTAATAAGCTAATTTGTTAGTTTTTTTGCAACAAAAACATAATGAAGTAAGAAAGTAAGTAAGAAAGCGCTAAGTTCATGTATAACCGAACATTTTATACTCTGGCAATATGCAAGGATCATCGACGATATCTTACATATTTACCGTTACATCTAGTTTAAAGTCTACCGTAAGGTTGAAAATCCGTCTATTAGGTATATAGGGGCTAGATGTATTATTTGCCCAATTTTCACCATTTTTGATACCAGAGTAAACTATTATCATGGAAAGATAATCCTACAACCTCATTACAATATCTTACAGATTTACCGATATTTTAGGTAAAAGGTCAGATAGAGGCACTGAGGTCCTTATATTTGGTATCTGGGAGCTTGAAAAGTTATAATCCGATTCCAACTATTTTTACGCATGAGATAGCATATCTTGAACGTACTATTCGTGGAAAGCTTTATTCCAATATCTTAATTGATGCTCGATTTATCTACCTTAAAGTGAAAGTATCAGAATGAAACTTAAAATTGTGTTACATGAAAAGTAGGCGTATTTTTTTATCCAATTTCCATTTTCACAATATGACTTAAAAATTCAAATATAATATCACACACCAAATTTTGTTGAAATCGGTTAAGGCGTTCTTGAAATCTGGGATTTCTCCTAAAAGTGAGCGGCCCCACGCCCATCATCGAAACTTTACACGGGTTCCTATGCAACCCTTCCGTATCATATCTACTGCAAGATTTAATGTTTGTGACGTGTTCCTTCAACGAGTTAACGGACTTTTAGTAGTTTTCAACATAACCTTTGTATGGGAGGTGGGCGTGGTATTATCGATTTCACTAATTTTCTTAGTATATGAGGAGATGCTAGAAAAATCTATTCGGAATAAGTTTGATTGATATAGCTTTAACGGTTTCCGAGATATATATATTAAACCTATTGGGGGGCGGGGCCAAACCCAAAAATGGTACAAAAGTTTTTGCACACAGATGCCCCGCCCTACTAGGATCCTCTGTACCAAATAACACGTTTATATCTTAATTTACTGCTTAGTTATAACACTTATAATATCTGTTTTCAATTAATGGCATTTTGTTGGCGTGGCAGATATTCAGTTACGCCCATCTGAAATCCTGATCATTTATATATGTATAATATGTCTATATCTAACTCGTTCAGTTCTATGTGTTACAAATAACCGTTAGGTGAACAAAACTAATATACTTTGTAGCAACATGTTGCAAGGGTATAAAAATGGTAAGGAAAACAACACAGCCACTTCTTCAAGGAAAATTTTAGGGACTTCTCCTCACATGTTACCGCTACAGTTATGGCTTTAATAGAAAGAGAAATGTGAATATCAACATGAGTTTCATGGCTCTTTCTCCCTCTTTCTCTCTTGATAAAATCTCCTTTATACGACACCAAATACTCTAAATCATATATACAATCCAATGATGATTTCCATTATCAAAGGAAATACTTTAACATTTACCTGCTAATTTACCCACTTGAAGCTTCGGCGATTTTTCTGATTCGAAACATATATTCTAATACAGATATTTTCCTCATAACATTTGCCAAACTTTTGGACAAGTGTCTCTCCATGAAAAATCAACGCTCATAAGCTTTACCATTGAGTTCGTAATCGATGAAAACAAACAAACAAAGTTTTAGTCACTTTAATCAATTATCTCTGACAGTCCAAAATAATAATCGCACGACACTCATGACCGTAATGTCGATATTAAACATTCTTCCATTTCGAAAATACCTCGTTTATCATTCACCGTATTTCTGTGTTTATTTTTGCATTTCCATAAGCTAATTATAAATTTATACTACTTTTTGTAATTATTCAAATTAAGTCAATTGCAAATAATGTTAAATATCCCTGTCAATAAGTCACCAGTAAAATTTGGGGCGAGTTCTTATAAAAGCATAAAGCAGCATAAAAGCTGCGAAATACTTGTATGCCATCAATCAATGTCAGTGTTCATCATTTACTTATTTATTTATATTTTATATTAAATTAACAAATACAATATACAATACATAAGGAAACATAATTTACCCCAAAACGAATACAAGCGCCTTTCTGCAGATGGTCCTTTTCGGCCTTGAAACTTTTCACTGTTTATATTCGAACAGTTATATGTATATATGTCTATCAACAATCACTTCTCACGAATATTTGGTCTGATAATACTTCAATATTATCTGAATAACGATTATAGAATTTTTCATAACCCCAATGGTGTGAAAGTAAAAATAAATTAATTTATTTCAATTTAATAGATACAATATATATGAGAGACGTTATTTTAACTGATTATATTAAATTTCGAGTTGTTTTTGAAAATTTAGATCTAAAATATTTACTTTATATACATATGCACATACATAAAAGTGTGAGAGTAAGATATATGTATTTAGGCTTACTGTAGCAAAATAAACTACCCATTAAGAAAATTTCAGTTGATATTGAAGCTGATCAACATTGTCGAGATCCATATATTTTAGCACAAAGTAGTTTAAGATACGAGTGAGAGTTCCAGAAGCCCAGAAATAAATCTATTCCGATAAAGTGAAATCCTAACATCAACTCGCAGAATACACTGGTCCCAGTGTATCTATGCTCTTATAACTCCAACGCGACAAAAAATCGTTCCACTTTCTGGGAGCTTCAGTGAGAAGAATTCGATAGCAAAAATCGCCACCAAATAAATTTCCTTAAATGATTGTCACAATAAATAAAATAGATTTACTTTAAATTAGATATACACTGTTAGCATACCGATTAACTGTGCATTTTTGAAAACTAACCCTGTCATCACTGATATGAATATAAACAGCACGTGCTGTCCAGTCTTATCAAGATAAGATATGTATTACCGATAAAATAGATTCAATTGGCGTGTGTAACGGGTATTGAATATTATCTATAATGAGTTAGAAGAAGTGGTTATGAACTAAACACGTGAACAATCAAGGTTAATGTAATATAATCAGGTGTTATACCTATATGAATACCAATGAAAAAATATAAATAGAACAGGTGAACTAGAATGGGAAAGAACTAATCCTACAACAAAAAGTAAGTAATTGATACATCTTAACTTCACAACGTTGGAGCGTAAGAGTATGACTGATAAGGATTACAGAAAACTTCAATATTCAAAAGACTTGGAGTGATTTGAAATTTGATCTAAATTTAGTAGAGTGCATGGATACTCAAAACATTAAATGAGCGAAACTAAAATTCTATTGCCATTTTAACAAAGAGAACTCTTCGCAAAGAAAGCTCAAATAGCTTACTGAACAAAATACAGTTCCTTTAAAGAAAGTTCACCAAAGTTGTTACCGAGCACAACAATTCTAAAAGGCGGTGATCTTCTTTTTTTGCTAATGTCTTTCGACCATATACCAACACACCCGAGTTTTTGATATTTTTCTCTCTGTTACTGACATAAAAGCTGGGAGTCGCTCTTGAAATTCTTCAGTTAGCTTACAATCACTATGGTAAAGAAAGTCTTTCGTGCAGCCTGGAAAAATTAGGTAGGAGTGCTGAATTTGGCAAAACCTCAAAATAGTGAAGCGAACCGACCTCTTCAATCTTCAAATTGCATACGGGATTTAAAAGCATATTCAAAGTGACGCTTTAAGTGACAAACGAGGAGTAAATTGTTGGAAATCACACCAAGACTGAAAGCTGTGATGTACATAGTTAAACCAGGATTAAAGTAGATTATCAGTGGAAACGAACTTCCTTAATAGCTTTTTGTATCTCAAAATCCATTTCACTTACTGAAAACGATTATCAACATGGCATAATCTCTGACAAGCTTATATAAAGTATGATCTCAGAATGGAAAGGAATGAACACATGCGAAGTTTCATGTTCTATGATAAAAGTAATAACGATTATATATATTCACTTAGTTCATCCTGCTTAGTGGAATGAAAGCAAGGAAGAATATGAAGATCAAAGGTTCTTCAACAGTTTTTTCACCTATAACATTCAAGGCGTAAAATAAGAGAACATTAGAAGCGGCAAGTTGGGATGTTTGTGTGTGACCTACTAACTCTAATGTTGGTATACATTTCTAATCTAGCTCAATAGAAGATCCCTTTAAATATTTTAAAGGACGTTTTAATATTTTGAGGCCTTTTGAATGTAATGGTACATAGATGTGCAGATATAACTTCTTTCTTACTTTTTCACAATTTACACGAGTCATTAGAAGTTTTCAAATATTTAATTATTGTCTGCTTTAGTGGGTTCAATATTTTTTTTATTAAATGGGTATTGCATATTCATGTATGATACATACATATTTACATACATACATGTAGCATTGATAAACATCCACTTCGTTTTGCAACACAACAACTAACCGTCAGCCTTGCCATACAATATGACATTCGAGCTGATAACGCCATATTGCTAACAAAAATTAAACACATAAAATATAGAAAATAATAAAAGTGAAACAGTTAAGTAGCAAAACAAACAGTCGTCACCAATGTTGTTTCCGATACAAACATGTGTTCCGATGGTTTTTACTACTTTTTCATGTTTTTTGCTTTTTATGTGCTGTGTCTAAGCGTTGTGTCTAACCACTTGAGTGCGTATAAATGCCCTACAAATCCTGCTACCCTCATTGGTTTACGTTTTGCGCTTTTTCGATATTACTCGAATGTTGTTACTATCAGCTACACTAGGCCATCCAATGGAAGCAAATAATTCGACTGTTTTGATGACGAATTGCTTTCGATGTTAAAAATGCTGGCTTAAAAGTAAATATATGTATGTTGTGGCACCCTTGGTTTTGACTTCTTTAGAATATTATTATAAGCTCTAGTAAAAATAATATAACTGAGATCGGGTTATGCTATATGGCGCTAGAAACATAAAATTTCATACCAAAAAACTTTTCAGGCAGTTTTGTGATTGCTTTACTCCGTATTGCTTAGCACGCGTCAAAAATGAGCATCAGCAATTAGAAAATACCAAATATTCTACAATGTAATTTTGATGTCAAAATTGCTTGATACATCAGCTCTGAAAGGCCAATTGTGGAAAATATCGATAAAATAATGGAAATAGTCGAATCCGACCAACATGTAAGCACTATTTCGATTGCCCAGGAGCTAAACATTACTCAAAAACCGTTTGGAACCATTTAAATAAAGCTAAATACAAAAGGAAGCTTGATGTATGGGTGCCACACGAGTTAACGCACAAAAACCTCATGAACCAAATTTCTATATGCGACTCACTGCTGAATGGCAATAAAATCGATCCATTTCTGAAACGTATGTCTGGTTGTGATGAAATTTAAGTGAGTCATGACAAGTCAAGCGAAAACAGTAGCGATCGAAAAGCGGCGAGCCGGTGCACACGGTGGCCAAGCCAAGATTGACTGTCAGGAAGGTTTTTTATATATTTGGTGGGATTGGCAGGGAATAATGTACAATGAGCTGCTCTCCTACGGCCAAACTTTTAACTCGGAGCTATAATGTCAACAAGTGAAGGAAGTAATTGCTCAAAAGCGGCCAGCATCGGAAAATGGGAGAAAATTTGTGTTCTATCAGAAAAATACCAGGCCACATACATCAATAGTGACGAGCCGGAAGCTCCGAGAGTTTTCTTGCGAGATTCTTAGGAATCTACCTTATAGTCCGGACCTGGAACCAAATGATTACTACCTGTCCTTGTTTCTTGTTTGATTACTACCTGTTTCGAATGATTTTGCTGGTGAAAAATTTGCATGAAGAGAAGCTTGTGAAAGTCTACTGGCGCGATTTTTTTGCCAATATAGGGTTTCTATGAGAGTAGCACTAAGAAATTTCTTTTAAAATGGTAACAAGTTATCAAACAAAACAGTACATATTTGTATTAAATCGGATCATTTTGACTATGCTAGATAAAACATTAAATTTAATGCAAAAATAATGGATATATTTCTACTACACCTAATACTTTTATTATCAGCCCGTTCGATTCGCCACATCTCTTCTCGCCATATTTTAACTCTTCTTTCTTGCTGCATTTGCAAGCAACAACAAAATTATTCGTCTGAATTCAATGCGATTGAGTACGTGGAAACCTAATTTGGGTGATAATACTAGTTTGTTTATATAGTCTTTGCGATTTATACCAGTTGTTGTTCGATTCGCTACTTTTGTAAGTTTGAAATAGCATTATTGGATGGTTTCAATGTACAACATTAATTGATTGATTTAGTTCTGGTTAAATTGTGTTTTTGTCATCTTTATGGAATTGTGGGTCCTTAAAGAAATTGCCGCAATGAACAAGTAGTTAGCATGGAAAACCTTTTACAGGCCCTGGAGGGAAATTTGTCAAGCCAAGTAAGGCTAAATAGATGGGAATTTGGAATGCTTTTGAAACAATGAAAAGCGCTAAAAAGAGTTCCAAGAAAGAACTGACTTTCTCTAAATAGAGAGACCACTGACTAAAAATGAGTAATTTCTTAGTGTACACTTTTAAGAAGATAGTCCTTTCTCCACTCGACCAATCTGAATTCAATTTAACGGAGAAGGATGAGAAATATTAGAGGTCAGAAAAAGTTTTTCGATGAGTGATTTCCCACAAATATCTTTCTGTTGTCAAACCATTGTCATAACTTGAAGTTCCACGAATGTGCTTTTATAATTTACACCATCCGCTAAGCCGAATGCTTGGGCTGAGTTGAGTTTTTGGAAGTTTAGCATACTCCACTAGTTCAAAAGAAATGCATGCCGTCGGTCTACAACTGCAATTACTGGTCCGAGATGGCTTCGGTAGTACTTTTTATTGCGATCAATCAAGCTCTTACAGATATGAGACCTCTGTGGTCAGTCAATAACTGAGCAGCAAGACAATATTCACCCACTTCAACCAGTGTGAGGGAAAACCTAACTAAATTTATGATAAGTATGTATCTTCTACTCTCTTTAATTGAACGCCCAATGAGGTAAAATGTAAAAACGTTAAAATCCCCTACACCAGAATCGCTCCGCCCACCGGTTTAAGTGGAAATGCACGTTATAAAAATTTCTGAGTGCTTCTGTTATTTATTTTTAATCAGCTCGATTGTGTTGAAGAGACAGGAATGTCAATGAGTATTTATGTATATCTAAAAATAGCTTGACAACTATGAGTACTTCAGATAAGTCAAAGCGAAGCAAATCATTCATATCAAATTTAACGTGCTTTGATATGAAAATTTGACTTGACGTTGTTATTACCGTTTTGCGCCGTCTAACTATGTGAACAGTTGCTTCTTCCGTTAGTTCTGCGCTTATTGTGACAGCGCCGTGTTCTTTATCAGGAGACAATTGCATTGAAATTCTGCAATTCTGCTTTCTTTTTACTATTTTCAGTTTATATCGTCAAAACATCGTAAAAAATAACAAGCATCCTCTTTATAATACTAATCTATCTATATGTTAGTAGGTTTTATGCCAAAAACAACAAAAAGAAAATAGTTATAACCTATAAATAACGGATGAAGTTTTATTGTTTACATTCAACAAGAGTATGAAACGTATATCATAAATAACACTATATTCTTATCGATCACTCTGTACTCGATCACTTTGTAGCTAAATATAATTGTTTTTCCAAGAAAATTCTCATGAGCCCTATAAATAAGAATTAAAGTTTATATCGTATAACTGGCATGGCATAACTTCCTCGACCTAACGTACGCCTGGTACCTCTAACTGAATGAAATATATGTTAAAATTTTTACTTTAATGTTCCAGAAATGCTTACAACACTGAGTAAATTAAGCATAGGTAATAGTAACAGATCTGTGGGAACTGAAAATGTGTTCTACTAGTGATTCTAACAGAATTTTAAAAGCTGTGACACTGATTGAAATAGTTTGGTAAAGTTATACGCTGATAAAACCGACTTTAACCTCTCCGATCCCGCCCCGAAGCGAGTTGGCAGAGTTAGAGAGATAACAAGAACAGAATTAATTATTTACCATCAGAGAAAAAATAGTCGCAAGTGAGTGTCTTTTGAGAATGAAGACCTTCTTAATACATATCTTTTTAAATGGGGAATTTAGAAATAAAGGTACTTTTTTAAAAAACATAAATCTCTATTATAATTCCTCATACCTCCAACCTAACATAGGTAGAATCACTAGTATACAAAAGTCTTAGAAACGAAACAAAGGTATGTTAAAGAAACGAAGACGTTGCTAAGTGCCGTGAACGGTACCAATTTTGAGATTGGTGTAGAAATTCTGTCGATATATGGAGATATCTATGAGAGTGGCACTATGAAATTACTCTCAAAATGGCAACAAGTTATCGAACAAAACATGCACCGTTTTGTGACCTAAATCGGATTATTCTAACTATGCTAAATAAAAGCTTCAATTCAATGCGAAAATAATGAATTTATTATTTATTTTTAGACTAGAATTTTTAGACTACATTTTGCGCTCGGTTATGCAATTACGTTCACATATCTTTGTGGCATACCTCTAATTTGCATAAATTATGATTATCGTTCTCCGCTGCTTGTTGCTCGAATTTTTGTTGCGAGAAAAGGAAGCACTTGTGTTATTTATTTGTCTAAGAGTAAATAATTTATGTTGAATAACTGCTGTTGCACATTTGAAACAATAATTTACATTTGCAAACATATTTAAGTTTAGTTGAAAAATAAATTAAATTAAATAACTTAAAACTTCCTTTTCAGTTGGATGATTTTCCACTCTGGAGCATAAAAATTTATTTGGATGTCTAAAAAAATATATGTAATTTAATACATTTCTCTGGATAATATATTATTAATTTATATATAATATATTGAAATATATTATTAATATATTCTTCCAGATAATATATTATTTATATATTTTTCCAGATAACTAAAAGAAATATATAATATAATATTGGGAATGAACTCAAACATAGTTTCATACTTGTATTGACTAGAAGTTCTAATTAAAGGGAATGTAGGCCATTGGACCCACTTAGTTCAATTAAGATATCTCGCTTAGTAACCCAAATATTTACTTTAAAGTCAAACCAACTAAAACTAACTAGAACAGTCTAAACACTAAACGGGCTGAAAAGTTTCTGACATTTTATGGTAACCCAAAAATATTTCAGGAATTTACGCGATGTTTTCCGGCAATACTAACAGAAAGCATATCACATATGACATATAATACCAACTTGGGACAATGAGATAATTGATCTACTGTGGTCATGGCAAGATATGCTCGATTGTATTGTAAAAAAATAAGCTAATGTCATTTACAATGGTGTTCTATGAGAAGTAAGTGTGATTGTGACCAAATTATTCTGGTTTTCGAACTATGATAATGAAACATCATGAAAATGCTCTGCTTCAAAGTTAATTCTAGAAGTTGGAGAAATTTGAAAATTCACCCAAAAGTGGAACCTATCAATCCCATTGTAATTTTTTTTTTAATTATGTGATTATGTTGCTCAGACAACCGAAAATCAATTCGTGTGATCAATGACCCTATATCTTTATCTTTTTATTTCAAGTGCTGC
Organism: Bactrocera minax; assembly: GCA_021498325.1. Lineage (NCBI taxonomy): Eukaryota > Metazoa > Arthropoda > Insecta > Diptera > Tephritidae > Bactrocera > Bactrocera minax. The sequence continues at coordinate 2,385,782 of JAKEEE010000023.1, forward strand.
AAACAAACTTTAGATGAACCAAAATATAAAATAAAAATTTAAACTAAATTTACATCGATAAAATAATAAAAAAAAACACTCGTAATTAATTTAACTTTGAAAATAATACCGAAAAGACTTTAAGCCTCAAAAAAATTAAAAGTAATTTAAATTTTTGTTAATGCTTAATTTATTAGGTCTGATGTTGTGTTTACAATTTTAAACTGTCTTCCACCCAATATTTCACAAATCTTAATGGAAGAGAAACTGACAGGGCGTTTACGCGACATTGGAATGCCAGCAAGCAAGCAAGTAAAAAAACATAAAAAATTTAAATAAAAACAAAATATACATACATGCATATTAACACAAATGTGCATTTAACTTCGCACTATTAAACGAATTTATGCGGAAAGCACAGTCTGAATTAAATTAAATGAAAATTTTGCAATAAATTCAAGTTAAGCGCCGTACGCCTGTAACCATACTACACAGAACTGCAGTATTTATACACATGCACTTACAACTAGCAGCTGCACTGGTTATCGCCCACAAATGCATAAAATAATATTATTATTTATTGTACGTGTCTGAGTAACTTGCATGTTCGAAAAAAGCAGAAGGCATGCAATAAATAATACAGAAAAGACGTTGTTTGTTATTGGTGTCCGTTGGTGTCCGCAATGTTTAACTCTGTTGGGGCGCGAATTTCGCTTTTTTATCTCACACATCCTTGGCAGAATTGGGACTTCGCAATTCGAAAACGAATTAATTTATTTTTAGCTGCTTATTATAATGCTTTGCTTTACTCTGCCAAGGGGAAAAGGTTGACACGTAGCCATGAATGAAGAGAAAGAATTAAATAAGTCTTTCCGAGTGTAAGAAATGTAAAAGATGTCTGATGGAAAAAATGTTTGCAAAACCCTGCCTCCTTAGATGTCATGTCAAAGTAAGACATCAGTTAAGATAACGGTAAACGGGATAACGGTCAAATATTTAAATGTATTTTACTCGCAGAGACTTAGGCTTAGCAAGTAGTTTGCTGGAGGGAATGGAATAAAAACACAGTTTGGATCTGGAATATGGTTCTATAAAAGCAATAAAGTAGTATTATTCAGTTTTCGAGAATAATAAGAACATTGTAAGTTTTAGAGTGGATTAGACTTTTAAAAATTGAGATTTGATAGAAATCAATGAGTGACAAACGATGAAGCGAAGATGAGGCAGGTGGCTTAATGGTTATATGGACAAATATTTGGATGGATAAGAAATTGAAATAATGTATGCACGAACACACAAATTGAAACGAAGGAATGAATAGAAAGTTAGACAAATAGGCAGAAAGCAGACAAATATACGTGAGAAGAAAAAACTGACAGGTAAATGGAGGGGATAGATAGACAAATGAGTTTGAAATAGAAATTTCAAATAGAATAGACGAATATAAGGATAAACAAAAGCACTGAAGAGTTAAAAAACCATGTATATACAGGAATGATGGATATGCGGTTGTACAAAGTGATAGATTTATAAAGAATGATGAAAGGGCGAAGCAATGGATTGGCAAACAATTAGACATCGGACAGATTGTCAAACGTCTTCTTAATTGCAATGATGTTCATACATTTAGATCCATATAAAGTTTGATATCTGATAACCGTTGCCGTGTTGGATTAGGGTATCTAATCATCTTTCCAATAATCTTAGTCCATATTTTTCTTTAATCCATACTTTATAAGCCGGTTTTAAAGGACACTATATAAGTGCTTTATTCTTTGCTGAACCTGAACTCAACGCAAACATTAATCAATCAAGCAAACAATTAACATCTTCTTTAAGCTACGAGGTGGTAAAAGTTTTGTTAAGAAAAATTACAAATAACATATTAATTTCGAATGGATCCTTTCCTTGCCCTCTCTCGGTTTTTGTTAAAATTTGAACCTATTTCCAAATCGCTAGAAATACTTCAATACAATTTTGGCGTTATGCTAAGTGAAATTGGGTATAACTTAGAACAAATACATGTTATTTATATATTATTTTTTAGCTCTTTACCAATACGGTTAAATTCAATTACATTTCTCTTTTCCAGACCTTGCCTGTGTTAAGTACAACACTTAATATAAAGTTAGCAGCAGCTTAAAAGCGTTTGCAAAGACAAAGATATTATTTCCGGTGCTGTATGCTGTACACGCACCAACACAAACAGGTAAAAAAACTTTCATTTGCAAGATAAAATATTGTGGCAGTCGCAGCGATAAGAACCACTGTAACAAAGTCTGTGTAATCTACTTGGTGACGTTGTAGCAAATGAAACACTAACTTATGTTGAAGAAAATGTTACACTTAACGACGATTGCGGTGACGAAAGTCAGAGGATTGTGAGAGAGAGCAAAAGTGGTAAAATTTTGTGGGGAAGTGGTAAAACTAGACTATAGATACTATATATGGTAGACTATAAAAAAATTAATAGAAAAACTGAAAAAAAAAGTAAATAAATCTGAAAATAATGAAAAAGAGGATACCAAAGAAGAATAATAAGTCGGGAAAGTAAAGAAATTTGAAAATAGAAAACTAGAGAAAACAGATTAAACTAAAAATTGTCAAAGCTCTCATGCACCATAGCAGTGCGACAGGAAAGATTATGTTTTGGCAAAAAAGAGGGAAATACGAGATTCAAGTATGCAATGATAAATTATATGATATATTATAAATATATGAATATGATATTTTAATCATATTATATTTATCAAATTACAAATACGATGAAAGAAGAAACTGAAGAATAAAAACTGAAGAACTTGTATTTGAAAGGAAATAATAATGAGAAAAGATAAACAATATAGAGTAGAAATATTTCTATAAATATAAAAGACAAGAGTATATAGAAACCAATGGTCACAAGAACTTTAATACAACTAATATATTCGACACTAATAAGCATAAAAGGCTAGGCCAAGATGAAGCGCAAAACACTGAAAACTGTTTCAGACAATTCCCGCAATTCCGAGAAAATGCGATAAATATATTGGAGGAGATAATATAAAGAGGAGAAGAGAGGAGGGAGATAAAGAGGAGAAAACTATTTGGAAGCTTAAAGAAAGCACCAGCGACAAGTTCAATGCAAAATTTAAATTAAAATAAATTATAAAAACAAAAATGAAACAAATTTAATGCAAAAACAGAACGGAACGGAACATATTAACGGAAACAGAAAGTGCAACAGAAATTAAAGTTAAACCAAAAACTTAAACAATAATGAAAATCGAAACAAAATAGTAACTGAATTGAAAAATAAGAAATAGAAAGAGAACGAGAAACAGACGCAATACACTCCACTACACTCAAATAGAAACAGAAATTGAAATTGAAATGGAAACTGAAGAAAAATCTGGAATAGAAGAGAGAAGCCAAAATAAAAACTGAAACTGAAAAACCCCTTAAAGGAAATAGGTAAAGCAATAGGAACAAAAGCAGCAGTTCCAACTGAAATAAAAAATATAGCAGAAAAAAGAACAATTGCGACAACACAAGAAGGAACAGAAACTCCAGCACAAGCAAAAATTATAAAAAATTGTAGAAATTAAAGTGTTGGTGTTGTTAGGAAATGGAGAGAAAGTTGAAAAGAAAATTGTAATCAAAATAGAAACAGAAATTAAAACAGAATTAGAAAAAGAAACAGTAATGCGAAGCCGCCACCAATATACCCCTCAACATCCATCGGCAAGACAGCGAATCTACAACCAAATTCAAAAACAAATAAATGAACTTCAAAAACAAGAACAAGAAAAAATGCTCGCAAATTATCGATGCCACGTCGAACCACAAGCCCACTGTACTATTCAACAACGCACTGAAGTTTATTGTGCAGATCAACCTCAACCAACAGGAGCAGTTCAATTTCAAGCCGATCGGTGCATTTCAGAGGCTGAAATTATGGTCCCCAATCAATACCAATCGATGCCGACTCATAACCGGAAGCATAACCGGATACCAGCAACACCACGTTCTGAGTGCCTCAATGCAGTCCAACCGCGTAGCAGACACAAATCTTTCCGCATAAAATCCCGTCGGTCACACTTTTGCAATTGGCGAGATTTTGCAATTGGGCTTTTTCGAGCCCAATCATTGCAACCTCCTTGGTGCCGCCCCCTTCCCCTATTACTGTTAACCTATACTATGCTGTATTTGCTAAGTGCGGTGCCCCACGTGCGTGCCGCTTGCCGGGAAGAGTCCGCTCGCGCTTGTGAGGCTATTTGTACACCGGACGGCCGCAATTGTACGCTGCGCGCACTTTTGTTGCTACCCGACGATGACACCTACACTGCTTCAATGCGTCGCACAATGCCAGTATTGCATTTGGCCGATCGATATATACACGAAAATAGTTTATTGTCACCGCAATTGCATTTGGAATGGATGACGGGCGATGTAAAATGTGATGCAGCATATGCCTCTATTAAGGCCATGGATGGCATCGTAAAGAATTGTGCACATGTTGTCTTCGGTCCAGTGTGTGATTATGCATTAGGTGAGTACACATAGGGGCGTGCGCGCATGTAGGGGCGTGTATTCATTTATTAAACATTATCATAATGCTACGTAGCTTATTCCTCGAACTCGGTTTGGGGGCAATGGTGTAGGGGAAAATTGTTTTGCTTTGATGAGAGCTGTAAAATTTGACCTTGTTACGTACTTCAACCCACACGGGCTTATTATTCCCTATTGGAATGAATTTTCACCGTATTTTGATTTACGTATAAACAACTGTCTGGACGTTGTGATATTTTCGGACTTAATTCGGACCAGTGATGATTAAAATACACTCATAAATACGACAATGACAAAGTGAGTTAGAAAGTCCAGGAGATCACATGCTTATTCAAAATATTATATAAAATAATGCTAAAAATGAAGTTCCAGTCACCACCGGCCACCAAGTTGGTGCAACTTCTTCAGCTCCCTTTAATCTTTGATCAATCCTTCTGATCAATCGAGAATAAGAAGACAGAAAGACCAGACTCAATATTTCTTCCGAGTAATTTTCTAATACAGAGATATAATCTCCTAACACTTTCTGTAATATCAAAGACCTCAACGAGAGACTTTAGTGGAGAGCACACTGCGTACATTCGATTATGACATTGTCAGCGCGATTCGAAATAAAGCACACAATAACAACAAAGAACCATATTATATAGACCTAAGGTTTGCTACCGAAGTCGTAGCATTGGTGAATATAAATATATGTCCATTCCCTTGACGCCTGCCTTGAACGCATAGTTTCCAGAAAACAACACTAGCTCGAAAAGTTTTAGATGCAATCGAAACTTTTTCACAAAGTAAACCCTGATTTTTTTGCTTTTCTGAATTTTAAATGGTAAAATCTTCCTCTTTTCAACATGATATATCATGATATATAAGACCTCGCATTTACCTCGTATAACTGGAGCCAACTCTCTATAACTATATATAAATTGAGTAAGGTCTTTATGTCAAAAAAACGAGAAGTCAGCTGAAAATGTTTCTAAAAGAAGTCCCTATACTTTTATTTCTACCAGAAGTAAGCTTTTCCCAAACCTTGTATGTAATATCTAAACAACATGAAGACACCTCTAGGTTTTTTACCCGAGCAAAGGTTCATATAGAAAAAACAACCACTCAACTTTATTGAGAGTATGTACGAAAATGTTTATGAAGTGTAAAACGCAGGGCAGCCATGTGCAGTAGCTAAGAAAATAAGCTCAGTTTCCAAAAAAGTTTTGATATCTCAAAGGCGTATAAAAAACCCACTCATTGTTATTTCGCCTATTTTCTCCATACTTTGATACCATAAGGACCTTGCACCAATGTTATCTTGTTAGATTCATAAGGTATATTAAAATACTCCCTAAAAAGGTTGGAATATAGATGGTGTTGGAGAAAACTTTAATAGTCGTATATCTTCATCCACTAACATAGCACCGATCAATATTAAAAAGTATATTTTTTTTCACACTCTTCTAGCCGCCGTCAGCCGTATTGCTAAATACTTCAATAGTAATGGTACACCAGTCATATCCATAGGTGGCGCCACTGATAGCTTTGAAGACAAGAAGACAACATGTGCTGATGAATTCTATATGCTGGTGCGGCCTGGCGTGCTCAGCTTTAAAAGCCTCTCTCTGATGGTAATTGAACTTATGAAACGGTAAGTGTATCGCTTCTAGTATTATGCTAATTACAAACAAAAATATATGGAAATTTCTCAAAAACAAAAAGAAGTATACTTAACATTACTTATCACTTAAAAAGTATTTAATAATTTATATATTAAAACTTTTGCGCTTCTACATGCTTCCAGCTACAATTGGTCCAACTCCATAGCTTTCTACGAACGTGATGGGCAAAGTAATGTTGTCGGTGAGCATAGCTGCTATTTAATGATGAAAAGTTTTGGCGATGAAATGCGTAATCTGAATTTGACATTTGCACAGTATTCCATAGTGTCGGAGCTGCGCAACCGCACCGAGGAACTTGTACGCGAAATTGGCAATAAACACACAAGTAAGTGCCATGAAACATACGTGTGTACATACATTTTTTAACTTTTCAACGCTAATGTTATGGCAATTAGCAGCAGATTAGATAAGATTCATTTGCCTTTCATTAAATCTAACAGCATGTTAATTTGAAAGTGTGTTTACTGTTATATTGTGTATAGTGTAATATTACTGTTATATTAACAGTATGCTAATAGCAGCAGAGAAATCTAATGAAATATGCGATATTAATAGAAAATTAATAGAAAATCATTAGCGTTAACATATTCTGAGAAAAGTTTGTCGTGTGCTTAAATTTCTACAGATTTTGTGTTAACATTCTGTATTTAAGTTCATCTGAGCTTTTCGTACAGTTGTAGGTGTTACTAAAGGATTGTAATTACCGAAAAGTGAGGACAGAAATGTATTACTTTATTTTTTGTTATTGAATATATTAAATTAAAGCAATAAGTACTAATCCGCATTCCCCTTATCATACTGAAGCTTGGAGAGCTAATAAGCATTTCGAAGTTTGTTCAAATGTTCTGAATTCATAATTCTCTCAAAAAAAATTGTTTGGTAAGAAAAAATATTTTTATTTTTCAAACTTTGGAGAAAAGTAGCGAATCGAACAAAAAACTGGTATAAATAAACGAGACTAACATAATCAAATATATATGGAATATAAAGTGGTTATCCCACTTCAATGATATATCCACATACTCTTCTGTTTTCAATGAAGCTGGATTGGCTTACTGACGCTTTTAGAAGGAAATTGTTTGTCAAGAGAGCAGAGCTCAAGTATAGGCAGCAGCGAGGTAATGCATCCAATATTGTTAATATCTGAGTTACATTTAGTCGATGTTACTCCAATTTTGTATTTCAAATAAACTTTATTACATACCCCAGCTCAGTTTGTACAAGCAAGGCGTCTCTGTAAACAAGAGAGGCGGTATAAGAGGATAAGTCTCATATCTAACCAGTCCTGTCTCCATATCTAACAATTAACTCAATTTGGGAGGCATGAATAGGAACTACAAGGCTCTACGCTAGGGAAAGCTAGGGAATTTTGTTGGTTTACGTGACGCATATCGACTTTGCTACTAGATATGTCCAAACACGACTTAACTTAGCAATATATGCTGGTGCTATAATAGATATAGCAAGATATATGCTCTATAAACAAGAATAGGTTATGACTTTTGTTTATAGAGTAATGATGAGGATTGAGTTCAAGGAACAAGGCAAGATAATTGTGAGGATTGAATTTAGATCATAGTATAACTCATCTGGAGCTATATTTTCTCAGGCATCACGTATTCCAAACAATTGAAATACTCGGCTGCCTTGCTGAAAAAATAAAAAACCAGTTTTTTGCCTATATGTCGAAACTCTTATCTAGCCAAGAGTAACCAACCAAACTATTATACTTAAAACAGGTTTTTCGAATTAAGATTTAGAGCAAAAACAAATTTATTTCGTCTCCTGTTAAATTTATTAAATAATTGAAGATGGCTTGTCCTTTTCTGACTTTTGTCTTATTTGATATTTACAATTTTATAAAAAAAAAACAACACGGAAAAAATTAAGCTATCAAAATTCGGCCCAATTCTAATATATCTCACATATCATAGAGCTTTAAACTCCCTATAGAGAGGAGTTACAGCTGGGTAGGCAAATTCACAAGCACAAACAGTACAGTCTCGCTCAAACAAATTTTCTCACTAAATGTGTGATATTGTAGCAAAGTATTTCGAAAGCTTTCCATCCCCAAAATGCTCCAACAACACGTGCATTGTGTGCGAGCTTTTTCGAAGTTTCGAACAAAACAAAAATCAGCTGTTTTAACGAAAACTACAATAACAACTACAAACACATACGTACAATGTGAAAAGTGAAAGATGCAACATATAAATTGTAAATCATAGCCGGTATTTAGAGCATATTGCAACTTTCAACAGACCGAACGGTAGCCGACAGTTGTTCGCGAGTTTTCGATCCGAATTTAACGGTAGCGTATAAATGCGCGGCAAAAGTTTAAACTGAGTGGAAGGCAAAATTCTGTTGACGGAAGTAATTATGTGTATTCGAGACAAGTTGTGATTGAAGAAACGCCGGTGATAGTGTCTAGCTGATGTTATTGCAGCAGTGTTTTTTCTTTAATTTTATAGTATGTGTGCGCTTTTGAATGAAATTTAAAGTAAATATGTAATATATATTTATACATATATTTATATATGCCAGTATTATATATGCGTCAATATTTATATATATATAAAGTAAATGCATGTACGTGTTGTTATTAAAAAATAAAGTTTTTTTACACAGATGAAATTGATAAAAAAAAACATATGTGCGCCAATATAAATAGCTCTGGGAAAAAATTATTTAAAAAATGAACAACAAACAGCACCCAAGGAGAAATATAAATAAGCGTCGAATGAAATTTTGTGTTGACAAATGTGTGCAAGTGAACTCAACACGATCACTAAACAGGCAAAATGCATAACGTTTAAATTAAAACCCAAAAATTATAAATCGCTTACGACTAGTGAGCTTTCACATGGCAAAGGGTTCAATAAATTGGATTTGAAAAAGTAACAAAAAAGAAAGCAGATCGAAAGGCTTGAAATATATGATAACATAAATACAAAAAGTTTACATTCTCATTTAAAAAGGCTAAAAATATTATTAAATATATATTTCTTTGTATTATTAAGCAGTACTTATTATGTAGTTATAATAAGTTTTAAATTGATGGAACTGTATCTATTTTGTACTCAACCCTATATTTTGAAAACATTCAAATACATTGTAATTTATTAATATATTATTTTTAACTAATTACTAATTTTTTTAAGAATTGTTTCCTTAAATCAGTTGGCAATTACACAAAATACAGTTAAATAACCTTTTTCAAAATTACGCATTTTTATTTCATAATTGAATATAATAAAATATAAAATATAATATACAAAATAAATATATTATGATATAATATCAATATATATATAAATAATATTTCGTAACCAATTTTAATAAAGAAACCCTCAAATGCTAATTTTATTGTAGTTTTTAATGCTTGACCCATCTGATATTTTGAAATTTAGCAAAATTTCTGCAACGTTTATGTAATATAGCAACTCATTACTTACTTGCTTTAATTGCAATTATGGGTAAAATAAAGATAATTTTACAATTTTGAAAAGTCCACTTAAAGTAACAAAGTAATGCACGTTTGCTGGAAAACCCAACAGAGGTGCATGTAGAATATGTTTTTTTTGTAATAAAATTTTTATATTCAAGTTGTGTGTAATTTCTAGCTAATATATGTCCCATACTCTTGATCATTTGCACTATTTTGGAAAAGTTTTACGAAGTTTAGGCTTGCCACATTAAAATTTTCTGTAAAGGTTTACATAACGATAAGCATAAATTGTATTGCCACACCGTACTATATATCAATACAATAATTTAACTATTCAACACTCCTAAAATAAAATATTGTAGATTCTGTTTTGAAGATTTCCAACAGTGTTGCCACTTTGTTTTTATAATGTCAGCATCTCTCGTTTTAGTCTTAACCTAACATTTTTCAAGTGATTCATCTTGAAGATATCAAAATCGAAGTGAAGCCAATACGCAAATTAAGTTAAACGAATAAAAATATTTGCAAATATTTGTATATAATTCTATTAGTTTTATATAACTATGTGCGTTTTTTTTTCAAAATTTTTATTAAACTGCTATTCAACTATTATTCAAAGTATTTTCCATCTGAAGCTCTAACATTTTCCCATCTTTCTAGCAATTTATGGATTCAATCAAAAGTTAGCTTTGATACCATGTTTAGATGTGAACCGTAGCCGAGTGTGGGCCTTCTGCCGGACGGACAAAATAGTAGTCAGAAGAGTCAAACCATGTGCTACAAGGTGGGTCCCAGCCGCTGTTTCTAAAATATGATGGTCATGATGCAAAATTATTGCCAACACAAAATAGTGTCAAATTCAGGGCGTTTTTCAGCGTGTTTCGGCAATGGCTCTCTCCAATTTGATGAGTTTTTCCGGTAGCGTTCACCATTAATGTTTTCACTCCATTTTAGATGCTCATAATACAATACGCCCTTCTGATTCTACCAAATACATAGCATTGTCTTAACGTTACGGATATTCGATTATGTCGTTCATTCGAGTGTTTGGCCAGGTTTCACTTATGATCTTTTGTGTTTTTTTTTTTGGGTCGTAATGGAAGCATTTTTCATCACAAGGTAGCCTAGTTTCCTTGCTTTTGAAGGTATCCAGCTGCTTCTAAACGTTTCGAAATGGCTGCTGGAGTGAGCCCCAAAGATTGTGCGAGCTCTTCTTGTGTCTTCTTGTATATAGCAACAATCTTCATTGAGTAGTGCTGAAAGTGAATTCATTGAGCTGTAGTGAAAATCACTACTATTAAATCGTCAATCCACTTTTGAATTGTTCGCTCAGCTAGAGCATGTTCACCATAAACTTCCACCAAAATGCGATGACTTTCAGCTTTTTTCGGAGGTTCTCTTCATATTAAAGTTATGAAGAAGAACTCCCCGCAAAAACACTTTTTCAAAGACAAAGTTCGATATATTTGAGTAGATAAAAAGTAAAAAAACATTGTTGTTTACGCTTCAAATGAATGGGATGTACCGAAAAAGATGGACAAGGGCAGTAGCTTTCCAACGCATGTTCGGAATATTGGAAAAATAGAATAATAATAAAGTTACGACATCTCTTGGCAAAATAATATAGTTAGACCCGAATATAGATTTAGACCCAATATAATTAATTAACTTGCAAATATTTGCAAATAAACAAGTAATTAAATACTCAGTATTAAAATGAAATCTAAAAGTGTGATTCCAGCCGACCACTCATTCACTCAGGTATATTTGTTATGAGCATTTTACTCAAAACAGTAGCGTTTGAACTTTGAGTATCATGCGACTTCAAATTGCTATAGGCCGCTCTACCAGAGGAAATAAAAACTTTAATATAAAACATTCTTCATCAGTTTCACCTTTATTTTTTTAAATATCGCCGTTCTTTATTTTTAAATAGCAGTAATAACAATTTTAATAAAGCGCGCTGTCAAGTCAATTAAAAATTGCATACAATAAAATATGTAAGGGTGCTCAAAGTAAATGTAACATCTCTCACCAATCATACTATGTTAGGAAATATTATCAGTTATTCAAATATATTTCTCACTTACTTGCTGTACAGATTAGCCTCGTCTTGAAATCGGCACTTCTGGCATCTAATTCGAATATATTTTTGAAAAGTTTTTGCAGTTTTTTTGTTTTTTTGAAAAGAATTAACTTTTTCCGGTGAAAAGAGCCTCAAGAGCATCTTTGTGTTTATAAATGTCAAACATATTCGTTTATTTGGACAGCTGGTTCGACAATTATCTTTCTACGAAATTATATATTAGAATGTTTATAATCAATTCCTTCATAAAATATTACGATCATGTCTGAATTCTCTTTCTAGCTAAGTTAATCACTGGGATTTTGATTTAGAATAACACGGATGGCTTCGTTTCTAAAAGCATGAGAGACTCTCTAAATCTTAACATTCTATTGTTTTAATAACATAAGCAAAAAGTCAAACGACATTTGAGAACTGTGCAAATTAATTTGTACGTTCTTAACTTTTGAGCTCTTCAAGATCAAAGCATTAGCTTGCGGTGTCGAGTAATATTCCCACTCCTTATCATCCGCTCAGTTGTTGAAACCGGCGTAGTCTTAACTTTGGTTTGAGTTCTGAATTAGATTAGGCTAAAATGGCTTACCAGGAGTAATGTACATAGAATCTAATGAGAAACGAAGAGTAATAGAACCAGAGAAAGAGTAGCAAACAATCGTAAAAAAATTCTTTGGTAATTAGCTTACCTCAATTTCAATACCTCTCCGTGCAACTCTGTGATAATTCTACTTTTGTAATCAGAGAGTTATTTTCCTTAAAGAGATTCCCAAGAAATGCACTAAATAAGGTGATTTATAAGCAATAATTGTAGCTGTAAAATTACAGTTATATGCAAATACAGAGATATATTAACAACATGTAATTGTTTGAAAGGCCTGTGAAATAATGAAACTTGCATAGCGTGCAATTACACCCCTCTCATTCACCATAAATACACTCACATACATACGAACGTACTCTGGATATGACAGTGTGGTATTAATTAACATTAATTGCCACTAAATATAATATAATTGCATATTCATTAAACAAAATTGACGCTCTGCTATACTCAATGGGTTTCAATTCGATTAGGCTGCCTATTTGACTCGCTGTTGCTTTTCCCTTACGTGGACATGTTGCGAAGGTATATATTTATAAATGTGCCTACATACACATGCACATACAAATATGTGCTGAAAATATTAAACTATAAAACAATTAAAACACAATGGACGAATCTAAAAAACTAAGCAAATTACAGACTGCTATAAAATCTATAAATGATTAAAGTGCAATTATTATACGACTTATATGAGTGTAAATATAAATGTAGATATGTACATGGAGAGTAAATATCCAATAGTAATGTATATGTAGCGCATTTGTCTGTAAGGTTTACACATTGTACATATGTCTGTACAAGTGCAACACTGAGTGGCGTACAAGTAAAGTCATTGGCAAAATCCAGCGATAAGAAAATAATCGCTGCAAACAAATATGCTTATAGGGAGGCAGCCACTGACGTCTCTTTAGAATATAGTTAAGGAGGAACATGGTCGAAAAGGTGGATTTCCACCTCAATAGACCGTTTAATAACTGCAAAACTGAACTGATTGCCAAAGAAGAACATTCGCTGTGTTCTTCTTCTTCATCTCTCTCTCTCTTCTTCTTCGTCTCTGCTATCTTCATTTATTTTCATTCAAATATAATCTGGTATATTTTCTGAGAGTCACCTTGAGCGTACTGCCATCACTGGAGTAAAGTAACTCCTCATCTTGATCTTCTGTTCGTCTTCCTGTTTTGCGCAGCCCCATCTCTACCGGATAGAGGATTGTGCAGTTTTTTCACTATACTGCCATATTTTCACAAAGAAGAATTTGGTATGCTGATAAATAGACTCGGCCATCGTGAAAACAGCCGAAAACACATATCAAGAAACATGAGATCGCTTACAGTCTGAAGAAATTGTCGGTGACATAACCACACCACTGAACACTGGTTTCGGTAGTATCCTACTTTTGATATTTTCAAAAATTGCCGAAGTCTACAATCCCGAAGGACACATCCTCGATTATCAAAATAATAAATAGTAGTAGGAGTTATTACTGTGGTAGCAGCTACTGAGGTGACAGTCCACAGTTGAATAAATCTAGCTCTTGACTCAAAATGAGATTTGAGCCTTTTTCAAATATTTCGGCTTTAAAACAACTAACCTGTAATCAAATACAAGTATCGTATCTATTTTAAGGATCTTGTAGAAGTACAAAACACAGATCCAGAATCGAAGTGTGCGATGCTACACAGTGCCATATGCTGATCTAATCGTTAGTATGATTTTCTCTGTAAATGCCGCAATTTGCCTAATGCCACTTGACATTAGTTAGCGAACGAGGCCGGCTGAAGTTAATTGTATTCTCCTTCCTTAGATGTGCAAACAGTTCACAACATAAAAAGAAACTTTTTACCAAGAAGTAATGTGCTTTGTTGATAAGCCTAAATATCTCAA